>OZ038515.1:38188497-38315997 GCA_964036315.1 Acanthosepion esculentum | reverse complement strand
CTAACCACAATACATCACTGACCTGTATATATATAAATAGTTGAACAAAAATGCAACACATATGGCCTGACGATTCTTTATAAGTATTGTTATGGTCCAGGTTAGGACCAAGAGTAGAAATAACGAAGATATATTACACGGAATAATAATACAAGATGTGGAAGGTGTTAGTATGACTGTCAGTCTGGTTTGGAGTGAACTACTATCGGCTAGACTCGATTCGTCCCTCTCTCTTGAGAGGCGTAGTATACATAGTGTTAGGAAGAGTTCATTCTGTAGTTATAGGTAAGGACCCATAACAAGTATAAAACAGATTTTCACCGCTGGGTGTTGACTTCAGTGTCCACTTTTATATTTAGATACACTCTAGGCTGATTTTGAGCACATTAACCCACAAATATACCATACCGTAAAACTATATTTTACCATATTTTATCGTATATATATATATATATAGATATATATATATATATATATATATATATATATATATATATATATATATCTGCATATGGGATAATGAATTAGAGAATATGAGAAAATTCAAAAGAAGATATGAAAGACTATGTTGTCTTTAACATTCAATACTACATATATATATATATATTTATATATATATATATGCCTGACGATTGCATCCAGCATGAAACAGCCTGTTGCCTCTGAGTGTTGACTTCAGTGTTCACTTTTATATATATATATATATATATATATATATATATATATATATATATATTAATGATACAATATGGTAATCTGTATGGAATTTTCAGGAAGATATAGATCCAGGGAGAGCTCTATCTCAAAAGACAGAGCAAAATTATTATTACTTAAAGAATATCAAACATTTAAAATCCCATAGGTAATAATTTTTATTTCATGAGAGCTCTAAAAAAAAAATGCAGCTCTCAATCTTCAAGATCTACAAACAAATCCTTTGAAATAAAAATTATTACCTATGGGATTTTAAGTGTTTGATATTCTTTAATTAAGTAAAAGTTTATCACTTAGTTGATTGATGTTACCTTCAGCATCCTGACTCCAGAGTTTCGTAGATGGACTTGTCTGTCCCCTTTTCAGTGGGTATCAGCAATATACTGATTATATTTTTGATTTTTTTCCTTTTTTATATACTTATCATTGGTGCAAGATTTTCTGTATTGTTTGTGTTTGTGCATACATTTGCCCGCATGCAGCCATGTGTCCGTCTGTCTGGAAGTGTATTAATGAATTACTGTTTATAAACAACAAATTCGGACTTTGCCAACCAGCTAAATTGAAAGCTTCAGGAAAGCTTTTTCAATTTTAAAAATTCATTTTAAACCTTACATATACCCACTTCATGGGGGTACCTAGTTTTAAAGTTTGAGAGCGCCTGGAAGAAAGAAAATTTGGCAACCTACATAAATGTTAATGTACCACAATTCATATTCCTCGTTTTTTTTTGTTTTTCACCTATTCTTACAGTTACAGAGTTCATTTTTTCTTCTTTCTTTTTTTTTCTTTCCTTTCTTCGACTGCACCAGCCTCTCCCCAAAATGATTTTCTTTTTATAACAGGCACCCTTAGAAGCAGTTCTGGTAACCATAGCAGTAAGTGGAGGATGACAAAATTCTATTCCCACCCTTTTGTCCCAGTTCCTCACACCTCTGTGTCCTTAAATATACAAGTTAAATCCTGCAACACTTAAATCATCATGACAGAAAGTAGTTGGTAGCAGAATCACACAAACCTTGCTCAGATTAGCACCTGTCCAAAATTAACTAATGTCTCTTGCATCTTTTGTAATTGCAACCTGTTGCAAGAAATAAAACTCAATGAATTGATCCCCAGAATTTTATATAGTGCACTTATACATTTTGAAACTAAAAACAAAATCATTGGAGTAGATAGGTGTGCCTATCATCCAGTTTACACTTCTCCTCAGTTTTTTGAATAGGAATAGAGACTCAATCCTTGTTTCTTAAGTCTTCCTATTCTCTTTCACTCACAGTAGCCCCTTGCATCTTAGTGGCATTATCACCTTGCTTGGGGTGAATTGATTAAAAAAAAGAAAATAGATTCACCTATCATATGGTTCATACTCCTCTCCAGGCTTTTGAACGAGAGTAGAGGTCTTCTAGTTAGGATTGGGTTTCCAGTTTGTTCTGAATTTTTCTCTTTCACTCCCAGTAGCCCCTTGCGTCTTAGTGGCATTATCACCTTGCCTAGGGTGAATTGTGTAAAATGAAAAATGTATATGGGCAGCAATTTTAAACATGTATCGATGTGCATTGTGATGCAATGGATAATGGCTCAGAATGAGAAATCAATACGATCACTGAAGTTAAGCAATGTCGAGCCGGATCAGTACCTAAGTGGGTGACCAGTTGGGAACACCAGGTGCTGTAGGCTTGGTTGTGACATTGATGTGATGGATAATGGCTCAGAATGAGAAATCAGTATGATCACAGGGCACAGGGACAGTGATGTTTTTTTTAAAAAAATGTTCACCCTGTACAAGGCTCAAGAGTCTCTTGAGGTAGAGAGCTACACAGTAAGAGGCGCAGTTTATGAGGATATGTAGGTGTTATGGTAATTTACCCATGCACGTATGGACTCTCCCAGCTATAAATAGGAGCAGGTACTGCCTTTTGGAGAGAGAAATTTCCAGCAGTCAGCTCTGACAGTCAGACTGAACATTCTTGCTGTAACACTCTCGATTGTATATGTTTGTATTACTGTTTCTGTTAATATATTTGTTTAATTCAATTCCTCTCTTGTGTCTTTATTTCTGGCCCTAACAAGGCCAAAACAGTAGGGAAGATAACAGTTGACCTGAGACTTGAACAGGTTAAGTTTTATTGCAATCAGCGAAGCATCCTCTTGGGAGTCAGTCCAACAAAGTTGTGGTTTGTGGGAAGAAGCTTCTCAAGTGGAACTTACATGTCATCAAAAGAATATGAAGGTGTTATGGGAACTTACCCATAATAATAATAATGGACTATTCCAGACATTATAAATACTGCGCCTCTCAAGAGGATGCAGAGATAATTGTAAGAATATTGGAATAGTGATACTTGTCGAGACAACATAGTTCACTCTAACCAAATCTTATAGTCATTACTAATACTTCGACTTCTTTGTATTATATTTCTGTTCGTAATATATCTGTGTTATTCCATACCTGTGTTCGAGTTATTTCTTCATTGGTTCCAACCTTGGACCATCACTGTGGTATAAGGAACTTGGACCATAACAGAAGGGAATTAGGGTGGGTCACTACAATGGGCGTGGCATGGCTGGTCCTAGCTGTGAAGATTAGAACTGGTGGAACTAAGGAATGTAGTTTATCTGAGCACTTTCCATGGAAATAGAAATAGATCATTGAAATGCTTGTGACGTCTCGTCTGTGGGGAAGGGGTTGTAGGGTGGAAAACAATTCATCACCCACAAGGATGTGTAGACAATTTTGGAGAGACTAGACTGATGGCAGGTGAAAAGGGTTCTCTCAGCCGATTTAAAGAGAGCAGTTTCAGCTTGATTTGTTATTTTTACAGCTTATCAACCCCTTGTAGGTTATTTTAAAGATGAAACATATTTTTGTTTGTAAGAATAATTCTTTTCCTTTCCTGTTTTTCTTTTTTTTTTTTACGGACATAACATTGAGTTTTCCAGGTACAACATAAGGTTAGGAAGGAAACTCCCATTAGTACGAGAAAGATCTATAACAGTTTTAAGAAAAAGATTTTATGAATATTAAAAGTCAGGAAGGTTGTTTCGTTGATAAAAGCAGAACGCTTCCTGTATGGAAACAGCTAATTCAACCATTATCATTTGTAGCCGATAACTGAATGAGTCTGTTAACTTTATCACCAACTGCTGTGGTAAAATAAATATTTTTATTTGCAGACCATTGGTTTGGAGAAAATGAGATCAGTCGTAGAAGGACACTGAAAGCCGCCATTATCACTATCATGAAATTTGTGGGAGAATGAAAATTAAATAATAAATTAAATAAATAATAAACATATAATAAGAAAATAAATAATTTCATTTTCTCATAATGCAAATGGAAACCAAAAAATGGGTTTCCAGTCACATGAAAAGTTTGTGACCCCAGTTCTGGAAAGGAAATCGTCTTTCTCTTGATACTTTTGAAACAATGGATTTGGACATGTTTTGAAGTGGTCCTAAGGAAAGGAAATTCAATCACTCTCTCTCAATGTCATGTTGACTTGAGGTCGACAACTCTCTTACCTCTGAGTTTAGTATACACATGTGCATCAATAAAAATTGACCCTTAATTTTCTAACTGCATTTTGTGTTTTTTATTGTGGTCCAACAACATTAACATCTGGCACCAAATGAAAAAGCAAATACCAACCCACTACAGATTCTTCTTAATCAGCCAATGAATGTCCATTTGTTGAGCGTAGACCTTCCCCAGATACTTCCCAATTTTGATGTTCATGGAGAGAAAGAAGCTATTAATCTACTGTGCTGACCAAATGTGTATTGGTAGGGGCCCTTGCAGCACTTGGTATTCCCAAGTGGTCACCCATCTAGGTATTGTCTAGATTCATCATTTCTTAACTTTGGTGATCGAAAGAGAACTAGTGTTTTAATGTGATATGGCCATAAGCCATTGAGAGATTATGTAATGTAATTCCTTATGGTTACGACCAAAGTGATGGCTTCCTTTCCTTGCGTAAAATCAAACTTCTGGGAAATAAAAACTGACATTAAATAAAAACTGACATTAAAGCAGTCAGAACGTCTTAACAGTAAACAGTGCACAGATGGTGGAAAATAAAAAATAAATTCCAGTTGTCATAAAAATCAAAATGAAATTAGTATAAAGAATGAAACATGAGTGTATAAAATTGATAAATGTCCCAAGGGGAGGGGAATCTGCATAGTTGGAAATCTCTTAAGCGACTTTCTTCTATAGTTTGATCTACTGGGTTTATACGAAGGTCAATCAATAAGACTGGAGCCTGAGTTATTAGCTGAATTTTGAGAGGAGATTTGAGCTAAATTTTGAGCTGAGATTTGAGATGAGATGAGATTTAAGTATGTAATTTTTAAAGCAAGTGATCAGTACAAAACATTACAGAAGCAATTTAACCATACAAGAAAAACATTATTGTATAAAAAAAGCAAGTAGACATTACAGATGAACATAAGACACTCGTTTCTTCACCAGTCATTCTTCATTATCTGTTTTGTATGATGGACATATTTCTTTGTGATCTTTAAGTTATATTTTCCAAGTAGTGTTTTACCATTACTGGTATTTCCTGTCAGTTATGTCTTTTTCTTCTTTAGTTTCCAACTGGTTAATGATAGGAGTTGAGGTGTAATTAAGTTATGATGAATCAACTGATACCAATGATCGTTGCTGGAACTCTGTTGTACATAATAATTCCTTTTATAATACCAGTAATAATAATAATGATGATGATGATAACAATGGTGAAAAAAGATTGGATACCAAGACTAGAAAAATGCTTACCCAAAATCAGATGTTGACAGGCTGTATGTACTAAGAGCTTTAGAAGGTCATGGTCTGATCAAACTTGAACAAACTCTAAAAACTTCAACAATTGAATTGGAAGCATACCTCATAAAAACCAATGACCCTCTCCTACAAATAGTAAAACCCCAAATCTGCTCCATCAGCAAAGAAGCTTTACTCTTTAAGAAACAGCTTAATATACCTGAAATCATACCAACAAAAACCGAAGTGAATACCATCTACACCCAAATGAGTAAAACAGAAAGCAAAACAATTTGGCCAAATGAAATTACAAAAAGTCTTGGAGGACAAGGCGTTGCATGGCAAATACCTAAAAAGAATGAAAGAAGCAGATGTGGACCAACAGAAAACATATCAGTGGCTGAGGAGCATCAGGTTGAAAGCTGAGAGAGAAGGCCTAATTATTGCAGCTGAGGACCAAAGCCTCACAACAAGATCCTATCACTGTCACATAATCACGGGTGCACATACACCGAAATGCAGGATATGCAGAAAATATGATGAAACTGTCAACCATATCATCTCAGGATGTCAGGAACTAGCAAAAATGAAATTTACCCACAGACATAACAAGATAGCAACATATGTGCACTGGAAGATATGCAAAAAACAGAAAAGCGAAAACACTGAGAGACGATATGAGCCCCAACCAGACACAGTTACCCAAAATAAAGATGTAACTATCCTCTGGGACATGCCAATTTAAACTAACAGGGAAATAAAAGTCAACAGACCTGATATTATCATAAAAGACAAGAAATTCAGGAAGTGTATGCCTATTGACATAGCATTACCATCTGAAAGAAACACCTCCATAAAAATTATCGAGAAATTGTCCAAATACAAGGACCTGGGAATGAAGACTGAGACTGTATCAATCGTAATCAAAGCACTGGGCCTCATGAGAAAAGGAATGGACAATTTTACTAACAGTGTCCCAGGTAACATCAACAAGTTACCCAGAAGATTGCTCTCCTAGGAACATCCTATATACTAAGAAAAATGCTATCAATTAAATGACAATTCTCCTACAGTACCTAAGGACCATAGTTTGAACCTGGCTCTACAGGATACAGATCAGGAAATATAATATACACAAATAATAATAATAATAATAATAATAATAACTAGAAAAATTTCATGGTTTTCATATTTGAATTTTCTGATTAATCTTTATACTTCAGTTAATAATTGAATAAACACATGGCAAATTCTATGACATGAAAATATCCATAGAAATTCCACTATCACATTGTTAAATATTTGAGGTTAACAACTTTAAAAAATATTGCAATTACAATCATAAATATGAATGCTGGTCATTATTTAAAGAAGTAAGGGGGTACAAATAAAAAGATTTGAAGCTGACAAGATTTTCCATTTTGTTGAAACAGACGTTAACCACTTCTATCTTGGCTTCTTGCTTTCATTTTCTTATTGAAACCAAGTAGTGTCCTTTATTTATCTTTTCACAATTTGTCTTTTCACACAATTAAAATGGAACAGTCCCTTATTTATGAGGTATTAGCAAGAGACATTAAACACTTCTTTCTTTCTTCCTTTTTTTCCCCGAAACAAAGTAGTGTCTCTGATATGTCTTTTCCATCTTTCAATGCAATCAAATGGAATAGACCATTATTTATGAGGTATTGGCAGTGGGCATAACAGTCATCATGAACGAGGGACAGCTAGAACTATAATAACGTGATAATTATCATGTACATGTTTTGTTTCAATAAATGAAGATGGTCTACAATAAATATTCAGTGCCATACATTTTCTTGTCAGTTTCCTGACCATAACAAGTTGGGCATGTCCTGCAAGGTCTGATGCACTGTGTATCTATGTTCATGAACAGAAGTGATTGAGAAACACCATATCCAGGCCGTCCTGGGTATGACAATAAACTACTTCGGCGTCCTGGGTAAGACGATAAACTATGTCCAGCAGCAAGGCCTCTGATCAGGAGGTTTTGAGGAGCGTGGAACCATCTCTTAATTGCTGGTGTTCCAGGTCCACCCTGACCCAGGGTGGTAGTACCTGTTAGGGTCCCAGCTATGGGCAAATAGTTAACCCTGAAACTGGGCTAAAAATGGATTTTAATTCCAGGAATACTTTGTAAAAAAAAAAAATAATTATTACCAGCAATAGATTTTTGACAAAACAAAATATTACCAGAAATAAAAACTTTGTCAGCATTAAATAACCCATTGAGGTTGATATGCTGTAAAACACAATAAACCAAACGAAATCAAACCAAACCATATCCAGGCATTGTGAGGCCTGTTCTGTTTCTTAAGTTCAAAAGACGAGGCACTTAGGCGTCACATCTATAGAGGAAAAAGCATGCAGAAAGTGAGGAAAGAAACAATCTTTAAACACAGCTTGACAAATTTAAATAAATTTTATTATGATAGAAAAAACAGGATGTATTATTTACATTGTTCAAACTGTTGTTCTCATCTTTATTGCCATATTCACATTTCAGCCGTTTTACGTTCCGGTCATCTTCAGGTGATTGGAATTCAAACTGAACCCTTTATTTCATCCACTGAGGTAGATTGTTCTAGTTCCAAATGCCATGCCTCTTCCAGATATCTCAGTTATCTCCCTTTAACTTACCTCTCCAAGTTTTTGTTCACCACTGCAGTAGCCAGTTATTGAACCCATAACTCTTTGGGTCAAGTCATAGGATTCAACCAACGCTTTTATTCACTGGTGGAACTAGAACAATCTACCCCCATGGAGAAAATAAAGGGTTCAGTTTGAAATTCCAATCACCTGAAGAATACCAGAGCATACAACGGCTGAAAAATCGTGAATATGGCAATAAAGATGAGGACCACAGTCTGGACAATGTATGTAAATAATTATAATACCTCATCTCATAAATATAGACAGAAAACAGAATGTGCCTACTTAACAAGAGAGTCAAGTCACATTGTTTTATGAATGCGTGTAATTTTCTAGCAGTCAGCAGATGAAAGCTGTATTATTATGACTATTAATATTTTTGTTGACGTATCTCCATGACTTGATCTGTTTTTTACATGTTGCTTAGTTTACTTAAAAATTGTAAGGTTATTGCCAGAAGTTACTCAATAAAATATGTGAAAGGTTGAGTACTTAATTATATGAAAGGTGTGAGTAGTCAATTTGTGCACAAAACAACAACAACCCTGGTCAAAGGTTTACCAAAATACTGAAAACTGACTTTGTGAATTTATGTGATAATATTTGTAACAGAGTATATGCTCCAGGAAGCTAAAAGTTAGATTTACTAAACTCAGAATTTTATTGGTTAATAAATATTTTTCCAATTTTAAATTATCTATTTTAGGAGGGAAAATATTCTTAATCATTTTCTGGAGTGATCTTTCAAATTTCATAGCAAACAACACATGTGGGATTGTCTGAAATTTCAAAGCCTTAAGAGCATTTGAGATAATGTTGCTGATTGGTTAATAAATGTGTAAATTCAAATCTCTACCCTATTTTATGCACAAAAATGAGTCAATTTTTGTGTGTGAGCCAATGTTGAGACTTTTAGCGATATTACTTAAATTTTTTTACAATTTTTAATGGGGTTCCACACATCTAGATACTTAGGAATACCTTAGATCAGAGTCCATTTGAACAGACTGGGTTCCTCAATCTGAAAGTACTTGAAACTAGGCCAAAAACCTGTCACAATACTATGCAGAATTGGCTGTGCGGCATGTGCCTTTTATACACTAACCAGACTGGGTGTCATAATTAATATACTGAACTTCATATATTTATAATCCAGTGTTACTTTGTTGGCATCTCTCAAATATAATATTAATAATGTCTTTTGGCGAAGTAATACGAGGGTCAGCTGAAAAGTTCATAGGCTGACCAAGATACTCTCATGGAATGTGATCAAATGAGGTTTATTTTTCAACATAGTCCCCCTTTGTGGTTCATATATTTCTTCCTTTGGTGTTGCAGTGCTTGGACCCCATTGGTGAAGAATCTTTCATTCTGCTGGTCAAAAATGTTAACAATAGCAGATATGACATCATTGTTACAGTGATACTGGTTTCAAGCCAAGTGTTTTTTTTTTTCATGTTGGAGAACAGATGATAGTCAGATGAGGCCAAATCAGGAGAATAGGAAGGTTGGTCATCCAGTTCAAAGCCACAGTCACACACAGCAGCTATTGAAACGAAGGACTTGTTTGCTGAAGCATTGTCCTGATGAAACTAGACCCCTTCTGTCAGTTATCCTGGGCATTTGGTCTTGATAGTACTCTCCATTGATGGTGTGGCCCTTTTGAAGATAGTCAATAAGCAGAATGCCTTTTGCATCCAAAAAAAAAACTGAAGCCATCACTTTCCCTTTAGATGAAAAGATCTTGGCCTCCTTTGGCTCCAGGAAGCTAAAAGTCAGATTAACTAAACTCAAAAGTTTATTGGTTAATAAATATTTTCCCAATTTTTAATTATCTATTTTTAGGAGGGAAAATATTTGTTTCTACTGAATCGATTATGTCTTTGTCTCTGGCTCAAAGTGATAAAGCTAACGCTCATCTTCGTTTAAGAAAACATTCAAGGAAACCTGCTTGATATGTCTCAAATGATGTCAGATTTTCCTGTGATGTGATCAGCCTGGTGTATTTTTGATCAGAAGATATGGTACCAACCAAGCACAAACCGTATCATGCCACGTTCATTGTGCAGAATATTCTCAACTCTCATGGAATATTCTAATAGCATCGGTCATCTGATTTATAGTCAGTCACTTGTGATCCACCTCCAGGCAGTGAACACGATCAATGTTTTCCTAGGTATTGGCAGTTGCAAGATGTCCAAAACTTGGATCATTTTCAAGACTCTCCCTTTGTCTCCTAAATTCAGCTGCCCACTTTTGCACTGTTGATAAAGCTGGAGCATCATTCCCTAATTTACCAACCATGTCAACATGAATGTCCTTGGGGGTTAACCACTTTTTTTCTGCAGGTAAGACCATGATGCCAAAGTTGCTACTAGTTAATTTTGAAGTCTTTTGGAACAGTCAAATATCAGTTTATCCAAACAGAAACAATGTAGTTATTAATAAGAAGAGTTGAAATAAACGCATGTGAGATCAATTCATGGTCAGCCTATGAACTTTTCAGCCCACCCTCATATTATAGAGTTTATAGGACAGTGTTTCTCAACCTTTTAAACCCTTGTGTAACCCTTAAAATAAATTACATGTCTCCACTGCCCCAAAACAAAATTATATCCCATATTTTTCTCATTTTATTTTCATTGTAGTTCACATGGTAAATATCATAGTATATATTTTTGAATAACTGGTTTAAGGAAAAATTAATACTTCTTTGTCAAATTTTTCAGTAATGCTAAATAAAATTCATACTGTTCATTTATAATACTTCATCAGGGAGTTTTCATTCACACAAAAAAATTCTAAACTCAAACGTAAAAAATAAACATAATGAACCAATATCATATACCTATAATATAAATGTAAACAGATAATTGCTGCATCATTTTTTTACATTTTTTTATCCTTTACTGGCATTGTTGAAAAGACATAAGGTAAGCCAAGGCAAAATGTCCTGTGAACCAATAAATGGGCTTAGACATTTTTGCATAACATAATAAATTAGATAGGATGATGTCTATATTACAATATTACAATAACCAAGAAATATTGTGTGTGTTTAGTAATATTACGTATATGAAATTAAATAAAAAGTCAAAAGTGCATTAGCTTATCTCCCCTGTTCTCGCAGAACCCTTGGAGACCTTTTGTGAAACCCCAGTTGAGAAATGCTGCTATAGGAAGCCTCAACCCTGCATATAAGATACAGGGTGATTTTTGAAGCAATATTTTTTTAAAACATGTTGTAAGTTCTTCTATGTGTTCCTTCATGATATAGGTGATCATGGTGGTCTATAAGTTCTTGTACTTTGGAGCACTTAATAAATTTTGTCTTTTCACTATCTCTCCTAATCCCTGTTCTTCCAGCCCTTTACAAAAGCTCATTAGGTAGGTTATCCACTGCTTTCCTCTGTCCCTCTTACCTTCAATCTGCCCTGTGAGTATCAAATTTTCCAAGCCCTCTTTCCTCATTATGTGGCTGAGAAATTTATTTTCTTTCTGATACTGCGTACCCTTTCCCACCCCTTCACCGTTGAAACTGTTAGATGTAGACGTCTCTTCTACTCCAATAGCTTCATGTCTCGCACATCTCGCCTGTGGAACTCCCTTCCCTATTACTGTTTTCCTGACAAATACAATCTCCAACTATTTAAGTGTAACGTCAATCGACATCTCCAGTTGCCTTGATCTATCCACTTCCCTTCTCCACATCCTTTCACCTTTCATTCCTATCTGCTCTCGCTCCAAATCTTCTGTAACCCCCTTGCCTTGATCGATCCACTGTCTTTCTCTTTCTCCACATCCTCTCCTTTACCACTCCTATCTGCTCTTCCTCCAACCCTTCTATAACCCCTTGTGTGATAGTGGCCTCCAGCCTTGCTTGGGGTGATACGCTTAAAAAAAAAAAAAAAAAAAAGTGTCCTTTTTGCTTTCATTTTCCCTAAACTTTGTCATTTGTCACATGTTTCATCCATGGTATTCTCACCCTCCTTCTGTAGAATGCCATTTCTGTTGCCTCAAGTCTCTTCTTAATCTGCAAGAAGATTGTTCAGCATTCACTGCCATACAGAAGGACTGATATTACATAACAGTCCAGCACTCTTTTCTTTGTTTTTAATGGAATTTTCCTGTTTCTTAATACTTTGCTTAGTTTTTGGAAGGCTTCTTTCGCTGACCCAATACATCTTTGGATTTCAGTGTTGCACTTCCTAGATATCTAAATTGTTGTACTGACTTTCTTTTGGCACCCCCAATTTGTAATTTGCATGTTGGGCTGACCCTTTTGCTAACTACCGTACATTCTGTCTTCTTGCATCCAGTCCAATAGTTAATTTGTTTTTTATTTGTCTCACTTTTATGTTTTTTGTTTCTCTAAATTTTTCAAGTGAACATTGGCGTGCATCCTTTTGGCTGAAGTATGTCCACAACACTAGGAAATATGGTAAACATGATTATTTAATCACCCTGCATCTCTTGAAAATCAGAGCCATTTTCTCTCCTTCACCAACCAAAGTAAAATCAGTGAGAACAGCACTAATCTGCTGAGATAGCTATAATTCCATCCATTTCACTGCATTCCACGGTATTTTAGTCAATATTGTTAGCCATTTGTATTTCCAGGCTTTTCATCCGTAGATTAGATTCACTGAAAATATATCTAAATTATTTTTCCCAACCTAAACAAAAAAAAAGACTTGTGAGTTCAGTACCAGGCCTCAGTAGTTATGAACCAAACCTGGAGAGTTGAGTTAAAGGGAAATAACTGAGATATCTGGAAGAGGCATGGCACATGGAACAAGAACAGTCTACCCTGGTGGTCAAAATAAAGGGTACAGTTTGAAATTCCAATCACCTGAAGAAGGCCGGAGTGTACAACAGCTGAAATGTTGTGAATATGGCAATGAAGATGAGGATAACAGTCTGGATAATGTAAATAATGCCGGTAATCATAATACCTCATCTCAGAGTACCATTCACCTGAAGGCTGGAGTGTACAATGGCCGAAATGTTGTGAATATGACAATGAAGATGAGGATAATAGTCCAAATAATGTAAATGATGCAAGTAATCATAATACCTCATCTCAGAGATATAGACAGCCCTTATATCACTAGAAGCTAGTCACTGGATCTAACCAACGTCTTTATCCACTGGGCCATGTGTCCTTGTGAATATGGCAATGAAGATGAGGATAACAGTCCGAATAATGGAAATAATCATAATACCTCATCTCAGAGCTATAGACAGCCATTCTATCCCTAAAAGCTAGTCACTGGATCTAACCAACGTCTTTATTCACTAGGCTATGTGTTCTTGTGAATATGGCAATGAAGATGAGGATAACAGTCCGAATAATGTAAATGATGCAAGTAATCATAATACCTCATCTCAGAGATATAGACAGCCATTATATCACTAGAAGCTAGTCACTGGATCTAACCAACGCCTTTATCCATTGGGCCATGTGCCCTTATGAATATGGCAATAAAGATGAGGATAACAGTTCAAATAATGTAAATAATGCAAGTAATCGTTATACCTCATCTCAGAGATATAGACAGCCATTATATCACTAGAAGCTAGTCACTGGATCTAACCAACGTCTTTATCCACTGGGCCATGTGTCCTTGTGAATATGGCAATGAAGATGAGGATAACAATCTCGATAATGTAAATAATGTAAATAATCATAATACCAGGTATCTCAGAGTTATAGACAAAAATAAAAAAAAAACTTGAATTTGGCATTTTCTGAGCCGAATCTATTCAAATGTGTAAGCATATTCTATTAATAATAATAATAATAATAATGATGATTATTGTATTCATATGCAAATCTCTACCATATAAATAGCAATTGATACAGCTGGAGGCGGTAAACTACTGAAGAAATAGTAGTGAATACTTTTAATTAATTATCATTTACAACATTGTATTCACTACTGATCCTCTAAGGCACTCTAAGCGTATCACCAAAGAACCTAAATGACTTGAGATCAAATTAATTTGGTTAAGTTTTTTTTAAAATGCATCCCTTTTCTTCTTTTGCTGAAATAAAGTATTCCAAATTTACATTGTCAAAAAAACAAAGGTGGGGGAGAATGTTATGTTCATATGCAAATGTCCACTATATAAATAGCAGCTGATACAGCTGGAGGCTAAACTAATCCTAACCTTGAAGATAAAACTTATTTAATAATAATAATAATAATAATAAAAATAATAATAATAATAAAGAAAAGCTTACTAGGGGTGTGTGCGTCTGGTGTTAAATAATGAGTTGAATTCACAAAACAGAATATTAGCCACAAACATTTTGGCTGTCCCTTTGATGCAATACAGTTTCGACATACTTAACTGGACCATAACTGACATTAAGTGATTGGATGCCAAAATGAGAAAGCTTCTCACTTGCCACCACATGCATCATCCCAAGGCTGATGTTGATTGTGTGTGCTCAGATCCATAGGAGGCAGAGGATTAGTTCAACTAGAACTGTCTTACAAAACCACAACAATTGGTCTTGAAAGATACCTGGAAACTACAGAAGACTGGATGATGAACTGTGTCAAAGAACATGAAAGAAGTAAGAAACTTTATTCTGCAATAAAGGAATCCAACAAATTCAAAAGGGAATTTCAAGTGGGTGAAGAAGTGCAAATAAAACCATAATACACCGACTGCAGCGGCAAACAACCTAAAAAAAGAAAACAAAAGCAGATGCAATGTGTCAAATGCAAAAACAATGACAATATAAGCCTCTTCATGGTCAATACTCTGCCCGTAACAAACAAGCTGATATAGATAAACCCTGAACCCATCAATGGTTATGTAGTGCAAGGTTAAAAGCTGAAACCAAAGTTTTTATTCTTGTTGCACAGGACCAATGCTGGCTAACTAGTAATTACGAAGCACACATACTGAAAAATTATGTTAGCCCAAAATGCAGATTCAGTGATAAATATCCAGAAACAATTGACCATCTTGTATCATATTGCACTGTGTTAGCACTAACGGAATATAAAACTTGGTATGATAGAGTGGGCCAATATCTGCACTGGAAAATATGCAACTTTTACAGGAAAAAAAATGTAATAAACTGGTATGAATATCAATCACCCAGACCTGGTTACAGAGATAGGACCTGTAACAATTTTATGGGACTTTACAATACATACAGACAGAACAATCAAAGCTAATCACCAAGACATCATGATCAAAGACAGTAAAAACAGAATGTGCATTCTTATTGATATGGCAGTACCTGCGGTCCGTAATGTATCTTTGAAGATCTTCAAAAATCTATCAAAATACGAGGATCTCGAAATGGAAATCTCAGAAATGTGGCACATGAGGACATCAATAATTCCAGTTGTAGTTGGAACCCTTGGATTTATTGGAAAAGGTTTATTGAAGTGTTTCCTGGTAGCTCATGTCTTGAAGAAATACCAAAATAATGTACTCACCAGTACAGCTCACACCTTATGAAGAGCTTTAGCTATGTAAAATGTCTGTGATCTTTGGGTTTTTTAAAAAGGTTTTTTCCAAAATTATCAGTAGAAAATGTTATGAAGCCATTTCTGACTTTAGGTCTGCAGTTGGGAAATGTGTATACAACAAAAAGTAAAGAAAATAATAATAATAATAATAATTCTATTGGTTAACACATACTAAATTTCTCCATCACATGCAGGGCTGGTGTGTACTACCCTGAACCCATGACTGGTGGGAGGGGCAAGCCTGATTGAGGACCCCAGGCAGTGCTTTGTGACCCTTGTTACCTTATCAACATTTGCTTTTTTCTCCCTACATTTATATACGTCATGAATTAAACTAAGCACAACTGACTATTAAAGAATTTTAAAAAGTTTTTGTGGATTTTGACACCATCTGGGGGGGGGGGTCTTCTTTTTTTTTCATCCAAATCTATGAATTTGTTTTGCTCATGCTAAGTCTTGAAAAGACATGATACAAAATTTACTATTTTTTTAATCCATAATGTTGAATATGTTAAAATTATTCAACTTTTTAACATTAAAAATCTCAAGCTGATGTTAAAAATTGCTGCAAAACATTATTGATTTATTTAAGATGGAAGTATATATTATGACAGGTCTCTAATTCGTATTTAGATAGATTGCATTTATTTTCAATTTTTCAAGTTGAATTGTTCACTTTTATTGCATCTGATCCATTATTGTACTTAATTAGGTTAGAATAAAATTTATATTTTATATGAATACTTGAGATGTAGTAGAATAGCTGGGGCCTTTTTATCATAGATTGGTGGGAGTAGGGAAGACCATACACCTGCCCTGGCTTCATGTATTGTATGCACTTGTTGTTTTGTATTTTTTATCCAAATCTGAAATGAAAACTTATTTTAAAAATGTTTTATTATTATTATTATTCTTAAATAAGTCCTAATGAATCATTCATTAGCTGATTACACAACCATAGACGACTGACCCCCCCCCCTCGATGTATTGCACTAACTCTCTTGATAGAGCTTGGTGATCCTGACCATTAACCATTCCTGACTGAATCTTCTACAATTCCTGCACTCAGCATCAATGAGAAGCAACGTTGGCTGAGTTGAGCTCTTCTGCTGCTGCTTTACAATCCACACTGCTGCAGTCCCATGTCAGGGTGGCTGAATTGTTCCAACTTGACATACCTGGTAATACATTTTAAGATGCTAATTAATTAATCTATTACATTTGCTGTTTGATATAACTTTATTATATTTCTATATACTAATAAATTATGGAAATAAAAAATACTTAATAATGTCTTTTATTAAAAATTAGTTGAAAAAACACCCTATCCAGTGGCATTTAAGCTAGCTCCTGTGAAGGTCTCTTGACTGTGCCTTCATCACAATAGATGGGGAGGAGTAGATGTGATAGGCAACAATAAACAACAGAACAACTCAAAATTGATTGCTACATTTAAATATTACATTAATATTTAAGCTTACATTGTTCAAAGTTCAACAATATTTCTTCTGCCCCCATTTAATTTAAAGACAATTTGATATATGTAGGTCCTTAGTTTCCCTACGAACAATTATTTTTATTCCATGGTGACTTTTGCTGGATTCCACAATTAATTTTAGTTATTCCTAAATTTATTTCCAAGTTATAAAAATTGTTTTGTACAAAAGAATTTGTTGCAAAACATCACATCAAACATTGCCAAAAACAATTGCAGTAATGAAAATTTGGCAATCAAAAATTTCAGAATTGTGGGTCCAGATCTGGTCTGGAATGATTTTAATTTGCTCACAAAGTCGGCCAGATTCCAAAATGGTATGATATGTTGGGATTTGGTTCTAGGAGTAAAGTTGAAAACGTGTGGCACACTGACATTTGCATTTATTATATAAATCAGCTTAAAAGCCGTACTCTATGCATACTTTTAAGCTAGTTCCTACAGGGGGCTAATTGGGCCTTCAGCCCCAAAATTAAGGGATGTCTGGTCCGGCTTAGAAAACATCAATGATAATTTTGAAGAAATAACTTTGAATTCCTCAATTCACTTCATGGAACTTCAAAACCAAACTTTGACTCTGATTCTGGCTATCAATTCAATTCTGGCCAAAAGTCTGATTTGGACCAAAATTTTGATTTGGGCTGAAACTTAGATTTTTGTTGAAATTTCAATTCAGGCAGAAAATTAAGTTCTTCAAATCACAAATTCCGTAGAACTCTACAGAATTTCAAAACCACACATCATGAAACACCTCACTTTACTTCTGATTTCTTGGCATTTTGAAGAAATAAAATTGATTTCCTTAATTTGCAAAATTTTGGATTTATTTTAAACTGAATTTAAAACAAAATTTTTTAAATTCACAAAGATTTTCTGTTACTTTAAACTCAATATAAATTAAAAACTTTTAAAATTACTAATTTTTTTCAGTTATTTTAAAATTTGAATTTTTAACTGTTCCCTTCTTGTCCAGACACAAATCCCAATGCTGGATGTTCAAACACCAGATGAAGGGCATCCTGTATAATAATAAGGTATAATATGTCTATGTAGAGCAAGTTTGGCCTGACTTAGAGGGGTTTCAGACAAGGACAGACAGACAGAATTTGCCGTTTATGTATTGAGATGATGAAGTAGGAAGCAAATATTGCCAGTATATGAAATACCTTTTGTAAACAATTGGCAGGGTAGCTAAATAGTGCTTCTTCTACAAGGACAGGAAATTGTGGAGAGCCATGATCGCCTGTGTCCTGAAGAGATATGGCACATAGAAGGAAAAGAACGAGTTTGATTAAACGGATGGCGGAACAATGTTTAGGAGAAATAAAAAAAGACAAAATTTATTAAGAGCTACAAAGGACGGGAAATTGTGGAGGGCCATGATCGCCAATGTCCTGAAGGGACACAGCACATAGAAGAAGAAGAAGAAGAATGAGCTTGAGTAAATGATTGGCGGAACAATGTTTAGGAGAGATAACAAAAAGACAAAATTTATTAAGAGCTACAAGTACAGGAAATTGTGGAGAGCCATGATGACCTACACCCTGAGGGGACACGGCACATAAAGAAGAACCCCTGCATTCTAGTGGTACTATCACCTTCCTTGGGGGTGAAACAGTTAAAAAGAAAATACTCAAGTGGTATTATACACCAGTGGTTCCCAACCCTTTTTAGCTCATGGCCCACTTTGAACCCAGAATTTTTCTGTAGCCTATTAAATTATTATAGTGTAAAAAATTACTTCCATTTTGCATAGAATATATCCAATTATAAAATTTCTGTAGCCCACCTGAAATTTGTCTTGTGCCATGTGGCCATAGGTTGGGAAACACTATTATTAACAAGGAAATATGGTAATAACAATGCAACTGGAAAAGAGATCTTTATGGAAATAAATACATGAGAATCATTTGAAATAAGATCCTATTTGTGGTGTACGTGCCCGAAATGCCAGATCTAATCACTACATATGTTAAAGACATTTGATCTTATAATTAATGGTATAGTTTAAGTGTGAAACGATGCTTTGGCATTCATTGCTAGCCAATGAAATTGAAGACCGTAGATTTGGAATTCCTGCATAAAAGCTTAGCATAGATCAACCAAAATTCTCATTTGGCATTTTCAGCTCTTGCAACAGATATCCCAGCATCCACCTCGCACAAGGCTGGCGGCAAACAATGTTGTTGCTAACCACTTATCATTGTATACACATGGACAACCTGTTGAAAATCTAGTTGTATAAAAGAACACTAGACACAACGCCCAACAGATACTGGCAATGGTGTCCAATTCAAAATAAATATTGTGTCTCTTATTCATTACCAATACATCGTCAAACGACTCACTGACCCAAGCAAAAAGAAAAACAAAAAAAATAAACTTAAACAATTTTATATATCGTCATCATCTGCATGTATCACACACATGTACACATACACATTGTTAGGAAACTCAATAACAAAGTGGAAATTTTTTTTTGTGTGACATATTTCGACCTTTACAACTTAATCAGGCTAAAGTGATGCTTATGTTGATGTGACTACATAAGCTTTTTTCTAAATCATTCCACCCCAAGCAGGGTAATAAAGCCACTAAGACACAAGTTAGTGTTAGAGAATATGAGAAAATATATTGAAGGGAGAGATCCATAAAAGAACAAGAATGAAGAAGATAACTTTTTTTTCTTTTTTTTTACCGGCATCATCCCATGCAAGGCAATAAACCTACTAAGACAGAAGGGGTTACTTGGTGTGAAAGAATTAGGAACAGAAACATTAATAATGAGAGGAAAAAGAAGAAAGCAATCAGGAGGACAGTAGATAGCGATTGACATTGTATTTAAATTTTTGCTGATTGAAGTTGGTTGGAAAGCATGGAGCCAGAAAGGAGTTACACAAGTAAGAGAGTAAAGCCACTAAGACACAAGAGGTTGCACGGTGTTGAAGAATTAGGAACAGAAACATTAATAATGAGAGGAAAAAGAAGAGAGTAATCAGGAGGGCAGTAGATAGTGATGGATATTGCATTTAAATATTTTCTGATTAATGTTGGCTGGAAAGCATGGAGCTGGAAAGGAGTTATATAATTAAGACAGTAAAGCCACTAAGAGACAAGAGGTTCCAGGGTGTTGAAGAATTAGGAACAGAAACATTAATAATGAGAGGAAAAAGAAGAGAGTAATCAGGAGGACAGTAGATAGCAATTGACATTGCATTTAAATTTATGTAGATTAAAGTTGGCGGGAAAGCATGGAGCTGGAAAGGAGTTACACAAGTAAGAGAGTAAAGCCACTAAGACACAAGAGGTTACAGCGTGTTGAAGAATTAGGAACAGAAACATTAATAATGAGAGGAAAAAGAAGAGTGTATTCAGGAGGGCATTAGATAGCAATTGACATTGCATTTAAATTTATGTAGATTCAAGTTGGCTGGAAAACATGGATCCAGAAGGGAATTCCACAAGTCAGAAGTGCAAGAAATGAAACTGTTAGCATAGAACTTACAGCTACATCTTGCTATCACAATGTTAAATTGATGAGATCTTGATACCAGTCTAGTACTGTGTTTAAATTCAAAAAGTCTACGTACCATAGCTAAGAGCTTATCTGAACACTTACCATGAAAATATTTATAGAAATGGCACAGAGATTGGCATTGGATTTAAATTTTTGATGATCAAAGTTGACTGGGAAGCAAAAAGCCAGAAATGTGATGGAAGAAATTGTTAGCATGGAACTTACACTGACATCTAACCATTTCAACTGTAACATGATGAGACTTTGCTGCCAATCTAGAACTGCACTTAAATTAATTAAGTAAATGTACCATAGAGGAAAGTTCATCAGAACAGTTACCATCAAATTAGATGGATGATGCACTACAAGTGCATTGAAGCCAGAGGAGCCTATTTTGAAGGAGACAATAGCATAGTGGATTACTCAGTGGAATTTGGCAAGCAATAACTGAACAGTACTAAAAATAAGGACTAGATGAGATATCCCTAGATATGGGCAGTGATATGAGAAGAGTTTACCCCTGTAGATTAAATAAAGGGTTCAGTTCAGAATTCCCTGTAGGTTACCCAGAACGATATACCCCTGATGAAGACTAGAGGGCATAATGGCTGAAACGTTGGAATAACAAAAACAAAGATGAGGATAATAGTTTGAATGTAAATAGTTTAAATAAGGAGATTAGAGTTTTCTACTTCTTTGAAATTAAGAAATGTTGTGCTTGAAAAAGTTTCAAAACTTTTGGAATGAACTTCATACATGTATTTTATTCAAACTTTTATCTACATATAAAATTCTATGACTTCTGTTTGTACATCCATCACACCCTCTAAACTAGCCATACATTGCCCAATTGAAAGTAAATTTTGGGTAGAAGTACAAACAGGTAAGGGGGTCCAAAATATAGTATGTTTTACTAGGGTGCATCGCTTAGTACAATAAATTTTCATTCATTTTTTTTAAATGAAAACTTTTATTATTTAACATACAAAATACTCCTGCTATTTTAAAAATAATTTAATGATTAAAATAACAAATACATATTTAATAAAAATGCAATATTGCTTTTTGAATAAGTTTTTATATATACAAAAATATTACAACCACTTTGAAAGACTGGTTTCCGTACGATCACCGAAGTTTAGCAACATCAAGCCTGGTCAGTATAGTGATCTCTTGGGAATACCAGTTTGGTTAATGACTCAGAATGGTTAATCGGAGAGCCGAGTTCCAATTCCAATTGGGTTTGCTATATACACTTACGCATAAATACTCTTGGAAAAAGTATGAATCCACCTCTTCCCTCCCTATATATGGGTTAATTAGTAAGACTTGTATCACTAAAACCATTATTATCTTACAAAAATATTGCGTGCAAATTATTTAGATTTCAGCATTAAATAACTCATAGAGGTTGATACGCTGCTTAACAAAAACAACCAATCAAAATACTCCCATTATTTTAAAAACAATTTAATTTTTAAAATAACAAATCCTTATTTAATAAAAATGCAATATTTTTTTTTTTTTTGCATATCTTTTCTTTAAATTTGTATATAAACATGAATCCAATTCCCAGTTTGTCCTGCATTTGTGAGAACCATAAACAAATAAATACTTCAAAAAGTTGGAATTTGGCTCCAGAAGGAAATATTTACACATGGACAGTTGTATGTTGCATGCTCAAGAGTAAGAAATCCTAAATATTTATTCATTGCTCTTAAAAAGGAAAAAAAAATTGTTTACTATGAAGTCCCATAAAATTAAATTAAATTAAATTATTAAACCCCGAAGTAAGGTTTTTGTCAAAGTATTTTTCCAAACAAATCAACTTGCTCAAATTTAATCAATTGGTTTACAAAATTGAACGAAAAAATCCTAATATTTTTAAAAATGCATGCAAACGTCAATACAAAAAAAGACAAAAACCTTCATCAGTAATATTCTATTACACTCACAGATTTAATACTTCAGAAACCGTCTCCTATTCATTATAATTGATAGGCAAAAGAAACCCGTCATAGGGAGCCGAACGTGATGCTCTGCCATAAATAAAAGGCAGTGAAAGATTTCCCTAATTATCAATTAGAGTGGAAAGCTGAAAGACATAATGAGGGTTTCATGTCTAGAAACTCCATCTATCAAGATGGGGTGGGAGATTCAGATGGGCTTGTTGCGACAAGGTAAATTGAGATGCTGGGTTTGTGCGTGTGGAATTCACATGTTCGTAATTGTGTACGTTTGTTTTTCGGGTTTTTTTCGGGTGTTTGTGTGTGCAAGTGAGGGGCTGACACATCTCTTGTATTTACACTTAATGCCTTACCTAAATCTCTTGATTGCCGTTTCTATAGGGTACACTCTTTGCTTACCTTATTATTTATATCTGCCATTCTCCACGCATCTGTCTGTGATGAGAACACACTCCCCTTCTGTGCCTGTATCAGTTCTGATCTCTCTCTCTCTCTCTCTCACCGCCAAACCCATACATTGGCCAATAATTTCTCCTGTATCTTTGGTCAAAGATTTAAGATTTGCTTTTTTTTGTGTGTTTTTTGTCTTTGCTTTCGACCACTTTCCTGATTTGAGGGCAGTGTTTGAATATCACCAAGAAAATAAAATGTTTACTCATGGATTGAACCTTATTAATTGACAAAAGATTTTTTGATATTGGTTTATAAAAGCCAAGAAGCGGCTCAGAAAACACTTGGCCAATGTACATTTAAAACTGCAGCTAGAACCCCCTCCCCAAAACAAGCAAAGCAACTAAACATACATAAACTGACAGGTGTGAAAAGTCAAATTTAAGTATGTTTAGTTGCTTATATAAAATGGGACATCTGTTTCAAATATGAGTGTCCACTATAATATATATATATATATATATATATATATATATATATATATATATATATATATATATATATATAAACAGATAGATAGATAGATAGATATAAGTAGGTATTGAAGTCAACAGCTAGAGGTGACAGTCTCATGCTAAATGCAATCATTGTACAAGTATCATACAGACTGTCACCCTCTGGGTGTTGACTTCAATGTCCACTTCTATATTTACATACACTCTATCCCTGATGTTGGGCACCGAAACCCATGAATATAGCATACTTTAAAACTACATTTTATCATATATATATATATATATTATAATTATTTAAAAAAAAATGTCCATTACTACATAATAGTTCTCATGTTTCAAAAACAGAAGCTAAAAACTTCAATTTAATTATAGAAATTAAATTGAATTAAAGTACCCAGCGAGGATGAAACAGAGCTGGGTACTTAATTCAATTTAATTTCTATAATTAAATTTAAGTTTTTAGCTTCAGTTTTTGAAACATGAGAACTCTCATGTAGCGATGGAATCATTTTTTTTTTTAAATAATTATAATTTAGGCTCTAATTATGTATTGAGCACTGTTTTTTTAAAAATAAAAACAAAAATACCATAGACCTTTGGATTATTAACCCAATGGTTCTTTCCTATTTTTCTATATATTTGCGCGCACACACACACACACACACATTGGGTATAAACATATTCATCTCGTCAGACCAACTACATTTTATGAAATGGAATCAAGATATCCCAGACAGAGAAATATTTTTTTTTGATTTCTCTCTTCTCAATGTAAGAAGAGAAAACTTTTCGAGGTCAATTTACTTTTGCTATTTTTTTATTTTGTTTTTTATTTTTGTACTTTTTATTTTTTATTTTTTTTATCTTTGTCTCTCTGTCTGTCTGGGATATCTGGATTCCATTTCATAAAGTGTAGTTGGTCTAATGAGATTAATATGCATATATGTATATATATATATATATGTACATTTCATTAAAAGCGACAGGCAAGGAGGATTGCTGCCTAAATACACAAATATATATATATATATATATATATAAAATTGTCCAAATCGTGTACCAGCATAGGATAATTGTGCATCTTACAAAATAAAAATACTAAACTAATTGAGTTTTTTTTTCCAGATTTTTTCAGATAAGGGGTTTAGTTATCTTGCTACCATTTGTCGTAAGAATCACTGAAAAACCCTTTGTGTTATTCAGCTAGAAAGAGAACAGGTTAAAATCATTTCATGTCATCCCCACTATGTTTTCCCAATTGAGCAATGGTGAGATGAAAAAGATCATTCAGGCCTTCTGTAATGGTACCAACATTCATACTCTGGCTTCCATTTTTAAAGTCCATTCAAGAACCAATGGTGAATAAGTTTATAAAAGAAGGAGCAGGAGAGAGGAAAACTGGATCAGGAGGTCACAACAGCAAAAGGGATCATCATTTCAACTTAGAGCTGAAGAGATCAATTTGAAAAGACCAACTCAATCCATAAGACGTTTCGCAGGTGAGAGATGAGTTTCCGCCATGACAGTCCAAAGAGCAGTGAAAAAGATTTGAAAATGAAATTGTACGTGAAACCTATGAGGCACCTTGTTACTCCAGGACAGAAAGTTAGAAAATTAGAGAGGGTGAAAATCACCTTGAATAAGTTGAAAAATGATCCTGGAACTATATATATATACACACACACATATATATATATTTGGACTTTATTTTAATCTTTCATGAGCTTCTGATCCTTAGCTATTGGTTAATTAATGATGGACATGTCATTTTTGTGATGAAGGATTTCATCATGCTTCTTTTAAGCTTGGATAGTATTATAGATTCTTATTGCTCAAAGTAAAGTCCAATAAGGTTATAAAAACCTCAGAGAATTCCAGTAGGATATCTTTAATCATTTCTAAGATACAATGTTTCAGAGATTAATCTAAAAATTAGACAATTTTGGTGTTACACCTGTTATATGCTTAAAAAAATATTTGGGTTTCAGAGAACTCACAAGTTTTACAGTTGTAAGTGTAGATCTTTAAATTTGAAATTTAGTTTATGTAAAAAAGAGTTTATAAAATAATTCTGTAATTGATACAATCATACTTATCTGAAGGGGTGAGTCATCCAATAGGTATTGTTAACTTAAATTACTTCTGATACAATAAAGATGCATACATATATATATATATATATATATATATATATATATATATATATATATATGTAAGCAAATATGTGGATATAGATCCGACAGTATGAGGAAAAATATGGAAAAACAAAAAACAAAAAATCCGAATATGCAAGTTTACTGTTTTTCATGTTGTTTCAATGTCTACTAGACCGAAATGTCTGATGTTGACATTGAAACAACATTAAAAACAGTAAACTTGCATATTCGGATTTTTTGTTTTTTGTTTTTCCATATTTCTCCACAAAAGTGAACATAGAAGTCAACACTTAGAGGCAACAGTCTGTTTCATGCTAGATGCAATCATCAGGCCACGAGTGCTGTTATTTTTCTTGGCTATTTATATATACGGGTCAGTGGTGCATTGTGGGTAGTCTATTTTGGCGGTTATTTTACCGGAAGTCGTTTATTTGTTTATTTATTTATTTATTTGTGTCAAATTATTTTGCTTGTTTTTATTTATTTTTATTTATATTTTTTATCTTATATATTTATTTATGTTTATTTAAGCACAACAGGAAAATTATCAACAAACCACATGAACAAATTAAACCCACGTGCAACTGCAGAATAAAAGCGAATGTCCCATAAATGGTAATTGTTTACAAAACAACCTAATCTACCAAGCCACGATAAAATCACCAGATAATGAAGAAAAAGTATACATAGGAGTAACTGAAAGACCCTGGAAACAAGGAAATTAAATCATCTTTCACAAATAGTAAATATGCGAACAGCACAATGCTTTTTAAGTATATCTGGGAAATAAAAAACAAAACACACACCACACCAAAAATATCTTGGAAAATAAGGAAAAAATCATCAACCTACAACGACCTATCAAAAACTTGCAAACTTTGCTTGGAGGAAAAAATAGCTATCATTACCTTCCCTAACCAAAATAAATTATTAAATAAAAAATCCAAGCTAATCTCAAAATGCAGACATGAAAACAAAATTTTACTAAACGGAAAAAATAAATAAATACATAAACAAACAAAATGACAATAAAATAAGCAAAATAAATTAATCCAAACAAATTACCAAATCACACCTGTTAGAATAGACGAAATAGAATAAAAAATAAGAAACAAAATCAATAAATACAGTAAATAATAAACAAATTAGCAAACTATTATGACAAAAATATTAGACTATAAAAATCATAACAAAAAATCGGATGTAAAATAGCTATAACTGTTATATAACAATAAAAAAAATAAATAAAAAATAATATACTGCGTTACTTAAAAATCGAAAACCAAAAAGAGAAAATATACAGTATAACAAATAAATAACAAGTAAAATAAATTGATCTAAATACACCCAAATATATAAATAAACTAACAACCGATACTGATAAACTAGCCTTTTAGAAAAAACAAATAAAGATAATCAATCCAATTAAATAAATTTAAAACTGTTCCCGCCAAAATAATAGTTAGAACAAACCACAACAATCAACCCCAATATTGAACAAATAGCTTTAATTATCTTCCCAAACAAAATCAAAACTATTAAATAACCTATATAAACAATTTTTTATTATGTTAATAAGAACACCGACCAAAATAAAAATAAAAAGTAAATAAATATATAAGATAAAAAATAAAAATAAAAATAAATAAAAACAAGCAAAATAATTTGACACAAATAAACAAATAAACGACTTCCGGTAAAATAACCGCTAAAATAAACTACCCACAATGCACCACTGACCCGTATATATAAATAGCCGAGAAAAATAACATCACTCATGGCCTGAAGATTGCATCTAGCATGAAACAGACTGTCGCCTCTAAGTGTTAACTTCTATGTTCACTTTTATATTTACACACGCTCTGTCTCTGATATTGTGTACTTTATCCCATAAATATAACACATTTTAAAACATATATATATATATATATATACATACAAGGTAACCAAAAAAGTTCTGTACATTTTTAAAGGAAAAAAAGAAAACGCTTCATAGTATGTGTAACTTATATTTTGTCTTTGAAGTAATCGCCATCAGCATCCAGCACCTTCTGTCAACGTGTCTCCAGCTGTTCAATGCCCTTGCGGTAGAACTTGGGGGGTTTGACGCAAAGAAGTCCGTGAGGGGTTTGACGCAAAGAAGTCCGTGAGGGCTTTGCGCAAGTCTGCTTCATTGGTGAAGGATTTCCCATGAAGATGATTATCCGGGGAGTGGAAGAGGTGGTAATCGGATGGCGCAAGGTCAGGTGAATAAGGTGGATGGCACCAAGTCTCCCACCCAAGTTGCTGTATGGTATCCCTGACCACTCACGCGACATGCGGCCTGGCGTTGTCATGGAGGGAAAGCACACCTTTGCGATTCACCAGTGCTGGCTCCTTCTGGTGCAATGCCTGTTGCACACGTTTCAATTGCTGCGAGTATAGGTCTCCAGTGACCGTTTGGCCCATTGGTAGTAGTTCATAATGAACCACTTGATGAGCTGTCCACCAGACACAAAGTATAATCTTGCATGGGTGCATAGGCGGTCTTGCGGTGTGAGGGACAGCATCCTGAGGAGACAACCAATGTCGAGAATGCTTGGGAGTTTCATACAGAACCCACTTTTCATCACTGGTAAGCACTCGATTGAATAAGGATGTGGTATGGTGGCGAGAAAGCAGCGATATGCAGGCTGCCACTCATTGTCCCTTGTGGACCTCTAACAGCGTTTGCGGAACTCACTTGCTCAGTTTGTACATCTTACCTAGGCGGTGCAGGTGAAGTCTAACTGTTTCATCGGAAACATTGAACTGTCTTGCAAGTTCACCACACGTTAGACTACTGTCCTCTTCAATGGCCACCTTCAGGACTCCGTCATTCAAGACCTGTGGTCGTCCACTACGAGGCTCATCATGGAGAGAAAAATCTCCCGACTTGAATTTTCGAAACCAATGCCTAAGTACGTTCATCGACAACACTATCCCCAAACGCTTGACATATGCGGTGACTTGATGCTGCTGCTGATAAGCCCACTTTGAAGTCGTAAAGCAAACAGCCCCGAATGAGATCTCAAGACACTTCCATCCTTCTCACAGCTGCCCGGCTTATAACGTCTGCTGTTCCTACTTCCGGCTGTCTGAATTTGAAAACAATTGGTACACGCATTTCGTATATATTTCAACTTCATTCAATGACTAATCAAAAAACGGAGAGAACTTTTTGGTTACCTTGTATATATATATATATATATACATATATATATATATATATATATATACATCTATCTCAGTCTTTTTCTATCTATCTAGCTAACTATCTATCTATTTTTCCGTTTGTTTCTATTTCAGTCTTTTCTGTCTATCTATCTATCTGTCAGTCTGTTCATATCTATCTATCTATCTATCTATCTGTTCATATCTATCTATCTGTCAGTCTGTTCATATCTATCTATCTATCTATCTATCTATCTATCTGTCAGTCTGTTCATATCTATTTATCTATCTGTCAGTCTGTTCATATCTATCTATCTATCTATCTATCTATCTATCTGTCTGTTCATATCTATCTATCTATCTATCTATCTGTCAGTCTGTTCATATCTATCTATCTATCTATCAGTCTGTTCATATCTATTTATCTATCTGTCAGTCTGTTCATATCTATCTATCTATCTATCTATCTGTCAGTCTGTTCATATCTATCTATCTATCTATCTATCTATCTATCTATCCTTTATCTATGTCAGTCTGTCCTTATCTATTTACCTGCTTTTATCTTTCTATTTAACTCTCTCAATCTGTCCTTATCTATCTATCTATCAGTCTGTCCATATCTATCTATCTATCTATCTATCAGTCTGTCCATATCTATCTATCTATCTATCTATCTGTCTGTTCATATCTATCTATCTATCTATCTATCTATCTGTCTGTTCATATCTATCTATCTATCTATCTGTCAGTCTGTTCATATCTATCTATCTATCTATCTATCCTGTTCTTTATCTATGTCAGTCTGTCCTTATCTATTTACCTGCTTTTATCTTTCTATTTAACTCTCTCAGTCTGTCCTTATCTATCTATCTATCTATCTATCTATCTATCTATCTAATTATGTCAGTCCATTCCTTATCTATCTTTCTAAGTGTCTATGCCATATACCAAAAAAAACAAAAAACAAAACAAAACATGGAAAGCTTAGCAGACATTTTTTTTTAAAATTCTCTCTCTATGTAGACTGTCTAGTATATCACACCGAAGTACACTGACTTTTCACATTTAAATTTAAAAAAAAAAATGAAAGTAACAACAATTGAAAACTAAAAATTTCTGTAGAAATATAATCAAGTTTGTTTGAGCCATAATTTCTCGTTTCTGCTTGGAAGTGAACTACCAGGGGAGATAATCACTGTGTTGAATTTCATTTCTCTCCTCATGTAACTGAATTTAAGAAGAATTTGCAAGAGGCGGTGGTCTTCTCAGATTTCCTCACCAAAAATAAATATGAAATTCATGTTAACCTTTCTGCTTGTCAGAGCTGCAGTCAGTAATATGAAAAGGAAATCGTGCAGTCGTAGTCACTTACTCGCAAGCTTATGGCACTGAGACTAACTATTAACTATTAACTTTTAACCTTATTAATGCCAACCTGTTACCTGAGTGTTATCCGGATTTCAATTCAGATTTACCTGCCAAGAGGCAATGATTTTCTCTTCTACAATTTGGAAAAATGATCTAAAATTTGAGATGTAAGAGCAGCTGGGAGGATTTTAGCTGTAAAGAATAAGTATCAAAAAGATTGTGTTTTATCCTTGAGTTATACCTCGATAATTGCCGAAGGTTTCTGTTATCTTACCGACCAACCAAAAAACTTTTTAGATATAATGTTTAATTTAAATAATGGTACATAGGACTGTAGAAAAAAATGTATGTTAACTGGGCAAAAGATGGCGTGTTAATATTAACGCCTCCAAAATTAAAATTCTCCCCATCATAATCATCTGAGAGAGCCCTCTCTGCCTTCAGTCAGCATGGCAGATGCTAACCTCCAGGCAAGTGAACAGTTGCGCCTTCTCGGGCTAACTCAAGTGCGCCCCATACACAATAATCAAGGTGGTTGCAGTCTGGGGAATCAGGTGGCCATATGTAAAGGGTGATGTCGTCGCAGAAATTGACTGACAGTCATGACTGGATTCTCCTGCTTGTGTGGCATGGTGCAGACTTTTGTTGCCAGGCAGACGATCTTCCAGAAACCGCCCTATTGACCCAGGACAGTACTACCTCCTCAAGGCACTTGATGTGGGCCTCTGTGTTGAGTTTGAAGCCCTAACCAACAAATTCGGGAGTTCTTTTCTCATCAGCACAATCAGAGTCAGTTTTCCTAGTTGACATAAATTTGTAACCACCATTAAACCAGGCTGAAGACACAACCATTTACTCGATAATAAGGCTAGTCAATCTGACAAGGTCAAAATGGCAGCCCATGTCCAAAATGACCTCAAAACTGGGCAAAGATGGCTTGTTAATTTTAAGCAAGACAGTTTTTCTCTCCAGAATCTGTCTTAAATATCTATAAGTCTGCCATATGCCCATGTGGCTGCCTCATATGGTCCGGTGCCCCTGTTATTTACCTTGAGCTCCTTGATAAAATCCTAAGAAGAATCAGTAATATTATTGGTCCTGATCTGGCATCTCGACTTCAATCACTTTCTAACCATCATAAGGTTGCCTGTCTGTGCTCACTTTTGCACTGTTGATAAAGCTGGTGTATCATCCCCTAATGAAGCAAACATGTCAACATGAATGTCCTTGGGGGCTAAACCATTTTTCTGCAGGTACATGATAATACCACTATGTCAAACTTTGTCCATTGTCTAGAGAAGTCACTACTAGTTACATTTGAAGACTTCTTTGAACAGTCAGATGTCAGTTTAGTTTGAAAGAAACAATGCAGTTATTAATAAGAGTTTAAATTAATACATGCAATATTTCATAGCTCCAAGATCATACCTTCACAGTCAGCCTATGAACATTTCAACTCACTCTCATACCTGTAAAGAAGTAATGCATTTATTAATAAGAAGTTTAAATTAATGCATACAAGGTTTTATAACTCTAGCGTCACTCCTTCATAGTCAGCCTATGAACTTTTCAGCCTTCTCTTTCACCTGGAAAGGAGCAATGCAGTTATTAATAAGAAAAGTTGAAATTGATGCATGCAAGGTTTCACAGCTCTAGCATCACTCCCTCATAGTGAGCCTATGAACTTTTCAGCCGACTCTCATCCTTTTATTCAATTTGTAATTGCCTTTATTCAGGACTTATTTTTTATTGCATGATATTTCAACAGTAAAAAAATATTGGATGTGAATCATCGGAAAATTCTGTTTGTCATGAAAAATTTCAGTTTGCAAAGAACAGCTCAAGTTTTCTATGACGAATGTTGGATTTAGGATTTATAGAGCGATTCCTTCCACCTCACATTCCACAGCTTAATTCCATGGAAATTTTTTTTTTTATTGTTCCACTCGAAAGCAATGCTTCCGATAATGTCAGACCAAGAATTAATACTGAGCTAAACTTTTCTTGTAATTTTGTGTAATATTTAGCATGTGTAATGTGTTTTTCAGGATAGAGCGACTTGAGCACAAGATTAGGTTTTATTTTTGAAATTTAAGCACTAACACTTTCTATTTTGTACTCAAAATAATGTAAATGCATTGTTAATAATTATAACATAGGAAAACATTGAAAATCAAGAAAATAGGACTTGTCAGTGGTCAGGAATGAATGCAAGTATTACTGATAGAATAGAGCTATTATATGTATAATGTAAATGCATTGCTAATGATTTTAATATAAAAATGCATTGAAAATCAGGAAGAAAGGGATTGTCAGTGGTCAGGAATGAATGCAAATATTACTGATAGAATAGAGCTATTATATGTATAATGTAAATGCATTGCTAATGATTTTAATATAAAAATGCATTGAAAATCAGGAAGAAAGGGATTGTCAGTGGTCAGGAATGAATGCAAGCATTACTGATAGAATAGAGCTATTATATGTATAATGTAAATGCATTGCTAATGATTTTACTATGAAAATGCATTGAAAATCAGGAAGAAAGGGATTGTCAGTGGTCAGGAATGAATGCAAGCATTACTGATAGAATAGGGCTATTATATGTATAATGTAAATGCATTGCTAATGATTTTACTATAAAAATGCATTGAAAATCAGGAAGAAAGGGATTGTCAGTGGTCAGGAATGAATGCAAGTATTACTGATAGAATAGGGCTATTATATGTATAATGTAAATGCATTGCTAATGATTTTACTATAAAAATGCATTGAAAATCAGGAAGAAAGGGATTGTCAGTGGTCAGGAATGAATGCAAGTATTACTGATAGAATAGGGCTATTATATGTATAATGTAAATGCATTGCTAATGATTTTACTATAAAAATGCATTGAAAATCAGGAAGAAAGGGATTGTCAGTGGTCAAGAATGAATGCAAGTATTACTGATATAATAGGGCTATTATATGTATAATGGAAATGCATTGTTAATGATTTTACTATAAAAATGCATTGAAAATCAGGAAGAAAGGGATTGTCAGTGGTCAGGAATGAATGCAAGTATTACTGATAGAATAGAGCTATTATATGTATAATGTAAATGCATTGCTAATGATTTTACTATAAAAATGCATTGAAAATAAGGAAGAAAGGGATTGTCAGTGGTCAGGAATGAATGCAAGAATTACTGATAGAATAGAGCTATTATATGTATAATGTAAATGCATTGCTAATGATTTTACTATAAAAATGCATTGAAAATCAGGAAGAAAGGGATTGTCAGTGGTCAAGAATGAATGCAAGTATTACTGATATAATAGGGCTATTATATGTATAATGGAAATGCATTATTAATGATTTTACTATAAAAATGCATTGAAAATCAGGAAGAAAGGGATTGTCAGTGGTCAGGAAAGAATGCAAGCATTACTGATAGAATAGGGCTATTATATGTATAATGTAAATGCATTGCTAATGATTTTACTATAAAAATGCATTGAAAATCAGGAAGAAAGGGATTGTCAGTGGTCAGGAATGAATGCAAGCATTACTGATAGAATAGAGCTATTATATGTATAATGTAAATGCATTGCTAATGATTTTACTATAAAAATGCATTGAAAATAAGGAAGAAAGGGATTGTCAGTGGTCAGGAATGAATGCAAGAATTACTGATAGAATAGAGCTATTATATGTATAATGTAAATGCATTGCTAATGATTTTACTATAAAAATGCATTGAAAATCAGGAAGAAAGGGATTGTCAGTGGTCAAGAATGAATGCAAGTATTACTGATATAATAGGGCTATTATATGTATAATGTAAATGCATTGCTAATGATTTTACTATAAAAATGCATTGAAAATCAGGAAGAAAGGGATTGTCAGTGGTCAGGAATGAATGCAAGCATTACTGATAGAATAGAGCTATTATATGTATAATGGAAATGCATTGCTAATGATTTTTCCTTAAATATATATGAAAAGTCAAGGAGTAATGCATTGTAATTTCTTAAAAATAATAATAGAATCCAACTATTATATAATCCATATGTATTGTCTGCATGTATTTAGATGTGTCCTTTGAAGTTTTGATGCATGCACGTGCTTGTGACTCATCCAACAGACCTTGTGTCTGTCTCCTTGTCTGCTTCTCATCAAGGAGAGAAGGCAGCAAGCAGTGGAAAGAACACAACATGAGTTCATCCTCCCTGTCAGTTTAAGAGGTCTCCTTTTTTCTTCTGTTCTTTATTATGCATTTTTGTTGCAGATGATCTGTTTACAATTTGTTGATTTTTAGCATTTCTTGCCCCCCCCCCCCCCCCCCCCGCAACCCCACCAAAGACAACGTCATCCTAATGGCTGAATAAGATTCAACAGAAAATGAAAATGACAGCCTTCCTTAAAATATTCGCAGTGGCAACTTTTGAGTTTCTAAAATGCATATTTTCAGGAATTTGAAAAAATTTTAAGCATTCTCAACCTAGAATTGGCCATTAAAAAATTAATCTTCAAAGTGGATTTATTTTATCCAATCTCTTTCTCTTATTTATTTTATCTGTCTCTATCTCTTTCTCTCCTCTGTTTAGTATCTATCTATCTATCTATCTATCTATCTATGTCAGTCTGTTCATTTCCTACCTACATACCTACCTATATCGTTCTTCACATTATCTTTCTTTCTTTTTATATCTATCTATCTATCTATCAATCAATCTATCTATCAAAAAGAGAGATTAGCTCTGCTTAACTAATTTCATTCCCTACCCAGCCATTCTTTGGCATCTTCCTTTGCAGGTGCAAGCAACCTTACAATACATCACAGCCAGTGGTCAACGTGACATAGGGACGAGATCTTTAAAGCTGTCTTTGCCTCTTGTAATAGGTATTGTAAGTTGGCTGAATTTCTTACATAAGACGTTGTCATTGACATTCACTTCTGAATATTTTTCCTTTTCCTCTTATTTCTCTTGGTCTTCATTTACATCAAGTCACAGTAAAAGACATTATCAATCCTCAAATCTCATTTTTTTTATTAATATTGGTTCAGTTCAATACAACCTTCATAATTAATGAGTTACTGTGAGTTACTTCCCTTTGCAATCATAAGCAGCCATTTTGGTCCATGAGTATATTTATAAGTAGACATTCTTAAATTGTAGTTAGCAATCTGCATGTGCATATAGACCCCAAAAAGATAGTAGTTTTAGTAGGTTAAATGATCTTAACAACGTAAGATATGCAGATGACATGGTGTTGACAGCAATCATGGAAAGGATACGACTAGAATGACAGAAGGTAGAGAAGGAAAGAGAGAAGAAAGGACTAAACATCGATTGCAAGAAGATGGAATGCATTAGAAAGTTTATCTTTTTGTTATCTCTCCTAAACTTTGTTCTGCCATCCATTTACTCAAGCTCATTCTTCTTCTTCTTCTCTGTGCCTAGTTCCTTCAGGACGTAGGCGATCATGGCTCTCCACAATTTCCTGCCCTTTGTAGCTCTTAATAAATTTTGTCTTTTTGTCATCTCTCCTAAACCTTGTTCCGCCGTACATTTACTCAATCTCATTCCTACACTTCTATGTGCCGTGTCTCTTCAGGATGTTGCCGATCATGGCTCTCCACAATTTCCTGTTCTTTGTAGCTCTTAATAAATTTCGTCTTTTTGCTATCTCTCCTAAACCTTATTGTATCATCCATTTGCAAAACCTTGCTCAGTAGATTATGCGTTGTTTTCCTTTGTCTCTCTTGCCTTCAAACTGTCCTATGAGTATTATAATATATATATATATATATATATATATATATTTTAGAATTGGACATTGTCCGACAATTTATTTAAAGACATTTATATTATGTTTAACGTTCTTTTTATAGATACAAGTATTTAAGCAAATGCTCTGTTTTATAATAAACAGTATTAAATAACATTTACCGGCCTGAATGTCCGAGAAATTTTCATAGAAAATTTTCGCTCTCCGACAGGAATCGAACCTGTATCCTATACGGAACCATCATTTCGCGTGATGTGCCTTAACCTTTCGGCCACAGATGAGCGTCTGGTTAGCAAGATAAAAAGAATGTTAAACATAATATAAATGTCTTTAAATAAATTGTCGGACAATGTCCAATTCTAAAATATATGACGTCATTTGTTTACATTTGATACGCTAGAGCAGATATGAATAGAAGAGATTCATGGAAGATTTAAGTTTAAAGATAGTAAAATCGACCTTGCTAACCAGACGCTCATCTGTGGCCGAAAGGTTAAGGCACATCACGCGAAATGATGGTTCCGTATAGGATACAGGTTCGATTCCTGTCGGAGAGCGAAAATTTTCTATGAAAATTTCTCGGACATTCAGGCCGGTAAATGTTATTTAATACTGTTTATTATAAAACAGAGCATTTGCTTAAATACTTGTATCTATAAAAAGAACGTTAAACATAATATAAATGTCTTTAAATATATATATACATATTAAAATTATAAGAAAGAAGAGTAAGATTTATAATCTGGTGTTCTTATCAGTTATTTTAAAAAAAACTGCTCGATACAAACAGTAGAACAAAATATTATAATTATCTTTTTAAAAATATGATTCCATCATGACACTGAAAATTTCCATGTTTCAAAACTGAAACTAAATTTATGAATTTAATTATAAAAATTAAACTTAAAATCCATAATCTTGTTCCATTGTCAAGCGATGTTAGGAATAAACTTTCAAAGAAATTTACTTAATTATTCCTAACATCGCTTTGATAATGGAACAAGACTATGGATTTTAAGTTCAATTTTTATAATTAAATTTATAAATTTAATTTTGGTTTTGAAACATGGAAATTCACACACACACACACACACACACACACACACACACACACACACACACACACACACACACACACACATATGAGGGTTATGACATTTTTGTAACCCTATGTTCCTGTGCCATAAATCGATGAACTTTTGTTCAAAAGTAATGAAAAAGGTATTAATTTCTTTTAGTTCTTGAAAAAGATCACGAATGTTTGATTTTATCATATTCGTGTATACAATTAGAAACTTAAATCTCCGAGTAAGAATAGCTATATAAAGAAAAAGAATGTGGAATATTTAACATAATTATAACATAATATACAACTATACAAATGTAAACTGAATTTTCTGCTTCTTTTTACACATGTCATAAAGATCTTGAAGGCACTTGATTGCCCAATCTACACACTGATTTGTTCTGGGAATTTCCAGTTTTGATGGTTCTGGATTCTTTTTCAGAGATTAATGTATTTTTGGATGCCTGCAAATTGCTACATACCTTCTGATAATCATCTGCATTAAGGCAGAATAACAAATTTCTGATAAAGAGGATTAACATCGAAAAAATGATTTCAGTTTCGAAAAAGACCAGGATTTAATAACTATATAAGAATAACTATATAACATGTTCCTTTCACATGGCTTAGCATAAATGCAACTATATATATATATATATATATATATATATATATATATATATATATATATATATATATATATGAAGAAATATAGTCTTAAAGTGTGCTATATTTATGGGATAAATTGCTCAATATCAGTGATTGCATCTAGTATGAAACAGACTGTCGCCTCTAAGTGTTGACTTCTATGTTCACTTATATATATATATATATATACATATATATATATATATATGAAGAAATATAGTCTTAAAGTGTGCTATATTTATGGGATAAAGTGCTCAATATCAAAGAGAGAGCATGTGTAACGATTGCACTAGCATGAAACAGACTGTCGCCTCTAAGTGTTGACTTCTATGTTCACTTTTATATTTATATATACATATATATATATATATATATATATATATATATATATATATATATTTGGGTTATGGTTATGGCTTTTTAACACTATGTTCCTGTGTTATAAATTGATATTTTCTTAAAAAGTAATGAAAAAGACATTAATTAGTCTTAGCTCTTGGAAAAGGTTCCCCAAACCAAAATTTTGTTTTTACCATATGCGCAATAAAGGTAAAAAAATCAGAATATTTCAGAAGCTTCATTTTTCAATTTGCTGATGATGTCATTGGATAATACTTACGTATTTTTTAACAGATTTGACAGTTTATAACTATAGAATAACATACAAACTTACAAATAAAAAAAAAAGTTCTGGAAGGTTCCAGAAAGTTCTAGAAGTTGTAGAAAGTCATAGTACTACTATAGTTATATACAATTTTAAAACAAAAGTTCATTGAATTATGTTACAGGAAATCTATTATTCGACAAAAAGTCATAAACCTAGTGTACACGTTACATATAGGCCATACACAGGCAAAAAAAAACAATGCTTTTCAAATAAAGATTTCTATGTCAGCCGAATGAGTTTTCACCTTGTACGAGTCTTTTCAGAATGAAGCGGAAACATTCAAATGCATTTTTTTGGCACATTGCAATTATAACAGAGACAAATAATTAAACTGGATCCTCCTCTTAATTTAATGACAAGACTGTTAAATTACAGAGTACTTAAATAGGGCTCGGTTTTCCTAAAAACCAGGCTTTTGGACGATAATTTCCTTGGCTGGCCCAACAATAAAAAACATCCTCCCACATGCATTTCTCCTTCATGTGACCTTGTTCTACACAATGCCAAGTTTTCTTTTCTGTTTTTTTAATCATTTCACCCAAGGCAACAAAGCCACTAAGATGCAAGGGGGTTACTGAGTGTGAGAGAATATGAGAAAAGAAACCATTATTAAGGAGAGAGAACTATAAAAGAACAGGAATTAAGAAGACAGAAAAGAGTGATTGACATTGCATTTAAAATTTTGAAGCTCAAAATTGACTGGAACGCGAGAAGCCAGAAGAGAGTTCCACAAGTGAGAAGTGCGATAGAAGAAACTGTTAGCAGAGAGCTTCCAGTTACACGTAACCATCTCAACTGCTAAATGATGAGACCTTGCTACCAATCTAGTACTGCATTTAAATTCATAAATTCTAGATACCAAAGCAGAAAACTCAACAAAAGAATTAGCATGAAAGTATTTAGAGAAAAGGCACTAGGAAGCTATATTACGGCAGTGGGAAAGTGACTGAAGAAGAGAGGCTTTTAAGTCCATTTGGTTATATGAATTTTGTCTCCAGTCCATCCTTGAGGAAAACTGAATTGCCGGGGCTTTCAGGATTCATGTCTTCACTTTGCCTTTGAATTGGCAACATAAAATTTTATCAATGATTTTAGATAGTCATAAAAGTAGTCATTTAAAGATTTGACCACCCATGAGGCTTTGGGGTGGTCTCAAAACTCCTGGAACACAAGTGTGTGAATAAGAGGATGGGACTCAAGCCATTATCCATCTAAGCAGGGAGAAAGGGGTCCAGCCATGTGAGAAGTAGGTAGGTAACCAGAAGAGTTAGTAGCTGCCCAGTGGCCAGGAGTGACGAATCAGCAGTGACTGAAGTGACAGTCAGTGAATGTAAGGTTCCTTTTCTGTGGCTGGAAGTTAGCAAGATAGCAGTCCACTTCTCGAAGCTGAAGGAAGGACCCCATGGTTAAGTGAGAAATCATATTGTCGTTAACTCATAACAATACAATCAATCTGGTTCGGTTGTATTAGTGCCTTCACTCGCAACAGTTGAGGCTGATGTGGATACTGTTAAAGGTTCAGGAGCTCTTTGTGTTTCAGTTAGGTCATGTGACAGCTTTTGCCCAATGGCAATATGTTTGGCTGGAATCCTACCGCACATGGTCACTTTTTATTGCTGTGTCATCATCACTCCAAATACCAGACAGAAATGTATGTTTATCTAAACCAAATGGTGTTTACATAAAAATGTTCCCATATCAAAAAAGCAACAAGAAAACACAATGTCTACTAGACACACACACAAACAATGTCTACTAGACACACACACAAACAAACATATACTTACAAATAAACATTATCATCTGAATCCCACATTGAAAATCTAGAATATACACTTACATACTTAAAGCAATATTTACGGTTTTACAATTAGGCTTGAAATACGTTAATTTGTTGGAGCTTCAAAAGGCATGTTGTTTCCCATTCTGGGTATGATGATAAACTACTTCCATGTCCTGGATAAGATGATAAACTATGTCCTGCAGCAAGGCCTCTGATCAGGAGGTTTTAAGGAGCATGGAACCACCTCTTAATTTCTGCTGTTCCTAGGTCCACCCTGACCCTGGGTGGCAGCACCTATTAGGGTCCCAACTATGGGCAAATAGTTAAACCCCAAACTGGTGTAAAAACACTATAAAAATGTAAAAATAGGTTTTAATACCAGAAATACTTTTTGTAAAAAATTATTGCAAGCAATAATTTTTTGAAGAAAAATTATTACCAGCAATACATTTTTGAAAAAAAAAATATTGCCAAAAATAGATTTTTGAAGGAAAAAATATTACCAGCGACAAAAATTTGCCAGCATTAAATGGCCCATTGAGGTTGATATACCGTAAAACAAACCAAACCAAACCAAATCATGTTGTCTCTCCTTGAATTTGGAATGTCATGAATTATTCTGACATTTGTTTAACAACATGTGAAACCTGATTAACCAATGAAAATGAAAGAACACAAAAATAAAAATATCAGAATCTCTTTCTTCTTTTTCTCCATATCTCATTCTCTGATGAAGCTTTTAATAAAAGTTAGACTGAAAAATGTTTCCTATTTGTTCTTTATCCAATCATTCTGTCAGATTCCATTCCATATTTGATCTGTATTTGATTCCAATTCAGTAATAATAATAATTATAATAATAATAATTTTTTTTCATTTGCAGGTGAGTAACGATGCTGATGGGCTTAGTATGGTAAGATTTGATTCTTGTTTTTACATTTGAATGTCTTTTACTTAAATGACTTTGTTTCATTTTCATCAGTTGTAACAACAAAAGATGTTTTAGTAAATTGCAATGCATCCTTTACAGTTACTAGAAAAAATTCAAAAGTTATGAAAATGGTTAAACTTATTAAAAGGACATTAGTTATTGTCGAAACATTTGTTTTTCCTTTTCTTGCTTGATACAAAAAAAGTATTTTTCCTAATAAGATCATCATGAAAACTGAATTCATTATGAGAATTCAAAGTGAAGCAAATCATAGCTAGAAATCATTCAGTGGCATTCAATAGCAATTCTTGAAGATGAATTTCAGGGAATTTGAGAGACTTACAATGTTGCAGTGTGTAACTGGCTTGTTTGAATGGCATACTGGAAAAGATAAGATTTTTTTCTGAACAAGTAAGGTGACTTGATTTTGCTGCATCAAAGGCAATTCATGATGATAAATTTTGAGAAATTTGAGAGACTTTTACTGCACAATGTTGCAGGGAGCAATTGGCTGGTTTCGAAGAGAAGAGTCATTTTTTTCTGGGCAGGTAATCTGACTTGATTTTGCTGCATTAAAAGCAATTCTTGAAGATTGATTTCAGGAAATTTGAGAGCTTTTTACAGAATACGAGGATTGGCTGAAAAGTTCATAAGCTGACCACAATACTCTCATGGAATGTGACCAAATGAAGTTTATTTTTCAACATAGCCACCCTCACACACACACACCTTGCAGTCAACACACTTCTTCCATCTGTGTTGCAGTGCTTGAATCTCATTGGTGAAGAAACTTTCATTCTGTTGGTCAAAAAAAGCCATCAACAGCAGATATGGTGTCATCGTCACTGCTATACTGATTCCCAGCAAGTATTTTTTCATGTTGAACAGATGATAGTCAGATGGGGCCAAATCAGAAGAATGGGGAGGGTGATCACCCATTTCAAAGCTACAGTCATGCACAGGGCCATTGAAACTAAGGAATGTTGTGCTGGAGCATTATGAAAGAAGATATTGGTTGGTTGATTTTAAAACATGTCAACTCTTGTTCAGTTACTTCATGTCGATTAGAACAAGAATCATGCTGAATCAATAGATGGGTTGATGTAAGTTAAAATGGAGATATTGGTTGGATTTATACCTGAAGAAGTGCTTTATATGTGTACGAAACTGTGCAGATAGGAAACACTTTCAGAGCTCTACGACAGGAGACATTTTGCTCAAAAGTACAACATTTTGCCTTGCCTAACCAACTGCTCTTTGTAGGCAAGACAGTAAGGCATGCTAGGCTAAATGGTTGTTTCCTTTGCCCTGAAGGACAGGTTCAATTCCTGCCAGAGCATGCAAACTTTCTTCAGTATGATTTCTCAAACATTCAGGCCAGTAGAAGAAAATACATAAATATAGTGTTTAATAAATAAACGGAGTGGCTACTCAAATACAAGTATCCACTAAAAAATAATGTTTAAAGTGATGTATATATTTATTTTTTTAACATACAACGTGTATTAACACGTGCGATACCCTGTCTTCATCAGTTGCTGACCAGGGGTGGTATCACGTTTTCGGTGGCTATGGCGGGACCACCACCCCTGGCGCCACTAGCAGCGTTTGCCACCAGGCAGGGTATGAAGATAAGCTAATTGATCGTTCCTATTTGTAAATGAAATAAATAAACGATTGTTCCTCATTGCAGCTTCGATCCGTAAATGAATATATATATATATATATATATATATATTTATTTAAAAAACAATTGTATCAACAGTTCAGTTAACATGTGTGTCTGACGAATTGGGAAACCATGAAACTTGCACTACAAACATAGATATATGTGTATTAATGTATACTTCATAGCTCTGTTTAACTGCATTGAGTACTGTTTTGTTTGCACCATAAATTAAATTAAATATTTATTTGCTTATCTGTGTATGCACATTATTGCACACATACACAGTTGCTAATATCTTGTTATTTAGTTTATATTCACACTTAATTCTATCTATCTATCTATCTATCCTTGTTAATGATCTATTTCAATCTTTAAACATCTATCTATCTCAGTCTGCTCATATCTATCTATCTATCTATCTATCTATTTATCTAAGTCTGTTCACATCTATCTATTTATCTAAGTCTGTTCAAATCTATCTATCTATCTATCTATCTATTTATCTAAGTCTGTTCACATCTATCTATCTATCTTTGCTTGTTAATGATCTATTTCAATCTTTAAACATCTATCTATCTATCTATCTATCTCAGTCTGCTCATATCTATCTATCTATCTATATATTGTGTGTATTTAGGCAGCAATTTTTCATTGATGCATGTTTCATTAAATATCATAGACAATTTTTTTTCCATGTATTTTAAGTAAGTTCCTTTCATATTGTCTGATAAGCTTAATAACATTATCATTGAAAGACGAAAGGAAATCACCATATTGATACATGTTTTACTCTTATCTAAACTTTTGGCTTAGATAAGCCATTATCAAAGATGAGAATTACATTTCAATATATTAAACAATAAACGGACAAAACAATAATGATAGTTTGTTTTTGTTGCATGAAAAATTTCGAAGCAACGACAAACTCATGTATATGAGACGTGGAAGTGAAAATCGCATCACAGCTTTATTTAAAATAAATACACAAAACTTGTCTATATTATTTAATGAAACATGTATCAATATATATATATATATATATATATATATATATATATATATATATATATATATCCAAGTACAGTGGTGAAACGGGATTGTATTTGTGTAGCGATTATATAATATGTTTTTGTTATAATCTAAAATAAATATTATATATATTTTTTGTACGACAGGCTTTGTCTTTCATGACTTCATCTGATGAAAGTAATATTTACGTTCCTGTAATTGCTCATACACACGAAGGAGAGGGAATTTTGAATTTAATTTTTTTTTTAGTATTTCTTTAGGTATATAGTTGCACAATTTTTTCCACTTTGTTGTTAATTTTCCTGGCATTGTCCTGGTATATAAAATATTTATATATTTATATATATATATATATATATATACAAATAAAGAGAAGGAACAGACAGATTAAGAATCCACAGTTCTTAGCATTTACTTTTTTTAAAAAGTGCTCAATACAACGTAGAGCAAAATATTATAATATTTTTATAGTATTTTACATTGCTACACAAAAATTTCCATGTTTCAGAACTTTAAACTTTTTAACTCTCAAATGAGCTACCGAATTGTTTTCATCAAGTAAATTATTTTCATCATAAGTTATGTAACATTGCATAATGAGGGACAATTTTAAAGTTCTGAAACATGGAAATTTTTGTGTAGCAATGTAAAATATTATAATAAAAATATTATAATAACATATATATATATATAGTTTACAAAAAAACTAGATAATCCGTAAGGGTAGACCCAAGAAGGATAAAATCCAGAGAGCTCAATGTAAATCAGAGCTAATAATTTAAATAAAAACAGACCACTTTAAGGTTCCATATAATAAATTATTTCACCACAGCCTTTTTAAAGGACTGCGGTTCATCAGATTTTACTTCCAAAGCCTTTGGAAGTAAAATCTGATGATCCGCGGCCCTTTAAAAGGGCTGTAGTGAAATAATTTATTATATGGAACCTTAAAGTGGTCTGTTTTTATTTAAAATATATATATATATATATATATATACACACACACACACATACACACACAGATGATGTGATGGGTAATTGTCACCATTTTATATTTTTTAGTTTTGCGCATTGTTTTTTTTTATTTTGTCGACTGCACAGTATAGTAGGGTCAGTTGGGCACCATCTTTGAGAAAAACAGCACCATGATGTAATTCACTCCACCACCAGAAATTTGGAAGCTGCATGCTGTCCTGCATTCATCCCAGAGGCTCCAATACAAACATTTTACCGGCTCCTGTACAACCACCAAAATTAAGCACCGTTGAGTCTAGACTGTACTTACATGGGTGATTGCTTGGGTGTGCCAGGTTTTGTAAGCATGGATGTGCGGGTGGTGTAATGGATAATGGCTCGGAATTGTTAATCAGAGAACCAAGTTGCAGTTCCCATTGGGTTTGTTATAATCATTGATGTGCAAATACACTTGTGAAATGTTGGAATCCATCTCTTCTCCGTCCAGCTATGGGTTAATTAGTAAAACTGGTATTACTAAATCCATTATTAAAGCAAAGTGCTTATCTATAAGCCTATAAAGGTTTAGCCAGTATTTATCCTTACTGCTTTGTTGATTGTCAGGTTAAATAAAGTTATTTTCCTGCCTCAGGTTCTTTTTCCTTCATTACTGCTGGAGCCATCACTATTATTATTATGATCACCATCACCATCATGATCACTATTATTATTATTATCATCACCATCACTATTATTATGATCACTATCACCATCACATCACTATTATTATTATCATCACCATCACTATTATTATTATCATCACCATCACTATTATTATCATAACCATCACTATTATTATCATCAACATCACATCACTATTATTATTATCATCACCATCACTATTATTATCATCACCATCACTGTTATTATTATCATCACCATCACTATTATTATTATCATAACCATCACTATTATTATCATCAACATCACATCACTATTATTATTATCATCACCATCACTATTATTATTATCATCACCATCACTATTATTATTATCATAACCATCACTATTATTATCATCAACATCACTATTATTATCATCAACATCACCATCACTATTATTATTATCATCACCATCACTGTTATTATTATCATCACCATCACTATTATTATTATCATAACCATCACTATTATTATCATCAACATCACATCACTGTTATTATTATTATCATCACCATCACTGTTATTATGATCACCATCACATCACTATTATTATTATCATAACCATCACTATTATTATGATCACCATCACTATTATTATCATCATCATCACCATCATTATTATTATTATTATGATCACCATCACTATTGTTATTATGATCACCATCACTAGTATTATCATCACCATCACCATTACAATTATTATGATCACCATCATCATCACTATTATTATTATCATCACCATCACTATAATTATGGTCACCATCACTATTATCATCATCATCACCATCACTATTATTATTATCAACACCATCACTAACACTCACCATCACTATTATTATCACCATTACTGTTATCTTCCTGGCAGTATTTCATAATGCTATTGAGTCTGTTTTCTGCAAAAGCCTGCTTGTAGACGGTCTTGGCTTTGTTGAAGATGATTTCATTAGCCGAGTTTCTGGACCACCAATCATGTATTGATTTTTGAACATGCTTCATTTTAGCAGGAGGGGGAACTTTATTAATATGCATGATTTTACACACACTTTTCTGGTAGGACCAATAGACAGTGTTTATGCCTCCTGCCATTACTTTATAAATAATGAGCTATTCTGTTTTAATTGTGTGGAAAGATGGAAAAGACATATCAGAGATGCTACTTGGTTTCAGTGAGAGAAAGAAAGGAAGGAAGGAAAGTAGACCTGATGATTACCTCCTGCCAATACCTCATAAATAATGGACTATTCTGATTTAATCACATGGAAAGATGCTACTTGGTTTCAGCAAGAAATAAAAGAAAATAAGAACAAATGATGAGAAGATAGAACTATTATTACCTCCTGCCAATGCTTTATAAATAATGGACTATTCCATTTTGGTTACAAGGTGGGGTAAGATTAAAAAATATATCAGAGACGCTACTTGGTTTCAGTGAGAAAATGAAAGTAAGAAGGAAAGATAGAAGTGTTTAATGTCTATTTCAGTGAAATGGAAAAAATTGTGAATTTCAGATCTTTTCATTTGTACCCCCTTACTTCTTAAAATAACGACCAGCATTCATATTTATGATTGTTATTGCAATATTTTGTTAAAGTAGTTAAGTTCAAATATTTAATGATGTGAAAGGGAAATTTCTATGGATATTTTATTGTTGTAGAACTCGCCGTGAACTTATTCAATCATTAAAATTCAAATAGGAAAACCGTGAAATTTTTATGGGTATTTCTAGTGCTTAATAATACAGCAAAGAACCCGCTACAGAATTGGGTCGGCAGATGGGAATTCAGAGATTTGCAAAGACAGGAAACCACTTCATCCTATATTTTATCTTAGCAGGGGTCTTGACGGTACACAGGAAATAGTGTGAAACTGATAATGTGTAGATTTGTCTCATGTAAATATTTCTAGTGGTAACTAGGAAAAACACATTTGATAATTAAAAACAAAATGTGGCCATTTTATATATATGTACATACATTGTTTAGGATCTGCTGTGTTATAGGAGAAGTCTGCTTATAATAATAATAGTGATGGTGATGATAATAATAATAATAGTGATGTTGATGGTGAACAACACTTTTTGACTTGTTAACAATCTCTGCAATAGACCCAATACTTAAATTATCCTTCTTTCGAAGCTTAATAATCTTCTGACGAATTGGTAAGTGGCATTATATTAACAAAGTACACTGCAGATATTCTTACTAATGTTTAGTAAACGAACCGTCATGTAAACAAATTTTAAAAATTAAATTTCGCTGGTTAAATATACTAAAACACGGAGTAAAAGCAACCGTTCTGATCATTTTGGCCGCCATGGGTTTTGCAGTAAATCACTAAATCATCCATAACTTTTGTATTATCATCTCAAATTACACCAAAATCTCAGACAATAACAATTAATATCCTATTTATTGTCTGTGAAACTTATAGAATATAAAACAACTACTTTTCTGACAATGTCGTTCTGAACATTTTGGCCGCAACTGTACATATATTGTTTAGGATTTGCTGTGTTATAGAGATGTTTGCTTAGTATTGGAGATAGTGGAGATATAGGAATCAACACTGCATGGTGACTGTCAGTTTCATGCTTCAAGTGATCTTCAGATAGTTATGGTGTGAAAATTGCAAGTCACCATGCTGTCCTTATTCCTATATCCATATTATATATATATATATATATATATATATATATATATATATATATAAATAACAAAAAAAATACAAAGAAAAATTAAAATCTTCAGACACACTGGGTTGTATATTAATATTCTTTTGTTTTTATTATTATTTCATTTAGATTCCTCAACTAGTTTCGGCCAACATGGCCATCATCAGGAGAAAAAATGTTCTGCTTACTGGTAGCAGTGAACTACAGAAATGAATGTCTTGATGGAGAAAATGAACTTTTGTCTGTAGTTTTCATTTGTTTTTTTTATCTTTTTATTTTTTTAACATGAATTTTGGTCAGTCCTTGTGTTGGTCAAACAGTCTCTTTTAAGTTGTTATTTGAGATAAGAGCTGGATGGATCCATGCTGCTCTGAATTCTCTTGGTCATTTTGACAGTTTTATTGGTTCCTGGAAAGGGGAATGTGTCTCTGTTAAGTGTGTGTGTATTATTTGGTTCAATTTTTCTCTTCAGAATTTATCTTACATATCTATAAGTCTACCATTCGTTCAGGCTTAGAATATTGCTGCCACATATGATCTGGTGCCCCTGCTATTTACCTGGAGCTCCTTGATAAAATTCAAAGAAGAATCAGCAATATTACTGGTCCTGATCTGGTGGCTCGACTTCAGTCATTTTTCCCACCCCAATCGCCATAAGGTTGCTTCCCTATGCCTTTTCTATAAATACTTTCATGGTAATTGTTTGGCGAGCTCTTCACTATGGTACCTAGACTTTTTGAATTTAAGTGCAGTACTAGACTGACATCAAGATCTCATTAATTTACAGTTAAGATGGTTAAATGTAGCCGTAGTCTCTATACTAACAGTACTTTTCTCGTACTTCTCGCTTGTGGAATTCCTTTCCAGTTCCATGCTTTCCAGCCAACTTTAATCTGCAAAGATGTAAATGCAATGTCAATTGCTATCTACTATCCTCTTCATTACTCTTCCCACTCATTGTTTCGATTTCTAATTCTTCCGGTAACCCCTTGTATCTTAGTAGCTTTACTGCCTTTCTTGGGGTGAAATCGATTATTCAAAAATAAATACCAGATTGGCCGTTAGGTCTTATAATTTCAGCATAGTACTAGATTGGCAGGTAGGCCTCATGATTTTAATATTGAAATTGATAGATGTAACCCAAAGTTCTATACTAATAGTTTCTTTTCTTGCACTTCTCGTTTGTGGAACTCTTATTCGGTTTCTTGCTTTCTCTGAAAATTATGATCTTCAAAGATTCAAAGACAATGTCAATTGCCATTTTACTTTGCTAGAATCCACTGCTTTTATTGTTGCTTCTCCTCAGGGACATTTTACTTAGATTCTTTCATATCTACTGAGATTTCTCGACTGTGCACCATGATGCACGTAATACAGACACTTTAAATAAAAATAGCGTGTCTATTTCAAATACAAGTATTTGAAGTAATAAAAATGGATTAAAAATAAAAACACTAATTCTTGATATCTATATATATATATATATAACATAAATCATTCAAACGAAAAACAAATACTGAAGTTAATTATACGGCAAGAATCACTCTCGCAAACAATATTTAATAATAAAATACATCAACTTCGAATCCGTTAATGAATGGTATGATCCTTGTTCATAAATTCCGGTTTTATCAGGTCTTATTTTTTCTATGAGCCGGGCTTTCAGTCGTTTCAAACAACCATCATCAGGTAGACATTTCAGTGTGTTTTTGTTAAATTCCGAGTAGTAATGCGACATCTAAAGATTGTGCAGTCCGAAAGAGTGTTTTTTTAGCAATGAGATATTTTTAAATGTAAGAATAATTTTGGAGCATGCAGTCGCGACGCTGGGGTTGAAATTTTTAAAATTTGAAAATTGAGCGTTCTTGTACTGAAGAAAGGTGACATGAACTAAATTGACTGCACAATCTTTCGATGTCGCATTACTACTCGGAATTTAACAAAAACACACTGAAATGTCTACCTGATGATGGTCGTTCGAAACGACTGAAAGCCCGGCTCGTAGAAAAAATAAGACCTGATAAAACCGGAATTTATAAACAAGGATCATACCATTCATTAACGGATACGAAGTTGATTGTATTTTATTATTAAATATTGTTTGTGAGAGTGATTCTTGCCATATAATTAGCTTCAGTATTTGTTTTTCGTTTGAATGATTTACGTTACATAAATTGAATACGCACTACATAATTGATATATATATATATATATATATATATGATGATGATGGACTCTCCTGTTGTTTTCGACGTATGAGTGTCTTTCAGTTCAATTTATATATATATATATATGTATATATATATATATATTATACATATATTACAGAGGTTTCCAAATATGCCATCTTATATACATTGTTTGGTTATTTCATATCAGTCACTTTATATATATATATATATATATATATATATATATATATATATCTATAGGTAAGAGGTTATAGTTGTTCCAATGAAAGAAAATTGTATATTTTAAAAAGAAGAGAGAAACCGCAAATGTTTTTGGTTATAACGTGAATTTTTATATATATATATTATATTTTTTTCCATATTTATATATGTGGTTTCTCTCTTTTTAAAATATATATATATATATATATATATATATATATATATATATAATGGACTCCTGTCGTTTTTGATGTATGAGTGTCTTTCACTTCAGTTTTTATATTTATATTTTGCATGAGACAACAATCCTGCACGGGATTTGCAAACAAATCCACACGAAGGGCATACTGAAGGGTTGACCGTCACATGGGCTGATGTATTAGCCCGTGGTTTACTGTTAATTCTTAAATGGTTGAGACAATTCTTTTTAAAGTTAGTTATACCTCGGTAGCAGGTATTTCTCCAGTTTGCTTGGTTTTCAACAGCATGTTCGAACTCCTCTATAGGGATGTTTGCAGCAATTAAATTGTATTGAATTTTGTCCTTGAAGTGTAACCAAGGACGACCTACATTCTGCTTAACATGAAAAAGTTGGCTATACATGAGGATTTCCAGCATCCAATCATCACTCATTCTGATGACATGACCAGCCCATCTGAACTGTGATTGCATCAGAAAGGATTCAGTACAACCGATGTCACATTTGATGAAAAGATCAGAGTTAGAGATTTTGTCCTGCCATGTATAACTGAATATTGAACGAAGACAGCGTTTATGAAAAGCATCAAGTTGATTGATGCGCGTCCTGTATATATATATATATATATATATATGATTATAAAAAAGTTATTGGTCAGAGTTGAATTAGACGAGGAAACAGCAGTATTAAAAAGTGCTCAATACATGTATAAAGAAAAGAAAAGAACAATTTAACATTTTTTGAGGTCTGCAGACACGTGCAAAATGAAGCTGAATGTATTATGAGAGAATATGTGTAAACACCCAGTACGTCTCAAACTCACTTGCAATGGTCTGCAAAAATGGATTGCTAACTACAATTTATAATGTCTACATATAAATATTTATTAAGCTTAGCTTAGTTTGTCACAAGGCAACAAATGTGGAGCACCAGTTGAGGAACCAACCCAACATATACTCATGGACCAAAATGGCTGCTTATGATTGCAAAGGGAAGTAACTCACAGTAACTCATTAATTATGAAGGTTGTATTGAACTGAACCAATATTAATAAAAAAAATGAGATTTGAGGATTGATAATGTCTTTTACTGTGACTTGATGTAAATGAAGACCAAGAGAAATAAGAGGAAAAGGAAAAATATTCAGAAGTGAATGTCAATGACAACGCCTTATGTAAGAAATTCAGCCGACTTACAATACCTATTACAAGAGGCAAAGACATCTTTAAAGATCTCGTCCCTATGTCACGTTGACCACTGGCTGTGATGTATTGTAAGGTTGCTTGCACCTGCAAAGGAAGATGCCAAAGAATGGCTGGGTAGGGAATGAAATTAGTTAAGCAGAGCTAATCTCTCTGATAGATAGATAGATAGATAGATATAAAGAGAAAGAAAGATAGTGTGAAGAACGATATAGGTAGGTATGTCGGTAGGTAATGAACAGACTGACATAGATAGATATAAAGAGAAAGAAAGATATGTGAAGAACGATATAGGTAGGTATGTCGGTAGGTAATGAACAGACTGACATAGATAGATAGATAGATACTAAACAGAGGAGAGAAAGAGATAGAGACAGATAAAATAAATAAGAGAAAGAGATTGGATAAAATAAATCCACTTTGAAGATTAATTTTTTAATGGCCAATTCTAAGTTGAGAATGTTTAAAATTTTTTCAAATTCCTGAAAATATGCATTTTAGAAACTCAAAAGTTGCCACTGTGAATATTTTAAGGAAGGCTGTCATTTTCATTTTCTATTGGGGATGAAATTAGTTAAGCAGAACTAATCTCTGTTTTTGATAGATAGATAGATAGATAGATAGAAAAAGAAAGAAAGATAATGAGAAGAATGATACAGTTAGGTAGGTAGGTAGGTAGGTACATAGATAATGAACAGACTGACATATGAACTGCAATTTCAGAATGTCAACATAAATATTTATTAAACTTAGCTTAATCTGGCACAAAACTGCTACGTGACCTCTGTCCTCTTGTATGGTAGTGAGTGCTGAATGATCTGAAAAATAAGAGGAGATTTTGAAGCAACAGAAATGTGGTCCTACAGGAGGTTGCTGAGGTTACATGTGAGAAACAATAATGTTTTAGAGAAAATGGAAACAAAAAGGAAAATAATCCTTAACATCAAGAAGAGACAATTGAGGCTTCTGGACCATACAATGAGAAAGGAGGGCTTGGAAAATCTGATACACAAAAGACAAATAGGGAGCCATGTCACTTCAGGATGTAGGCAATCATGGACCTCAGCAATTTCCTGTCCCTTGCAGCTCTTAATAAACATGCCTATCAAGAAGACTCATGTTATTAGGTTGGTGCAAAAATAATGTCGTTTTTTGACGTTCAACTTCATGTGAGAAAACGACATTATTTTTGCACCAACCTAATATATCTCTCTGAGTATAGCTCAATTAGGTCTCATTTACATACACAGAGAAACCAATACAAACTCCATCTGCAACATATTGGTGATAATACAATTATAAAAAACCTTGTCCACATGTAAAAAAAGGCTTAAAATAATGGAAGCATTATTAATAAAAAAGAAAAAGGCAACACAATATATATATATATATATATATATATATATTCATACATGTTTCATTAAATAATATAGATAAGTGTTGTCTATATATTTTATGTTAATTCTTTTCATATCGTCTGATAAGCTTAATAACATTATCATTAAACGAAGAAAGAAAATCACAATATTGATACATATTTTTTTAATCCAATCTAAGCTTTCGGCTTACATAAGCCATTATCAAAGATGACAATTACACAATATATTAAGCAATACACAAACAAGAAATTGATGATAGTCTGTTTTTGTTTACATGGATGATTTCCAAGCAACGATAAACACGTACATATAAGACGCTGAAAGCGAAAATCGCACAACAGCTCATGACGTCACACATGACCACGAGAGAGTGAATCCGATGAGTATTGAGTATGGAAAGCCGTTGGTATGAACCAATGGCTTCTGTTACTAATTATAGGCATTTAAGGATATTTGTGGAGATTTCATAGTTTATTTTGTTCAGGTTAGGTTTCAACTGTTTTATGTATATAGCTTCAAGAATTTTTAGTTTTTGTTTATATATATATATATATATGAAGAAATATAGTCTTAAAGTATGCTATATTTATGGGATAATGTGCTCAATATCAGAGATAGAGCGTGTGTAAATATAAAAGTGAACATAGAAGTCAACACTTAGAGACGACAGTCTGTTTCATGCTAGATGCAATTGTCAGGACACGAGTGCTGTTATTTTTCTCGGCTATTTATATATACGGGTCAGTGGTGCATTGTGGGTAGTCTATTTTGGCGGTTATTTTACCGGAAGTCGTTTATTTGTTTATTTATTTATTTATTTGTGTCAAATTATTTTGCTTGTTTTTATTTATTTTTATTTTTTTATCTTATATATTTATTTTTTTTATTTTGATCGGTATATATATATATATATATATATATATATATATATATATACATACATACATACATACATATATATATATATATATATATATATATATATATATATATGTCATGCATTATGAAATGGACAAAGTGTCCAACAATTATTTTTTAAGACATGTTTTTATGTTTATATATTCTTTTATATAGTTGTTAATACTGTTTATTATAAACAGAGCATTTACTTAAATATTTGTATCTATAAAAAAGAATGTATAAACATAAAAAATGTCTTGAAAAATAATATATATGTATATATAGATATAAATTTGATATTCAGATTTGAGTGGTGGACATATAGCTTGCAATATGAATTTCACAGCAATGTCATCTTAAAGATTTGTTAGGCTTTTATTACAGAGACATTGGAGGTTTTTCTCTCTTTAATGGTTAACTGTTTTTAGAAAACACTTCAGACTATCGAGAGATATTAAGGTTTTTGACATTCATCTGCATCATTAAAACTGTTAAGTGAAATTAAGTGTCAGCTGAATGTTTTCAACTTTAACCTCTAAAGGCCAAGTGACATATATAAGTCCATTTATAAATTGTACTTTATGACAAAGCTTCAGATATGTATTTTGTATAGTAGCAAAGTAATCATTCTAAGTAACACATTTAATGGAAATAAGTGCAGAGAATTTATTGTGAAAAGAAAATTTACTTCAGTATAATCTTAATAAAATATTGAATTTAATCCTCCTTTTATTAAGTGTTAGAGCATATCTACAGACGATAATAGTTATGTCCTTATTCACATAAATACAGTAGTAAATACTGTATGTTGGTCTGCAGTTGGAGGTTCGTCTCCAGCTGTGCTGGTTAAACTCTCTGCTTCCGGGCAGAGAGGATCCCCAGACGAGGTTATGTTGTCTCAGGGAAACAGCTACCCGACTCCGTTTTATACAAGGTCTACAGGGAATTTTTGGCCTAGCCTATGGGCTTGGATACCTCACGTTAAATTCAGTCTTTGCCACATCTGACCGCGTGGGGCTGTTGGTAGATATCTTGCAGTTGGAGATTCATCTCCAGCTATGCTGGTCAAGCTCTCTGCCTCCAAGCAGAGAGGATCCCCAGATGAGGCTATGTCGAATGGCAGATTCTTGTCTTGGAGAAAGGGCTACCTTTTGGTTGAACCTATGAGCTCAGATACATTAAATTCGGCCTTGTACTGCACGAGGTGGTTGATAGATATCCTGCAGTTAGAGATTCGTCTTGAGCTGTGCTGATCAAACTCTCTGCCTCTGGGCAGAGAGGATCCCCAGACGAGGTTATGTCATAGTATTTCAGCTGTTCTCTATAACGTTGTCGCTTGGATGGTTCCGACTATTTTCCTAATTTCATTTCCTTTTGACTTCATTTCTATGGCTCTGTGAGCCCTTCATGTTCTGAAAATTCATTGGCCCTCTGACAAGAAAAATGTACTTCTCTGGCACGAATCTGTGAACTGCTATGGATTAATTAGTAAGGCATATATCACTAAATCATTATTATTAAAAAAAAAAATTGTTACAATCTAAAAATATTTTCTGGCTTTAAATAACCTGCAAAGGGTTGATAAGCTGTAGAAAATGATAATTTGGTTAATGAAATACTGATTAACTACACAGGCATGCCTTTTATATTTATTACAGTCTCTGGAATATAAATGCATAGAAACTACTGTGGCTACAAAGTGAGGGATCAGTTTCTTTATTGGTTGTAATATAGAATAGATCACCCACTTTATATACACATAATTTCTTGTGTGTTTTTACAAATTCTGGTTAGTTATGAATCCATCTCTTTCCCCCAGCTATGGGTTAATCAGTAAGATTTATATCACTATCTTCTCTTAGAACAAAAAAATCTTACAATCTAAAACTATTTTTTGGCTTTAGATAACCTACAAAGGGTTGATAAGTCATAGAAAACGAATCAATCAATCAATGAAATACTGATTTAGATACACAGGCATGTCTTTTAGATTTATTTACATTCTCTGGAATAGAAATGGATAGAAACTACCGTGGCCACAAAGTGAGGGATCAGTTTATGTATTGATTGTAATATAGAATTGATCCCTCACTTTATATCCACACTATGATTTCTTGTTTGATATCAAATTCTGGTTAGGTATGAATCCACATTCCCCCTCCAGCTATAGGTTAATCAGTAAAACTTGTATCACTCAGGCATTATTATCTCTAAGAAAAATTTTTACAATCTAAAACAATTTTCTGGCTTTAAATAATCTGCTAAGGGTTGATATAAGCTGTAAAAATGAATGAATCAATCAATGAAATACTGATTAGCTACACAGGCATGTCTTTTAGATTTATTTACATTCTCTGGAATAGAAATGTATGGAAACTACTGTGGCCACAAAGTGAGGGATCAGTTTATAGATTGAGTGTAATGCAGAATTGATTCCCACTTTATATTCACATTATAATTTCTTGTTTGATTATAAAATTCTGGTTAGATATGAATCCATATCTACTCCCCCAGCTGTGGGTTAATTAGTAAAACTTGTATCACTAAATCATGTTTATCTAAAAATTATAATCTAAAAATACTTTCTGGCTTTAAAATAACCAGCAAAGGGTTAAGTGTTGTAGCATATCTATGGATGATAATGGGTATGTTCCCATTCACATAAATACAGTAGTAATTACTGTATGTTGGTCTGCAGTTGGAGATTTGTCTCCAGCTGTGCTGGTCAAACTCTCTGCCTCCGAGCAGAGAGGATCCCCAGATGAGGCTATGTCGAAGGGCAGAGTCTCATCTTGGGAAACAGCTACCCGACCCCATTTTATACAGGGTCTACAGGGAATTTTTCGCCGAGCCTACAGGCTTGGGTACACCACATTAAATTCGGCTTTGTGCCACATCTGACTGTGTGGAGGTGGTTGGTAGATATCATGCAGTTGGAGATTTATTGTGGAATTCATTTGACTCACTTCTAGCAATTCACTACTTCTTTTACGCGCCGCTGGTGAATCTTATATATGTTGTTCTTGTCCTAAGTATTATTGTTCATTACCAACCTTCATGTGATTATTCTATTCAGTAACTTTCCCTAGGTTACAACATTAAGGATTCTGTACTTTAAGATTATGGCCATTGGATTTAGGTAGCAGACTAACAAAAGAGGACCGACTTTTCAAGAGAATAAATGTGAAATACATCAGGCACTGCCAAAATGAATGTGTTTTTTACCAAAATGAAAGCAAAAAAAAAACTGCTACAGTGTTTTTTTTTTAAATTTACCAAAAATCATGGAATTATTTGATTTAAACAAAATTTTAAGTAATTACTCATTAATGAATGAATTGTATGCTGAACAGATTATTTTATTAGAAATATTTAGTTGTCAGTCAGTTATGTTGATTTTCTAAGAGTAACTTAGATGTGGCACAAGGCTGAAAATGGGGGAGCACCAGTGAGGATTGAAAACACTAGTCAGTTGTAATTGATTTAGTGAGACAAGCTTGCTAACCATTACACCATATGTAAGTGTCCCAATCAGTCAGTTATGTGCCATATGTGATATATGCTTGGACGATCATAAATCTTTCAATACATGACTGACAAGGCAGATTTTTTTCTGCAGTAGGTTGCCATTTCTTTCCAAGGCTAAAGAACCCAGTCTGTTCTGCTATTCAACCCATAGCTGGGGGAGAAGAGATGGATTCATACCTTTCCCAAGGGTATTTGTGCGTAAGTGAATCGAATAAACTTGACTGGAATTCGAACTTGGCTCTCCAAGTTCTCACTCCGAGCTGATATCCATTACACTACAAAGCACATTTAATTGTACTAAATTCATATCCTATGAGTTAAATAGTAGTCCAGACTGGGTCTTATAGCCTTGGTTAGTGACAAGTGTACTTGTTTCCAACCTTGGGGCCGGGGGGGGGGGGGGCAGGAGTAAGTGAAAGTAAGTAAATAAATAAAACTATATATAAATGGATGATATATATATGTTGTGTGTGTGTGTGTGTGTGTGTGTGTGTGTGTGTGTAAAATTGCAGATAGAATATATCTGCAAAAGGCCAATATGAGTCAAGACAAAAAACGTATCTTAGCCAATATGTTTCATCCTCAGAAGACAAAATGCATAGGCTGAGATAATTTTATATATATATATATATATATATATATATATATATATAGGGTGTGACAAAAATACCTGCCATATATACTTCCAAGAAATATCTCCAACATAATGGTAAGACCATTAGTGGCAATGATGTCTTCATCTAGCTAATTTCTTATTTTAGAAAGTATATGTAGGAGGTATTTTGTCACACCATATATATATATATATATATATATATATATGGTGTGACAAAATACCTCCTACATATATATATATATATATATATATGCCACGCCCTATATATATATATATATATATATATATACACCATATATATATATATATATATATATGGTGTGGCATATATACATATATATATATATATATATATATATATATATATATATATATATATATATATAGGGTGTGATGGATGAATTGTTGTCTAAATTACGCAAAAATGAAACTAATACTGACATCTCATTTTAACATATATATTTACCAAAATTACACTAAAATATCTTGAAATACTAAAGAGTAAATTTATTCAATAAAATCGCCATTGGCTTCAACCAAGCCCTCCAGACGACTTTGGAATCTCCTGCAACTCTTCTGGGATGTCCTCCTTGTTTAAGTTTGGGAATGCTGTCATAATCCTTGCCTTCAGTTCATCTTTGGTGTTACAAGTGTTTTGTTGGTCTCTCACTCAACTATGCTTCAGACATAAAAATCAAGGGGGTGGCAGTCTGGGGAGTTAGTTGGCCAGATGTTGTTTGACAGCCATTAATGAATTCTCCTGCTTGTGCGGCATGGTGCAGAATCCTGTTGCCAGACATAGGGTCTTCCAGCATCCACCTTCTAGACCCAGGGCAGCAAAATCTCAAGGCACTTGATCGAGGCCTCCATGTTGAGTCTGAGGCCCTGTGGGAAGATGAATGTCGGCATAATGTCGCCATCACTAGTGATAACTCCAAACACCATCATGATCATCATTAGACTCATCCAACTTTTTTCCGAATCCTCTGCACTGTTCTCAGATTGACACCGAAACACTCTGAAATGTTCGTATTGAAGCTTCTGGTGTGAATGCCAAGCAGGAGAGCATGGCATTTTCAAATTTCTGTTGGAGTGAATTGCATCATGGTGCTCTTTTTCACCCAGACATTGCCCAGCTGACTCTACTGTACTGTTTGGTTTGGTTTGGTTTGTTTTTTGGCATATTAACCTCACTGGGTTATTTAATGCTGACAAGATTTTTATTTCTGGTAATATTTTCTTTTTTCAAATATTTATTGCTGATACTAATTTTTAAAAATGTATTTCTGGTATTAAAATCTATTTTTACACTTTCATAGTGTTTTGAGTCAGGTTGTGGGGTCAACTATTTGCCCATAGCTGGGACCCTAACAGGTGCTACCACCCCGGGTGAGGGTGGACCAGGGAACACCAGCAATTAAGAGGTGGTTCTATGCACCTCAAAACCTCCTGATCAGAGGCCTTGCTGTTGAATGTAGTTTATCGTCTTATCCAGGACATGGATGCAGTTTATCGTCATACCCAGGACACCTACTGTACTGTGCAGTTGACATAATCAAAAACAAAAATCCTGCATTCTTTTCATTGTAGCCATTAATCATTGAACTGAAAAAATGGTTGTATATAGCTGATAGTTTAGACATTTATTGAACAAAGTAACTAATAATAACAAAACAAAAGTCATTGAAACAAAGCAATTTCAGTCGACCAATGATGACAATTCCAGAACAACGTAACTATAAACAATTTTTTCTATCCTCTGCCAGCCGCAATGATGGAGAGAGCATTACCTCGAACTGTCGCCAGTGAGACATGTTGCAAGAGCCACTCCGTTTCGTGAGGCTTGTTCCTTAATCAAGACACAATCGCGCCAATCCTCTGAAGGAACGCCATTGAACGAGGGCCAATAACCCCTGAAGTCTCCACTGCCACAGGAGTAAAAAAAAATCTATCAGCAAGAGAAGAATATTTAGCTATTTTTTTTATCTCTGCGTCTCGGGCGATGAACCCCGGCTCAACCGCGGTCCTGATCAAATTACCGGCCGAAAATGTATCCGCACAGGTCGCATCCCAAATCAACAACTTACCCATTTTAAAAGGGAAGATGGTAATGCCATCCGGCCACTTTCCATCACCACGGTCGAGGCCTACGGGTTCGATTTGAGAAGAGAACCCAGCTGCATCCAAACCTCTTTTGATGATGTCGTTAATTGCTGCATGCCGTGGAAAGCGGCCAGCACTACAACGACAGGAGAGAGGATGCAAACCAAACTCATCGATGGAGGCTCCACATCTGCATCTGTGACGCTCACATAATTTGAGTCCAAGACGGATCGCGACTCTGACCCGAGTGCACTCATCATCTAGAAGGGTACCGGTAGATGAAGAGGGCACTGTGTTGAGCCAGTCACCACTACTCGGTTGTGAAGCAGATAGTAGACAGGCGAGGCGATGCTGATCCAGAGAGAGCCTCAAATTAGTAAACTTGGCCTCGCATTTTATTTTATCCCAGCTTTTTTGTTTTGATGTGTCTAGTGGGATAGAAAGTAATTCTTGAGTCCAGACACTGCAAGCTTGTTCTAAAGAACTATCCAAGAAACACTGAGACGATCCACTGAGTATCTCATCAATTAATTCGCGACTGCACGAAAGTGAAGAAAGATATGCATGCTGGAAGGGCCAAATCTACAGTTGATCGAAGGCCCAGGCCTCCGAAACTCAAAGGGAGCTTTGCCTGCCTCCAGCCTGTGTCATCGAAATTGACGTTGCAAATTAGCTCTGTGCATCTCTTAACTGTGATATCTATCTCATTTAAGAAATCCTGTTAGAGATAGCAAGGGGCACTTCAGAGAGTTTAGAGGAAACTCGGTAGCGAAAAACTGTTCTTCAAGAGGAAGAGGGATGGATGTGCATCAGTTAGTTGCAATTTCTCAGTCATTCTTGTTAGAATGACATGCTTAGTATCCAAACACTCTCGAATGGCCATTGGAAAGACTGGAAAACCAAGAATGTGTAATTCCTCCTTAGGTGTTATTTTTATATCCTCAAGGATGAGTCTGATATCCTGGATAGCACTCTCGAAATCATCTGCACTATAATTCAAGTTTATTATCTCTGACTTGGATGAGTTAATCCAAACAGCGATAAAGCAGGAATAACTCGTCGGAGGTCAGCAGCTATGGCCTCGACAGATCCTCCCAGCGTTGCATCGTCAAGATACCATATATTGAAAGGAGAAGCGATGGAATGAGATACCCCATCAATAGCCATCGCAAATAGTAGCAGGCCAAGTGGATCACCTTGCTGGATTCCAGTAGCAGAAGAGATAATATTATCGGAGACGATCAACATACTTGGATGACTATACGAAAGATGAGCCAGTTTAAATATGGAAGGAGTCCGTTGATGGCAAACATCCAGAGCATGATCCCTTCTGATGCTATTGAAAGCGTTTTTCATATCCAATTTTAATAAGATACTGGGAGAAACAGGTGATGTATTTTCGAAAAATGATCTTGTGTCATGAACCATGGCTTTACATCCGCCCTGTAACAGGTCGCAATTCATGCCCTATCTTCTTCATAGCAACTCTACAAGCAATTTTTGCTGCGAGTCGATGAAAAATGTTACCAACAGCGATAGGGCAGATACCTTCATCTTTTTTTTAAAGCCGTTAAGTTGGCTGAAAATATTAAGTTGCGAGCATGTTGGGGTATCTCAGCTCGGAGAAGGGTATTAATAAGAGCTGTTATGGATGTTTTCAAATGTTCACCAGCTTCGGCAGTGTGGGCAGAAATTAAGTCCTTGATGTGACCAGGTCGAAGGCTGTCCACACCTCCACTGCTGCTTCCCGAGAAAGACTTCAGAGCGGCAACCATTGCTTCCTTTGAGATTTCAATAGTTGAAACATTGTTTTCCATCTGAACAAATCTGACATCTGATGGTGGTGCAGGGTGTTTCCGACGGAGCGCTGTGAGAACTTCTGGTACAGTAGCTAGTATAGTATCGGATGAGGCCAATACTCTAACTGCAGCTGAGACATCACCCTCGATCAACTTAGCATTGACGAGGGCACAGAGTCTCTTAGAATCGTCGACTGTAGATGAAGGATGAAATCTATTAGGATTAGAAAGAGTAGAAAATTTGGTGGCATTTATTTTAGACGGATTGAATAAAGAAATGTTATTTTTCATAATAGATGAGACAGATGATGTAGGGTCCTTATTGTAAGGAATGCCGAGCACAAGTGTTGCGAAAGAGAAAAGGTGATCCCAGTCAAGCGAGCTGTTCAAGTGAAGTGCCTGGACTATGGCAGTAGCCAAGGCATCGGCTGCCGGGATTCTGACAGATTTAGGGATTTTTAAAGGCACCTTCCAGAATTGCCTAAGGAGTGAAGTTGCCCTCAAAACTTCACTGGCATCTCTTTGGGTCGGTTCATTATGTTGATGGATCACACTATCTTGTAGAGCCGAGTGAGACAGACAATGTGAACAACTGCAAACAACCAGAGATGCTGAAGCATTTCTAGTCAATCCCACGCAAGATAAATGAAAAGACCGTTGACAATTCGAACAAATTCTTATTCTTTTACGCTTATTAATGCTGCCACAAGAAAAGCAACGATCACATTCCAGCAAAGAAGAAGGAAGAGACATTTTTCTTCCCTCCTTATTCTCAAAATTAATGTAAAACGTTTTTCTGTTAATTCTTGTAATCTCCATTTGACATTAATTTAATTTTTTCCTTTGAAATCAAATCTTCTAAAAAAAAAATACTATCTTGAATTACAAAAACCTTTATAATAATGTTTAAAGTTTTCAGCTATTAATTCAATAATAATTATTCCATTTACTATTCAAATTCGTATTTAACTTAAATAATAATTAATCCGACATTTTTACATTCTTAAAAATCCGTTGAAATCAGCAAAGCTTTGAAAAACACGTCTTCTCTCTTCGAATTCCAAGCGTTTTTTTTTTTTTTGTTTAGACATTTGCAAATGAGTTGGATACCAGGCATGACATCCATATGTGCGTCTTGATCTGACAAGGCTATTTAAGTACATGATTTGTGTTTCCAAGTCAATATTTTGGTTTGTACCATCTTATGGTGTTGCACAAAAGAATTTATGGTACAACCTATCCTCTGATCTATTTTCTATACCAAATTTGTTATTACTAATCTGTCCTTTGAAGTATTTGAAGCATTTAGTATTTATTAATTCCACATTCTGAATTTCCATGATGGATTCAGGGTATGTACCTCCACTACTTCTATTCCAATTCCAGATCATAGTTTCTGTTTTTGAAAGGTTTTATTTGAGTCCTGCTTCTTGGTCAAGTGTGTCTGATGCTAGAAGCAGTTGCTGTATAAATATTCAATTAAGGATATCCTGAAGTGGTTTTAATTTGTGATTTGTTTGCCAGTTTTTATTTCTTTAGAGCAGATGAGGGAAGAGCAGTTACCTAGGGAGAGAGAGACCTAACCTTTGTTATTCTTCATTCCGGGGTTGTATCTGCCAGACCTTTGACATCCTTTGGAATTTTTTTTTTACCCCTGCAGCTGTGAAAGTAAATATTTACTTTCTCTACATGAGAAAGATGCCAGTTCTTGTAACAATTTTGGTGTAAATTTGAGGCTTGAATTCTTCATTTCAAAGTCTTCCTCAATTGTTATCCTGTAATTTATATTCTTGTAAAATCCACAACATCAAATTAATCCTTCTAAGAGGAATATAGAATACAAATGTGGCGCTGTTTGATCAATAAATCAAGAAAAAATGCATTTATTCTACACAAATATTATTTTTAACATAAACGCTTTCCTTGTTAATGCACTTGATTAATATTGATCAAACATTATACAGTAAAAAATTTCAGATGAAAATTTGGTTAATAACTATGTACCAATCTTTCTCAACTTAATCTCCTTCCTTCGCTCTCAACAAATACATCAGAGAACACGTCCTCAATGAAAGAGGACAACCTACAATACACAAAAATATGGAAGGACCAGACATATTAAAGTCTAAAATGAAATCAATGCTGTCCAAATTAAACGAGAACACATGAGACAGACCAGATACAATCACAATAGAAATGCTGGCAGCTTTAGATGATTTGGGCATTGACAAAATTACCAACATATTAAATGACATTTATAGCAACCGTGTTGTGCCAGAAGTCCTAAGTAGATCCATTTTCATAGAAGCCAGTGGCAAATGAATGCAAGCTCCATTGGACAAGCAGCCTAATGAGCCGCATAGCAAAACTTATAATCCAAATTTTGATGATGAGAACACACTTCAGAATTAAACCTGAAACAGAGCAAGAACAGAGTGGCTATATTAGAGACACTGGAACAAGGAATGTGATATTTATGCTCAAAATTGAATATGGCTGCCACATCAGTTCTGGTGAGTCTGCTATGCATTTAGAGATTGTTAATAAAATACAAAGAAGAATCTACTATGTTATTGGTCCTGACCCAGCATCTTGGTTTCAGCAACTTTCTCAGTCCTATAATCTGCTCCTTTTCTATAAATATTTTCATGATAATTGTTCTGATGAGTTTTACTCTTTGATACCTAGACTTTATGAATATGAGTCCTTTACTTGATTGGCAGCTAGGTCTCTTCATTTTACATTTGAAATGGCTAGATATAATCATAAGTTCTAAGCTAACAGTTTCGTCTATTGCACTTCTCTCTTATGGCTTCCCAGTCAAATTTGATCTCCAAATGCAGGGTCACTCATTATCTTCTGTTTTCTTATTTCCTGTTCTTTTATTTTCTCTCTCCTTAGTAATGTTTTCTTTTTTAACATGCTCTCACACCCAGTAACCTCTTATATCTTAGTGGCTTTATTGCCTTGATTGAGTTGAAATGATTAAATTAAAAGAAAGTTTGATTCTCAATAAGTTTCTTTTGGCCTCAGCTGGCAGTTGTTCAAAGTCTTATTGTTCAAAGTCTTTTTTCTTTGTTTCCTATTTTTTTTCCTGATGACTTCAGTTGTGGCTGTGACTTAAGCTTCGGTTTTGATCCAAGCTTCATTAATCTTTAGCTGTCATTCCAGTTCAAGCAACCAAAATATCTCAATACATGAAATGCAAAGCAAATCATTTCTCTTTCCTTTATTTTATTTTTTTTTTGTATTTCTGAAACGAGATCCAATCGTTACAAGTTGTGCCTGTCATTTAGATCAATTACAGGTCAATTCTTGTCTCCTTTCTATTTCCATCTGCGATTGACTTCCTGTCTTTGTGTATAATTGACCAAATAACAATGTACGTGGTCATCAGGTGGATATATTTATATTAAGAAAGCAAAGTTAAACTCTAGGAGGCGATGCATTGAAGACAATGCTTCTCATTCTGTATTTTGTTAGGAATATTTCCTTGCAAATATCATCTTACAATTCTGCTTGTGTCTTCGTTAGTTATCATATACATTACACGCTGTCATTGTCTCAGATAAATAATAGACCCTTCCATTTTGACTGCGAGGAAGGATGGAAGAAAAAGTTGTATATCAGAAATGCCTTTTGGCTTTTCAGTTCGTTAGATTCACTTAAGCACAAAAAAACGGTATGAATCCAGCCCTTCTTCCCACATCTATAGGTTGTATAGCAAGACAGACTAGGTTCTTTAGCCTTGGCTGGCAACCAGTCTACTGCAGAAAGAAATGGCAACCTATTGCAGAAATCGTGTATCATGTATGGCACTTCACTGACTGACCTAAGAAAAAGAAAGTGTACATAATAAGTGCCATATAAATTTTGTTAAAAACAAAGAAAAGAGTACTCAAATGGTATATAATATCAGTCCTCCTATATGTCAATGAAATACGTTAGATGGTTGTTAGCAAAATGGACAGCCCAAAATGCTAATTACACATTGGAGATACCAAAATCAAACCAGTACAAGCATTTATATAGCGGAGGAAGTTTTTTTTAAAAGAGGATGGAAAGTGCAACACTTAAAACTGGTGGACAATCTCCTCAAAGATGAAGAAAAAAATTGAAGCAAAAGAAATATTGTTCTACAGAAGGATGCTGAGGATATCATGGACTGAACATGTGAGCAACAACAATGTTTTGGAAAAAATGGAAACAAAAGAAAAATTATACTTAACACCAAGAAGAGGCAGTAGAAATTTCAATGCAATGAGGAAAGATGGCTTGGGAAATCAGATACTCACAGGACAGACTGAAGTTTCTAGAGCACATAAGGAGGAAAGATGACTTGGAAAATCTGATACTCATTGGACAGAATAATATTTCTAGAGCTCATAATGTGGAAAGATGGCTTGGAAAATCTAATACTCATTGACAGATTGAAATTTCTAGAGCACATAATGAGGAAAGATGGCTTGGAAAATCTGATACTCATTGGACAGAATAAAATTTCTAGAGCTCAATGAGGAAAGATGGCTCGGAAAATTTGATACTCATTGACAGATTGAAATTTCTAGAGCACATAAAGAGGAAAGATGGCTTGGGAAATCAGATACTCACAGGACAGACTGAAGTTTCTAGAGCACATAAGGAGGAAAGATGACTTGTAAAATCTGATGCTGATTTGACAGAATTAAATTTCTAGAACACATAATGAGAAAGATGGCTTGGAAAATCTGATACTCACAGGACAATAAAATTTCTAAAGCTCATAATGTGGAAAGATGACTTGGAAAACCTGATACTCATTGACAGATTGAAATTTCTCGAGCACATAATGAGGAAATATGGCTTGGAAAATCTGATACTCATTGGACAGAATAAAATTTCTAGAACACATATTGAGGAAAGAGATAATAATGATGAAAATGAGACAATAACTGTTTTTTTTTTTTTTTCACCCCAAGCAAGGCCGGTGGCCACTATCACGCATGGGGTTACAGAAGGGTTGGAGGAAGAGCAGATAGGAGTGGTAAAGGAAGAAAGAGAAGGACGGAGGGTTGATCAAGGTAGGGGGGTTACGGAAGATATAGAGCGAGAGCAGATAGGAATGAAAGATGTCAGGAAGTGGAGAAGGGAAGTGGATAGATCAAGGCAATTGGAGATGACGATTGACGCTACACTTAAACCATTGGAGATTGTATTTGTCAGGGAAACAGTAATAGGGAAGGGAGTTCCATAGGCGAGATGTGCGAGACATGAAGCTATTGGAGTAGAAAAGACGTCTACATCTAACAGTTTTAACGGTGAAGGGGTGGGAACGGGATGCCAGCCTTGTAGGACGCTTAAATTCACGAGGCTTAGGGACAAGCGAAAGCAACTCCTCTGAGCAATTACCGTGGAAGTACTTGTAGAAAAGGCAGAGCAATGCAACATCGCGTCTGTGAGAGAGCGACTGCAGACGAGATGACAGATCAGGGCCAATCACATTGCATATCCGTCTCTGGATCTTATCAAGAACCCTGAGGCAACACGCAGGGGCCCCAGACCATAAATGGCAGCAATACTCCATGCAAGGTCGAATGGTAGACTTATAGACTTGGAGGATCGATTCCGGGGAGAAGAATTTCATGGCTCAGCACAGGGGACCAAATCAAAGTTTTTTTATATTCTATAATTTTCACAGACAATAAATATGATATTAAATGTTATTTATCTCGAGATTTTGGTGTAATTTGATAGGACAATACAACTTTACAACTGCCAGCATTTACATCACTGAGAAGATTATTTATAGATCATCAGGATATGGAATTAGTAAATACTAAACATTTCAAATATCTTGGAGTGTGGATCAGTTATAACAAATGTAGTATAGGAGATAAGGAAACTGAACATAGAATAGATATTTTTATGTAATTTTGGTAAATATATCCGTTAAAATGAGATGTCAGCATTATTTTCATTTTTGCGTAATTTCGATGACAATTCATCCATCACACACAGTATAATGTAAATGGATTGATAATGATTTTACTATAAAAATGTATTGAAAATCGGGAAGAAAGGTATTGTCAGTTGTCAGGAATGAATGCTAGCAAGACTGATATAATAAGACTGTTTTATGTCTAATGTTAATGCACTGATAATGATTTTACTGTCTAAAATTAACCTCTCCCTACCAACAGATCAGAATAGAAAAGGGATTGTCAGTGGTCAGGAATTAATGTACACACTATACATACATTTGTTTTAATATTCTTTCTGGTAAAATGTAATTACTTTCTGAACAGCCTAATATCTAAATATACAAGATGTTGATCTGAAAAGTATACAAGGATCAAATGTAGTACAGACTTTTGCTGCTACCTTTTGTGAGCAGTAGTCTTGGTGAGAACACTGTATGCTTGGGGTGAAATTATAATAAAAAAAACCCTATTTGGCAGCTAATACTTTCAAAACTGGTTTCACTGTTGTCAGGGTGGGTGTCACTTGTTCTTTGTAATAAAGACCCAGAATAAATGATATTTTAAAGGTTCATAATTTACAACTGCCAGCATTTGGCTCACAGTTATAATAAATGTAGTTTTTTTTTGTTTTTTTTACAGTAAGGTTCACTCTGTACAAGGCCTAGGGGACACTCAAAGGAGAGGGTTATGTTAAGGGGTAGTTTATACAGACAGTAGGGGAATATAATTCTAGATTTGAACAGGTTTTGTAGTGACTGGGGAAACATCCTCTTTGGAGTCTGTTCCATATGGCAGTGGCTCACATGAAGAAGCTGTTCAAGTGAAACATGAATATGGAGACAATGTGAACAGTTTGCTACAATATAAGTGGCATGGAGAGTCATAAACATGATGAATAAAACTGGTGGAACCAAGGAATGTAGTTTGTCTTTTTATCATTAGTACCAAGAAGGGAAAATAAAGTTTTAAACAAAAAAAAAATCCAAAGAATCGTTTTTAGAATCGGAAATTAGGTGAAAAATTCTCCAATTCTGAGACCAAAAAAAAGTCCAGATATTTCTGATTCATGAATCTGATTAATCGTCCCATCACTAGAAAATAGTGAGCCCTCCAAACACAAACAAAACACTACGAAAGTAAAGGGTGTTTCATTAAGAGGGATCAAAGTTAGCAGTAAAGAAATCAGTGTTATTGGTGAAAATTTATTTATTTCTCTATTGGAACATGTTTTTTAAGTCATGGCAATTATGTGTGAAAAATAATATCACCCAAATGTCCACCAAATCTGAAAGAAAAAGAAAAAATCATTAGACGCTTAAACTTAATTCACATTAAAATCAGTCCAAGTTATTGGAACACCCATTATAAAGATACATTTTTATAATAGAAATACTAGCAATATATTTTTATATAAATACTAGCAATATATTTTTATATAAAAATTACCAACAATGCATTTTATAGTAAAATGACCAACAATACATTTAATCTAGCTGAAGGCATACAATTATGTTCAAAATATATTTAGTTGAAGCCATAAAATTGTGTTAAAAATATTTAGATTTTGACATGAAATAACCCATAGAGGTGTTGATAAGCCACTAAACAAAATCAAAAGATAAGGAAATTAAACGTAGAGGTAGTTTCACCTTTTTGTGATGTCAACGAACACTCGTTGCCACTTTTGTGATGTCAACGGATACTCGTTGTCACTTCCATAATGCTTGTTGCAGTAGAAACTTTGTAATCGCAGATACAACTATAGTATGCTGTTGAACAATACTGGTGTCAGATGCCTTCGAATAATCTTGCACTAATAATAGTACTTACTCGATAATAGTCGTCCAAATAGTAACCCACAGAATAGTGACCAGTATAGTGGATAGACTAGAATTAGTGATTAGTATAGTAATAGAGGATAAAGTAGAAATGGTGTAGAAGAGTGATCGTTAGTCATCAGCTACTTCCTAAATATATGTGTTTCCTCTATGGTCACATGGTCTACTTAATTCAATAATGGGATCGCCTGTGTTTGTTCACTGGTAATCAGTGTTCAAACTCAAGTGTCAGCTGCAACACTTTATTCCTATATGACACAAACCTAAAATTGCAAATTACAATAAAACCAAAACATTAACCTGAAAGAGAAAATCAAATTCTTAAATAGCTTCATCAGATTGAGAATTTCATAAGATTGTTGGGTATGGCGCCAAACCCGTTCAGAAATCTTTAGACTGTCAGCTGTATACAATTCCTTTTTAAGATTGATGGTTAAAAAAAGGCTTTAAGTGAGGAACGTCTGTGGGTCTTGGCAAACATGTGAATAGAATAAAGCTGTTATATATATAATGTAAATGGGTTGATGGTGATTTTATCATAAAATGCATTGAAAATCAGGAAGAAAGGGATTGTCAGTGGTCAGGAATGAATGCAAGCATTACTGATAGAATAGGGCTATTATATGTATAATGTAAATGTATTGCCAATGATTTTACTATAAAAATGCCTTGAAAATCAGGAAGAAAGGGATTGTCAGTGGTCAGGAATGAATGCAAGCATTACTGATAGAATAGGGCTATTATATGTATAATGAAAATGCATTGCTAATGATTTTATTATAAAAATGCATTGAAAATCAGGAAGAAAGAGATTGTCAGTGGTCAAGAATGTATGCAACTTATAGAATAAAGCTGTTGTATGTGTAACGTAAATGGATTGATTGTGATTTTACTGTATAAAATTAATGTCACCCTACCAACAGATAAAAATAAGAAGGGATTGTTAGTGGTCAGGAATTAATGCAAGAATTATTGACACATTTTCTTCAATATTCTTTCTGATAAAATATAATTACTTTCCAAACTGCCTACTATCTAAATATAGAAGATGTTGATCTGAACAGTATGCAAAGATCGGATGTAGTACAGACTTTTGCTGCTAACCTTTGTGAGCAGCAGTCTTGGTGAGAACACTGTATGCATGCATAAATAGATATGAGGGTAAGTTTTTTTTTCTGGTCAAATTCCTTGACATTTTGTATAGCACAATGTTTCTTCGACATGTTTCATCGCCAAACCCCACAGTCTGAACTTATTGAATATTGATAATATTTAATTCATGCGAACAATGTAGAGGAATGTTTTCATTTTCTGCTACATTTCCTCTTGGTTCTATCAATGATATTGATTAACTTCAGACAAACCTGGGCACTAATTAAGTAAAAACCTGTCACATGCATGAATGAAAATCATTTCATGCTTCACCATTTTTCCAATGGTAAAAGCACTCAACAATAGAATGGCCGGGATTTTCACTTAGAAATATGAGAAAAAAAGATAACATGCATCATGAAAAGCATTCTGGCAAACTATCCTGGTCTATCAAAAATATTTTCATTTCGAAAGCCTTTTTAATTGTAGAGAGCCATGATTGCCTATATCCTGAAGAAGAAGATTGGTAAAAAAGAATTATATGACAATATGTTTCATGTACCTGTCTGATTTTGCCTCAAGGATTGATTAATTAATTGATTCGTGTTTTATGGCTTGTCAACCCTTTACATTGTTATTTAAAGCCAAAATCATATCTCGGATTGTATGAATAATAATTATTTTTTGTGAGTGAATAATTCATTAATTTTGAAAATAAAAACATATTTTGTCCAGATATAAATTTTACTGTTTAATCCATAGTTAGAGAGGGAGAGATGGATTCGTCTCTTTGCTAAGGTTATTTAAGAGTAAGTGACTGTAATAAACCGGATTTGAATTTGAATTCAACTCTCCAATCTCTCCGATAAAGCCTTTATCAGTTTCACTACCCACACATCCTACCAGTGGGGAAATGTAGAAAACAAATTCAGATGAAATTACAATGTAAGTAAATACTATTTAAAAAAAAATAATAATAATAATGGCTGACAATGCTATGAAAGAAAAACAAAAATACAATTGAAAAAATGAAGAATGTTTGACAATGCCTGATCTAATGAAAATTGCAGATAATATTACTACTACTAATACTACTAGTGGAAATAAAATGAAGATGAAAGAAATCCTAGTGAAAAATGAGGAATGCTTGACAATGCTTGATCTAATGAAAATTGCAGATAATATTACTACTACTAATACTACTAGTGAAAATAAAGCAATTGAAATGAAGATGAAAGAAATCCTAGTGAAAAATGAAGAATGCTTGACAATGCTTGATCTAATGAAAATTGCAGATAATATTACTACTACTAATACTACTAGTGGAAATAAAGCAATTGAAATGAAGATGAAAGAAATCCTAGTGAAATATGAAGAATGCTTGACAATGCTTGATCTAATGAAAATTGCAGATAATATTACTACTACTAATACTACTAGTGGAAATAAAGCAATTGAAATGAAGATGAAAGAAATCCTAGTGAAATATGAAGAATGCTTGACAATGCTTGATTTAATGAAAATTGCAGATAATATTACTACTACTAATACTACTAGTGGAAATAAAGCAATTGAAATGAAGATGAAAGAAATCCTAGTGAAATATGAAGAATGCTTGACAATGCTTGATCTAATGAAAATTGCAGATAATATTACTACTACTAATACTACTAGTGGAAATAAAGCAATTGAAATGAAGATGAAAGAAATCCTAGTGAAATATGAAGAATGCTTGACAATGCTTGATCTAATGAAAATTGCAGATAATATTACTACTACTAATACTACTAGTGGAAATAAAGCAATTGAAATGAAGATGAACGAAATCCTAGTGAAATATGAAGAATGCTTGACAATGCTTGATCTAATGAAAATTGCAGATAATATTACTACTACTAATACTACTAGTGGAAATAAAGCAATTGAAATGAAGATGAAAGAAATCCTAGTGAAAAATGAAGAATGCTTGACAATGCTTGATCTAATGAAAATTGCAGATAATATTACTACTACTAATACTACTAGTGGAAATAAAGCAATTGAAATGAAGATGAAAGAAATCCTAGTCAAAAATGAAGAATGCTTGACAATGGTTGATCTAATGAAAATTGCAGATAATATTACTACTACTAATACTACTAGTGGAAATAAAGCAATTGAAATGAAGATGAAAGAAATCCTAGTGAAATATGAAGAATGCTTGACAATGCTTGATCTAATGAAAATTGCAGATAATATTACTACTACTAATACTACTAGTGGAAATAAAGCAATTGAAATGAAGATGAAAGAAATCCTAGTGAAATATGAAGAATGCTTGACAATGCTTGATCTAATGAAAATTGCAGATAATATTACTACTACTAATACTACTAGTGGAAATAAAGCAATTGAAATGAAGATGAAAGAAATCCTAGTGAAATATGAAGAATGCTTGACAATGCTTGATTTAATGAAAATTGCAGATAATATTACTACTACTAATACTACTAGTGGAAATAAAGCAATTGAAATGAAGATGAAAGAAATCCTAGTGAAATATGAAGAATGCTTGACAATGCTTGATCTAATGAAAATTGCAGATAATATTACTACTACTAATACTACTAGTGGAAATAAAGCAATTGAAATGAAGATGAAAGAAATCCTAGTGAAATATGAAGAATGCTTGACAATGCTTGATCTAATGAAAATTGCAGATAATATTACTACTACTAATACTACTAGTGGAAATAAAGCAATTGAAATGAAGATGAACGAAATCCTAGTGAAATATGAAGAATGCTTGACAATGCTTGATCTAATGAAAATTGCAGATAATATTACTACTACTAATACTACTAGTGGAAATAAAGCAATTGAAATGAAGATGAAAGAAATCCTAGTGAAAAATGAAGAATGCTTGACAATGCTTGATCTAATGAAAATTGCAGATAATATTACTACTACTAATACTACTAGTGGAAATAAAGCAATTGAAATGAAGATGAAAGAAATCCTAGTCAAAAATGAAGAATGCTTGACAATGGTTGATCTAATGAAAATTGCAGATAATATTACTACTACTAATACTACTAGTGGAAATAAAGCAATTGAAATGAAGATGAAAGAAATCCTAGTGAAATATGAAGAATGCTTGACAATGCTTGATCTAATGAAAATTGCAGATAATATTACTACTACTAATACTACTAGTGGAAATAAAGCAATTGAAATGAAGATGAAAGAAATCCTAGTGAAATATGAAGAATGCTTGACAATGCTTGATTTAATGAAAATTGCAGATAATATTACTACTACTAATACTACTAGTGGAAATAAAGCAATTGAAATGAAGATGAAAGAAATCCTAGTGAAATATGAAGAATGCTTGACAATGCTTGATCTAATGAAAATTGCAGATAATATTACTACTACTAATACTACTAGTGGAAATAAAGCAATTGAAATGAAGATGAAAGAAATCCTAGTGAAATATGAAGAATGCTTGACAATGCTTGATCTAATGAAAATTGCAGATAATATTACTACTACTAATACTACTAGTGGAAATAAAGCAATTGAAATGAAGATGAAAGAAATCCTAGTGAAAAATGAAGAATGCTTGACAATGCTTGATCTAATGAAAATTGCAGATAATATTACTACTACTAATACTACTAGTGGAAATAAAGCAATTGAAATGAAGATGAAAGAAATCCTAGTCAAAAATGAAGAATGCTTGACAATGGTTGATCTAATGAAAATTGCAGATAATATTACTACTACTAATACTACTAGTGGAAATAAAGCAATTGAAATGAAGATGAAAGAAATCCTAGTGAAATATGAAGAATGCTTGACAATGCTTGATCTAATGAAAATTGCAGATAATATTACTACTACTAATACTACTAGTGGAAATAAAGCAATTGAAATGAAGATGAAAGAAATCCTAGTGAAATATGAAGAATGCTTGACAATGCTTGATTTAATGAAAATTGCAGATAATATTACTACTACTAATACTACTAGTGGAAATAAAGCAATTGAAATGAAGATGAAAGAAATCCTAGTGAAAAATGAAGAATGCTTGACAATGCCTGATCTAATGAAAATTGCAGATAATATTACTACTACTAATACTACTAGTATATATATATAGTTTTATGGTATGCTATATGTATGGGATAAAGTTCTAAATATCAGAGATAGAGCATATGTAAATATAAAAGTGAACACTGAAGCCAACACTCAGAGGCGACAGACTGTTTCATGCCACCTGATGATTGTGTTTAGCATGAAACAGTCTGTCACCTTGACTTCAATGTTCACTTTTATATATATGTATATATATGTTGACTTCAATGTTCACTTTTATATAAATATATATATATATATATATACATATATATATATATATGTGGAAATACTTTTTAAGGTATGCTATGATCAATTCCAGAGATAGAGCGTATGTAAATATATAGTGAACATTGAACTCAACACTCTCAGGGGTGACATAATGATTGCATCTAGCATGAAATGGTCTGTCACCTTGGAGTATTGACGTCAATGTTCACTTTTATACACACACACACACACACACACACACACACACACACACACACACACACATATAATCAATTTCACCTCAAGAAAGGCATCAGGTTTTGATAAAATATTATTATTATTATTATTATTATTTTTTTCAATCATTTTCATCTCAAGCAAGACAGTAAAGCCACTAAGATGCAAGAGGTTACAGTGTGTGGAAGAATTAGGAACAGAAACATTAATAATGAGGAGGAAGATGAAAGAGTAACCAGGAGGACAGTAGATAGCGATTCACATTGCATTTAAATTTTTGTGGATTAAAGTTGGCTGGAAAGCATGGAGCCGGAAGGGAGTTCCACAAGCAAGAAGTGTGAGAAAAGAAATTGTCAGCATAGAATTTATGGCTACATCAAGCCAGCTTAACTGTAAATTGATGAGCTCTCAACACTAGTCTAGTACAGTGCTTAAATTAAAAAAAATCTAGGGACCATAGGGAAAAGCTCATCTGAGCAATTACCATGAAAGTATTTATAGAAAAGGTACAGAGAGGTAATCTTAAGGGAGTGGGAAAGTGACTGAAGCTGAGCCGCCACATCAGGACCAATAATATTGCTGATTCTATGCACAGTCGAATGGTAAATTTCTAAACATCCAAGATAGATTCTGTTGAGAAGAATTGTCTGGCACAAGCATCTTTCCTAGCAGTTGACCTAGCAGTTGATTCCCTATAATCATTCCACTTCATATCAGCAGAAAACCTGAAACCAAGAAGATGCAATGACTTCTTCTTATGGAGGTTAGCATCAGCCATACATCTTTGTTTTTATTATGACAACATTTTGTCTGTTGCATACCTAACCTTTGTGATAACAGCAACAAAACCAAGCATAATAACTCCTCGCTCCAGAAATTTAGACATAAATAAAACTAATACTATTTGACAGAAAGTCATCGGCTTACCTCATGATGAACAACTTAATCACTGAAAGTGCCGAAAGAATAATCTACTTTGCTTAGAAACCTGGTCTTATTGATTTTTGAATGTATAATGAAAACACAGCAGTCTTCTTTTTCTTTTTTATTTGGATATATGGTTTATGATTGATATTTTTGTGTAAGTCTTTCATTAGCACTTCCAAATGGATTTTTAGTGGGAGAGGAGGAGAAGAGAGAAGGCCATTTATCTCTTCCTGAGTATTGTCAAAGACACAAAACAAAAACAAAACAAAATGCCTACTCCGATATTAAATTGGAAAAAAATGGCGCAAAAACATTAAAAAAAAATCAATTCACTCCAAGCAAGGTGATAATGCCACTAAGGCACAAGGTGATATGCCACAATTACTGTGTAAAACTCAGTAATAAATCATAGACACAAGGGGTTACGAGGAGTGAAAGAGAATGAAAAGACTTTAGAAGGAACAGGAAACCTAATCTTAACTCCGAAACCTCTGCTCTTGTTCAAAAGCTCAGGGAGGAGTGTGAACCATATGAGAGGTGAACCCATTTTCTTTTTTTAATCAATCCACCCCAAGCAAGGTGATAATCCCACTAAGACACAAAGGGCTACTGGGAGTGAAAGAGAATGAAAAGACTTTAGAAGGAACAGGAAGCCTAATCTTAACTCTGAAACCTCTGCTCTTGTTCAAAAGCTCAGGGAGGAGTGTGAACCGTATGGGAGGTGAACCCATTTTCTTTTTTTAATCAATTCACCCCAAGCAAGGTGATAATCCCACTAAGATGCAAAGGGCTACTGGGAGTAAAAGAGAATGAAAAGACTTTAGAAGGAACCAGAAACCCAATTTAGGCTTCATTTTGGTGCACTATTTACATTATTCGGACTATTGTCCTCATCTTTGTCGCCATGTTTATCACAACGTTTTGGCTGTTGTACGCTCCGGTTGGAATGTCGAACTGAACTCTTTATTTCACTCACTGGGATAGACTGTTCTAGTTACACATGCCATGTCTAATGGATGTCAGTTATCTCCTGTTAATTCCCCTCTGAAAGTTCTCCACTGCCTTAACCAGTTATTGAACTCACACTCTTTGGGTCCTGTCATGGGATCTAACTAACGCCTTTACCCATTATGCCATGTGTCCTTGAGGACACCTGTGTATGAATTTCTGGGTATTATAAACCTAATGTCTTCAGCAACCATTTTTTACCAGTGCTCAAATTTAATTTTTTTTTACCAGAGATCATATTACAATTTTTGTTGTTATCGCTTTTCTCTGGCACTCCCTATTACTGGTTCCCATATTGTATTCATTTCTATGCTTGGTTGGCTCAGGAGATTTTTGTGGCCTAGCATATGTGCTGATTCCTTAAGTTTACAAATTTTCCAATGATGTTCTTTGTCTATGATCTCAACTTGATCCCACAGAAGGCAGTGATCTCCCTTTTCTCTCCATATGTGGTCAGCCATGCCTGATTTTTCTACTTCCAATCATGTTCTTGAAGCCTTACCTTAAGGGGGCAGCCTGTCTCCCCTTTATATTTCTTTCCACAGCTGCACAGGATAAAGTACACACAGTCTTTAGTCATGTTCTCCTCTATGGGGGGTCTTACTCAGGAGAGATATCTGCAAAGTGTCGTCCCGCTTTTGAAGGTTGTCCTGATGTTATATGGACCACAGATCCTTTGCATTTTCTCTGATAACCGCTTCACATAAGGCAGGCAGACTGTTTTCTGAGCGTTGTTGTCCTCCTCTTGTACCTGCCTGTCCCAGTTTTGGGGAGCTGCTGCCATGTACCCAAGGTAGTTGTTACGTTGTTACGTTTCATTTTGGTGCTATTTACAACATCAGAAAATTTCTCAGACATTCAGGCCGGTAAATGTTATAAATACTGTTTATTATAAAAACAGAGCATTTACTTAAAATAATTGTCGAACTTTGTCCATTTCATATCATATATATATATATATATATATATATATATATATATATATATATCTATATATACAGTAGCGGCCATAATATAAGGAACGGAAACAACAAAGACATAAATATGTGTATTACTTAAAAAGTATTGCATGATTAGCAATGAAATTTTTACCGAATAAAGATTAGGGTGTAATGCATAAATATTATACAAAGTTACAAAAATTTACATAATAGTTTTTTTAAAAATAAAGATTAAATGGAACAAAGGAAATAAGCTACTGGACAAAAGTTAAGGAATGATGTTAATAATTTGCATAAACTTGTAATTTACATTGTTAAAAAACTCGATGGAGCTTTTCAACAATAAATAAAAGTTCATTTATCATTAGGACTTTATTTTTAAGCAATATGGCAAATTCTACACACAAAACGCTCTCTTTTGAGGAAAAGAAAAATTCATTATCGCCAACTATCAAGAAAAAAGTCAATTTCAGAAATTTTTGATATTGTTCATAGGTCTAAAAGTGTCGTTCATCGTGTAATTAGCAGGTATAAAACCGATAAAACGTTAGATGCAAAACCAAAAACCAGCAGACCTCCAAAAACATTGCAAAGAGAAGATTGAAGAATTGTTAGAATATCTACAAAAAAACTTTTTGAACCTGCTACATCAATTGCCCGTAAATTTAATGAAGAGACAGATAATAAGATCCCAAGGAAAATGGTTGCTCGCAGGTTAAAAAATGCAGGATTGCATGCCCGTATTCCAGCTTCGAAGCCTCTCATTTCAAAGCGAAACCAAAGTATGGAATATGTGAGAGAACGTTGTTTGGACTGACGCACAATTGCACTGACGTTCATTTCAGTGATGAGTCCAAGTTTACTATATATGAGGGCAAAATTTACGTATATAAGTTTACTATATATGAGGGCAAAACTTACGTACGCCGTAGAACAGGTGAAAGACTGTCTTCTCAATGTGTCAAGATAACCGTTAAGTTTGGTGGCAGCAGTGTGATGGTGTGGGGAATGATTTCCTCTGCAGAAGTTGGCCCTATCATCCGCGTACATGCCAATATCAATGCTGAGATTTACAAAAGGCTTCTTCAGATTACACCATGATCTTTATGAATCTCCTATTTTCATGCAGGACAATGCACCTTGCCACAAGGCTCGGAAGGTTATGGCTTTATTTGAAGAAGAAGGAATCGCCCTAATGAAGTGGCCAGCCCAGAGCCCCGAACTGAATCCAATAGAAAATGTTTGGAAGATAATTGGAGAAAGGGCTCAGAAAAGAAACCCGAAAAACCAGGATCACCTATGGGAGTTATTGAAAGACGAATGGGAGGGAATTACTGCTGATTTTTGCAAGAAATTAATTAGATCGTGTGGTCGACGATGCAGAGAAGTCATTGAAAATAAGGGGATGTTTACCAAATATTAAATTTTGCTGATATTTTGTTCACAATCAAGTATTAACAAGGTCGTTCCTTAACTTTTGTCCAGTAGCTTATTTCCTTTGTTCCATTTAATCTTTATTTTTTTAAAAACTATTATGTAAATTTTTGTAACTTTGTATAATATTTATGCATTACACCCTAATCTTTATTCGGTAAAAATTTCATTGCTAATCATGCATTACTTTTTAAGTAATACACATATTTATGTCTTTGTTGTTTCCATTCCTTATATTATAGCTGCTACTGTATATAGTGACTATTAAAGCTGATATAGTGTGACTCTTCGGCAAAAGCGAATTGAGTCCAGTTGGTCACTTGTGTTTATCTAAATTTTATAATGTGTGACGTCATTAGTTTACATTTGGATACGCTTTGAGAAGATATGAATGTACGTGAGAGATTCATAGTAGATTGAAGTTTAAAGGCAGTAAATTCGACCTTGTTAATCGAACGATTCTCCGTGGCTCGATCGGTTAAGAGCATGTCAATCTAAATGACGGTTCCATATAGGATACAGGTTCAAATCCTGTCGGAGGACGAATATTTTCTATGAAAATTTCTCGGACATTCAAGCCGGTATATGTTATAAATACTGTTTATTATAAAACAGAGCATTTACTTACATATTTGTATCTATAAAAAGAATGTATAAAAATGTCTTAAAATCAGATATGAGTTTCAAATATACAAAGTTTTACACATCAAGTTTATTCAAGCCATTTAACACCTTTTAAATCATTATTTCCATTATTCATGACATTGATATAATTTTGTTGTCATAACATCAACTGCTCGATCTACAGCTAGGAAAGTTGGTTCACTGTGTCATGCTAGACAATTTTTCTCATCAGTATCCATCTATACATTCATCCATGCATTGAATACTGCTGCCACATTTGGTTTGGTGCTCCTGCTATATATTCCATGATTCTTGACAAAGTTCAAAGTATCTGTAATATAACTGATCCTGACCTGGCATCTCGACTTCAGTCACTTTCTCACTGATGTGACATGGCTTCCCTCACTCTTTTCTACAAAAATTTCCATGGCAATCGTTCTGATGAGGTTTCCTATTTTATACCTAGACTTCAAGAATTTAACTACAGTACTAGAGTTAGGTCACTTAATTTCACAGTTGAAATTCTACAGAAGGATGCTGAGAATACCATGGATATAGCCTGTAAGCAATGAGGAAACAAGAGAAATGAAAACAAAAAGGACACTTATATTGAGAATCAGAAAGATGTAGCTGGAATTTCTAGGACATCTAATGAGGAAGGAAGGCTTGGAAAATTTGACACTCACAGAACATATTGATAGCCAGAGAAGCATAGAGAAACAGCGAGTATCTGTCTAATGAGCTTGTGCAAATGGATGCAGAACAGGGAGTAGGAGAGGGAGTAAAAAGATAAACGTTCAGAATTTCAATGGATAGGGAGTTGTGGAGAGCTATGATCGCCCACATTCTGAAGTGATACCGTGCATTGATGTTTTCTTTGTATGATATTTGTCCAAACTTGTTCTTTGTGTTGTGTCCTCTCATGACATAGGCGATCATGGCTCTCCACAACTTCTTGTCCCTTCATAGCTCTTAATAAATTTTGTCTTTCTCCCAAACCCTGTTCCACCATTCATTTGCTTGCTAAGTAAGTCATGCACACTGTTTTCTTCTGTCTCTCTTGCCTTCAATCTGTCCTGTGAGTATCAGATTTTCCAAACACTCTTTCCTCATTATGTGCCCTAGAAACCTCAACTGTCTCTTCTTGATGTGAAGTAAGTTTCCTTTTCGTTTCCATTTCCTCTAACACTTCACCACTGCTCACATCTAAATATAAACTTTTAGATTTTTACAGTCTCGATAGAAAGAAGAAAAACAAGTAGTCACTTTATAATTGGTGAGAGTACACACTGATATCTACAGTCTTGGAAGGTATTACCGGTCCCGTGAACAGCACCGTAGCTGATCATGGGTTCTTAATTATCATAGCCAGAAGCATCTGGGTAGAATCATTTTGGGTAACAAGCAACCAACACTGACTCCGATGATAGCAAGATTAGCTGTTCCCTTATCAAGAAGCATTCGCGCATTCACTGACCGAACAGTTGGCATTACTGTACTCTACGACATCTGTCTGGAAAGTAACCAGGTGTTTTGAATAATTCCTATTTTTACAGTAATGTTCACTCTGTACAAGACCCTAGAGCCATTTGAGGTACAGGGTTAGAGAGTAAGAGGCACAGTTTATAGGGATATGTCGGGGAAGATAATGGTTAAACATAGACTTGAACAGGTTAAGGTTGTAGTGATTGGGAAAGCATTCTCTTGGGAGTTGGTTCCACAGGGCAGTGGTTTGTGAGATGAAGCTGCTCAAGTGGAACTTACATTTCACCAATGGAATATGGAGGGAAGGACGGGTTTGCTACAATGTGCATAGCATGGTGGGTCTTAGCTGTGTAGGTTAAAACCAGTCGAACTAAGGAATGTAGTTCGTCTGAACACTTCGTATAGAAATAACGATAGAGAAGCAAGAGGCTTGCAACGTTTCATCAGTGGGGAAAGGAGTTGTAAGGGGGAAAATAATTCATCACTGACAAGGATGCAGAGATGCTTTTGGACTCAAGACTGGACAGTGAAGACTGTGTAGCTCCTGCCCATATATGACAACAGTGCTCTATTTTTAACCTGATCTGGATCTTGTAAAGGTTGGGGATAACAGGAAGAGTCAAAGACTTACTGGAGTTGTACGGAGAACCAACCATTTTTCCAGCATCTTTCGTGATGGATCATATGTATGAGTTCCACTTGATCTCTTGGTTGAGTTTAGGCCTCAAGAGGCGCTCAAAGCAATGCAGCCTCCTTGAGAGAAAAACCCATTCATTGCAATAGATGAAAATTCAGGGTCTGCCCTGTGATGATGGAATGTCACTAGTTTCATTTTTGAGGTATTGAATGTGACCAACCAGTTTTTTCCCACTGACCTGTTAAAGTAGAAACAGGGTTGGACCAAGAAGTGAGCCTTGTAGGATGCCTGCATTGACTGCTTGTGTTGGCAACCATATTGTGCATTAGTGTAGATTGATTTGGGAAGGTTGGAAAGGATATGATAAAAATATTCGGCATTCATTGACTGAAATGATTAGGCTACTCGTAGCAAATCAGTTGGAATTAATGGAGTTTGAACAGACCATCATGGCTGTCAAGCTGATGGACCTTTTCTGTAATTAAGATAGAAACCACCCTGCGTATGACGATAAACTACATTTGGCAGCAATGTCTCTGATTGGGAGAGTTTGAGGAGTGTGAAACCACCTCATAATTGTTGTTGTTCCCGTGTCTACCCTGACCTGTTAGGGTCCCAGTTATGGGCAAATGGTAAACCACCAAACTGGGGTCAAAACACCATGAAAGTATAAAAATAGAGTTTTATAGTAAAAATACCAGCAATAATTCTTTGTCAACTTTGATCTTCAAAAATTTCAATGCAATGTCAATCGTTATCTTCTGTCTACTTAATTCCTCTTCTTTTATTGTCCTTTCCCCTCACTAAAGTCTTCTAATTCTCTTTCACTCTTCTTACTTTCCAGTCAACATTGATCTTCAAAAATGTCAATCGTTATATTCTGGTCTTAATTCTTGTTCTTTTATTCTTCTCTCTCATAATAAAAAAAATTTAACCAAAAAAATTTTATAAAAGCAAATAGGTATGAGGAGTCTATTTTGCTATGTAAATTCACTTATATTTATTTCAAACAATTATTCCAAATAATTAATTACAGACATGTTTTGGCTAAATTCTCTCTGGCCATCATCATTGTAAATCGATCCCCCAAATGGAAGTCAAAACATATATACTCATATAAGATTTCATAAAATCAAAAAACAATTTTTAAATTTGTAATCTGGAGTGTTTTTATTTGATAGTATAATAATATATGAAAAAAGAACTCCATTTCAATTTTTTTATTTATGGTTTTACATTTTAAGAAATTATGTGGTATGATCATATTTTGTTTTGTCTTTCATCGGAGAGGGGGATCAATTTACAATGCATTTACATAGCAAACTTGACCCCCTTATCAACTTTTATAAAATTTAATAATTTTTTTATATTTGTCATCTGAAGTGCTTAAACTATATTAGTATAAAAAAAAATTGAACAAAAATAAGATTATTTTTGGTTAGTGTGCCCATTGTGGAACTCAATGTGGTAAAATTTTCAAATTTCTCGTCTATAATATCAAGAGTCGTTTAGATTATCCACCTCATTCTTAATGCCACTGTTTTTGCTGTCTATTGTTATAGATGTCATTATGCACACAATGCTATCACACCTGAAGATGACCAGAGGGTACTTGACCAAAACGTTACTAATGAACAATAACAAGTATCACAGGGATAAAAGTAGCAGTCATCCACAAATATTTTGAACTGTTGTTCACACCTTGGTTGTTATAAATGTTAAAAATAAATAAAACTCAAATGTCCGCTTGATATTCTGGCTGAAATGATAAGATGGTACTTTGATGTCTTGAACATTTGGAATCAGGATTAAGAGCCTCCCAGAATGCCTTAGCATACCAAATTTGTCCTTTTCTTTTTTGATGAACGTAAAAGATTGATTGCATGTCTTCATAGCAAAACACTAAACTCAACCTTTTTTCATTTCTTTTGATCTATTGCAATGTGAAAACAGAAACCTTATGTATGATAACATTTTCAAATTTCTCATCTATCAAGAGCCATTCAGATTATCAACCTCGTTTATTTAGGCTGCTTTTTTACCATCACACATTTTGGCAGATCCATTCTACAGCCTTTTCTCAAATGTACAAAGAGATCTTCAGTAATTTAAGAAGATTCTTTATTATTGCAAGAATTCTCTGAACTATTGACTTATATTTATTTAAAACTATTATTCAAATTAATTAATTATAAACACGTTTCAGCTAAGTTCTCTTTGGCCATCATCAGTCATCCATTTTTTTTATATTTGTCATCTGAACTACTTACTCTATAGTAATATAAAAATAAAAAAAAATATTCTTTCTGGTCAGTCACATTGCCTATTACAGAACTCTACCAAATTATCTTGCATATAAAAAGTTATGATTGAAGATTTATACAGCTGCCATAACACAACTCCACCTGCTGACATGGGGCGTGCAGATCCCATCTTAGATCCTATTACTAAAAATAAATAAATAAAACTGAAATGTTCGCTTGATATTCTGGCTGAAGTGTTAAGATGATACTTTGATGACTTGAACATTTGGAATCAGGATTAAGAACCTCCCAGAAATCCCTTAGCATCTCAGGTTTGTCCTCTTTTTGAAGAACATAAAAGATTGATTGCTTGCTGTCATAGCAAAACACTAAACTCAAAGTTTTTTATTTTTTTTTTTTTTTTGCTTTATTGCAATATGAATAAAGAATCATTTGTAAAAAAAAATGGTGTAAGCACTAAAACAGAAATGTTAAGTATGGTAAAATTTTGAAATTTCTCACCTATAATTTCAAGAGCCGTTCAGATTATCCACCTCATTTTTTATGCCACTGTTTTTTCTATCACACATTTTGGCAGATGCATTCTACAGCCTTTTCTCAAATGTATAAAGAAATCTTCAGTAATTTTAACAAGGTTCTTTATTATTGCAAAAATTTTCTGAGATATTGACGTATTTATATTTGTTTCAAATTATTATTCAAAATAATTATAGACATGTTTCAGCCAAGTACTATCTGGACATCATCAGGTAACCATTGTTTTTTGTTGCTACAGGTTATCCGTTATTTTTATCTCTTTGATGCCAGTCATTGTATGTCCCTGCTGAACCAGTGTTTTACTACCTGACACAGGGATTGAACTCATGATTACTAGATGACAGTAAACACATGATTAGTCAACTAGCATATCCACTATGCCACTGCTCCAAAGTGGTGTATTATTTTTGTATATTCAATTGTGGGTTCATACCACTTTTCATAATTTTGTATTTCATTTTTGCCACAAGTCATTGTCAATACAGTTAAATTATTTTGAACTATTGTTCTCATCTTGTTTGTTATAGATGTTATTATGGACAAATGTTATCACACCTGAAGATGGCCAGAGGGTACTTGGCTGAAACGTTGTGACTGTAACAACCACAATGAGAACAATAGTTTGAAATAATTCAAGTATATTGATGTATTATGTAAATTATTGAATGCATTCCTTGTATTGTTTTTATTTTTATATTTCGGCTTATTCATTCTACAGTCTTCTTCAAGTATTTGTTTGGAAAGAGAGAGATCTCTTTCATACAGAGAGAGGATCCATTCGTTGTGTGGCTTTTGTTTTTACCAATGCATTCTAGAGCACTTTTACAATCTACTAAAAAGGCAGGGTGCTCTTTTTACAGAATGACTAATACCACCATCCCATTCCATTAAGATTATGAAACAATATATTATTTAGAAATATTTTATGGGGTCGGCATAAAATTGTGTCCTATATTTTCCGAATTAGTATATAGATTGCTATTTGAAAACAAACTCTTCAGAAATCCCCCCCCACCAAGGATGAACTGAAATAAGCTAAGTTTTTCAGTAAAAAATTTTTTATTTCAATATAGAATTAATTTAGAGATAGGAAAAAACGGGTATAGATTAAAACCGCAACTGTAGGATGCCCAACTGCAAGGACAGCACCATTTACAAGATTTCCAACTGCAAAAACACCACCATTTGTAGGATCACCAATTTCAAGGACACTCTTTGCAGGATTGACAAATACAAAATCTTGCCATATGCATGATGACCAATTATAATAACTCCATTACCTGCAAAAATTTCCATCTGTGAGGATACCACCATTTGCAGAGTCAACAAATGCAATGACTCCACTATTTGCAGGATCACCAAACGCAAAGACCCCACCATATGTTGGACTACCATTTGCAGAATCATTAACTGCAGGACTCAATCATATGCTAGATTTCCAACTGCAGGGACTACACCATTTGCTGGATCAATAACTGCAGGTATTCTACCATATGCTGGATCACCAACTGTAGGGGCTTCACTATTTGCAGGATCACCAACTGCAAAGACTCCACTATATGCTGGACCACCATTTGCAGGATTAACTGCAGGGAATTCACCGTTTGCAGGATCACTAACTGCATGGACTCCACCATTTGCTGGATCACCAACTGCAGGGACTCCACCATTTGCTGGATCACCAACTGCAGGGACTCCACCATTTGCTGGATCAATAACTGCAGGTATTCAACCATATGCTGGATCACTAACTGTAGAGACTGCACTATTTGCAAGATCACCATCTGCAAAGACTCCGCCATATGCTGGATTGTTAAATGTGATTTTACTTACCCACATTAATTTAATCTGCCAAACATTTTGTGTTCAAAACTTTTATTCCACTAAATCTTGTGAAATATTTTCAAAATGATTGAAATCTAAACAAAAAAAAAGATAGTTTTTAATAATAATAATATTTAAAAATGTTAAATAAATGGACTGACATTTCCATGAAGCCACTAAAGTCTGAGTCAATCAGTTCTTGAGGGAAAAAGCTCAAATAAAATAAAAAACAAAGCTTCATTTCTTGACCACTGAAACATTTTTGTTTAACTAATTTCAATTTTAATGTTTATTTATAAAATGCCTTTTAATTAATCTCATCTGGGTTTTTTTTTTGCAGAGTGGGGGGGGTTGTTTTCTGGGGGCCTTTTTCATGTCTGTCTACCACTTTAATTTGCTTCTTTTGTCAGAAATTATTTTAAAAAAAATAGTGAATCGAAAATGTCGACAAAAGTTCTTTGTTATTTGTAATGGAGAAGAATAAGTCGCAAACAGGAGGGGGTGATGATAATTCCAAAACATTATATTCGTATCTGTGCTGACAAAAGAATAGCTGAACATTGTTTACCTTTTTCAAAATAGTCCTGGGTATGATGATAAACTACATTTGGCAGCAACGCCTCTTATTGGGATATGGGTATTTTTTGAGGAATGTGGAACCACCTCTTAACTGCTGTTGTTCCTAGCTCCACCCTGACCTGGGGTGATAGCACCTGTTAGTGTCCCACCTATGGGCAAATAGTTAACCCCCAAACAAAAACAAAAACAAAACACTATGAAAGTATAAAAATACATTTTTATATTAAAAATACCAGCAATACATATTTATATCAAAATGACCCACAATACATTTTATCTGTAGTTGAAGGCATACAATTGCCTTCAAAATATATTCAGTTGAAGCCATAAAATTGTGTTCAAAATATTCAGATTTCGGCATTAAATAACCCATAGTGATGTTGATATGCCACTAAACAAAATCAACCAACCAACAATACATATTTATATCAAAATGACCAACAATACATTTTATATGTACGGCTTTGAAGCCATAAAATTGTGTTCCAAATATTTAGATTTTGGCATCAAATAACCCATAGAGATGTTGATACACTGCAAAACAACCACAACCCACCTTTTTTAGAGTGGACACCACACACATGCAATGGAAACAAATAAGTAGGCACTGAAGAGAAACTGAATGAATGTTAGTATTAATCCGTATGGGGGAAATTTTGACCATTCAAATTTGATAATTTTAATGCCCCCAAAATGAAACTGCTCTCTATTAATCATCTTAGAGAACCCTTTGTACTTTCATTCAGCATGGCTGATGCTTGCCCCCAGGAGAGTGACTCACTGTGCCTTCTGGGACTGATGTTTTCCACTGACATGAAGTGGAAAGATTAAATAAATTGCTACGTACACTGCTAGGAAAAATGGTTCACTGTCTTGTGCTAGACAATTTTTTACATCAGAATCTATATCACATATTTGTAAGTCTAGAGTTTGTCATTACTTTGAATATTGCTTTCACACATGGTCTGGTACTCCTGCTATATATTTAGAGATTCTTGATAAAATCCAAAGAGGAATCTGCAATGTTTCTCTCCTGAATCTATCTTACATATTTATAAGTCTACCATTCATCCATGCTTTGAATATTGCTGCCACACATGGTCCAGTGCTCCTGCTATATATTTAGAGATTCTTGATAAAATCCAAAGAGGAATCTGCAATGTTTCTCTCCTGAATCTATCTTACATATTTATAAGTCTACCATTCATCCATGCTTTGAATATTGCTGCTACATCTGGTCCGGTGCTCCTGCTACATACTTAGAGATTCTTGATAAAACCCAAAGAAGGATCTGCAATGTTATTGATCCTGACCTGGCATCTTGGCTTTTGTCACTTTTTCCACCGCTGTAATGTAGTTTCCCCTATGATTTTCTATAATTATTTTCATGGTAATTGTTCTGATGAACTTTGCTCTTTTGTACCTAGACTTTATGAATTTAAGTGCAGTACTAAATTAGCAGTTATTTTACAGTTGAAATTGGTAGATATAACTGCAAGTTCTATGCTAACAGTTTCTTGTCTGGTGTTTCTGCTATGTATTTAGAAGAATCCAAAGTTTTTATTGGTCCTGACTTGATACCTTGGTTTCAGTTACTTATCCCCCGTCCTAATGTAGCTTCCCTGTACTTTTTCTATAAATACTTTCATGGTAATTCTTCTGATGGTCTTTTTTTTTCTCTTTGTACTAGATTGGCTGTTAGGTCTCATCATTTTACAGTTGAAATGCCTAGATGTAACCATAAGTTCTATACTGACAATTTCTTCTCTCACACTTCTTGCTTGTGGAAATCTCTTCCAGCTTCTTACTTTCCAGTCAACTTTGATCTTCAAAAATTTAAATCCAATTTAAATCATTATCTCCTGTCTTCTTAATTCCAGTTCTTTTATTTTTCTCTCTCTTTAATAATATTTTTCTTTTTCTCATATTCTTTCACACTTGTGTCCTAGTGGCTTTATTGCCTTGCTTGGAGTGAAATGATTAAAAATAAAACCAAAAAAAACAAACAAAAACAAACTTATGGTGCAAGTATTTTGATTTTATAACTTTTTTCTCCCTTCTTGCATTTTCCAAACTCTCCACTTCTTAAAAACTAACTTAAAAGCTGCTTGACAGGACAGCATTTATGCTAGCTCCTGCTAGAGGGATCTTGATTGGACCATCGACTTGTTAGGGAGTTTGAGAGTCCCTAAGTCCTTGCATATTGCATTGGAAGCTCTCCTACCTGCTGTTTGATCTGGGTTTTGATTTGCACAGGACTTTCTTTTCCTCGCTGCAGCCTTGGCTCTTTTGATTGCAATCTGGTCTTCTGTTGAGATTTCCTTTTGCAAGGCATACTGCTGCCGTATGCGATAGGCTACAATAAACTACAGAAGAACTTAAAATTGATCGCTGCATTTAAGTATTGCATTAATATTTGAGCTTACATTTTTAAAAGTTCAACAATAATTCTTCTATGGCCACTTAATTTAAAGATAATTTACTTTCCATACAAACAGTTATTTTTATTTTATGGGTGACTTTTGTTGCATTTTGCAGTTAATTTTGATTGTAAAAAAATTTGTTGCAAATTATCACCAAAAACAATCACAGTAATGAAAACTTGGGAATCCAAAATTTCTGTAACATGAACTATTGAAAGTAAGAGAGTTGTGTCCCTTTAATTGAAAAAGTGTGACACAGTGACACATTGGCATTTATTATACCCTGAGCTCAAACATAAGCGAGAGCAAGGAGAAAATTTTGATTTTACGCAATCGCCTCTTCCAATAGTACCGCGTCACACATCGAATAAAAGCACTCGATCTACACTTCTCATATTTACCATTTATTATCTGATTTATGACGAAAGACTATCATTTTCAAGCAATTTTAAAACTGAAGTGATTACCAGTATCCAAAATTTTGTCTAAACAGAACAGCCTCGCACTCGATAAGTAAATTTTACACAACTACAACCAATCATTTTTCTCATATTTTAATAAATGTAAGTAAAGTTTTGAAACAAATGTGAATATTTGAAAATATCTAACAAATATTAGTTATATTTACATTAAAAGGGCCATGTGACTCCCCAGATTATAGTGCGACTTATCTGTGAGTCAACTGCAAATACCCACTTTGACAGCCCCAAACTAATGGTGTGACCTATCTACTGGTGCAGCCTATACATGGATATATACTGGAGGTGTACTGGAGAAAGCACTTGGAAACTACACCATTATCTCAAGAAGTCATGGCATTTTACAGATAATAAAGAAAAGGAATTTGTGGAGGCCTATAATTGCCTACATCTTAAAGGGACATATTAAAAAAAAAAAAATTTCGATTTGATTCAAATTAATTTTTTTGTTTTTAATCTTAAGGTCCTTAAATTGTAGCAGTTGTCTTCCAAGCATAAATTATTAATATATTTGTTCAAAGGAAAAATTAAGTGTATAGGTTAAAAAAAAGATGAAAGGATGGGTACTTAGGAAGAGGCTCTTGCACTGAGTCATCTGACAAAATAGGGGTGGGAATGGGATAACATCTGGAGAAGGATTTCCTCCTCCTCCTTCTTACCCTTGTTGTCCTTGTTCCAGCTTCTCCTCTCTTTTATTTTCTTCTTCTTCACATCGTTTATCAAAGTTTACTCGTGATTAGATGCCTATTGTCTATAAGTCAGGTTTAAGAGAGAAACCCTTCCTTTCACTTGATTCTGTCTCACTTTTTCTTCTCTGTGCCTTTCTCTTCAATAGCTCTCTTTTCTCTTTCACACTTCAGCTGGACTTGCCATGTGTTACAGGCAGGCAGAAAATTAGTACGCAGTTTTTAACTGCTAAGGAGAATGAATGACTTTCTTCCTGGTCGTCTCGCACGCTTTTAACGTGTTACTCTACCAAGCCGACTTTAGTAGTAGCTGATCTAGTTTTCTGTTTTACTGTTTGTTTGTTTTTTTTGTTTGTTTGGTCAGCCTGTGTGATTTCTTCTTTTTTTTTCTACAAGAAGAGGAATGGACATCGGTAGAGGTCAGTAATCGTTTTTTTTCTTTTTTTAAAGGAAAAAAAAATTCATTAATTAAGCTAAGCATTTAAAAAGCAAATTGTTACTATTAAAAAAAAACCCAAAAACTTTATAGTACTATAACTATTGTTATAAAAAACCTTAACTTTTTTTTTTTTTTTTTTGAAGATTAGATTTTTTTTCGTCAGAGTCGTAGATTTTTTTACACGTTTTGAAACTTGCGTGTTTTTCTTGTGATGGTTCCAAGTTCCAACTGATCTCTTAAAGACCATACTTGTGTCTACCACTGCAGTGAGCAAACAAATTCTCACGGCCGTTGGTCTGATTCTTAGGAGATAAATGTGTCCCCAAATTTGACCCTTCGGCAGCATTATTAGGAGTTAGGAGACCCCCCCTACTTGCTTTTGATTTAGTTTAAGTTTACGATTGTGAATTAAAAATGTCTTTATTTAAAAACGTATAAAAAAAATAAGCTTTTTTTTTTTTTTGACATTGCACAAAAAATCCTGCAATTTATAATTTATTTTAAAATAATGTTAAAAAATAAAAATAAAATTAATATTTTTTTTTTTAACTAATTCTCTCTTTTTATTATTGAATTTTTTTTCTTTTTTAAAATCGTACCCAACTTTTTTTAACTCACAAAAAAATAAAAAACTTTACAAAAAAAAAAAAAGAATAATTTGAAAAAACAGTCAGTTGCCAGTGTAGTAACCCATAAGGGTTCAAATCTCACTGGCAGTGGAAACTTACTTGCTTGGCAGAATGTAAAAAAAAAAATCTTACAAAAAGGAATAACCAACAAGTTGAAAGAATTTTATTTCCATAAAATTTTTTTCTTTGAAAAAAAAAAAAAAAATAAATAAATAAAACGAAAATTTGCATAGATCAAACAAAATAAATTTTAAAATTGACAATCATGGAATGAAAAGTAAGTCTATTATTTTCCCATTTTAAAATTTAACATTATTTTTCTAACCGTCTATTTCCTTTTCTCTTCTCCAATGTTCATATTTTCTTTTTGTTGTTAATTTCAATATTTCGCTCCTGTTTTAGACACGGTGCCGCAAATTAAAAGGAGTTTTGGGGGAAAGTCTAATAAATGATCAGATATTTCCCCTATTTGATGCTAAAACGAATTTATCACTTATTTTATTTTTTTTAAAATCTTACCCTGTGAAACAGTATATTTTTTCGTTTTGAATTTCTTAATTTATTTTAATTTAAAAAAAAAAATACACCTTTTTTTTTTTTTTTCCCTCTTTTTTTCCCCTTGTACTTATTTTCTGGAATGACTAAAAGAATTTTTCTGCTAATAAATTTATTTATTTATTTTTTTATTATTTGATGGGAAAAAAAATGAAGTTTTCTGAATTACTTTGAAAATTAATGGCAGCTGAGTTAGTTGAGTAATGATTTTATTTTAAAGACAGACAATGCAATACAAGAAGATTGAAACTAAAAGACGAGAATTTTTGGCGGGGAGGGGGGGTGCTTCAGCCTCTTGGATTTATTTCCAAATCGGTTACTCAGCAATTCATTAAATACTGGGGTCGGTGTCAAAAGTAATCTGACTGCTTGGTTAGTAAAAAAGTGTTTTTCATTTTTTTTTTTTCTTTTTTTAATTTTACTTCTGTTCGTTTTTTTTTTTTTTTTTTTTTTTTAACAAGTGTCACTAATCTGGCACTACCAAACTATTTTTGAAATTTTTATGAAGCTTTCCAAGTAATTAATACAAATTGTCATTACTTAGAAAAAATTTGCGGGGGGGGTCATCTGCTTTTCGATATAATGGAAAGCTGTTGTGATCCCCCCCTTTTTTTTGTCTTTTTCTAACTGAACACATTTCATTTGTTTTCAAAGAAAATTATGCTTCTCGCTAAATTTGAAAATGAAATTCAACAAACTGCGTATCAGAATGTTCGATTGCAAAATGAAGGGAATCTTTTTCAAGTTCAATTCTTCACCTCCTTTGGCTATTTCCAGAGATTGGGACGAAGAAAGAAAATCCGAATATTGTCTTTTTACAACGGAATTTTTTTAATTTTTGTCTAATCAAAAAAAAAAAAATATCAAAATCCTGTTTGTCAATTTTAGACTAAAATTGACAAACCGTTTTTTTTTTTTAACAAATTAAAAAATTATTTTAGAAATTTCTAAAGTTAATTTTTTTTTTTTTTTTTTTTTTTTTTAATTAAAGAAAAAAAGGATAATGAAACGAAAACTGAAAAATTCAAAAATTAAAATGTTGGTGCCATCGGTGGCCCGTCTCAATTAATTTTAAACCCCAGATTCTAACATGGACTCAAATACAAAAAAATTATTTAATCATATCTGATTCTGGGTCATTGCTAAAAAAAAAAATCCCTACAAAATACCGACAGACTAGAGATGACTTTTAACTTGCTTTTTTTAGTTTTACTTTATCATAACTTTACTAACTTCTTGAAGGCATCCAGTAAATCATGGAATTTTTGTATTTTTAAGAAGAAAAAAAAGGCACTCATAAAGAAAAATAGGTAATATTTTGTTTTCGATAACAATTTTTGTAAATTATAAATTGATTAGAGACCTTCCTCAAGTCATAACCGAATAATTTTTTTTTTTTCCAATTTAGAATAATTCCTGACTTTTTACAGAGTAATTGCACTTTACTGTTATTTACAAATGTCAAGTTGTAAATTACTTCATTGACATTTTCATATTTTTAAAAAAATTTTTCTTTTAACTTTTTTTTGTGGGGAGGAAGGACATACACAAACATTAAGGGATACTCATTATAGAATAATAATGATAATTTTTAAATGAAGAACAAACAGATAAATGTCACACCTTGAGGATGGCACTGGTAGCCATTTCACTACAACAAAGAAACATTCGGAATTCATTGACTGACCAGCCAGTATTGCTTTCGGTTGAAATTTATAAATCTTTCTCTTAAAACAATTTTTCAGGAAAATGGGTTTCTCAAGTCGAGCAGCTGTTCTCACTTTTTCCAGGTATTGATGGGGGCTTCCTTCCTAACCTTAGTTTTATTTGAAACTAGACTACTCATGACCCGTTTGGTCATTGACAGTTAAGGTTATAAAACATTGAAGTTGATTTCAGCATACCATTGAAATGGAAGTTAATTTTATTATGATTCAGTTAAATATTTCAATTCGTTCGTGTCATCATTGTTCTGGTTTACAAGTTCATGTTTAATGTTTTACTGATTGTTTACAGCATTTAATAGGAATAGAACTTCCGGGAGAAACATGAACTTTAAATCAGATTAGCTTAATGTTAAAAACATTTTTTAATATGCCAAAAAATATTTTTAAATCATATTCACTTGAAAATATTTAAAATATTGTTTGTTTAAAAAAAGCTGAAATATAAATAATTATTCTACAAACAACTGGATAAAACAGCAAAGCAAGATCTCTTTGTGTCTGTCTTTTAACTTAAAAATATTTTAATTAAAAAAATTGTCTGTTTTGAAGAAAGTTAAAATAAAAAAATACTTACTGTATAAACAACATGTATTTTTAAATCTTATTCACTTAAATCAGATTAACTTAAATCATTACATGCCAGACGGACACACCACACAAGCATGCACGCAATCACAGAATTTTAGTATTATAGTATTTTAGTATTATAGTATTTTAGTATTATATATAGATAGTCTGGAAAGTCAACATCTTGATTATGTCATTATTTTCTCTTTAAGTTGCTATCCATTTTAGATTAGTTGTTGCTGCTGTTGGTAATCCTCAAGTGATGGAGTTTATTTGGTACAGTTCTTTCTGATTCTGTAGCGCCAGTCCATAATGTCCAAAGAAGGGATGGTATTTGCCAAGACTCTCAGGCTTCACTTGTTCAAAGCTGTTTTTAACCATTAATGTGAGAAAGTGGTTGTATACAACTGACAGTTTAGATATTTCTGAACAGGTTTGGTGCCATATATGACAAGGCTATTTAAGAACATGATTAGAGTTTTCAATGTTGATGTTTTGGTTTTGTAGCAATAAGCGGTGTTGGGCAAAACTACCTCTGGCACAGCCTATTCTATAGTCAATTTCTTTTTTCTCCTATACTTTACTGATCCGTGCACCAAAGTATTTGAAATGCTCACTATTTATTCATAGTGCTTTCATTGCAATTCCAGATCATAGTTTCTGTTTTGAAAAGGTTTATTTTGAGTTGCATTTCTTAGAACACTTGATAGAGGATATTTTCATTTTTATGATGGAGTCAGGGTAGGTGCCATCACTGCTTTCATTGCAATTCCAGATTATAGTTTCTGTTTTGGAAAGGTTTATCTTGAGTCCTATTTCTTGGAACATGCTAATCTACAAAAATTACTGAAGAAACATTCTCATATTTTTTATGTGTGGACCAGTCCTAGGTACCTCCACTAATTCGCAAATAATTTGTGATACCTAAGGTTTAAAATGAATTTTAAAAATTAAATGACTTTCTTGAAGCTTTCATTTTAGCTTTCATTGAAAGCTAAAGGATTAAATTTACTATTTCCAGTAAGCAAAATGCTCTGAAGTGTATTTCAAACAAAAATTATATTCATTGGAGTCCAATTCACTTTTTTTGGCTAAACATAGCTGATCAGCACCCTTTTTAAGTCATCTGTTACTGTAATGTAATTTTCTTTATTAAAAATTCTTCCAAAGATAAAATGTACTTTTCTTAAACTTTATTTGAGGAATATTAGCTGATTTAAAGTATAATTAATCTGATTTGAAACAAATATTATTTACTTTAAGTTGAAAATAACAGAGAAATGGATTTTTAAAACAAACAATCCTGATTATTATGTACTTGTCATCGCTTGTCAATCATGTAACAAGTGCTTCTGAAGGTGTTGATAGTTTTATTGTTGTTTTCCGGTGACTTTATCTGTTACAACATAATTTAAGAAAATGACTGTGAACGCTTTTTTCTTTTTTTTTCTTTTTTTATATATATAATTTTTAAGTGCTCCGTAATCTTTGTTGGAAATATTCTTTGTAATCTGATTTTAGGAATGTTGACCTCAAAGTTTAAATTTGCTGTAGTCATTGATCTTATTTTCTGATAATGTTGTGTATGTTCACCCATTATTTTCCAAATGGGCACATTTATACAGATAAAAAAAAAAAAAATTAGTGATCAGATGCCTACACTGTCCCTAAATGTTTAAAAAGAAAATAAATTTATTAAATTTTTATTGCAATACAAAATCAGATTTAATAAAGAATTAAACATGTAACAATTGGAGGTTCTCAGATTGATTTGAAACCGCTGTTTTTCTTCTCCAGTCTATTTTGACTCGAATTAAAACCACAATTATTGCAATTATTATTGGATGATGAAAGGGACCTACCAAAAACAGGGAAGAAAAAAAATCACAATTTACAAAAAAAGAAAAAGTAATGAGACAAAAAAATAAATTGATTTGTGTTTTTAGTTTTTCTTTAAAGTTTCAGTGATGTCGAAATGAGTTCTAATCCACCCAACCGCAGCAAAAAAAAAAGCCGTTAAATGTCCTTTAAGGAGGGGGGGGGCTTTTCATGACAATTCTGTTGACCTCTTTTTCTTTTTTTTTTCTGCAAAAAATACTCTGTTTTTTGGGGTTTTTTTTAAAATTATTTTTTCCCCTCAAACAAAATCAAATAATTAACCTTTTCTGTGCCTCCCTTTTGTCTTGTTTTTTCTAAGTTAATTTATATGCTGATCAGTTCTCTTGTTTTCATAAAAAATATCTTGCTACCATCCCCACTACTTAGTTGTTGAGAGCAGAACTTTGTAAAGACAACCATTTCATTTATACCTCCTCATATTTGTCATAAATTCGTCTCTACTTTGTGTTTGTCATTGCCTTTGGGTTGGAATGGCGTGTGGGTGTGAATACAAGGGCCCATCTGACATTGCACATTTATTTACTTTTTCTTTCACCCACGTTATCTATACTTAGGAACTTACAGTGACAGGGTTTGTGGGGCAGGTTTTTCTTTTTTTATTCTTAGACACTAGGAAATAAGGATTGAAAGGGTACTGGCTGAAAATATCTTTTTTTTTTTTTTTTTTTTTTTTTTTTTTTTTAAAGATTATTATTATGATTAAAGAATATTTTTGAAAAGAAAGAGAAAGCCATTTAAAATAAAATTTACATTATGGGTTATTATTTATTAGTGTGAAATGTGGTTTTATTTTTTACTGGTTTTTGCTTGAGACAAAATATTGACCACTTTGGGGATTTATTTGTCTTGAGCCATTGATTAACTAAAAAAAAAAAAAAGTGTTTTATTTGATACACAATTATAGTTAAAAAGAAATATTTATTTTAAATTGAAACAGTCTATAAAGTCATTTGTACAACTATGACTATACTTATAAAAACAAATGTTTTATTGTCTGAGTTTAAGCAAGAAACAAAGAATGCACAGAGTGTGTAAGACTAAAAAGACAGGATTTTGGAAAGTGGGTCAGGTCAAGAACTTTTCATACCCCCCCCCCACACACACACTCTCTCTCTGTGTGTGATATATATAATTTTTTTTTATATAAAGAACAATTTTAAGGGGAAAGGAGTATGAAAAGTTTTCTTGTGATGCATTTTATCTTTTAGGACTTCATCAGAAGTGTGTTTGCTGTGAGGAACGAGAGATACTGGAAAATTTGAATTTAAAGATTTCTTGTGTGTGTGTTTTTTTTGGGCGGGGCGTATATATTCTATCCAATTTCATTTAGATTCTTTTTCATTTCATTTGTGTTTCCATCACATTTTTCTTATGAAATATCTGACATTGTAATGAATGTTGTAAGAACCTGGATGCAAATTTACTGTGGATGATCTTTCTATAAAACATTTTCGTTTTACACTATTTACATTATTATGTCGCCATATTTATTACAACAGTCTCTGCCGCTGCCACTGCCGTCATCGTGCGCATAGTTTTTTTTGTCTTGTCATCAAATTCAGTTGTTGTATGCTCCGGCCTTCTTCAGGTGGTTGGAATGTCGAACTGAACCCTTTATTTCTCTCACTGGGGTAGACTGTTCTAGTTCCACGTGCCATGTCTAATGGATGTCAGTTCTCCTGTTAATTCCCCTCTCCAAGTACTCCACCGCCTTAACCAGGTATTGAACTCACTCACACTCTTTGGGTCCTGTCACTGGATCTAACTAATGCTTTTATCTACTTTGCCATGTGTGTATGAATTTCTGGGTATTATAAACCTAATGTCTTCAGCAACCATTTGTTACCAGAGCTCATATTGCAATTTTTGTTATCGCTTTTCTTTGGCACTCCTTATTACTGGTTCCCATATTGTATTCATTTTTATGCTTGGTCAAGATTTTTGTGGCCTAGCATATGTGCTGATTCCTTAAGTTTACAAATTTTCCAATGGTGTTCTTTGTCTTTGATCTCAACCTGATCCCACAGAGGGCGGTGATCTCCATATGTGGTCAGCCACGCCTGTTTTTTCCACTTCCCCTTGTCTTACAGGTTTCTGATGTTCTTGAAGCCTTACCTTAAGGGGGCGGTCTGTCTCCCCTTTATATTTCTTTCCGCAGCTGCATGGGATACTGTAAACTGACATTCACCAGACAGTACGTCAATTTCAACACCCACCATCCATACAGCATAAAGAAAAGGGATCGTCCGCTGCTTACAACACGAAGCAAAAGTCATAAGTTGCGACCCAGAGACCTTACATAAAGAATTGATCAGCATAAGTTGTACCATACAACGTAACAACTACCCTGGGTACATGGCAGCAGCCCCCAAAAAACTGGGATAGGCGGGTACAAGGGGAGGACAACCATACTCAGAAAACAGTCTGCCTAACTTTATGCGAAGGGGTTATCGGAGAAAATACAAAGGATCTGCGGTCCATACAACCTTCAAGAACTCGACGACACTTCGCAGATATCTCTCCTGAGTAAGACCCCCCTCCCCCATAGAGGAGAAATGACTAAAGACTGTGTGTACGCTATCCGGTGCATCTGCGGAAAGAAATATTTATTTTCTATTCTTACATTTCTTATTAGCATTCTTACTAATGCTTGGAATGTATTCTAGTTTTGTTTTCCGTTTATTTTGTGTATCTACAGATTTGGTTTTAGATTTGTTGAAAATAATTTTGTTGTTAGAGTTGAGAATCAGTGTTGTCCAGATTTGTGCAAGTTATTTAGAATTCCAGGTGGGCAGTTAGATTCTTTGCTAATGTATTTCTGCTTATAAAGCTCTTTAGTATAAAGCACTCCTCTGGATAGATCGAAAGTAGTGTCCAGAAAGTTGATCACCTTGGCGTTGGTATTAGTGGTGATATTAAGTCTGGGGTCGTTGAAGAATTTGAAGAGTTGTTTCCTAAATTGGTGTGGATTGGTGTTACGTAGAAGGATAACTCCATCTCTGTACAGACCAATGTTCTTACTATCGAAAGTGTACCCAAGTTTTTCACAGTAGCAGAATGCCAACTAGTTCACAAGCTATATATATATATATATATATATAAAATGTTACTTCAAACATTATTTTTTTTTATTTTTTTGTTTTTAGTGGATACCTGAGTTTGAATATTGATGTAGCAGATACGGTGTTTTGTTTTTTGTTTTAAAGTATATCTCACGGCCTGCACCCTCAAGAAAACTTAAAAGAAAATGTGCTCTCCAGCAGAATCCAAACATTTGTCCACAATAGTAGAAACCATTGTCTGATCTGGGTGGCTTTAGATAGTTCTACCACAGAGACTGTTATAGCACAGCAATGTTTTATTTACCTTTTAGATACCTCAACTAATTCACTGAAAAAACAACATAGCATGATGAAAAAAATGACCTAAACTTAATAAAAACAAAATTTTTATTGTCAATGTTTATTATTAAGAAGGAAAGATCAAAGTGTTTTTTTTAATTATTTTATTAAACTTTTTAAGCCTTTTTTAGCATGTTTGAAATTTTGGTTAAAATTTTTTTTTTTTTTTATAGGTAAAAAATCACATTCATTTGGAAATTCTTGCAAAAATCAAATAATTATTGGATTTTAATGAAACTTTCAAGACTTATTCATAAATGAATGCCATTATTTTTTTTTTTTTTTTTTTTTTTTTTAGAAAATCTTTAAACTTCAATTACTTAATTTTATCAAATTTCGAGAAATTAAAATTTCAGCCACTTCATATTTATATTAGTCAAAAGCAGGAATACTTTATCTCATAAAGAATATATTTCTTTTTCTTTAAGTTCCAATGTATTTTTGATAAAATATATTTTGCAGGATGAATCACGGGACTATTTTTTTCTTTGTCATTAAACATCTACACGTGGTTCCTTAACTTATGTATGCATGTTCAGGGTTTCTCTATCGGTCTAGGGCGAGGGCCCCCAACCGAATGGTGACTGATGGATCAATGAATATTTTATAATTTTATTTATTTATTATGATGGATATGTGAATCTATCAACATGAGGTAAGTTTAAAGCAGTGAGTCTGTATATATGATAGATAAATTGTTTCTATACAGAGAAAAACCACAGCTTTAGTGTTCTATGGATATCATTTCCGATTTCTCAGAAATCATGATGACCAGATAGTGTTTTACATTTATGTCAAGCAGGTTGGTCGCACCCCTAATATTTTGAAATTTTTGGTAAAAAAAGTGTGACCTAACTGCGAGTATATAAGGTGATTGCAATTCATCTTTTTAATGTCTCTTTAACTTCTTTTGCAGTCTGGAATGGGAAATACAGTTGACAAACGGCAATCATCGGAAGAGGTATCTGAAGAGAGTACAACAGACAGCCTAAAGAATGGATTCCCTCATGGCTATCCTGCAGATGTTCCCCCCTTAAACGGCACGGATAGTGAAGTTAATGTCATCCAGGATGAGTGTCTGCCTGTTGTCCACAATGGTACAGAGTGCGTCATTGATGACGACAATGACTCGTGTGGGGACATATTCTACGATGCTGAGGAAGCCGATGAGATGCGGCTTGCCAGCTACATACCACTCCATCTTGATGAGGATGGCGATGATGAGGACGACGAAGATGGCGACGACGAAGACGAAGAGGAGACGAGCAGCAGTTCGCATGAGCTTCTAGCTGAGACTTTGCGGGCAATCCGTGAGAAAAAATTACTAAAAACAAAACAGATTGAAATCCGCAATTTGGAACTCCTTAACACATCCTGGGTGGATGCTGCCACCCAGACTGACAAGGCCTCGGAGACAAATGGTCAGTTGTTTGATTCTGAAGCTGGAGTTCAGGCTGAAGTGCTCAGTAATTTGATTGTCCAAGTGGAAGAATTATTGTCCCATGTATCTGGTGGAGGGCAGGATTACCCATCAACTCTTTCTTCTTCTCTGCGGCTACAACTACAGAATGTGGCCTCACCAGCCTGTGAGTAGATGTGATTTGTTCTATATTTATTTTCTTTCTTCTTCTTCCTTCTTTCTTTCTTCTTTTTTTTTTTTTTTTTTTTTTTTTTTTTTAAGCATTTCACCCCAAGCAAGAAGCCACTAGCACGCAAGGGGTTACAGAGAGTTGGAGCGAGAGCAAATAGGAGTGATAGAGGAAAGGCTGAAGAGAAGGTTCAGGGCATCTGGAGACGTCGATTGACATTACATTTGAATAGTTGGAGATTATAGCTATCAGGGAAACAGGAAGAGGGGGGGAGTTCCACAGGCAAGAGGTGCGAGACATGAAGCTATTGGAGTAGAAGAGACGGTTACATTTAACAGTTTTGACAGTGAAAGGGTGTGAGCGAGATGCCAGCCTAGTAGAACGCTTAAATTCACAAAGTTTGGGAACCAGCAAAAGCAGCTCCTCGGAGCAGTTACCGTGAAAGTATTTGTAGAAAAGACAGAGGGAAGCAACAGCACGTCTGTGAGAGAGCGACTGCAGACGAGATGCCAGATCAGGGCCAATTACGTTGCATATCCTTGTCTTTGTAGCTTTCACCATTTTTTGAATGATAAGCCTTCCACTTTCTGTTGGGTATGTTTCATCTAGTCTCCTTTGTGAAACTTTAAAATGAAATCTTTTAATTCCATTATGGGAAAATTCTTCCTTTTTTCTTCTCCAGACAGCCAATGCCTTTCTCATTGATTAAAGTGAGGTTGATGGGAAATTTTTTTCAGCATTGTTTTGCCAAAATTTGGTGTGGAGGAAGCAGAAAGAAGAGGGGGAAAATGATTGATGTAAACATAACCGCCTTTTCCTGCTAACAGGTCATGGTCAAAGCAGAAATTGAAAGAGACAGAAGATAGCAGGAGGGGGAATTTATTGGGTGAAAGGGTGGAAAGGAGTTGCATTGTTATAGAAGAACAGTTGGAAGAATAATGAGGAATGATGCTCTGGTTCGCTTTTAGATATATCACACTGGTGAAGTGGAAACGTGCAAGTGGCATTTTATACAAATGTAAAGAGAATGATTCAAATATCAATTCAAATGTTCACAACATTAATTTAAAATAGGACTCAATACAGTAGTAAATTCTATAATTCTTTATCATAGAATCTCATCAGGCCTAGCATAACATAAAAAACATTCAAATAAAAAAAAAAAAATTCCAAACTTGCATATACAATTAGAAACTTAAATCTCCAAGTTACGTTTGGGGAGGTAGACAAACCTGACCTCGTGTATGCGGGGTCTATGGGGAATTTTTGCCCAAACCTATGGGCTCGGATTTGCCCCGTATAAAAAAACCACCTTGTGCCACATCCCCCCCTTGTGGGGAGGCAAGGTAAATAACCTTAGTCCAGATCTACCTTGTCTATATGGAAGATCATTGGGTTCACTTGTCTAACCTAGCTTTTCTGCATAGACGCTAATTCATGGTTCGTAAATCTTCTTGCTTTCTTACCTGTGAATTTACTTTACTTATATTGTTTGCCTGTTGGTGTGATACCATTTAATTTTTGCCCCTCTTTCTTTCTATTGCAAATGTTAATTCTGTTCGTTCGACAGTTTTGTTATTTATTTTGCATTTGGACCAAGACTTCTATCTTAACAGGTTATATGCACATTCCATCATACTAGCTTGATGCAGAAGTTTCCAGCATTTTTAGTAAAATCATTTATTCACATAAATTCATTGCATTATTTATTCATGTATTTTTTTTAATCATTTCACCCCAAGCAAGACAATAAAGCTGCTAAGGTGCAAGCAGTTACTGGAGAATGGAAAGATGTTAGAAATAACCGGAAACCTGATCCTAAACAGGGAACAAGGGATAAACCTTTTACTCTTCTGGTCAAATTATCAGGAAGGAGTATGGACCGGGTGATATGCAAACCTATCTACTTTTTTTTTTTTTTTAATAAGCATTTCACCCCAAACAAGGTGGGAGTGCCACTAGCACGCAAGGGGTTACAGAGAGTGAGAGCAAGAGTAAAAAAGGAGTGTTTGAAGAAAATATATAGAGAAGGACAGGGATCAGGGTATCAGAAGATGGCGATTGACATTACATTTGAATATTTGAAGATTATAGCTATCAAGGAAGCTGGTAAGGGGAAGGGAGTTCAACTCTCTGGAAGTGCGAGAGAAGAAACTATTAAGAGAAAAAAAATAATTAGTAAATAAAATTTCAGATGCCGATGTTAGAAGTATAGAGATAACTGATATCCATTAGGCATGGCATGTGGAACTAGAACAGTCTACCCCAGTGAGTGAAATAAAGGGTGTAGTTCGACATTCCAACCACCTGAAGAAGGTCGGAGCATACAACAGACGAAACGTTGTGATAAATATGGCAACAAAGATGAGAATGAAAGTCCGAACACTGTAAATAGTGTTCATAATACCCCATCTCAGAAATATAGACAGATACTGAAGAATTAAGAAGACAGAATTTCATTTAAATTTAAGATCAGAATTGGTTGGAAAGCATGGAGTTGGAAGAGAGTTCCACAAGCAAGAAGGTGCACTAGAAGAAACTGTTAGCATAGAACTTACGGTGCCATCTAACCATTTCAACTGTAAAATGATGAGACCTAGCTGCCAATCTAGTACTGCAATAAAATTTATAAAGCCTAGAGCAGGGGTCAGCAACCTACAGCACATGTGCCACATATGGCACACCGCCGCAAATGACATCACAAAGTTCGAACCAATAACTACTACAACGCAAAGAAGATATTTAGCTGTTTTCATTTTAATGCATACTAAAGTATATATACTCTGTATTATGATTATAAAATATGTAGAACAGGTATATTGACCTTGACTTGTATAAAAATACTTATGCTGTTGTCAAACTGAATGATTTTAAAACCCTAAGTTGGCACATAGCAAAAGGTTGCCAACCCCTAGTCTAGGGTACTATCGAGAAAAAAAAAATTGTCTGTATTTCTTATGCTTTCTGTTTATGATTTTAAGTATAAATGTCCTTTTTGTTTCCATTTTCCACAAGACTTCCTTGTTACTCACATGCCCTGTTCATGATATTCTCAACATCTTTCTGTAGAACTACATTTCTGTTGCCTTAAGTCTCCTCTTCATCTGTGAAGAATTTGGTATTGCATAATCCTTTTCTTTGTTTCTAATTAAATTTTCCTGTCGCTTAATACTTTCTTTAGTTTTCAGAAGGCACCTTTTGCTTTTCTCGCCACTGCTTTTCTTTCTTACACTGTGTCCTGTGGATGTTAATTTCTCTAGGCCTTCTTTTCTCATGATGTACCCCCAGAAATAAGTCTAAAAATTCCTTGTAGCTCCTATTGTTTTTAACCTTTAGCACTCTGTATGCAATTATTTTTGCTAAGCAAAATGTTAGTCCTGCCAATGTTAAATTTGAATTTCTTGTTTGTGTAGCCATATCCTTCTATGGCAACATCTAAAACAATCTTGACTGAAATTGAGAGGCAGTCTACTGCAATTTCAAATATATAGAACTAATATATAAAACATTGTTTTTATGTGATTCCATATACAGGCAGTAATATTTATAAATGATGCAGTGTGCCAAATGTTAAATTTCCCATTACCTACATCTTCTGTCCGTGATATTCTCAGAACCATATCCCTGTTGCTTTAAGTTTCATCTTCATCTGGGAGATGATTGCCTAACATTCAATTTTCATGTAGAAGATTTGATTCAGGATGTAAGCGATCATGGCTCTCCACAACTTTCTATCATTCGTAGCTCTTAACAATGTTTGTCTTTTACTATCCCTTCCCCTACCAAACATTTACACAAACTCATTAGGTAGGTTACTCACTGTTTTCCTCTGCCCCTTTCAGGACATGTCTCTCCACAACGTCCTATCCTTTGTAGCTCTTAGCAATTTTTACCTTTTAACTATCCCTACTAGTCCATGTTCTGCCATCAATTTACACAAACTTGTTAGGTAGGTTACTTGCTATTTCCCTCAATATGTCTTATGAGTGTCAAATTTCCCAGGCCTTCTTTTCTTACTATGTATTCCAGAAATTTCAACAGTCTCTTTAAAATCATTTTATGTACAATTGTCCTTTTTGCTTTTATTTTTCTTAAAACTTCCTTGTTACTCACATGCTCTGTCTACGACATTCTTAGCATCCTTCTGCAGAACCACATTTCTGCAGCCTGAAGTCTCTTCATCTGTAAGGATTCACTGGATCGGTATTAGATAACATTTCAGCACTCTCATCTCTGTGATAATATAAATGTGTAAAAAAACAAAGGCTAGGTGGGAGACAGTGATCTTGGGAAGCAGATTGAGGTTGGGTATGAATTTGGAGTAACGTGTTACTCAAGAAATATAATATTCAAAGTATTGGCTTCAGTAAGGGTACACAGTTGTAAAATATTTTTAAAATCTTAAAAAAAAAAAAAATAACGACAGTGATGAATTGTGGCAAGGAAAGAGGCCTGAGTGAATAACTCCGGATAAAGATGATCCTTTTTGTGGTAAACTGGAAGATTTTTAAGGGCCTTAACCTAACTGCCCTCCCCACACTCTGTGCACACAGAAGGGATAAAGAAAGAATTAAGACATAATCTTGTTTAATAGGCTTAATGGCAGATACAAAATGGAGAACATTTATGATGGGGTCCCCAAAGGACACCTCAACATTTGTTAGCCAAGAAGTGAGTCTTTTTCCGCAAGCTTGTTGAGATGAATCAATTTTAACTGCATATAGTAATATTATCCAGATACACTTAGATATTATCTATCTCAACTGCACCCACCTTATACACACACACACACACACTTCTGATATTCTTTCAATAATCTCTGTTCTAACTGCATGTCATGTGTAATGCATATGTTTTTCTGTGTCAACTGCATTTGTTGCACTATAGGATGTGTTTCTCTTACAAGAAAAGAATAAAATTAATGAATTCAATACATTGTCTAGTGTTATGGATAAGAGGTTTTAAGGGTGCAATTATCAGTAGAGGGTGTGTTAGAGTTTTTGGGTACCCTGGTGTACTAGTGAGCCAACCAAAATGAGCTGACTCATTTTATAGTTCACCAATAGAAGAGTTAACCAATCAGAAGGCTCAAAATGTTTTTCCCGAATATGCACAGCCAGCCTTTGATATCAAAGACTGAAGAATGCTGGAACAGCTGCTGGTGGTATTGGCGATATAGTCAGATTCAGAAGAGTGTCTGACTTGTGAGTGTTAATCTTTAACGCTGTTTCATTGAACAGATTACGTACTGCGCTGGATTCTATATTCATAGACTATGACGAACATGGTCAACAAAAGTTATGAACCCAGATTACGACTGTATTTTGACGGGGACGAGTCAAAATAGGAATTGTCGGAAGTGAAATTCCTAGGCTACCTTAGAATACAAAAACTTCATGACATCATTCTTTGCCAAGATGACCAGAAAGAAGATGATGATTTTATGGAAAGAAATGCGACTGTGTTCGCCGAATTAATACAATGCCTGGATGACAGGAGTTTGTCTTTACTAATGAGAGAAGCCAGGGACGACGGCCGCCAAGCTTTAAGAATATTGCGTGAACATTACTTGTCAAAAGGTAAACCCAAAATTATTGCTTTATATACTGAACTAACCTCGTTAAGGAGACGAGAAAATGAATCCGTAACAGATTATATTATACGAGTTGAGAATGTCACAAATGCCTTAAAAATGGCAGGTGAGACTATCTCAGATGGGCTGCTAATAGCCATGGTTTTACAGGGATTACCAGCAGCATTCAAACCGTTCACGACAGTCATAACTCAGAAAGATAAAAAATTAACTTTCACAGAGTTTAAAATTGCGTTACGTAGTTATGAAGAAACTGAAAAAATGTGTACCCCCCCCCAAATCAAGGAAATAACGTAATGCAACTGAGAAGGTAATTTAAAAAATTCAGAAAACCAGTCCCTCAAACCTACCAGACTAGGAATTATGATATTAAAAACAAGGGGCTTAAAAACAACTATTACAACAAAAAAAACAGGAACAATAATAATAGAAAATCAAATATCATCTGCTTTCGTTGTGGAAGAGCCGGGCATGTACGTGCGAAATGTCAATTTCATACAAGGAGTGATTTTTGTAAAAATGTAAAAGCTTTTTCGTATGAGCGAACATATGCTTTTTCGTTTCGGTTGGATACTATACCCAATAGTTATAATTCTTACCTAGTCGACTTGGGTGCGACAAATCATGTAATTACAGATGAAACAAAATTTATTAATTTTGACTCCAACTTCGAGCCAGATTCCCACTTTATTGAGTTGGCTGACGGTACCAGAGCTAATAATTTAGTTTTAAAAAGAGGCGATGCCTGTATTTATTTACGCAATACTAAAGGAAATATTTGTAAATGTTTATTAAAAAGGACTTTATATATCCCTAAATTTAAACAAAATATTTTCTCGGTTCAGTCTGCTGTTAGAACTGGTGTTAAAGTTAATTTTCACCAAGACAATTCAAAGTTAATATACCCAGACGGAACTGAATTTAATATACAACATAATGGACGTTTGTATTATTTGAAAAGTATTAAATCTGTGAAAACAGCCACCCACGACTTAAGGACTTGGCATAAAATATTAGGCCACTGTAATAATTCGGATGTTAAAAGATTGCAAGAACACATCACTGGAATGAAAATTACATCTCTAAAGGGCTTACAACATTGTGACACATGTATTAAAGGGAAAATGACGAAATATAGAAATAGGGATCAAATCCCAAAATCAACAGACATCTTGTTGAGAGTTTATTGCGACTTATCGGGTCCAATTTCACCAATGGGTATTGGCACCTATACATATGTATTAAACTTTGTTGACGAATATTCAGGACTTATTATGATATATTTTCTGAAAAACAAATCTGATACCCTACAAGCTACAAGAATGTATTTATCTGATATTTCACATTATGGAAAAGTGAAAATAATTAGAACAGATAATGGTGGAGAATTTACTTCTGATGATTACGAAAACCTCCTAATAAAAGAAGGCATTAAACATGAGAAAACCTGTCCTTATTCCCCGCACCAGAACGGAATTGCTGAACGTAGTTGGCAGACCCTTTTTGAAATGGCTAGATGTTTGCTAATAGAATCTAAGTTACCCAAAAATCTGTGGGTCTATGCATTAAATACATCCATATATATAAGAAACCGTTGCTATAATAGTAACATTAAAAAGACTCCTTACAAGACTTATATGAACTACAAACCCAACGTAAGTGGTATGCATATCTTTGGTAAAATTTGCTACACATATGTCAACCACAGGGCAAAACTAGATCCAAAAAGTGAAAGAGGCATAGTTATTGGCTATGACAAAACAAGTCCAGCCTATATGATTTATTTCCCACAAAGTAAAATAATAAGGAAGATCAGATGCGTCAGATTTACAGATTCCTTTGAGCAAGTGGAGGGTCCCGAAGAAAAGAACATTAACTGCGAGGAACTGTTCCAACACGAACTAGTATGGCCTAATTATGAGATAGGGCCTATAAATAGAAAACCCGTTCAAAATCCACAATTAAAGGAAGGTGTTATACTAGATGATATAGACGAGGAAAAATCAGACGCAAACCTTGAGTTAAAAGAAGATACAACCAAAGAGGAGGGCAAATTCCGTGTTATCCGACCAGAAATAGAAGAAAACCAAACTATTTTGGAATGGGTCAATGTAATATCTGTGACATTGACTGTTGCTATTCGGTACAATGTATCCTGAAGAACTATCAAGAAGCCATAAATTCTGATAATTCCAAATGATGGATAGCCGCCATGCAAAAAGAAATGGAATCCCTAGTATCAAATGATACTTTTGAATTGAAAAAGGCCCCGGATGATAAAAATATTATCGGCAGCCGTTGGGTTTATACTATAAAGCGAACTGAGGATGGCTCACCAGTGTATAAGGCTCGTTTTGTAGCTAAAGGATTCTTGCAAATATACGGGGAAGATTATGTAGAAACATTCAGTCCGACAACAAACATGACAGCAATCAGAATTTTGATGCAAATGGCCGCACATTATGGTATGGATATACACCATATGGATGTTAAAGCAGCGTATTTAAATGCTCGACTGACTATGAAATATACATAGAACCGGCAGAAGGTTTTGAAAAAGGTGATAATTATGTATCGAAACTCAAAAAGTCACTATATGGGCTCAAACAAAGTGGAAGAACATGGAATAAATTACTACATTCCTATTTAATTGAACAACATTTTGAACCCTCCGCAGTTGACCCATGCCTGTACACGAGAATATTTAATAATGAAATATTAGCAATTCTGATTATTTGGGTCGACAATATGTTAGTTGCTTCAAAATGTGAAGCTGCTCTATTAAAAATTAAAAATTCCTTAAATATAAGGTTTAAAATGACCGACTTGGGTCGACTATCATGGTTTCTTGGTATACAGTTCGAATTTAAGGACAACACTATTACAATGAATCAATCCAGATACATCGAAAAACTTTTATCTAAATTCAGCATGCAAAATTGTAAAACACGAACTACTCCATGTGAAATGGATTTAAACACAATTATGAATAATGAAGATGGTATAGCGGCGTGTGAAAAAGAATACAGAATATTGATTGGAAGTCTTATTTACGTCATGACATCTGCTATACTGTTACTAAGTTGTCTCAAAACTTAAACCGAGGACTGGGCATTTAACAAGAGCTAAGCAAGTATTACGTTATTTAAAGGGAACTAAGAATCAGTGCCTAGTATTTCAACAATCAAAAAACCCACTACAACTGGAAGGATTTTGTGATGCTGATTGGGTAAATTCACCAGATCGTAAAAGTATCACAGGCTATTGCTTTAGATTGGCAAAAGATAATCCAAAAAATCTAAGAAACAGGAAAATTTAAGAAACAGGGAATGATTTCACTTTCAACATGTGAGGCCGAATATGTTGCATTGTCGCAAGCAACACAAGAGGCTATTTTTCTTAAATTACTAATAAAAACAATTACAACACTGATAAGTGAGCCTATAACTATTTACTGTGACAATCAGGCCAGTATTGCTTTGGCTAAAAATCCAATAATACATCAAAGATCAAAGCATATTGATATTAAATATCAATTTGTTAGGGATCAGGTACAAAAGAAAACAGTACAAATTGAATATGTTCAATTGGAAAATAACAAGTCGGACTTGTTTACCAAGCCAATTACAAAATTGAAATTAGGTGCTTTAATTCCTGTCATATTTGGTACTGACCTATAAGGTCCTTATTAGTCCTGGGTAGGACGTAGAACTGCATCCATTAGTTATTGTCTTAAGAGACGTCAGTTTTTGGTATGAATGTGAGTTCTTAGTTTCGGGGTATAAACGTAAATAGTCCTACTTTTAGCCCAATCCTCCTCTGAATGAATCTCAGAATCAATCTGAACCGGAGTGATAGTGCCTGTTTTAATGGGTCCCAGCTATGGGTAAAATAACTTTTTCCACTTTTTTGTTGTGATCACAAACCTAAATTTATAATATTGTTATTAATGTTTATTAACCTGAAATACTTAACAATGGACAAAATGATATAACTAATTTTTGTGGATATTAATTAAAAAAAAAAAAAAAATTACAAAACAAAATATATTTTATGAATACTAAAGTATTTGTTCCATATGAATATTGACTTTACTAATATTTTGAAAGAAGATTCCATAATGGACCCAAAATGGGGGGGGGGAGTTTTGGGGTACCTTGGTGTACTAGTGAGCCAGCCAAAATGAGCTGACTCATTTTATAGTTCACCAATAGAAAAATTAACCAATCAGAAGGCTCAAAATATTCAATGCGACGTGTATAAAGGCGGCCATGTTTTTCCCGAATATGCACAGCCAGCCTTTGATGGCTGAGCAGTCAAACTCTCTGCCTTCAGACAGAGAGGAACCTGGACAAGGCTCCGCCAAGGGGCACTCTCGTTCGGGGTGGTAGACTGTCCCTGAACCCGTTTTTATAGGTTCCAATAGTGAATATTTTTGGTCGAAACTATGGGCTCGGAAATCCCATGTTAAACCCTGCCTTGTGCCACATGTAACCTTCGTTGGGGTGGGGATAAATATCACAGCCAGCCTTTGTTATTGAAGACTGAATAATTACCGAACAGCTGCTGGTGGTATTGGTGATATAGTCAGATTCGGTAGAGTGTCTGACTCGTGAGTGTTAATCTTTAACGTTGTTTCATTGAACAGATTACGTACTGCGCTGGATCCTATATCCATAGACTATGGTGAACATGGTCAACAGGGTGTGCGTTTGTTTTTGCTTTAAATCATTTCACCCCAGATAAGATGATAGTGTGAAAGAATCTAAGGGAAAAAGCATTAAAGAGAGGCCGATGAAAGAACAGGAATTAAGGAGACAGATGACAATGGATATTGCATTTAGATTTTTGACAAGAAGCCAAGTTTGATCTTCCCCAAATTTTTTATATATATATATATATATATATATATATATATATATATATATAGAGAGAGAGATAGATAAAAAAAAAACAAATAAAAAGTTGTAAATTAAAGAAAATAAAATGTTTCTTTAGTTTACAGCTTTTTAGTTGTTTTATATATATATATATATATATATATATATATATATATATAAAATGAATAAGGAATCCTTAAAAATCTATTAGATGTTTATAATTTATTTCATGGGTTAATTCCTAAACATTCAGGCCAGAATCGCATTGAGAGCTATATATATATATATATATATATATATATATATATATATAGTGCACCTTCTTGTTATAAAAGTATTTATGCCTTTTATAACAAGAATTATTGCTTTGTTTCTAACATAGAGCTCTCTCTGGATTTATGATTTATATCCTTCTGGAAATATCTGTACTGATCACTAATATTAACATTTTATATATATATATATATATATATATATATATATATATATATATATATATATATATATATATATAATACACTTTTACATTAGAACATGTAAGTTACTACTTCAAAATTGTACATTTTGTTTCAATGTTGAATAAATAATGTCCCATCATTGTTAACTACTTGATGAGATGTTTTATTAAGCATTGAAACAAAATGTACAATTTTGTAGTGGATACTTACATGTTCTAATGTAACAGCGTATAATAAATATTTATTACTCTGCTTTTGTATTGAGCCCTGTTTTAAATTAATGTTTTGAACGTTTTAATTTTATTCTTCATTCTTTTACATTTTAATCCTCTGAAATTCACAGATCAATTTCTTAATGTTGTCATTAAACGCATTAAGGAAGAAGCCGTAGTTATTTTCATTTCTTTTATTTTCCCCAAGTCCTTTCCATCTCATCAAAGATTATCTTTAAGGGTGAATTGCTAAGACAAAAAAATTCATGTAATTGATAGTTCTGATATTTTTTTTTTGTAAATGCACATGAAACACGTGCTGTTATAATTAAGAATGCGCTGTGTTATAATCATTTTAAAAATCAATTGTTAAGGATAAGGTGCATGTAAGGGAGGTAACTTAATTTATATTTTTTTTGGGTTATTGTTTTAAAATACTCAAATTGTCTATAACAGAGCTAAAATTAATGTTTACAAAAGTATCCAAAAGTAAATCAATTCCAATCACTATAATTTCTGTTTTAAATACATCAGTGTATTTTGCTTACTGGAAATAGCTAATTTAATCCTTGAGCTTTCAATTAAAGCTAAAATGAAAGCTTCAATAAAGCTTTTTCATTTTAAAAATTAATTTAAACCTTACGTATTGCAATTAGATACCCTACATTTCCGCATATAAGGCGAGCTTTAGATAAGACAAGGTAAAAAAAATGTAGCAAATTTTCATATACCTGTAGTATAAGATGATGTTATTGGAAATGTTGTTACTTACTGTATCTTTATATATTCAAAATAAACAAAACAAAACCGATTCTATATCATGTTTTTCCTGCATATGCCTCCTAAAAGGGAAACCATTGTTTTGTTTGATCTCTTGTGAATACTGATTCTTCTTCTTCTTCATCTTTTCCTATATATTAGCAGTTATAAACAACCTGGTGTACTAATGGATACTTCATCGCCAATCACAAAATACCGCTAATAACAATATGATAATAGTAGATTCCATTGCTGTGTATGCAATCATAACTCGATGTACACATTTTCTCAGCTGAGTTTGCATGGATACAAGTTGATTTCATTGATATGGAATTATTCTTTGAACAGGCAATTTATTATGAAATTATGCCAGTAACATATAAGGTAGAAATGCTTTTATTATCAGCTTATTTGATAATGTTAATCTTTTTATACATGTTATTGGTTATTGTACTGAGGCTGAGGTTAGCCTTACCAACAATCATCACTCAGAATTTAAAGTTTCTTTTTTAGAATTGTAGTTTAAGGTGAATCCCAATTTTCAATTTTTAAATGGGGGGACTTTAAGGTCATCTTCTATGCAGAAATTATACATATACACACACACACACACACACACACACACACACATATATATATATATATATAATTTTGAACAATACAAAATATTAAAAAATTAAAATCTTCAGACACACTGGGTTGTATATTAATATTCCTTTGTTTTTATTATTATTTCATTTAGATTCCTTGACTAGTTTCGGCCAACATGGCCATCATCAGGAGAAAAATAATTTTCTGCTTGCTGGTAACAGTGAACTACAGAAATGAATGTCTTGATGGAGAAAATGAACTTTTGTCTGTAGTTTTCATTTGTTTTGTTTTTTTGTTTTTTTTAACGTGAAATTGGTCAGTCTTTGTGTTGGTCAAATAGAGTTAAGAGCTGGATGGATTCATGCTGCTCTGAATTCCCTTGGTCATTTTGACAGTTTTATTGGTTCTTGGAAAGTGTGTGTGTGTTATTTGGTTTTTAGGTAGTGAGTGAATATGATGTGTGCAAGTGTGTATATTACTATGGATGTGTGTTATCATTTGGCTCATTAGGGAGTGAGTGAGTATGATGTGTGTATATTTGTGTGGGTGTAAGTGTGAGGCCTCAACACTTCTGTAAGGTGTTGAGGCCTTACACTTATAACACCCTATATATATATATATATATATATAATATATGGTGTATCAAAAACACTTTAACAAACTTTGGAATGGGGGCAGTTTCCTCAAACCAAGACAAGAACAAAAGTCCATATAAACATAATATTTATTTACTTAAGTAATGCATTTCTGTGATATTTTAATATCACAGAAATGCATTTTTTAACCAGACAGTAGCTGTTATTTAAGGCATTTACTGGTTTGATAGCTTAATGATAGATTGATATTTATCTAGTGTTGTCCTATAGGGTCTTTAGGTATTATAAAAGTAATTGAATTAACATGAGCACCTCTTTTATGTAACTTTTATGTACTCAATAATCTTAAAAATTTAAGAAAATATTCTCCATAATCTGTTTTATTGAATTTTAAATATTTTGGGCTGTAAATTTCTTGTAGTTATCTCTCTTATTTTCTGATAATGTTGTGTATGGTTGACTGTATATAGAAAATTGGGACATTTATGCATATAAAAAAAAAATTAAAAATCCCCTTTCAAATACTGATGCTTGAAAATTTGTACTAAGCTTTTCAATTTATGATTAGTAAATATAGTTTTCACTTGATATCATCTAAAAGAGTTAAATTAATAGAGAATTTTAAAAAACTAAAAAATATTTTAAATTTATTCTAATTAAAACTGAAAAAAAAACAAAACAAAACTTCATTATTCATAAAAAAAACTATTTTTAAGACAGTAGTGTCCTTAATATATCTTATTTATAAAAGGAATTAAAAGCTTTTCTAAATAAAACTCTAAAAATATTTTCTAGCTTTAAATAACCTGCAATGGGTAGATAAACCATAAAAAACAAATCCATCAATCAATGAAATGCTGATTAACGGCACAGGATTATTTTTAGATTTATTTACATTCTTTGGAATAGAAATGCATAGAAACTACCATGGTCACAAAATGTGGGATCAGTTTATATATTGATTGTAATATATAATTGATCCCCCACTTTATATCCACATTATAATTTCTTGTTTAGTTTATCAAATTCTGATTAGGTATGAATCCAACTCTTCTCTCCCCGCATATGGGTTAATTAGTGAGACTTGTATCATAAAATCATTATTATCCCCCAAAACAAAAATAATTCTTACAATCTAAAAATATTCTCTGGCTTTAAATAACCAGAAAAGGGTTGATAAGCCATAAAAAATGAATTAAATCTCTCCTTTTTTGTAAGTTGATTTGGAACCCATTAGTTTCACAGTTTTTCTTATGACAGCTGATTGATTATGTAGGCAATAAAAAGTGGAGTTATCTTCAAAAACATTCCTAACTGAAAAGGTGGTGCAGGCATATCTAATTGAGCTCTTTACTGTTTTGAAGTTTAGATTATCAAGAACTCATTAAATTGGCCTTCTGCCAGGTGACTAAGCCAAGTTTGGTCAGTATCACGTAATGATTAAATTCGCTCTCTTTCTCGAATGCATTATAATTGAATAGTAAAAGCAAAAAACAGTCAAATTCAATATCCTCATTTTTACCTTGGAAAGGATTTTTTTTCACCTGATTGTTCATGTTTTGAATGGTTGCAATTAAAACTCCTTTGAAGGTGTGAAAAGCAATACTTGTCTGAACCCCACCCCCACCCCCCCAACCTTTTTATAGTAAATAAAGGAATATTTTAATAACCAACTTATATCTTGGAATATTATTTTATTACTATGAAATAAATGACTTATGATATATCAAATGAATTGCATACTGCAATATTTGACTAGGGTAGGCCTATTAGTATCGTTGAGAAAATGTGTGTTGGATATCTGCTCAGAATGAGAAATCGGTGAGTTGAGTTCAAATTCCAGTCGAGTTCATTACTTTCATTTATGCATAAATACACTTGGAAAAGCTATGAATCCATTTCTTCTCCCCCCCCCCAGCTATGTGTTGAATAGCAGGACAGACCTATAACCTATCGTAGAAAGAAATGGCAACCTACTGCAGGAAAATATGTTGCCTAGTCAGTAATGAATCAAGAGAGACATGATTGCCGAAATGTGTATCCTGTTCAGTTACTGAGCTGACTGACTGATACAAGAAAATCGGGTTTTTCACAAACAAATTCAGAGGTCACATACACGAAGTAAACTTATACGCAAGTATATAGAGGGTGCGATGGATAAATTGTCATCTACATTATGCAAAAATGAAAATAACACTGACTTCTCATTTTAATAGATATATTTACCAAAATTACACAAAAATATCTCAAAATATTAAAGAGTAAACTTATTCAATAGAATAGCCATTGGCTTCAACTACGGCCTCCAGACAACTTCAGAATCTCCTGCATCTCTTCTGGACAGTCTCTTTGTTTAAATTGGTGAATGCTGCCATAATCCTTGCCTTCTGTTCATCTTTAGTGTTAAAAGGAGTTTTGTTGGTTTCTCCCTCAACTGTGCCCCACACATAATAATCAATGAGGTTGCAGTTTGGGGAGTTAGGTGGCCAGATGTAAGGGCTGATGTGGTTGCAGAAATTGCCTGACAAGCCATGACTGAGTTCTCCTGCTTGTGTGGCATGGTGCAGAGTCCTGTTGCCAGACTTAGGGTCTTCCAGCAGCCACCCTTTTGGTGCAGGGCGACACTAACTCCTCAAGGCACTTGATGTAGGCCTCCATGTTGAGTCTAAGGCCCTGTGGGAAGATAAATGGAGGTGCCATTTTGCCCTCACTAGTGATCACTCCAAGCACCTTCGTATATCACCATTAGACTCATCCAACTCTTTCCAAATCCTCGGCACTGTCTTCAGATTGAGACCCAAACACTCTGAAATGTTCGTATTAGAGTTTCCAGGATGAATGCCAGGCAGTACAGCATGTTGCTTCCAAATTTTTGGAGTGAATTGCATCATGGCGCTCTTTTTCTCACAGACAGTGTCCAACTGACCCTACTATATTGTGCAGTCAACAAAATCAAAAACAAACAATTCGCATGAGCAAAATTAAAAATATAAAATGTCAACAATTTACCCATTGCACCATTTGATGCAACGAATAAAGATTTTCTCAAAAAAAAAAATGAGAATACTGGGCGGAAGGCCAATAAAATCCCGTCTGTATGTTTCCAAAGAAGTGCTTGAGTAATTTCCTAACTTTTCCAAAGAAATTTTTTTATCTTTGGAAGCTAATTTGACCAGCATTTTTCAGATTATTGATTTTAGCCATCTTAGAATTTGTTCTGTTTAAGGGATTCTTAAATTTTTTCATGGAATTATTGACAATTTGAGAAGAAGTCATCAAAAGAGAAGCTATTCCTCTGTCTTCTGATATACGGAAATTGTCTCCAGTTCATAGACTTTAAAAAGAATATTTAGTTAGCTTAGTTTGTTCTAAGCATATAAAAATCTGAATAAACAAGTTTCTTATCAATACTACAGCCAGATCAAGCCAAAAATGGAGTATTGCTGCCATATCTGGACTGGATCTGCACAATCTTCACTTACTAGCCTCGATAGAGTCCTCCTGCCATGCTTCATCTTTACAAGAGTCAGATTAGACCCAAAATGGAGTATTGCTGTCATATCTGGGCTGGAGCTGCACAATCTTCACTTTCCAGGCTTGATAGAATCTTTCTGCCACACTTCATCTTTACAAGAGTCAGATTAGACCCAAAATGGTGTATTGCTGGGCTGGAGCTGCACAATCCTCACATTCCAGCCTCTACGCTGTTTAAAAGCATTGACACATCCTTGTAGGTTTTGAATTATTTTCTACCCTACAACTGCTTTCTCGCAAATGTAACATTGCAAACCTATGACTACTCTATTTCCATGGCAAATGTTCTGACGAGCTAGCATTCTCTAGTTTCACCAGTTCAGACTTTTACAGCTAAGATTTGCTTTGCCATGTACATCTGGGTGAACCATCCATATTCCTTTCATATTCCATTGGTAAGACAGGTTCCATTTGGACAGCTTCTTTCCAAGGACGACTGTTTTGTGGAACAGACTCCCAAGGGGATGCTTTCTTGATCATTATAATCTTAACTTCTTCAAGTCTAGGGTTAACTGTTTTCTCAAGGACACTAAAATCAAGCAGGTTCAAAAATTTAAATATCTGGGAAGTGTTCTGACAGAGGATGGTAAGTGCAACATTGAGATCCAAAGTCGTATTGGGATGGCCAAAGATGCATTCCAAAAGCTGGGCAGAGTATTACAAGACAGGAGGATTTTGTTGGTAACAAAGAAAAGAGTACTGAACTGCTACGTGATATCTGTCCTCCTTTACGGCAGCGAATGTTGGACGGTCTCCTCAAAGATGAAGAAGTGACTTGAGGCAACAGAGATGTGGTTCTACGGAAGGGTGATAAGGATACCATGGACCAAGGTTTTGGAGAGGATGCAAAAAGGAGGAAGCTTATACTTAACATCAGAAAAATGCAGCTGAAATTTCTGGGACATATAATGAGAAAGGAGGGCTTGGAGAATCTGATACTCACAGGGCAAGTAGAGGGAAAGAGAGACAAGGGAAAGCAATGTGTTACATATCTAGTGGGCTTAAGTGAGTGGATGACAGAACAGGGTCTGGGAGAGTAGCAAAAGGACAAAACATATTGAGAGCTACAAGGGATAGGAGGAAGTGGAGAGCCATGATCACCTCTGTCCTAAAGGGGCATGGCACATAAAATAAGAAGGCTGGTTCATAAGCTGACTTTATGATGTAGTAAAAAAAAAAACAAAGGGAGGAAACAAATAACGGTGACTTATGTGGTGGCTGCTACAAGTTGCTGCTATAAAGTAAGGGATCAGTTTCTATATCAAGTGTATTATAAGATTGACCGTCCACTTTATATCCTGAAGGGACAGGGCACATAAAATAAGATATACATATCTTCATGTTCAACAATTCTTATATGCATAAAAAAATAGCATTTAGTAACTTTCTACCTTGAGTGTCTCTTGGGCTTTGTATTGGGTGAACAATAGCTTTAAAATTAAAAATCTGCCAATTCAGGAAAATGATTAATTTTCCATCAGTTGTAAGTTATATATTTATGAATATCATTGAAAAATTTATCACATTTAACAGATATGGTTAGTTTTTTTGTTTAATCATTTTATCCCAAGCAAGGCAATAAAGCCACTAAGATGCAAGGGGGTAACTGAGTGTGAAAGAATATGAGAAAAAGAAAAACATTATTAAAGGGAGTGAACAACAAAAGAATGAGAACTAAGGAGACAGAAGATAACGATTGACATTGCATTGAAATGAATGAAGATCAAAGTTGAGTGGAAAGTAAGAAGAGTGAAAGAGAATTAGAAGACTTTAGTGAGGGGAAGGGACAATAAAAGAAGAGGAATTAAGACAGAAGATAACGATTGACATTGCATTGAAATTTTACTATAAAAATGCATTGAAAATCAGTAAGAAACAGATTTTCAGTGGTCAGGAATGAATGCAAGCATTATTTGACAAAATATGGCTATTATACATAAAAAACTCATTGCTAATAATTTATTGTAGAAATTCATTCTTTAAAATGTGTTGCAAAACAAGAAAAATCCTCATGAAAAGTAAAACAAATTTCACTTTTTTAACATTTTTATTATGTTGCATTGGCATCATTATGAAGGGAAAATAACTTCAGCTAAACACACACACCATATTTAGGCAGCATGTAAGGCGTATTTTCCCCCCCAAAAGGGGCTTAAAAAATCCCTACACATCTTTATATGTAAAGTTGAGGCCCGCCAAAAGCTCTCTTTATGTGGAGCTCTCATGACTATGCTATAATTTGGCATCCAGCATTTACGAAGCCAATGTGGTAGTGCTGCCAGAAATTATTTTTCCTCAACATGACAAATCTGTCTTGTCTTTTGTAGATGGTTCGTTGATTTTGTTTAATGGCATATCAACATCACTATGGGTTATTTAATGCCTGAGTCTAAATATTTTGAACGCAATTGTATGCCTTCAACTACAGCTAAAATGTATTGTTGGTCATTTTGCTTTAAATATGTATTGTTGATTGGCTGATTTTGTTTAGCGGCATATCAACACCTCTATGGGTTATTTAATGCCGAAATCTGAATATTTTGAACATAATTTTATGGCTTCAACTACAGATATTTTGTACATCATTTTACACTTCTAGAGTAAAGGTATGATTTTTAGAGATATATTTTGTAGATCATGTTGTTGGTAATTTTACTATAAAAATGTATTTTGATTATTATTTTGATATAAAAAGTGAATTGTGGGTCATTTTATTATAAAAATTTACTGTTGATTTTTTTTTTTTTGGGGGTTCATTTGCCCACAGCTGGGACGCTAACAGGTGCTACCACCCTGGGTCAGGGTGAACCTGGTTAACAACAGCAATTAAGATGTGGTTCCATACTCCCCAAAACCTCTAACCTCCCGCTCAGAAGCTTGCTGTCAGATGTAGTTGATCGTCATTCTCATGATGAGTTTTATTGTAGAAAGTTAACCTCAACTGTAACAGAATTTCAAATATCAGTATTAAAATTATAACATCAAAATAAATGATACTTGACCTTATAGAAATTCTTGTATTGATCTCTAGAAATTGTCCTCTTGTTAATTTTCCTGGCAATCTGACCTTATGCTGTCTTTCTGCTAAATTTTCTATTTCATTATAAAAGGATAATTCTAGTTTTTGATTCAAATATTCTTTGGGGAATTGTTCAATATCTTTGACTTATTGGAATCATGAACCAGACAAGGGGCGTTGCATGAATTGCAAAAAGTGTTTGGCTTTGCTGCTGGGTGGTCCAAAAGTCTTGTTACCCTCTACCAAAAAGTAATGAGAACAATAAAAGAATGAGTCATACAGTAATACAAAGCACATGTACTTTCATTGACGCTTTCACACATCAAGAAGGTTCGCATGAACACCACCATTTTCATGTCAGCCATCTGAAATAGAAAATTACATTTATGTACGGGGTGACAAAGACTTTCAAACCACCCTGTAGTTTGTCATACCCAAGACAGAAGTTGATAAATAAAAATAAAAAGCAATATTTAAAAAAAAAAAAAAATTCCGAATGCATGTAACCGTTAGAATGAATTACAAAAAGTGCTAGTCAGAAAATGATTGATCTTGGGAAATGGTCTGTTTCAGTGTGGTACCGTTATTAACACCAGGTAATACTGAAGACCTGAATCAAATTTAATGTCCATCAGGAAGCATTGATTTTTTATTTTTTATTTATTTTTTATTTTTTTTTTTCTTACAGTAAGGTTCACCCTGTATAAGCCTCAGGGGCCACTTGAGGCAGAGGGTTATATTAAGGAGTAGTTTATATGGATAGGAAGGGAAGATAACAGTTAACTCTAGACAGGTTAAGATTGTAGTGATTGGGGAAAACATCATGTTGGGAGTCTGTTCTACAGAGCAGTGGTTCATGAGAAGAAGCTGTTCAAGTGGAACTTACTTTTTTGCTGATGGAATATGGTGGGAATGTCGGTGGTTTGCTACTATGTAAATGGCATGGGAACCAAGGAATATAGTTCATCTGAGCATTTTCCATATGGTAATAGCGATAGAGCAGTGATAGATGTGCCACATCCCGCCGGTGAGAGAGAGGTTGGAGGGTGGGTAAAAATTCTTCTCCAACAAGGACTCAGAGATGCTTTTGAATTCTATCAAGACTAGAAACTGAGATCTGGGCAGATCCCACCAAAATATGACAATGGTACTCCATTTTCAGCCTGATCTGGCTCTCGTAAAGGTCGGGAATAGCATGAGGAATCAGGTGCTTACTAGAGTGGTACAGGTAGCCAGTTATTTTACCTGCATCTTGAGCAATGTTTTGTCTTTAAAGGTTCAGCTATGGACAAATAGTGACACCCCCAAACAAAAATCCAAATACTAGAAAAACATTTTTTTTTTTTTTTTTTTTTTATAGGAAAATGGCCAACAATACATTTTAAAAGCAAAATTACCTGCAATACATTTTAGAATTTTTTTTTGCAACACACTGATGTGTCTTGAAATCATCACAATATTAAGTATTGTTGAAGTTATCACTAACATTTTTGTTGAGATTTACAAACTACATTTCATTCAATTCTGCAAAACAGTTGATGAAATTTGAAGAAGCTGATTTTTTTATAAAAAATCTTTTGTCAAAAACCTTACTTTGCAGTTTAATAATTTCTTTAATTTAATTTTATAGGACTTCATGGCAAACAATATTTTTTAAGATTTCTTTTTTCCCTTTATAACAGTAAAGAATAAATTCTTAGGATTTCTTACTCTTGAGCGTGCAACATACAGCTGGCCATGTGTAAATATTTCTTTCTGGAGCCAAATTCAAACTTTTTGAAGCGTTTGACCTTATGATTTGTTTATAGTTCTTTCAAACAGAGGGCAAACTGGATTCTTGTATATATAAAAACTTAAAAGATATTCAAAAAACAATATTGCATCTTTATTAAATAAGTATTTATTTTAATCATTAAATTGATTTTAAAATAGTAGGAGTATTTTGTATGTTAAATAATAAAACTTAATTAAAAAAAAAAAAATAATGAGAGCTACCCACACTCATAAAACCAACTGTAATTTGTACCTCCTCACCTGCTTGCACTTCTCCCCAACATTTGGTTTCAATCGATCAATGTATGGCTATTTTAGAGGGCCTGATGGACGGACTAACGAAAGTCATAGAATTTTATATGTAGATGGTAGAATTACCAAAAATACATTTTATAGTAAAACATGAAGACATGACATACATTGTCAACAAAAACAATTTGCTAAGATTAATCTTATTTCTTGTAAGAAAGTTTTCACTGTGATTTTGTAAGATTATTTGCTAAAGAAAATGGAGCTAAGTAATTGTAATTTAATCACAAAATAATATTGAATTAATTATAAAGTTTGAATTTTCATATTTAGATTTTGGCATTAAGTAACCCATAGGGGTGTTGATATATGTCACTAAACAAAATCAACCAACTTCTTGTCAACTGAAAAAGTCTTGTTGATTTCATTGCAATTTCATTATAAAGAGTTAGCACTTGGATTTTTCCCAATGGACTTTTGGAGAAAATTTATTGATAAGACAATTATTGTTGGCTCTTAGTTTGCTAGAAATTGGATAGCAATGATTGATCAATTCTTATCTCTGTTTTTGCTATTTTTCATTGAATGTCAAAGACTCTCTGATGGATTTCTTGTTAAATGAAACATCTCTTTTGGACAATTTCCCAAACTGCTTGTTTACTTTGACTCTTCTGTAATTATTATTTTATATTTTATTCGGTCAAGCTAGCTCGGACATTCATTAGTCTAACACACCAACCATCACGGCCCTGCATCAAGGTCAGAAGGTCATGGCATTCTGTGTCATAACATAGTTGGTCAATGTAAGTGATTGATGGGCAACTTGGTGTCCAGAGCAGTGGATCACTTGCAAGTTCTTGTTTTTACTCACCAGCAGTATCATGCAGATCATGGATTCTTACAATCTAAAAAATATTTTCTGGCTTTAAATAACCTGCAATGGGTTGATAAGCCATAGAAAATGAATGAATCTATCAATGAAATACTGATTAGCATGCATGTCTTTTAGATTTATTTACATTCTCTGGAATGTAAATGTATAGAAACTACAGAGACCACAAAGTGAGTGGTCAGTTTATATATTAATTGTAATATAGAATTGATCCCCCTTTTTATATCCACATTATAATATCTTGTTTGATTCATATCTAATCAGAATTTTATAATCAATCTCTTCTTCCCACATCTATGGGTTAATTAGTAAAGACTGGTATCACTAAATCATTATTATTTCTTTAAAATAGAATTAGAAATTTTTTAAATTATTCCAATCTAAAAAATATTTTCTGGCTTTAAATAACCTACAAAGGGTTGATAAGTCATAGAAAACGAATCCATTATAAAAACAAGAAATTGGCACAGAAAAAAAAAAAAAAAAACTCCAGTGAGAGAAACCAAATGTGCAAAATGAAATTTTTGTTTTTAAAATTTTAATATTTTTAAAAAGCATATTTTAAATATTTTTTTACAATATATTTCATTTTTGAAAGTATATTTTACCCGCTTTTAATTTTAAATACTTAGAAAAAGTATTTAATTTTTTTTAAATGCATGTAATTCTTCAAAACTTGCACCTTGTTTTTAAAAAAAAGTAATTAAAATTTTTTAAAATTATGTAAAATTTTAAAACATATATTTTAATATTATTTTCAAATGTTTTTATGTTTTTTTTGGTAATTACATATTTGACTTCTTGTCTCATAATAATGATACATTGACTATATGAAATGTTTATGCAAATTTAATATATAGGTATATATATATATATGTATAGGTACTTCTAAAAATTTTAATTAAATTTTCAGGACATTTACAAATGAATGAAATTATTTTTTATATATTTATTTTAGAAAATCTTGGTAAAATAAATTTTTTTTTTTTTTTTTTACATCTGTTACCGTTGTATTAAGCTTTTTCAGATATTAGTAAAAACTAGTTCACAATTTTTATGAAATTTCAAGAAATTAAAATTTCAGGGATTTTATATTTATATTAGTTAAAAACAGGATTTCATGGAGAATTTAAATCATCAATTTGTTTTTGTCAAACAAACACCATTTACCGAAAATCTGCTCTGAGTTGTAAAATAAAAATGCAATAAAACTATGACATTATTTAGCTAAAAAAGGCTTTTAATTGCTTTTATAAATAAGAAAAAAAAATTATGAATAATGTATTTTTACAAGAATTGTTTTCATTATTTTAAAATTTTAATTAGAAAAATTTAAGTTTTAAATCTTTTAAAATTCTATATTAATTTCCCCATTTTAAATCATATTATTAATTGAAAACTATTTTTTACTAATATCTGAAAAAGCTTAATACAAATTATCAAACACCAATATTTAAAAAATAATTTTGAATATTTTTATTAATGTATAAATACATTATTTTATTTTATTTTTTTGTAAGTACAGGCTATCATACATGACATTATCAAAAATAACAGCAATAACTATAGTAAATTTGAATCCAAAATTTCTAAAATTCATAAAACATTGGATTATGGATAATGTTTTCTTAAACTTTTATGATTACTTAGTGCTTAAAAGTTCTATAAAAAAGGTGTTCACATCATTTTCTTCAATTATGTTTTACAAATAAAGTCTCCATAGAACAATATTATACCTATTATCAAACATGTAAACAGCTACTGTTAGGTTAAATGCATTTCAGTGATATTTTAAACTTAAAATTAGTTAATATTCCTCAAATAAAGTTTCAGAAAAGTATATTTTATTTTTGGAAGATTTTTTAATAAAAACTTGCATTGCAATGAAAGATGGCTAAAAAAGGGTGCTGATCAGCTATTTTAACAACAAAAAAAAAAACTTCTTCCACTCAATTTAAATTAGTTTTTGAAATACAGCAAAGTATTTTGCATATTATAAATATTAAATTTAATCTATTAGTTTGAAATAAAGATTTTTTTCATTTAGAAAAATTCATTTTAAACCTTAGGTATATTTTTTTTTTTTTTTTTTTTTTTTGTGGAGGTACCTAAATTTATGGTAATTAGCAAAAGAAAGTTTGTGTAATTAAAAGCAAATAAATAAAAAGAAAATGTATTTGTAATTTTATTTCTTTTTCATTTTTTTTTTTTTTTCATTTTGCTTTACTTTTTTTTTTCTTTTTTAAACATTTCTTCTCTTTATTTTATACTTTTTTTTTTGCTTTGTAATTTGTTAGGATAGTAAAAATATTTGTTGTTCCCATTTTGGTGTCTGGTAAATCTATCACCTTCTCGTGAATTGGGTCACCCACTTATGTGAACCAAATCTTTAAAAAAAAAGAGAAGAATACTGAAACCAAATGGAATATCTTTATTTCTTCCATTATTTGGATTTTCAAGACCTTCAACTGGGTCAGCATAAATCAACTAATGTGACATTTTGTTTGGACATTGCCAACTTATTCATCACTTAGCTTCATTCAAG
>OZ038515.1:38125997-38183497 GCA_964036315.1 Acanthosepion esculentum | reverse complement strand
ATATTTTATGAGCCTTTTGTTTCACATTAAATATGAAATATCCAGAATAATCATTGGATTCTACTTAAGAGCACTAAGAATTTGCAGCTGTCAAGATTTACATGAAGAAAAAGGAGAAATACATTGAAAATACATTCAAGCTCCTCCAATACCCTAACTATTTTGTATTCAATACAAAACAAAAGGCTCATAAAATATTCAAAAATAGAAAAGTGGACTTTCCTAACAAACCCAATGAATCAAAAAAATATATTGTTCTACCCACTAACTTTATCACAACTAGATTTTATTTATATATATATATATAAATATTGCAACAGTCTGTTTCAACAGTTTCATGCTAGCTTGCATCTAGCATGAAACAGACTGTCGCCTCTAAGTGTTGACTTCTATGTTCACTTTTATATTTACACACGCTCTATCTCTGATATTGAGCACTTTATCCCATAAATATTGCACAGCTTAAGACTATATTTCTTCATATATATATATATACACATATATTCAAGCAGGTTTGGTTAAATAATTTAGACATACTATGTCTGTTCATTTAGGTTTTAATCCTTTGAAGTCCACAAATTAATTTCTTGGTGGCTGTAGAAAATTGATTAAGAAAAATTCCCAAAGATTTTTTAATTGTATAAAAAAATCACATAAGTTACCTCTCTTGCATAGCAGTGGAAAAACATTTTGAATTTAACGTGTTAACGAATAGCATATCCATAGATATGCAACCCCTGAAGATGGTCTTGGATTAGATTGAAAGTACTTATCTGAAAGAAAATTTTGGTATTTTTCGTAATCAATTTTCTCCAGCCACCAAGAAATTAAATTGAAAAGATTAAAACTAAAATAAATAGACATAATACGTCTAAATTATTTAACCCTACCTGCTTGAATGAAAATCTGAAGAGAGCCGAAAGAAAAGCCAAAGCTCTTCATCCTATGGATCCTACCCTACCATGCAGTAGCTGCAGATGACTCCTCAGATCTAACATCAGAATTATTTCACACAGAACAACATGTTGATGAGCACTCCAATGGTGATAATGACTTAGGGTCATATCACGTTGACATGCTGGTTCTTGTTCAATCACTGCAGTCAAGCAACTTCAAGCTTGGTCAGTACCTAGATAGGTGATTGCTTGGTAAAACCAGGTGCTTAAAGCTTCGGTGTGCAGTTGGATAATGACTCTGAATGAGAAATTGTAGATCTGAATTCAAATTCTTGTTGAGTTGGTTATATTCACTTCTGCCCAAATACCCTTGGGTAAGGTATAAATCTCTCCCCCCTCACCACCAGTTATGGTTAGTACAGATTGGGCTCTCTTGCCTTGGTTGGCAACTAGTCTGGTAGAAGGAAACCTCTGAATTCAAACCAGCCTTGGCAAAGGGCAGGTGAGCTTCTGATCTGAATCAATGGCCAACCTGCAACTAGGAGATAGAAAACTTCTATTCAAAATACCTGCAATTGCGGCATCATCTGATGCATGATGCACAGTGCACTAGTGCATGGTGCTATGATGTAGAGAGTGCATATTGCAGGGCTCGGGCAATTGAACTGAATTTGAAACAATTCACTTGGACAGTTTGTGTGTGATTTGCATGTTTGTATGTAATGTATAAGTGTGGGTGTTTGCGCCATTTAATGTATGCACACACACACACACACACACAATTTGAATGAATCTGAAATAAAACTGCTGATCCGACCCCAAACTACCACCAGTCACGATAAGTGGATGTCCCCTCAAGAGAATACCAACCATATGTGGAACTCATATATATATATATATATATATATATATATATATATATATATATAATTACGCGAATCATTCATATGAAAAGCAGATAATGAAGTTAATGATATAAATGGCAAGAATCACTCTCGCAAACAATTTTTAATAATAAAATACATTAACCTCGAATCCATTTATATCATTAACTTCATTATCTGCTTTTCGTATGACTGATTCGTGTAATGTAAATTGAACCTGCACCACATAATTGAGATAGATATATATATATATATATATATATATATATATATATATATATATATATATATATGATCATTTCTAAAGATGTAGGTAAAATGATTGGCCCCCTGTACTGCTCCAGTAAGTACCTGACTCCTCATGTTATCCTCTAGCTTTATAAGGCCAAGAATGGAGCACTGTTGTCATATTTGGGCAGGGGACTGCCTAGTCCTCACGTTCCAGTCTTGATAGAGTTCAAAAGCGTCTCCAAATCCTTGTTGGAGAAGAATTTTTTCCCCACCTTCCAACCTCTTTCTCACATAGATGTAGCAAGTCTCTCACTGCTCTATCAGTACTGCCATGTAAAGTGCTCAGACGAACTATATTCCTTGGTTCCACCAGGTCTAACCTTCAGGGCTAGGACTCGCCTTGCTCTTACATTGTAGCAAACCACCTACATTCTCAGTCTGAACAACCCTTACCTTGGTTTGAGCAATAAAATTGAAGTTGGAGACAATAAAAAATAAAATGTTAAATTTTTTTTTTTTTTTTTTTTTAAACCCTAAAAATTCAGATAGAGAATTTTATTAAGCTCTTTGGATATTATTTGATAACAAATAGAATTACTTTTAAAGATATTAAAAAATTTTTACATATATTTTTAGGTTTTGCATTGAATTGTGTATGCACAGACTAGTTGAATGAAATTGAAATAGACATCCATGTTGCAAGGCCTAGTTTTCCTTTCTTTCTGGCAACAACCCCTGGGTAACTGGAAAAGTGTATACAACAATGTACTGTCCTTTTAAGTTTTTTTCATGACTCTTCTGTTTAAACTGAATATATTTCCTAATACATGTATTTTAAATGGAAAAAAAAAAACAATTTAGATTTGAAATTTGATTCTCGTGCCATCAGCAAAGTGACTAGTACTGAACTAACATTATTGAAACCTGATGGACGAAATAGGCCAGCTTTATTATGGAAACTTGTCTTTGGATCTTAGACAAAAGCGGGAATAATGGTTCTATGCGCTTTGTTTGCAGTACATCCAAATGTGCCAACAGCAAGCAGCTTGAAGAAGAAGGAATTGGAGGAGTTTGAGCAACAACCGCGATCATGTGACACAGAAGGCAGCATGGAATCCTATGACATCACTTGGGATATTAACACTTCCGAGTGGGACCCTCTAAGAAAAAAACATTCATGTAAGTTTTTTTTTCTTTCCCAAAGAAATATGAAATAAATTAAAAATAAGAAAATGAATGTGAAATTGTTCATTGAAAAATAGGGTGGATGTTTCAAAGCAATTTCTACGATTTTAGCTTTAAAAAAAAGGTGAGTGGAGAAATAATGCAATGGAAATTCTATCTTTTTTATTCTTTCAAGACTTGGCGCATAGCTCGCAATAAGGTAATTTCTACAACCCAACTAGCCTATTCAGTAACACTGTGACTGTTTCTTTTCTATATCCGTATGGAGTGACTACCATTTTGAGAGAGGATTATGGGTAGGAAAAGAAAGGAGCAAAATAGTTGTAAAACGTGATCAAATGGTAGATAAAGGCATGAAACTACTCGTCATTATCTAGCATTGATTTCAATGTTTACCCCATCTAATATATATATATATATATATAAGCTTAAAAGCTGCCTTAGGTGGCATTTCCTGCAAAGGGCTCTTGACTGGACCTTCATCACAATAGGTAGGGAGGAGTAGATGCGATAGGCAACAATAAACAACAGAAGAACTCAAAATTGATTGTTGCATTTAAGTATTGCATTAATATTTAAGCTTACCTTTTCCAAAGTTCAACAATAATTCTTCTGCTACCACTTAATTTAAAGACAACTTGATGGACATAGGTCCTTAGTTTCCATACAAACAATTATTTTTATTTCATGGGTGACTTTTAATGGAATTCGCAATTAATTTTGATTATTCCCAAATTTATTTCCAAGTTATAAAAATTGGTATCGTACAAAAATTATATGTTGCAAAAGAATCGCATAAAAAACACGAAAAGAATTGCAGTAATGAAAACTTGGGAATCCAAAATTTGAGGATTGCAGGTCTGGATCCAGCCTGGAATGTTTTTAATTTGCTCACTGAGTCTGCCTGATTTCAAAATGGCATGGTATGTTGGGCTACGTTGAAAAAGTGTGACACACTGACATTTGCTTTTATTTTATATATATATATATATATATATATATATATATATATAATATATATATATATATATAAAAAATGTGTGTGTGTGAATGTCAGTGTGTCACCTTGTCACACTTTTTCAACTTTGCTCCTTTTTTCAACATCTAATTTTGTAATCAGGCCAACTCCATAAGCAAATTAAAAGCATTCTGGACCAGATCCAGACTTGTAATTTTGAAATTTTTGATTACCAAGTTTTCATTATTGCAATAGTTTTCAGTGATTTTATTCTTTCATTTTTTTTTTTTTACAATGACATTTGCTTCTCTGAAAACTACAATGTTCAAAAGTTTAAATGCAATGTCAATCGCCATCTTCTATCATCTTGAATCCTGTTCATCTTTTGTCCTTTCCTCAGTCCTTCCTCTCATATTCACTCTTTGTAACCCCCTGTGTACTAGTGGCATTCCCACCTTGCTTGGGGTGAAATGATTACAAAAAAGTGTTTAGGTGATCTGTTGTAGTTTCTGCATTTTAGTGAAGTCTCATGACTTCATTCAAAGATGGAATGGCAAAATCTTTGGAATTCCAAGACCTTTGTCTTCATCGTGGTATGCTTTGTATGCTGCTACTATTAAACATTTTGTTATTAAAAAAGAACAGACATTACTTTTTGACTGATGCTTGTAGCATGACTGAGTAACAAGGCGACTATATTGAGAACTTTTGTGTTTCTTTTGATATGTTGTGTGTGCTTTTACTATTAATTCTTGTTGTAATTAAAGAAGAACAGGCATTATTTTCTGACTGACACTTGTACCAAGACTGAGATAAAATACACAAACAATGTCTCTTGAGACTATCACCCACTTAATATTCTTTAACAGTGTTCCAACAGGAACTGATGTGTTTTCTCCATTTTTGAATTTGTAGGTCTGATGAATTGGTTCATGATTACGATTCCAATATTAATAAATTATAACCATGGAATATTAGGGTTTCAGCCTTTTATATTCTAGCTCTGTCTTGGATATTTAGCTCTACCTGGATTCTATCCTCTTGGAAATTATATATATATATATATATATATATATATATATTTATTAAATAATTAAAAAATAGACAACCTTAAGTTTCCATGACTAATTTATTTCCTCAGAAAATAGATTTTTCGTGGTTCATTAGGTCACATCACTAGCTAACTAGAGATGTGACCTGATGAATCAGAAAAAAAAATTTTCTGGGGAAATAAATTAGTCATGGAAACTCAAGGTTATCTATTTTTTTTTAATTATTTAATTAATATTTGCTCTGGTTTTACATTGAGCTCTTTGGATAGCATCCTCTTTGGAATTATCAATATGGATTACCAAACCCTTCATTACCTTACTATATATATATATATATATATATATAAGGTCATCCCATAAGTTCTGTCTGAATTTTAACGTTTTGTTAAAATGAACAAAATTTAAAGAGTATTTTATAATGTCTAATGGAGCTGAACATTATTTTTATGTTTAGATGCATTTAAACTGATCAAATTTTATTTCAGAGAACAATAAAATTAAATTTTGCTTGATTAAAACCCTGCTAACATGGAAGTATCCAAGAATCATTTGAGGCACATAATGTTTTATGAGTTCAGGAAAGGAAACTCGGCCGAAGCGGCTAAAAACATTCACTCAGTTTATGGAGAGGAATGTGTGAATGAAAGAACTTGCAGAAGATGGTTTGCAAAATTCAGAGGTGGAGATTTCACCCTTGACGATCGAACCGGACGTCCAGTTGAGTTTGATGAAAAGCTTCTTGAAGCAGCCCTTGAAGAAAATCCTGCTTTATCAGTTGAGGAATTCGCAGTGGTTCTCAGTTCAAACCATACAACTGTTCATCGCCATCTTAAACAACTTGGAAAAGTTCCTAAACTTGGAAAATGGGTGCCTCATGAATTGTCTGAAAACAACCTCAAATCCCGAGTTGACATCTGCTCTTCTCTCCATTCTTGCCAACTTGTTTCACCTTTTTTGGATAGACTTGTGACTGGCGACGAAAAATGGATCTTTTATCAAAATGTTAAGCATCGTAGACAGTGGCTTGGTAAAGGGGAAGGACCCCAGCCACAGCCGAGAAGGGAACTTCATGGGCAAAAGGTTCTTCTTTCAATCTGGTGGGATTGCCAAGGAATAATCCACTTTGAATTCTTGCCACCTAATGCAACAATTAATGCTCAAATATACTGTCAGCAATTAGAGCGTTTGAACCAAGCTTTGATGAAAAATGACGTGCTCTAGTGAATCGAAAATGGGTGATGTTTCATCAGGACAATGTGCGACCACACACAGCAAGAATCATGTCACAAAAGATCGAAGAACTTGGTTGGGAGAAAATTCCTCATCCACCTTATCTCTTGACCTTGCTCCTTCAGACTACCATTTGTTTCGTAGCTTACAGAATCATTTGGGAGAAACAGCTTTTGTATCACAGGAAGAGGTTAAAACTGACATTTGTGAGTTCTTCGAATCAAAGCCAAAAGAATTTTACAGTAATGGAATTAGTAAGCTTGTTAATAGATGGAAGGAAGTCATAGATAATCAGGGAAAATACATGGCTGATTGAATCTGTAATTAAATGTAACATTTGGTCACTTGTTTTCTTTATTCAAAATTCGGACAGAACTTATGGGATGACCTGATATAAAATACATTTCAATTGAGCACTGTTGAGTGATAAGCTAATTCTATAAACAACACCCACCTGCACTAATGCAAAGCTCTTCAGTAAAATGAATGGAGCACTTTGGCTGATTGGCACTTGTTTACATTTGTAAAAACAATGTGCTAGATTTAGTTGTGTAACTCTACCGAGTGAAGATAGCTCTGGCTGACACAAAATTAGTTGTTTCAATCCTGGCTTGAGGCATTCGGAAGTCTAGTCGCACTGAGGAGCTGTGATACAGCGAAACTGTACTGTCTGTGAATGACATATCGGTATATATCATGCTTAGCTTAGTATGGTACAAGGCAAAATGATCAGGAGATTGGAGGTTTTGAGGAGTGTTGAACCACCTATTGCTGTTCCAAGGTTCGCCTTGATCTGGGGTTGTAGTACCATTTTGGGTCTCAGCTATGAACAAATGATGAACTTTGAAATAAAAAGAAAACACTATGAAAGTATAAAAATACATTTTTATAGTAAAATTACCAACAATACATTTTTATATAAAAAGAATTCCTGGCAATACATATTTATAGTAAAATTGCCAACAATATGCATATACTAAAAAATTATAGTAACTTTATCCAAATTCACTTAAAATACTACCAAACAACCGACATATTAATCCAATTAATATCCAACAATTTCTTAAAGAAATGAAACTGTATTCTCAAATATAATAAACATATTATTGCCTCTAGTAATTATGACCACACAAACATGTTTATGCCCAAAAGCTGAGTATCATCTACCACGTATTCAATTGTGAAAGCAGAATAAGATATTTTTATTACTTTAAAGCACCCGAGAAAATTTAAATTTCCGTATAAAATGACCCATGAAGGCGTTGATATGCTGTTAAACATACAAATCAATCAACAAGTCGAAATAGACTAAATCAGTGTTGGATGATTGTTGTGCCAACGTCTCAAGTGGTGAAATTCTTGTTGTTTTGGAACAGATTTGAATTCAGAGTCTGTCCTGTAGACTAGTTGCCAGTCAAGGCTAGAGAGTCAGATCTACCCTACTATTTTACTCATATCAGAGGGTGGGTAAAAGAGATGGAGTCCTGTGTTTCCCAAAGGCATTACCAGTTTGAATTCTGAGTTGCACTAGATTCATTGTCAATCAAGCCTAGAGATCCCAGTGTTATTTAACACATACCTGTATAGGGTGGGGGAGATATGTATTCATGCCTTCTTCTTTTTTTCAAGAGCATTTTTGGTTTGGATCCAGAATTGTCCTTTTCTAGACTGGTTGCTGCCCAGTTTGCCTTATTGTTTTATATGTTGGTGTGGGAAGAAGAGTTGCTTTTCCTCAGTGTATAAATGCAAAGTAAACACAAACTGTTTCAGCTGGAATTTGAACCCTGCATGCCATTTCCATTTTCCACATTGTTAACTGTTTAATAACAGCTTTGATTCTTACCTGAAAGTTTGAACTTTCAGAGTAAAGAATTAACATTTTTATAATTGTCATTGACTTTAAAATTCTTGCTTCTTTTTCTTTTCTTTTCCTTTTTTTTTTTTTTTTTTTTTTTTTTTAAGTATTTGCTGAGTTAAAGAATAAAGTTTTTTTTGGAGTGGGGGGGATCAGTAAATAAATGACTTGTGGATATATAAGAATTGATTGTTTTTATCTTTGATTCTTTTTGCCCCCACCCCCTAAAATTTTCATGTTTCTTTTTCTTCTCTTTTCAGTGTTTTCTCCTATGACAGCGGAATCTTCAGAATATTCATTCCTCAATGATGAAACTAGTCAACAAATAAGCAAGAGGAAGGCTTTAGATTATAAAAGATGGTCAGTTTTCATCTCTGATTGATTATTACTTTGATTAAAACAAAACAAACTTTCAAACAAATAGGCTGAGATAGATACAAGGTCTGATCAAAAAGAGAACTACAACGCATGACAGTTCGCAATTTAATCTTTGCTAACCAGATGCTTCTCTGTAGCTGAGTGGTATAGCACATCAAATCAATTGATGGTTCTTTATAGAATTATTACAATATATAAAAAATTTATAGAATCTTTTTTTATTCTGTATTGAATATATTATATTTTTTATTTAATATATATATATATATATATATATATATATTATAAATATAATAAATAAATAATATATACTTATAAATGTATTATATTTATATATATTTATTTAATATTTTCTTCAAACAAGACTGTGTAATTTTTTACTTTCCCTTGTGTGTATGTATGTATGTGTGTGTATATATATATATACACACACACACACATAGGTAAAAGACAATATTAGCCAACTACAGCTTTCCTATTGTCTTTTACCTTTACAAATATTGTCTTTTTCTACAGGCTAACTCTGAGGAATTGTCTTTTTCTATAGGTTAACACTGAGAAATTTTTCAAAATAAATAAATATATATATATATATATATATATATATATATATATATTAAAAAGAAGCAAGAAACTGCAAACATTTTTGGTTTTTGGGTCATGAGACCGGAAACGTGTAGCAAAATTATGGAAAATATAGCATAATATTTAAAAAAAAAAAAAAAAAAAATCCATCTTGCAACCAAAAACGTTTGAAGTTTCTCTCTTCTTTTTAATATACACTAATAATAAAATTTAATATATTACTATAAACTCTTCCTCTTATATACATATATATGTGTGTGTGTGTGTGTGTGTATTTAGGCAGCAAATTCTCTTTTAGGCATATCTGATTACATAAATTACAAAAAGTTATGTCTTCTTATTTTTAACATAATCCTTTCACATTCACAAATATTTTTCTATGTAATACAATCAAATGAGGCAAGAAATGCTCTGTAACAGTGAGAATCACTTTTATTCCCCAAGTATGTTAATTCAGTAATTGATAGCTACACATAGTTTTTGCCTTATCAGTTGCACCTCTGATGATGATCTCAGAATGAGGTGGAAAGTACTTGGGGAAATAAAAGTGATTTTCACTGTTACAGTGCATTTCTTGCCTCATTTGATTGTAATATATGGAAAAATAATTGTGAATATAAAAAGATTATGATAAAAATAAGCAGACATAATGTTTGTAATTTATTTAATCTGACATATATATGTATATATAATATATATATGTATGTGAGTGTGCATATATGCAGGATGTATCAAAAATACTTTTACAAACATTGGGCATGTGTTTCTCACACCCAAAAAAGGGACAAACATCCATATAAATGTCCACAAATCCTTTATTTTTGAGTTATTAAGTTTAAAGGAAGTTTGCAGTAGATGGCGCTGTGTTGTCATATAGATTAGGTTACATTTGTTATTCATGTACATTTGTGGCTAGTCTTTTCAACATTTAATATGTGAAGTAGTGAGTGTTTAACAAGCAGGATATTCATGTTGTGAGCAGGCAGATATGACTTTTGCATACAACCACACGAATGGTAATGGATGCGAGGCTGTATCAGATTGCATTTCCAAACCGAGTCATCCAACCTTTGCTGCTATTTATCGTCTCATGAACAAAGGAAGACCGCAATCCACTCATATGCCTGACCACAAAGAACACATTCTACAGGCTGTCGGAGATTATCCAGGTATGGCACATGTCAAGTGGCCCTAGCATATTTTACATCTCATAGTACTGCATGGAGGGTACTTCAAGAGCAGCTCCTGTATCCATTTCATTACAATGTCTGCAGGGTCTTTCACCTTCTGATCACTCACCACATTTGCCGATGGTTTATTGCACAAACTGCTGATCCATTGTTTGTCTCTTCAGGCTTGTTTATGGATGAGGCAACATTTGGAAGAGATGGAATAACAAATTTACACAACTGACATTTGTGGGCAGATTGGAATCCCCATGGTACAATACAGGCTAGACACCAGCATCAGTTTACAATTAATGTGTAGGATGAAATTGTAGGTGACTCTCTGGTAGGTCCATATGTTTGCCTAGCATGTCTTACAGTAGCTGTGTACAGGGACTTATTTCGAACACACTTTCAGACCTGCTAGAGGATGTACTCCTGCTAATATGAAGACGCGTGTGGTTCAGGCATGATGGGGCTCCAGCACATTTTAGTCACAGTGTTTGAAAGATGGATAGGTAGGGGAGGACCGGTTCCATGGCCTGCATATTCTCCTGACCTCAATCCTTTGGATTTTTATCTGTAGGACCACATAAAACTTTATGGTTTTATGCAGCAGACATTAATAATACAGAGATGCTTCATCAACATGTCGTGGGGGCCTTTGAAACCATTCGACACTGTGTGGGAGCATTTGAAAGGGTCCGCCAGTCAATGATCTGATGGGTGCATGCATGTGTAGAAGCAAGCGGAGGACATTTTGAACATTTCTTATGAGTTGCTGTGTTGAGGCACAATAATGGCCTTTTCGACATATGTTTATATGGGCGTTTTACCTTCTTTTGATGCCAGGAACCCGCACCCAAATTTTGTAAAAGTATTATTGGATTGTATCGTGAATTGTATATTTAACTGTGTCCACTGAAAACTTTAAACTTAACTCAAAAATGAAGGATTTGCTGGCATATCTTTATATGGCCTTTTGTCCTTGTTTTGGTGTAAGGAACCCACCCCCAAAATTTGTAAAAGTATTTTTGATACACCCTGTATGTATATATATATATATATATATATATATATATATATATGGAGTAATGATATATAAATTTTTATATCTCGAGAACAATTATGGGGGAAAGATACATGACAAAGTTGAAAAAGATTTTGTGTGATGCGTTTCATCATTTAGGACTTCACTGGACAAAATTTGTTTATGTTGGTGCATCTACAAAATCACATGAATGAGCAATTTTGGGAAATTTTAATTTTAAATTATTTTTCATTTTTTATTTATTTTTTTTTATGTGTTTTGAGTATATAATCTATCTGATTGTATTTAGATTCTTTTTTTTTTTTTGTTTATGTTCCTATCTCATTTGTTGTGCGATATATACATGTACATTTAGGTAGCAATCTTTCTTTTAAACATCTTTCATTAAATATGACGGACAAGGAAAATTTCATTAATTTTATTTAGGTTTTCGTTTGGTGAGAGTGAGGGAGTACAAAAAATGTCCATATCGTCCATTATACCCAAGCGCTTTCAGCCACTTTCTTAGCCATTTTCAAGGGGCAGTTGTTTTAGTTCCTCTTCATGTTTTGACTGTGATGTGTTGTTTTGGTTAGGGTTAGGAACATTTATTCTGAGCCTTTGTGTATTGAGTGTGGTTGGAATTTGAGTGAGTGTCCTTTTTTTTTTTTTAATTTTTCAGTATGCCACACCCATTGTTAAGCAAGGTCAGATTGATGGTGAGGGAGAGCTGTTTGATGTACAGAGCCTCTCTTATAATGAGATGTGTTTTGGCAATTTGATTTACATAGAACTCTTGTGTTTTCAACCAATATTTTCATCTTCCTTAAAGGTTCTTGTAGATGATCTTGATTTTTTTTTTATTGCACTCTGCTCTGATAAGTGACATATGAAACAGGCTGTTGCCACTTAGTGTTTACTTTTGTCTTACATAAAAAAGACCGAGATATATGGGGGTGCTGAAAATTTCTTGGTTTGACCAAGAATGGAATGAAAAATAAAATTTTGATGTTAGATTTTGGAAATTGGTTGGAGAGAGTGAAGCATTACATTTTATATGGCTTTCTTGTACAGTGGTGATAAGTTTGCAATGTCATTTTCGGATATGATTTTTGTTTCAATTTCACCCTAGTGGTTTAACACAACAGTTTATGGGTGCATCTTCAAAAGTCTCGATGACCAGAACCTAGCAGGTTGTCTCTCCTCTTACCTAGTCCAGGTGGTTTGGGGGGCTTGTAAAATCCAATAGCGCCAGAACCAAACTACCACTGAGCAAACCCCAAACTTCCACCTATTATGATGAATTAGTTTTCTCTCAAGTAGGCCCATTACCTCGAATGTCTGTTGAAACTCAAGTTCTCTCTAGACCTCAAGTGGAACTCGTATATCTGTTGCTAAAGATTCTGGAAAAAGGTCTGGGTCATTGAACTACTCCAGTAAATATCTGACTCCCCCCGCTATATTCTCTCTTTACAAGGGCCAGATCAAACCAAAAATGAAGTATTGCTGCTGTATTTAGGTGAGTGAGAATTGTGCAACTGCAGCCTTTCTTGATAGTTCAAAAGCATCTTCACAGACGTGTGAGTGATGAATTATTTTCCACCTTTTTTACGGCTCTTTTTCCAGACAAAACATTGCAAACCTCTCTCTGTTTTATTATTTCCACAGTAAGTGTTCTAAACCATTCCTTGGTTCCACCAACCCTGACATCAGCAACTGGGACCTGCCATGCCATGCACATAAGTGTTAATCATTCATATTCCATTAGCAAGGAGTAAGTTCCCCTTGGACTGCTTCTTCCCAAGAACTGATGCTTTGTGGAACAGACTCCCAGCAGGATGTTTTTCCAATAACTACAATCTTGAGCTCTTCAAGTCTAAGATTAACTGTTATCTTTTCCTTTCATATTTCTATAGTAAGAAGTTCCATTTAGACAGCTTTTTCCCAAGAACTGCTGCTTTGTGGAACGGACTCCTGACAGGATATTTTCCCAATCACTACAACTTTGACCTCTTCATATCTAGGGTTAACCGTTATCTTTTCCTTCCATATTCTTATAGTAAGAAGTAAGTTCCATTCAGACAGCTTCTTCCCAAGAACTGTTGCTTTGTGGAACAGACTCCCGTCAGGATGTTTTCCCAATCACTACAATCTTGACCCCCTTCAAGTCTAGGGTTAACCATTATCTTTTCCTACATAACCTCATTAACTGTACTTCATACACCTTATGTTCATACAACAACACACAGTGACCCTCTATCTTGAGTGACTCTTGTGTTGGGTGAACATTAGTATATGAAAAAAAAGTTTTCTATCTTGATTTTTATCTTTTGTTTCGTTTGTGTGAGTAAGGAGAAGAGAAGTTGTGTCCATGTCTTTGTCATATAGGATATAAATGAATGGAATCGTCCATTTATGGAAATAAGCAGAGTTAAGCATTGTTAAGCAGAATTAATATTGGGTCATTTGCTAACTGTGCCTTCATTTAGTAAACCTTCTATTTCATTACTTATGTACAAGTTTGTCTTCCTTCTTTATTTCCCCACTGTTATCTCAAAAACATGAGATACGACAGTCTTCGAGCAACAAGTACCAAGTAGATCCCATGGAATTAAGAAAGAGGACATATTTAATGTTTATCATAGAAATCATTAAAAATGACTAAAAGTCAGCTGGAAATCATATTTTAGTAAAATCTGTTGGTGGGGCCTGCAATATTCTGACTCATCCCCATACCAATGAGTAACCCTTTCTCACCCCGAAAAAGAAGCCACCTTCTGGATAGATGCTTGAAAACTTGAATATAAACCTGACCATGTTTACCGAGAGACTCAAATATAATAAAAAACAGATTTTGATATAAATTAACCTAAAAAGGGTTGATAGGTCATAAAATCCACCGGCCGGAGTCATTATGTTTTCTGATAAGAATACAACATCAGTCAGAAATAATTATAATTTAATCAAGTAAGTAAAAAGAAAATGGCATCTGAATTGAATTTCCCTTTGTTGCAAAAAGACCTGCTGCATTCTTTACATTCTTGCCTATTCATATGAATTAAAAACCAGATAAGCCAATCTCAATCGTTGATTAAATTTATTTATAATATATATCATTGTGTGTGTGTGTGTGTGTATATATATATATATTTATTTATTTCTTTAACAGACAAAGCCTTTATTCACATGAAGTCAGGCATATTGTTAATTTGTGGCACACTGACAGCTTTATTTTTCTTTGCTTTTTTTTTGTACTTGTTGAAGAAACAGCTGGATAGTTAAATTTGGGAATAAAATCTACTTGATTGAATTTCAAAATATGATCAAGCAAATTTTCATGACACCGAAAGGAGACACTCTTCAATTCAAAGTGAAGATTAAAATGTTTCCTGCCACCATTTAAGAAACACGTGTAATTTACCAAAAAGCTTCATCTCTTTTTAAAAAATTTCTTCTTTCAAGCATTATAGAAATTTGAGGTGTATTTTAGTTAGGCACAAGGCCATATTAAAGTTTGACTCTGACTTAAGCTCAAAGGCATTAGTTTTTGGGGGGGAAAAGCTTGTTTGTCATTGCACTACTGCAGGCACTCTTACTGTCCCACACCCGATCCCATATATTCTTGGTGTCAATCTGCTCACATCCTGTGTATAATGATAAACTGCATCCCACAGCAAGGCCTCCGATTGGGATAAGGACATTTTGGGGGGAGGGTGGAAGCACCTCTTAACTGATATTGTTCCCAGGTCCACTCTGACCCAAGGTGGTAGCACCTGTTAGGGTCCCAGCTATGGGCGAATAGTGAACCCCCCAACCACAATCAACAGTACATTTTTAAAATATAATGACCAACAATACATTTTTATAGCAAGATGACAATCAATGAACACTAAAAAAATATAAAAAATAGATTTTTATAGTAAAAAGACCAACAATACATTTTATGATCTACAAAATATATATCTAAAATATATCTTTACTCCAAAAGTATGAAATTATGTACAAAATATTTGTAGTTGGAAGCATAAAATTATGTACAAAATATTTAGATTTCAACAGTAAATAAGCCATAGAGGTGTTGATATGCCACTAAACAAAATCAACCAACCAATAATATATACTTAAAGCAAAATGACCAACAATTCATTTTATCTGTAGTTGAAGGCATACAATTGCATTCAAAATATATTTAGTTGAAGCCATAAAATTGTGTTCGAAATATTTAGATTTTGGCATTAAATAACCCATAGAGGTGTTGATATGCCGCTAAACAAAATCAACCAACCAACAATACATACTTAAAGCAAAATGACCAACAATACATTTTATCTGTTGTTGAGAGCATATAATTTTGTTCAAAATATATTTCGTTGAAGCCATAAATTGTGTACAAAATATTTAGATTTCAGCATTAAATAACCCATGGAGGTGTTGATATGCGATAAAACAAGATCAACCAACTAATCAATCTGCTGTGTTGTTGCGGTCCTCAAAAGGGCAGAAAAAATGTCTTAAGCAGATGGCTGCTTAACTTTTTCATGCAACACACTCGGCTGGTTTCTCTGGGGGTCCTTTCTCTCCTTCTGCCTCTCAAACATCTGTTTATATCCCTTCGGACAGGGTTTCAGACTACTAGTGCAAAGCTTAGTTTTCAGTTAACATCAAGTCTTTTTTTCATTGGCCCAAATTCTTTTATTTTCCATTGTCCATTTTTTTTTGTCGTGGAAGTTATGAGTAGAGCCATTCTTATTTTGGTAGATTGCTAGTCACAATGGCTCGACTCTGTTCCAGAAAACTTTCGCTGTTTTGCAGCTGTGTTCAGTTTTTCTTCCTCGTCTTATTTGAGGGTTGTTTTATTAGTTGAGAGAGAAGTATAAAAGGAGAATGGTAGAAAGAGATGAGGGTTTTAAAGGAAAGCAATTTTAATTTTTTTATTTATATATTTTATTTTCTTAATTTGTTGTTGTTGTTTTTTGTTTTTTTTTTTTCTGGGCTCACTACAATATATTGGAAAGTTTCCAAGTTTTCATTTGAAACCAAGAAAATACAAACTTGAAACAAAATGGTCCAAACATGAGAAAACTAATATGTCTGTTAACCCCATATCCTCCTGAGGTCAGTTCAAACTAGGTACCTGTACTAAAATTGTGACGCCTAACGTCCTGCTTTTGCCTAATATAAATATGAAGAGGCTGACATTTTAATTTCTTGAAATTTCATAAAATTAAGTGGGGTATCATGCATAAAAAAAACAATTTTTTTTTTTTTAAAAATAAATTAAAAAATAGTTTCATTCATTTGTGAATAAATCCTGAAAATTTCTTTAAAATCTGACAATTATTTGATTTTTGCAAGAATTTGCAATGTTTTTTTACTGCAAAAAATGCCCATAGTAATCATTAAGTAATTTTGAAGCACCGCTGATGCCAGAAAAACAAGATTTTTAACCAAAATTCTGAATGTGCTAGAACAGATTAAAAAATTTAATAAAATGATCCAAAATACTTTGGTCTTTCCTCTTAATAATAACAAACATTTTAACAATAAAACTGTGTTTTCATCAAGTTTGGGTCCTTTTTTCACCATGCAATGCTCTTTTTTAGTGGCGGTACCTAAGTTTAAACTGACACCATTTTATATATATATATATATATATATAACTATAATTATAAACTACAGTTTTGTAAATTGAAACTTTCACTGAAATATATTGGAAAGATTTATTTATTTATTTGAACTTATTTGAAATCCTCCCAAAAAAGAACTTCAAGCAAAATGTTTACAATATATGGAAAAATGTTGCCAGGAGAATATGGATTAAATTATTGGCTCCAAAGTTGGGATGCTTGTCTCCATTGGTAGTTGCATAATTAAATTCCAACGAATGATTGATTTTATGAAAATATTTTGACTAGCAGTTGCCAGTATTGGTCACTTCTTTGATGAGTAAAACAGTGCAAAGAAACATTTAAGAATTCAAATCAAGGAAAAAAAACAAGTTGATGACATTTACAAAGTAACAGCAAGTTTTTTTTTTTATGCCTCAACTTGCTCTCACTTTGTAAACATCATCAAATCGTTTTTTCCTTGATTTGAATTCTTAAGCGTTTCTAGTTTCTTTGCACTGTTTTGCTCAAATTAAAAGATTGACCAAGACGAGCAACAGCTAGTCGAAATATTTCCATAAAATAAATCATTCATTGGAACTACAAGTTTTTTCTTTTTATTAGCTTCTTTATACACCATCAGATCCTGCTACTTTTTCCTCTTTTGTAAAACGTGTGACTGCCAACCAACGTCATCAAATATGCTCGTATATTTGTTTTCTACTCCTTAACTTCAACTCGTTACCTTAGATTTAAATTGTTGTTTCTCTCTCTTTGCAGGTATTGCATGTCAAGACCTCAATATCCGTCTTCATCTGGCATTTCTGCATTAGTTTCTTGCTGGAACTACTTATACAGTACCTTGGGTCATGGAAGGTAAGAAAACCGATTTCTTTCAAGATATGCAAAGATTGTCCAGTAACCATTCTAAAGAATGCTTTTCTCTTTATGACATATTGATAGCAGACAAGGAAAAGAAATTACAAAATTTCTTATAGAAGGTAGTGATGGAGAGGGAGAAGAAGAGACTAAGCATAAACTATGAGGAGATAGAATGCATGGTCATCAGTAAAAGGGTGAACCCGAAATGCAACTTGCAGGTCGGAAACACTAGAATCAAGCAGACACAGAAGTTTAAATATCTGGGAAGCGTTTTGACAGAGGACAGTAAGTGCAACACTGAGATCCGTAGACATACTGGGATGGCCAAGGACACATTCTATAAGCTGGGCCAAGTATTGCGAGACAGGAGGATTTCTTTGGTAACAAAGAAAAGAATACTGAGCTGTTACGTGACATTTGTCCTTCTTTCCGTCAGCGAATGTTGAATGATTTCCTCAAAGATGAAGAAGAGACTCGAGGTGCTGGAGATGTGGTTCTACAGAAGGATGCTAAGGACCGAGTGTGTGAGCAATGATGAGCTCTTAGAGAGGACGCAAATAAAGAGGAGACTTATACTTAACATCAGGAAGAGGCAGCTGAAGTTTCTGGGACGCATAATGAGAAAGAAGGGCCTGGAGAATCTGATACTCACGGGTCGAATAGAGGGAAAGAGAGACAAGGGAAAGCAGCGCGTGACATACCTGGCAAGCTTGAGCAGGTAGATGACAGAACGTGGTCTGAGGGAGAAAGCGGAAGAAAGGAACTTGTTGAGAGCTGCAAGGGATAGAGGGAGGTGGAGAGCCATGATGTCTTGAAAGGACATGGCGCATAAAAAGAATTTTGGCATGACTTTTTTTTTCTTAGCATCACTGAAAATACATTTTTATCATAAAATTACCAACAACACATTTTATAATTTATGCTATTTACAGGGTGATCCAAAAGTTTTGTCACCCCTTTACCAGTCTCATCCTCTTCAGAGGAACTCGATTGCCAAATCTTCCACTGAAGTCAAGTCGCACATCCTCCATGTTCTTGCCAGAATGCACACAATCATGTGTCACTATACTTGCAATCAGCCTCTCTTCCAGACTGTAGGAGCTCGTGTCAGCCATCTAAAATAGAAAATGATACTATGTATGGGGTGACAAGACTTTTGGACCAACCTGTGCATTGTTCTGACTGTTTTTCTCACAACGTTTCAACTGTTGTATGCTCCAGCCTTCTTAAGGTGATTGGAATTTCAAACTGAACCCTTTATTTCATCACCAGGGTAGATTGTTCTAGTTTCACATGCCATGCCTCTTCCGGAGGTCTCGGTTATCTCCCTTTAACTCAACTCTCCAAGTTTTTGTTCGCCTCTGCAGTAGCCAGGTATTGAACTCACAACTTTTTGGATCAAGTGACTAACATGTTAATCCACTGGGCCATGTGTCCTAAAGAGTTCAGTTTGAAATTCCAATCACCTGAATAAGGCTGTATAAAGAGAAAATGTATTGAATAATTGTGGGACTTAATCCATTTCATTATATACATATAGTGTGTGTGTGTGTGTGTGTGTATTTTAAAATAGGATATAGAATACTGACAAATTTTTTTAAGAAAAATGACAAATTGGAAAAATGTTTTATTGAAACTAGATTTGATTATGTGTTTCGACTTTCTTGACTTCATCAGATCCAAAAAGCGAAAGAAAGAAGTGTGTGTGTTTTTAATGAATTGTAGTACTTTTTTTCCTTATGTTGGCATTTCTCAAGAAGAAAGAAAATGAGTGACATTTAAAAAAGCTGTTAATATTTATTCTGTATCTTTTCTTTATAATTCTTAGCTCATGTATGGGAAAATGATATATAAATTTTTATAGATCAAGAATAATTGTAGGAAAATCTGTGACAAAGTGGAAAAACTTTTTTGTGTGACATGAAAGTGATGTTTATATTGATGTGGTTATGCATGTGCATGAAGAGGAGGGGGGGTGTTGAAATTTTAAACTTCTAAATTTAATCCAGCCTTCAGCATTAACAAAAATGCAGTGACATGTTTTCCAGCCGTCGAACAGCATAGAAAGCACTGAGAAGAGCACATGGCTAAATATCGGGATTATTAATTAAGGGGGGGGGGCAAAGGTTTTGCACGTCAGGATATGGGATTGGCAGACAGGGTTTAAATTCCTTTATGAATTTGTAAAAACTCTAATAGGTCGATAATGTTGAGGGATCAGAAGATTCAGCAGAGTTCTTAAAGACAGGAACGACAGATAGATTTTCAACAGGCTGGAAAGCAATAAGCAACAAAGAAAGAGTTTGGAAAGAACACGATCCTCAGGATCACATTTCCTAAGAACAATTGCAGATTTACTGTCAAGTCTACAGACCTTAGGGGATCTAGTCTGGAAATGATAGCAGAAACTATGGACAGAAGTAGAGTGATTCTATTGAATCAATTGCCAGACCTGCTGCTTGGAAAGTTGGTTCACACTGTTATGCCAGACATTTTTTTCTCATCAGAAAACATATTAGACATTTTTAAATCTACCCTTCATCCATGCATTGAATATTGCTGCCATATCTGGTCTGACACTCCTGCTATACATCATTAGATTCTCAACAAAATTCAAAAGAGGTTCTGTAATGTTATTGGTCCTGACCTGGCATCTCAAATTCAATCATTATTCCACTGCCATGACATGGCTTCCCTCTGTCTGTTCTATGAATATTTTCATGGCAGTTATTCTAATGAACACTTCTCTCTGGTACAAATGTCAGTAGAAACAGGGAATGGTGGAATTTTATTGAGAGTTCTTTTAATGTTGCTGTTCAGTGTGTTTACTATGGTTGTGACCAAGTGGCAAAACAGAAGCCATATTGTTCCTCCCAAAGGAGGCCATGTAAAGTAAAATTCTTATAGCTGCCATATCTGGTCTGATACTCCTGCTATACATCATTAGATTCTCAATAAAATTCAAAAAAGGTTCTGTAATGTTATTGGTCCTGACCTGGCATCTCAACTTCAGTCATTATTCCATATCTGTGACATGGCTTCCCTCTGTCTTTTCTCTGAATATTTTCATGGCGATTATTCTAATGAGCTTGTCTCTTTGGTACATTGACCATATGAATTCAAGTATATTACTAGATTGGCAACTAGGTCTCATCAATTTATTGTTGAAATAGCTAGATGTAATCGTAATTTCTATTCTAAGAGTTTCTTTTCTCATCTTTAGAATTTTATTTTGGTTTTATGCTTCCCTGCCACCTACAATCTTCAAAAATTTAAATGTAACCCCAATCATCATCTTCTGTCTTCCTGAATCCTGTTCCTTTATTGTCCATTCTCCTCACTGAAGTCTTTCATTCTCTTTCCTTCCCAGTAACCCCTTATGTCTCAGTGTCATTATCACCTTTCTTGGGGTAAAATGATTTTTAAAAAAATTATTCGGTCAACATATAAATTTATATCCTCATTATTCAGTCACAGAAATATTTTCCTTTGGCTTTCTATGGCCATATGCCACCTTTCAGCTAAATTGTGTCTTCCTTCATAAAAGAATGGTTTGCATAATGACTTGAGATGGGCAAAAGTAATTGAATTGAAACATTACAAACATTGGACAGTTTTTCCACACTTTTTGATCCAGATGTTGCATAGCTTTTGGGCAACGGGGCCGATTCCATAATAATGTTGCATCTTCTCTTTCATGGCCAGTGATTGCTAGCTGTTTTGATCCTAGATGAAAGAACTTCAACATGGAATTTTAAACTTAATTAGTTTATTAACGTTGATGTATACATTTTCTAACTAGTCAGAGGGGTTGCTCTTCCACCACAGGGAAGCCATTTCAGACTCGGAAGTCAACACATCAACATTGCTTAATGGTTAAGAAACAACTCTCTGAAAAACCTTTCTATATCTCTATCATTCCCATGCTTGTTCTGCCAACCAAAATCAACTTCCTTGTTTTGTCTTCTATCTGGTCCCTGATGTCAACCTCAAGAGGTCTGAGCAGAGATACACTTCTCTAAAAAAATAAGTCTGCTAAACAGTATAACAACTGGAAAAATAGAATGAAAGCTTAAATGGACAGACCTTGTCTGTTGAATCTAACAAAACTTTGAACTCTTGATGCATAAATATAAGTTACCTAAACAAAAATTGTATACTGTGGCTTGTTGAAGATGTTGTGTGAATGCTAACATGTTTGGGTAAATACTTGGTTGCCATTATGTTGCAGGAATCAACACTTTGGATAGTTAATATTTACAGGCTCCTGGACAATTTATCCCACAAATAATATTGGCAGACTCAATGTGAGTTCAGGTAAAAATGAGTAATGCCAAGCAATAAATATACAATGCGACCATGTATATATTTACAAAAGAAATTACATGTGACGAAAAGGAAAAAAATTAAACTAGCTATAATAAGAATCTGCTTGTATGTACACCCTTGTGCAAATTAATTGAAACAAAACAAATATTTCTATTATTATCCACATTTTCTTCATATTTTTCCAATGAAACATGACCCAGTGCACATTAGTACTTCATGTGTCCATTCCACAAAGTTGTTCCTTGCAGTTTGACCACAGATTGGATTTAAATCAGGAGAGTTTCTGGGCCAGTCACTCTTTGATTTACTCACTGGTAAGGCTTGCCAGTGTGTTTGTGCATTGTTACAATTTTCATATGCATCCTTGGAGCAATGCCCATCACAGAAAATGGTGAAGGACAACTAATCGACAGTCGAGACAATAGTGTCTGGGTGTGATAAAAATCTGATGCAATCACAGATGATGCAATATTTTTCAAGGCTGAACAAATTTCATCATAAACCCTGAAAATAGATTCATATTACTGCACATCACTGCAAATGACCTAATCTGAGGAAAAAAATAGAAATCAATTATATCCTATCACTCCAGTGGATCTAAAACTGACTGAATGGTGAAAGAAAGGAAACTAAAGGTTAAACCTTAATTTGCACAAGGTTGTATGTGTGCTTAACAAGTTTGCGTGAGAGTACAAAAAAATTTTGTTTTCTGGCAATGTTGTCTGCTGGAACCAAATTTTTTTTTTTTTTTTTCACTTAGAAAAATAATTCTGGCTTTTCAATGAAATGAAAAGAAAAAAAAATTTTTTTTTTACTTATTTATTTTCAGCATTGATCCGTTGAACCAAGAAATCGCTCTTACCATTCTTGGCTACCAACCTCCATTTTCAACCATGGACTTTGAGGCAATCACAAGTAATTATAATTTAATCAAGTAAGTAAGAAAAATGGCATCTAAATTGATTTTCCCTTTTCTTGCAAAAATACATGCGGCATTTTATACATATAAATTTACAAATAGCCTCTGACAACTAAGTCCAGCTTCAGTGAATAGGCAAAGACAGAAAACTGGCCCATTCTGGGTATGATGATAAACTACATCCGTGTCCTGGGTAAGGCAATAAACTACATTCAACAGCAAGGCCTCTGATCAGGAAGTTTTGAAGAGCGTGGAACCACCTCTTAATTGCTTGTGTTCCCAGGTCCACCCTCACCCGGAGTGGTAGCACCTGTTAGGGTCCCAACTATAGGCAAATAGTTAACCCCAAACTGGGCTCAAAAGACTATGAAAGTTTAAAAATAGGTTTTAATACCAGCAATATCATTTTGTAAAAATTATTATCAGCAATGAATTTTTTGAAAAAAAAATATTACTAACAATAAAACATCTTGTCAGCATTAAATAACTGATTGAGGTTGATATTCTGTAAAACAAACCAGATCAAACCAGAAAACTGACACCTTATAACCAGCTGCTTCTCGTAGATGGAGCTCGACATCCCAAGAAAGCAGTCCATCTAAAGGGAGGAAACCACTGATTTTAAGTCTCTGCTTTCTGGCAACTCCTGCCGCGAAACCGGCACCAAATGCAATGCCCTGTATTCATTTGGATCTTGTTGGTACGGCCAACATGGAGGAGGGGGGTGCATATAATCTAGGTTGCACACTGCCTCTATATACCATCTCAAATCCTTAAAAAGGGAAAATTCTGAATTCATACCACCTGCTGCCTTGTCGGCATGCCTCTTTATCTCTGAGAGGAGGAACGGGGTAACCTCAATGTCCCCAAGGCAAAAGGAATTGTTAAACCATTGCACAATATTGGTTTACCCTCATGCACACACACACACACACACACACACACACACACACACACACACACGTACGTACATGTGTGTGTGTGTGTGTGTGTGTGTGTGTGTGTGTGTATATATATATATATATAATAGCTGGCCACTTGTATTCGAGGATGCTCGTCAGCTAGGGCGGCTAGTCAATCCCTATTGCAGACACTTGCTCAGGCACACTTGTGTTTTGTTCAAACCCACCTGTGGTTTATACTGTAACTATGCTGAGCAAACCTTAGTTACAGTTTCTGGAAGAGAGCGTGTTATCTAGCGTGATCAACAATTTGAACAAGGCCAGCACTCTCAAGCCCTTGGCCAAGATGACTTGTGGCTTTGTGCTAGCACAGCTATTGATGTCCCTCAAGTTCTAACCACTTGGCCATGTGCATAATATATATATATATATATATATATATATTTGGAAAAAGTTTGGGCAGTTGAACATTTGAACAAAAATTACTCAGTTGAATTTCCAAATGTCAAGCAAATCATTTTTGAGGGTACAATGGTCAGCCCTATGCTAAGATTAAAATAATTCCTGCTGCCATTTCAGAAAGTTGTGTAATATACCAAAAAGCTCAATTTTTCTTTTAAGCTTTTTAGAAATTTACGATGTGCATTTTAATTAGGCACAAGGCCATATAAGAGTGTCACTCGGTGAAAATACAACGCGCATGTATTAGTAAAAATTTTAATCTTCTTAAATCCAAGGGAGTTAACTATGAACATTCCATCTATTACTTTTTCTCTTATTTTTCAGATTAAAAGTTAAAATATATTGAAGATTTCTAAGAATTACCACCCTTTACAGTTTAACTTTCAGACCAAATTTTTGGCCTGTTTAACAATAAAGATTTTGAAATTGTTCATCTTGGATTAGTAGAATAAATAACAAATTTGTTTTATAGAATTTAAAGGACATTTTTGACTAGCTGTTTATAGAATTCATTATATTATTACATATACTTTTGAGGTATTTAAGAAATCCTATCTTTCCTATGACAATACACACAACAATGTAATAACTGCTAAAAGTATATATAACAAGTAGCAAATTTCTATCATGAATCTGATGTGGATAATTCAAAAAGTTATTTTATAAACACCTTTATAAGAAGAGTAACTTCTGAGACTTGCCTTGAAGGTAGGCAGGGTATTTTTTTTACCCCTCCCACCTCCTAGAAGACTCTGTAATAGTCTGCTTTTGAGGTACGTGTTGGTCAATTTTATTGGCAAACATTAACGATTGGATGAATATTAACATTATTTGAGCATTCCATTGCAACTTTTTTAATGTTTAGTTTGTTTGCAGGAATGAATGCAAGCATTACTGATAGAATAGGGCTATTATATGTATAATGTAAATGCATTGCTAATGATTTTACTATAAAAATGTATCAGGAATGATTTTACTATAAAAATGGTCAGGAATGAATGCAAGCATTACTGATAGAATAGAGCTATTATATGTATAATGTAAATGCATTGCTAATGATTTTACTATAAAAATGCATTGAAAATCAGGAAGAAAGGGATTGTCATTGGTCAGGAATGCATGAAAGCATTACTGATAGAATAGGGCTATTATATGTATAATGTAAATGCATTGCTAATGATTATACTATAAAAATGCATTGGAAATCAGGAAGAAAGGGATTGTCATTGGTCAGGAATGAATGAAAGCATTACTGATAGAATAGGGCTATTATATGTATAATGTAAATGCATTGCTAATGATTTTACTATAAAAATGTATTGAAAATCAGGAAGAAAGGGATTGTCAGTGGTCAGGAATGAATGCAAGTATTACTGATAGAATAGGGCTATTATATGTATAATGTAAATGCATTGCTAATGATTTTACTATAAAAATGTATTGAAAATCAGGAAGAAAGGGATTGTCAGTGGTCAGGAATGAATGCAAGCATTACTGATAGAATAGGGCTATTATATGTATAATGGAAATGCATTGCTAAGGATTTTACTATAAAAATGCATTGAAAATCAGGAAGAAAGGGATTGTCAGTGGTCAGGAATGAATGCAAGCATTACTGATAGAATAGGGCTATTATATGTATAATGTAAATGCATTGCTAATGATTATACTATAAAAATGCGTTACAAACAAGAAAGAAAGGGATTGTCAGTGGTCAGGAGTGAATGCAAGCATCATGAACAGACGGCAGTTATATGTCCAATGTAAATAGATTTCAAATAAAAAAGAAATAAAAATTCATTTAAAGTCAGAAAGAAGATTGTCAATGATCAGGAATTGATCTAAGTGTTACTAACAGAATAGAGCTATGCACAATAATATAAAAATAAAGAAGGAAATTGTCGCCACAACAATTCCATTTCTAAATGTGCTTTCATTCTGATACAATTTTTCTGTTGCTTTTAATCATCAATGTTCTCTTTTGCAGATGGTTTGAGAAGCTTAATGACCACTTTGAAGTGGCTGGGCGGGGCGGTTTAATGTACAAACCCAATGGAAGGAACCAAACTGACATAGATGCTGACCACGCCCTTCAGTTGCTTAAAAAAGGCATCAAGAACGAATACTACACATTTATTTATCACTGTGAACGACATTACTTTTGTCCGCTTGGATATGAAGATGTGCCTGTGAAGCCAACAGATGCCTATAGGTGAAGATTTTCTCTTTTCACTGGAGATTTTTGCAGTTAGCATTCAAAATTCAAATCAAAGTTGTCATTAAATTCTCTTTCAGGCAACACTGGCCTTCCATATATTTTTATTTTTTTGTCGCCTCCTTCTCGGCCGGCCAGCCAACATTCAATCCCAGTGGCTGATCAGTGAGTTGATTATTACCTTCCCTTATCCCACATTGTGTTTAGTTTTTATGATAAGGCAGGTAAAAGATCGAATTGTCGTTGGGAATCGTTGTATTGGGTTATTCTATGCAGAGTGAAGACTCAAGTGAGAAGAAAATATCTTGAATAAAAATAAGTGCTTTTATATACGTATTTTTGTACAGACTTTTGTTAGTCTTGACATTAGAATTTATCAATTCTTCATGCAGAAAATTATCAACCCAACCTGCTTCTTAAGTTGAACGTGACACTTCAGCTGGTTTGGTTAAGTCTGGCACAAGGCTTATGTCAGAGGTTCTCTTCAGGCAGGCAGTCACGTGATATCAGGCAATTTAGTTGTCTCTCATCTCAACATCTGCAACAAGTGTTTTAGCTGCTTCAATTCCTTGCATTTATTGACATTCACCTAATATCAGTGTGGGGCATGACATGGTTAGGGGACTTGGTGTTTCCCCCCTACCTTCCAACAAGAGCCCTTTTGTTGTCTGGTTCTGGAACATTAATTACATCTCCAAAATCAAGGAGATCCCCTTTTCCTATGGGCAGTGGTCACAGTTACCGATCCGCCCCAATAACTTATTTCTCTTATTGGCATCTCACACCAATACTTCCCAATGGGTGTGGGCAATTCCTCCACCTTCCTTGGTATTTCTCCTGTGCCTACCACCTTGGCTACCCCTTTGCCAGTCTAGCTCCCAACTATTTGGCGTGGCTTAAGTTATGGTCATTAATTAAAAAAATTATTTCAAATTTTGATTATGCAAAATTTTCCCATCCTGGTCTTGTCCAAAATCATATATTTACCAGATGGCTCTCCTGTCAGCCATTTCCCCAATCCTGTCAAGGTCATTGCACTCTAACCACAAGGAAACTCTCTTCTCAAGTTTTGATTACGGATCAGATATTATCAGTCTTATTTTGTGTTTTTGTAACCAGTACTTTGGAACTGGGTCATTAATCAACTGTCAGGTTAAAGATTGCCACATGGCTTCTTTTGCTAATATCGCCTTTCCTTAAGTAATTCTTCTGGTTTTAGAGAATTAAGCTTCTTTTTTTTTTTTTTTGGAAAGGTAAATCTTCATTCTTTCTCTTGCTCATTCTATTCATTAATCCTTTCTTTCCATTTACCAGTGCCAAATTGTGTCACATTTTGGGACTGTCGAGAAACAAATAAAAAAAAAAAATGCAAAACATTTATATCTGCTGTTTTGATATTAACTTTTTTCCTGAAGCAATGCATTATTTTCTTAATCATTGGTTTGAGATAAAAAGCAACAATAATAAGATGGAATAAAACTATTAATAAAATAATAGTAATAATGAAGAGTGTATAGAGCCAGAATGTAGGGATAAAAAGCAACAATAATAAGATGGAATAAAACTAGTAATAAAATAATAGTAATAATGAAGAGTGTATAGAGCCAGAATGTTGGGATAAAAAGCAACAATATTAAGATGGAATCAAACTACTACTACTATTACTACAAATAATAAGTCAATATGTGGGGTTTCAACAACCAAACAGTCTACATCCTAGAGGCCAACAAACCAGACATTGCCATCATTGAGAAAGAAACAAAATGGCTTCTCATTCACTTCACTGTTCCTCATGACCATAATGTCCTGGTCAAAGAGATTGACATTCTTAAGAAATACACTGCACTTCAGATTGCAGTTGCCAGAATGTGGCACATTCAGACTACTATTGTCCCAGTTATCATTGGGGTGTTTAGGGTCTGTGACACCAAACTTTGTATCCCATCGCTCCAGAAGTCTACTTTGCTTGACACAGCAAATATTCTGTGAAAGATGCTATCAGTCTGAAGTCATGACTTGGTGCAAAACACTGAGAATTCAAGATCTTCAATTGAAAAAAAAAAAAAAAATAATTGGTGAAAGAGATAATATATATTTTTTACATTATTCGGACTGTTATCATCATTTTTTTATATTCACAACACTCCATCCTTCTTCATATGATTGGAATTTCAAACCAAACCCCTTTATTTTGTCCGCCAGATGTCTCGGTTATTTCCCTTCAACTCAACTCTCCAAGTTCACCACTGCTGTAGCCTGGTATTGAACTCACAACTCTTTGGGTCTAGTCACTGGATTTAACCAATGCCTTTATCCACTAGTCCATGTGTTCTTGAGGACATCTGTGTATGAATTTAATGTCTCGGGAACCGTTTTTAACACTGCTCATATTGCAATTTTTCTGTTATTATTATTGCATATTTTTTTACCAGAGCTTATATTGCAATTTTTCTGTTGTTATTCATTGCTTTTCTCTAGCACTCCATATTACTGGTTCCCATATTGTATTTATTTCTATTCTTGGCCAGCTTAGGAGATTTTTGTGGCCTAGCATATGTGCTGATTCCTTAAGCGTTCATATTTTCCAGTGACGTTCTCTATTATTTCAATCTCATCCGACTGTTGGGGGGGGGGGGCGATGATCTCCCTTTTCTCTCCATATGTGGTTAGCTATGCCTGATTTTTCTATTTCCCCTTGTGTTACTGCTTTACGATGTGGTTGTAGTCTTACCTTAAGTGTGTGTGTGTAGGGGAGGGTTCTCCTTTGTAATTCTTATCATTATTTTAATTGGATTAATTAAAAGCTAAATTAAGTGAAGCTGTTCTTACGAGTCAATTGTGTGATTAATTATGAAAACATTTTTGTTTTCCCAGTGGAGAACTTGGTTCATCTGACTATGAAACCTGGGTCATACTTGGAGACACAAGCAGTAAACACCCTGGATTGCAGTGCAAAAGGTAAACAGTTTTTCTCACTTCCACTGGTTTTATCAAATAAAAAAAAGATTCATGAACAAAGATTTTTAAACAGATCTTGTAAATCTATGTAAACCCGGTGTTTCACTGGGCTTAGCGTGGAAAGATAAATTATGTGACTGAAAAGTTGAAGCAATGCAAAGACGACTCTAGATGTGATAAACTTAGCAACTATTTTATTCAAACTGCTTCTTGATCCGTGTTGCTCCCAGCATTCTCTAATAAAACCGAAAGTGCTTACTATCTCTCTAATTATAATCAACAATATTGATATAAACATCTCCCCTTCCTAAGGTAATTTATTTTCTTTATTAATTTATTTCAAACTTTTCCAAATTACAAATCAAAGAAAATAAATTCCCTTAGGAAGGGAGATGTTTATAACACTATCATGTTGATTATAGAGATTGTTAGCACTTCTGATTCTACTCGAGAAGGCTTACAATCATCATAATCAATGTTATTCATCCTCTTATAAACACCTGGGTTCCTATATATATATATATATATATATATATATATATATATATATATATATAAGTTTCTCTTTTACCCATACGACTGTGCCCCCATGAACCACAACTACTATCTCCAAGCCGCTCCATCCAGAGCATTAGAAGCCAGTTCAAGCAAGGATATACAAGTGATAGAAATTAGGAGGATTTGAGATAATTATAATTAAGTAATTCATCGAGTCTAGAAGAAACCTCAACAGAATGCAGAAAGCACTGGACGGCCATTTTGTCCTATATTTGGGACTCATCAGCAGTGCGCATCCACTACTGGGAATTGAAACCTGTGGCTGATTATGTGGCTGATTATGTCTCTCTACAACTTGTCTTTTATTGCTCTAAGTATTTTCCATCTTTTACCATACCTCTTTGTCTGTTTACATAAACTTAAGTTACTTCATTCAATATCCTGTGAGTGTCAAATTCTCCAAGCCCTCTTACCTCATTATGTGTCCCAGAGATCTCAAACAAGGGTCAATGTCTGAGCACTTTCAGCTATACTTTTAGCCATTATCAGGGACGATTTTATTTTTACTTTTAACTGAATGTATCGATTTTTATGGATGTATCTAGAGTTATAGGAATGTTTTATTTTCCAAACATGGTCAGCACATTGTGGCTGTGTTCATAGTTTGTATTATTGAGTGTTAGCTTTTTCTTTTTTATTTATAATGCTTCCATTATTTTTAGCCTATTTTTACATGTGGATGAAGCTATTATATCCACATGTGGAGCAAGAGTGAGGATTGTGAGATGAGAGCACTGTTAGATTGGCTGATCTTTTAGATCTTGCTCTTGCTTCTTGAAGATGATTCAGACAAGCAGATTGAAAACTGCTGAGTCCACTAAAACATGTTGATCTCCATTGTACCCACTCCAACGCTAAGCGCTCAAGGGTGTTATGTGGTATATTGACAGCTGACAAGTTGCTCTTCAGCTTGTCTTTGTATCTTAGCCATGGGTGTCCTACATTCCTGTAGCCCTGATCTAACTGGGCGTACATTAGGATCTTGGTATCCTGTCATCAGATATTCTCAAGACATGACCAGTCTACTGTAACTGAGACTGTATGAGAAGAGTCTTGATTCCTCCAATATTACACCTGTTAAACAGGTCTAAGTTAGATGTCCTACCTTGAAGGTTAACTCCACAGATTGCACGCATATATATATATATATATATATATATATATATATATATATATATGGATTTAGGGTTTCATCAGACTAAATTTGTTATGTTGGTGTGCCTACATATGCACATGAACAAAGGATGCTGGGAATTTTAAATTAAAATTCTTTTTATTTTATTCTATTTATCTTTTTTATTTTTTTCACTTGGATTCTTTTTCTTTCCATCACTTTTGTTATTTGATTTCCCCACATTGTGATAATAGAAGTTCTGCTGGGAATGGTGAAATGTTGTTAAGAACTGGGGCACAAATTTACTGTAGATGACATTGCAATCAAGACACTCTCCAGGCATTTTCATCATAAGGAATTTTGCCCTGTCAGCTGGAGCTTTAGAAGATGCCGACTGCACCTCTGCAGGGGGGTAAGACCTCCCACACACACACACACAACTGAGGCATCCTGGGTAAGATGATAAACTACATCCGACAGCAAGGCCTCTGATCAGGAGGTTTTGAGGATCATGGAACTACCTCTTAATTGCTGGTGTTCCCAGGTCCATCCTGACCTGGGGTGGTAGCACCTGTTAGGATCCCAGCTATGGGCAAATAGTTAACCCTAAACTGGGGTAAAAATGCTATGAAAGTGTAAAAATAGGTTTTAGTACCAGCAATACATTTTTGTAAAAAATTATTACCAGCAGCACATTATTACCAGCAATACATTTTTTAAAAATACTACCAGCAATAAAAATCTCGTTGGCATTAAATAACTCATTGAGGTTGATATGCCGTAAAACAAATCAAACCAAACCATGAATTGTTTTCTCCCTTTGATCAGAGTAGCATTTTTATGTCAAAATTGTGGTCAGTTTTCTTGTGGTGGGCAACCAACACATTTGACTTATTGTTTTGTAAAATGTCCCTTTTGTGTTCATATAATCTTTTATTTAGATTCCTTGAGGTTTCTCCTATGTATTTTTTGTGACAATTATTACAGGTTAGTGAGTAAATTCCTCCTTCAAGTTTTAGCTTATTGTTTTATTTAGTATTGACTAAGTTTTTTATTATTTTAGATGTAGTAGTAACAAATTTTATGTTGCGTTTAGATAGTTTCTTTTCGATTGTAGATTTGATAGTTAGTAGGAAAGTAAATTTTTTTGATTCATTGGCTTTGTCAGGAGGGACAAGACCTCCCACACACACACACAAATGCGGCATCCTGGATAAGATGATAAACTACATTCTATTTTAGAATATTTTATGAGGTTTTTGTTTCACATTGAATATAAAATAGTTAGGGTTCTGAAGAAGCTTAAAATTGTTTTCAATGTATTTCTCTCCTCTTTTATTGAGGGCTCTTAAGTAGAATCCGATGATTATACCAGATTTTATTCTGTTCTTATGATGGGAATAGAAATTTATTAGATCATTTTTGTTGGTTGATTCCCGGTGGACACCAAGTTTTAAACTACTGTTAATGCAGTGTAGCTTGATGTCTCGGAAAGGTAAGGAATTGTATTCTATTGTATGTTCGACTTTGATCTACCAACTCAGGTAAATCAGCATCATGAGGACACATTAGCAGAGCACCATCAATGTATTGGAAGTATGCTTGGGTTTTTTGGTCTTTGAGAAAGGACTAGATTCAAGAAACTCTAAGATACATGGCAGCACTCTGCTGATAGATGATCCCATTGATAAACCAAATTTTTGTTTGTAAAATTCATTATCATTGACAAGTATCCCTCGTTTGTGTAGTCTAATGAAGTCCTAAGCACATTACAACAAAACTTTCTACTTTGTCATTAATTTTTTTTTAGACAAGCCAATATAATAACTTGGATTTTTTTATTTTATTTTATTTTATTAATGTATTCATTGGTCTGATTTTTTTTTTCTTCTTAAAAAGCATCCTATCTTGGCCGCATGTAGGAGAATCAGTAAAACCAAGCATACGCAATTTATAACATAGAATAGCCCAATTGTAGACTTGATTGGTTGCTGTTTTCTGGGGGAATTTATTTAAAGCACATCCTAAAGCTAGTAGCAAATTTACTCTGGGTGCAGGCCGAATACTGATCATATTTGGTTGGGTCACCCACCAAAGAAGTCTGTTGTTTATTTAGACCCGAAATTTCTAGTGATATGTATACTTTTTCTTCATTATCTGGTGATTTTACCGTGGCTTGGTAAAATCACCAGATAATGAAGAAAAATTATACATAGGAGTAACTGAAGGACCCTAGAAACAAAGAAACTATGCACACAAAACATCTTTAACAAAGAGTAAATACATAAACAGCACAATGCTTTCCAAGTATATCTGGGAAATTAAAAACAAAACAAATCACATGAAAAATATCATGGCAAATAAGGAAAAGATCATCAGCCCACAACAATCGATCAAAAACCTGCAAACTTTGCTTGGAGGAAAAAATAGCTATTATTACCTTCCCAGAACAAAATAAATTAGTAAATAAATGTTCTGAGCTCATCTCAAAATGCAGACATGAAAACAAATTTTTACTATGTTACTTAAAAATTGAAAACTGAAATGAATAAATACAAATAAACAAAATAATATAAAAAAACAAGTAAAATAAATTGACCCAAACAAATTAACAAACCACTCCCATTAGAAAAGACGAAATAGAATAAATAAAAATAAAAAATAGAATGCATACAAAACAAGTAAAAATAATCAACACAAATAAATAAATAAAGTAAATAATAATAATAAACAAATTAACAAACCAATCCTGCCACAAAAACTGTTAGAATAGACTACAACAACCAATCCAAAAATTGGACATAAAAATAGCTATAACTGCTACATAACGATAAAAAAACATTACTGTGTTACTCAAAAATCGACAACCAGATAGAGTAAATAAAAATAAGTAAATAAATAAAAAACAAATAAAAATTAATCCAAATAAATAAATAATTGAACAAGTTAACAAATCGCCCCTGCTAAAATAACTGTTAGAACTAATAAAAATAAGCATAAATAAGCAAAAACAAGTAAAAATAATGAATCCAAATAAATAAATATACTATGGATATACTATGGCAAGCAATCTAAACAGCTTTAATTATCTTCCCAGACCAAAACAAACTATTAAATAAGCGACCTAAGCAAATCTGCCCCCAATTTTTTTTTACTACGTTAATAAAAAATCAAAAACAATAAATAATACAAAATGAAAAACAAGTAAAATAAATTAACACAAACAAATAAATAAATAGACAAACAAACCACTCCTGCAAAGATTACTGCCAGAATAGATTACCCACCACTGACCCATATATATAAATAGCTGAGGAAAATTCCAACATTCATAGCCTGACGATTGCGTCTAGCATAAAAAAGCCTGTCGCCTCTGAGTGTTGACTTCAATGTTCACTGATTATTTATATATATATATATATATATATAAAAATTACATGTAGATAAAATTCAATACGCCATATATCATATGGGGTATTGAATTTTATCTACATGTAATTCACATATGCTCTATAATAAATATATTGAGCTCTCTCCTGTGGATCAGTTTTTATATTTTATATTACTAGGATTCACTTGGATTACTTACGACGGATTTTTACCTGTGTGTGTGTGTATATATATATATATATATATATATATATATATATATATATATATATATTATGAAATGAACAAAATCCGACAATTATAAAATGAATGTATAAACATAAAAAAAAAATATATAGTAGACAAGCAGAGAATAGTACTTTGTTCTTGCCAACAGATTTCGTTATTTGACTTTATTAAAGCATGTGATAATATACAGAAATGAAATGTTGTGTAGTTACATGAAATTCAAAAATATTTTTAAAAGACTCTCCTGTGAAAGTCTCTTGGATGTTTAGTAACCTTTTTTTCTTTTTTTTTTACTAAGAGTGTTTTTGTTTCTCACACAAAATATTCATAATTTAGCGAAATGTATTATAGACAGACAAATCCAAGTTTGAACTTTTTGATAGCAATAGGAACGTTGAGAAAGACTGAAAAATAAAAGGAAATACACTGCAGTTACAGAAATTTTATCTTTTACTTTAATGGAAAAAAAAAAAAAAAAAAAAAAAACTCATTTCAAGGTGTTTTTTTTTTTTTTTTGTTTTGTTTTTTTTCCTAAGAAATGTAATGTGGCCCAAAAACCTGTAAACATTTTTTCTCATGTGGAAACTTTTTAACTTTTTAAAAAAATTATTTTTAATATTGGTGTTTATGTGTCTTTTTTTTTCGTTTTTGTTTTGTTTTCTTTCTCCTCTAGATGGGACGATGTTCTCATGGATCTGAATTGCAGTGATCCCGAATTCCTTGATATCCGCCGACTCGAAAGAGGCATCCGTCAGCGGAAAGGTCGTCGGAAATCCTATGACATCAATGACCATTGTATCTTGACGTTCCAGAAGTGCCAGAGTGAGGAAGACGAAGTGGAAGAAAACTCGCCACTACAGGAAATAATTGAAATAAGCGATGACGAGGGAGGACAGTGCCTGATCACAAACGTTCGCCCCCCCTTGGCGATGAGGGAGGTCGACCGTTTGGACAAAGAAGAGGAGGAATTACTCGAAGACGATATGGACGAAGATGAGAACTGTGATAATATTTTGGGCGATAAGCCCTGTTCAGTGACTGAAAACACACTGACAGACTCTGATGAGTACGAAGAAAGCCCATCGGATGATTCATAAAAGATGACTTATATAAAAAAAAAATAAAAAAAGAAAATACGACCAAACTGGCCCCGGAAGTTGTGGTTTTCCTGAAACCAAAATGGTTGATTTTTAGAGAAATGGCATTACTCATTCTTTAAGCTGAAGATATTTTCTTTCATACTCTGGGCCGTAAAAAGAAATATTAGTGCTTATTTCCAACTAGAAAGGTCAAGTTAAAATATAACAAATTCTGATAATGGGTCCAGTTCATAACAGTGAATGTTATTTGGCCGAAATCTGTCTTCACTGAACCTGTTAACATCAAATCTTCACTTTGACAAAAAATCAGAAGCTAGAAAATTAAAGGGAGATAACTTTTATATTTGATTTTTCTTCTTAATCGATTGTTGCTTATTTATCAAAATGACTGACTGACAATTAAGTCGGTTGGTTTGAGAGAATTCTTTATTGTTGTAACCAGTTAAAGCCAAGAAATTGTCTTTCTTTTTTTTTTCGGCAACGGAAATAAAATATATAAAAAACGATCAAAATATAAATATTAAAATAAATAAAAAGAATGTGAATTAATACAGACATTTTAAAATTATTTTTAAGCATGTATTTTGGATAGGACAAATATTTAAATGGGTTTGTTTTTCGTCATTTTTTACTCGTTATTAAATATTCCTAGAATAAAACCAAAATATTAAGCAACATTGTTACGTGAAAAAAAAACAAAAAAAACTTCGGTGATGAATTGGAGAAAAAGGTATTTGTTATTGCAAAAAATAAACAATTTTCAAATGACACATAATTAGAAGAAAAAAAGCCTTATTAAAATAGAAAAGTTATTTCCCTTTAATTTTCTAACTTTTCTTTCGTTGAAGTGAAGATTTGATTCAAATCGTTTCTGTGAAGCCAGTTGTCAAGCAAATAACACTCGCTGTTATGATTACCTCTGGAATTATGAATTTATTTAAAGTGACTTTTTTTTTGTTTAGTGAGCTTTTAACATCTAACAAGAATCGATGAGAAATATTTGAGCCTGTTCATAGTGAAAAATAAAATCATTTGTAATCAACTAGTAAATTCTCAAAACAAAAACAGTTCATTGTGAGACTGCATGTCTATCTTTTGAAAAGAACTTTATTCATTTCTAATAAGTGTTTCAATTAATTGATTTTAGATTTACAGTCCTATGCCGACACTGAAAACATTCATTTTAGATTTGAAAGAAGACAATCTTAAAATTAAAACTTGGCTTTCTAAAAAAAAAAAAAAAAGAAATCTGGACTTGCTGTTTTAGCTTTTTCTCCCGTTCGTCATTAGTAATGATCATCACCAATACAGCACTCGAGATTGAACCACAGACCTTTCATCTCTCTTCTCAATGACTGAAACTTGCCTAAAAGTGAACAAGATTTATTATATAACCATTTCGTGTCTTTGGGAAGATGGAAGAAAAATACAAATTATCAATGAAAAGTTTTATTTCTGAGTTTAACCAGAATGCCAAAAGTGGTAAAATGGTTTCCCCCACTCCTCAGAAAGTATTTGTTATTAATGATGTAATAAACTATATTTTAATTGAAAACTATTTACTTATATGCTGTCATCCTAGAATAAATAAGAAGGTATTGTTTTGATGGAGTTGTATTTCAAGTAATGGTACCTTTACTTTCAAAGTGTAGTTATATTGAAAAAAAAATGAAGAATTAAGATGGCTTTTAACATGTTTAAAATTTTATAGCAAGCAAAAATAAATATTAAAAAAAAAAACTTTCCACTCCATTTAAAGTTTCCAAAAGCAGTTTATTTTAAATTAGTTTAACTATGAAATAAAAAAAATGACTACATATTTCAAGTTCTTACAAAGATTAAATTTTTAGATGCAAGTATTTAAAATATAAGCCTAGTCAGTACCTGGATGGCAGGCCGAGAATACCAGATCATTGGATACGTGGGTGGTGTAATATAAGGGAAATGGAAATTGGAGTGCCATGTTTCAATTCTAGTCGGATTTGCTATATTCACTTGCATACAGATACCCTTTGGAAAAATATGAATCTGCCTCTTCTCTCCAGCTATGGGTTAAATAGTAGGATATGTATCAGTAAATTATTATCCCCCCAAAACTCTTACAATATAAAACTATTTTCTGGCTTTAAATAACCAGCAAAAAGTTAAGTCGTTAAAAAAAATAATCAGTTTTTAAATATATTTTCAAGTTTTATTAATTCTTGTCAAGAGGGATCAGTTTATTACTTAATTGCAATAGAAAACTGATCCCCCACCTTGTCTAATAGATTCTTAATATTTTTTTTTATCGAAAACGGTGGCAGATTTTGTTGAGTTGTTAGTTTTATTTATTTTTCCCTTCCTTCCCAGTTGTTTTTTTTGTACTCGACTCTTTCACGCAATTAGACATTTCGCCTTCCGACTTCACAACTGACATTAAAGTAAAACGCTGCTAAGTTGGGGCGAAGGTGCAAGGGGAGATAACTTAGTACAGCAAAAATCTTGTTGAAAAATAGTGTAAATAAATAATTTAAAGAAATTTCTGCTGAAGGAAAAAGCTTAAATAAATTTTTTTTTAAATTAAATAAAGTATTTTTATAACTAAATTGAAAGTTTACAATCAGTACGTAAGTGTTGCTACGACAATATACCGAAAGCCATTGAATAAATTCTAAATATATTAATAAAAGCTATTGTAGTCAATGAAGCTAAGCTTTGGCACAAGGTCAAAAGTATCAGGAACCCAGTGAGGATTGAACTCCTTATTCGGTAGTCATGAGCTTTCTACCCATTACTTCACAGTAAGGAGTCCAACTGTTATTCTTAGTAGTAGTAGTTTTTTTTTTTTTTTATAATGTTCACACAATACAAGGCCCAAGAGCCACTCAATGTAGAGGGTTACTGTGGTGTTGTATGAGCGTTAGAAGAGCTGAAGCAAACTCTAGAAGGAACTGGAAATCCAACCCTAAACAGGAAACAAGGGATAAACCTCTACTCCTATTCAAAAGATCGGGGAGGAGTGTGAACCGGACGATAGTACTACTAAATTATTAGTAGTAGTAGCGTTAGTATTATTTGTAGTAGTAGGAGGGAAAAAAACAAAAAAAAATAACACCACCACCCTTTATTACTCTGGTTAAATTGCCTCCAGATCTAAAAATGTCTTGATTTAAGTACATTTTAATTATTAAGATAAGGATTTTTTTATGGCCCAAAATATATAAAGAGAATTTCGAAGCATATCTCACTGAACAGGAAGTGTGACATCTCCTCTGACAAATATATTTTTAAATTGCCAGTATTTAGCTAATACCATATTGCAAAATATCCTTTGTCTGTGATTTGAAATGTTTTCTTTTTTCTTTTTTTTTTTATCTAAGCAAATATTAAATAACCACAGGGACCAATATTCTTGGAACGGTTAAAAGGTTTGCTTAATTATTGTTATTGACTTTTTAATCTTGTACTTTGTCGTTATTTTCTACTTGTTGTCTTTTTATTTTTTCTTTAACAATGTTGAAAAAGGTGTAAATGTTGAAAAAAAAAAAATTTGATTAAAGGATTTTTCAAAGTATGGTGACAGCTGAAGATTAATCGGTTTGTGCTGTCCGTAAGTTTCAAATGTAGCTGTCACCTGGTTTCAGACGGTAACTTTTAACTTTGCATTGAAAATAAAAATGACAGAAAATTTCACATTTAAAAAAAAAAAAAAAAAATAATTTTTCTCTATAAACACAGTTTACCACTGAATCAGTTTTTTGTCCCTCCTACCCAAATTGAAATGTTTTTGTAGTTATATACACTTTTTTATTTTTTTTTTTGTTACAATGTCATCTTCAAAAGGAAAAAAAACTGTTTTATCTTTAAAAATAATGGCAATGTTTAATTTTTTCACTGCAAAAAAAAAAAAAAAAAAAAAAAACAAAACTGTGTCAAAAGGACAGTTTTTCTCTTGACACTTATTACTTATACTCCCTTGAATCCTTCAGCCATGTTTGTTTTAAAAGGTGATCGTTAGAATTTTAATGAAACCCATACATAGGATAGTGGATTTTATTATTTATCAACTGAGCTAGCTCAAATGTTCATGAGTCTTTCATGCCAACCATCCTGCATGAAGGTCAGAATGTCATTAGGGTGGCATTCTGTGTCATAACATAGCTGATTAATGTAAGTGGTTGCTAGGCAAGGTCTCCAGAACAGTAGATCACTCACATTTCCTTGTTTTGCTTGCCATCAGTGTCCTGCAAAATGCATTATGCGTTTGTGTAAGATTATAAAACTATTAGGAATGGTTCCATGAAGCTGTGGTTTAGTTAAATGTTGTCTCCAAGAGATGCTAAGTATAGTTTTCAGTATCCGAGTGTAGTTTCCATCAAACTTAACGGTTTTAGTTAATGTCCAAACAGGCACTATACATTAAGACAATCTCTATTTTGGTGACAAAGAATTTCCGTTTGAGATTGTCTGGTAGATCAGATTTCCAGATTACGTCTTTTTTATTCAAGGCACCCCAGGCTTTAGTGATGTGAATTTTCACATCCTTTTCAGTAGAATTTATTTCGCTTCCTAGGTATGTAAAAGATTCAACAGATTTTATTGATTCACCTGAGACAGTTCATATTAAGGCCAAGATTTACCTTAAACCCCCCTACCAACACTGAGTCAGGTTGTGACACAAGGTTGGTTTTTAATGTGGGTACCAGAGTGTTTCCACTCGGGCTGCTGGTCAGAGCCTGGCTTTGTTAGCGGTGGCATGACCGGCTATGACTATGTAACAGATGTTACACAATGGTGGGGGCAAACACAAGGGAGGAGAGAAGGCCTCCAATACGGAACAGATACTACATTGGCAGCATCTATCCCAATGGGGAAAAACCCCCTTTTCCTTCTCTGCCAATCCCACCAGAAGGAAAGCCCTTGTTCATATCAAGCCCTGGACCTTTTTTTTTTATTCTTGGGAATTGACAACAAAATATTAAACAGTAATTTATTAGATTGCTTATTTACAATAATAATTTTATAGTCAATTACTGATACCTACTGAGTAGACAGATGGACCTTTTAGTAATCGCTCTATGTAGTTCGGAAGACATGCTGCAGTATCAATCACCTGCAGGACAGATTTCATGTCTGTATTAATCCTACTCACAAGATTATAAAAATATCTGACACAACTATAATGAAATATTTATTATTTCGCGTTTTATAAAGAAATTAATATGAAAAGAAATTTTTTCTATTCATAAATTTATGAAAATGTCTGAACGAGAAAATTTAAATAAACTTAACGACAATTATAAATTTTGAAAAAAAAACGCATTTTCTGGGCATTTCTTGCATTTGCTTCTGCCACATGAAATATTATAAAATTATAATAAAATATATAAAATTCAAATATATAAAATTCACGAAATTAGGTTGAGAACATCTCTTCCTCTTATATATTTTGATAAGTTTGTAATTTTTGACTAAAAAGATTTCTTTTTCAAATTTATTTCTTTATAAAATGGTAAATAATAAACATCACATTGTTCTTGGTCCACACTTTTTTATAGTCTTGTAAATAGACATCTTGATGTTATATATAAGACAGTTGAAATTTCTGGGACACATAATGAGGAAGGATAGCTTGGAAAATCTGATACTCACAGGAAAATTGTGGGTAAGATGGACAGAGGAAAACAAGACATAATATACCGACAAACTTTAGTAAATGCATGACAGAACAGTGTTTAGGAAAAATATTGGAAAGCCAATTTATTTAGAGCTGTAAAGGACAGGAAATTGTGGAGAGCCATGATCGTCTAGGTCATGAGGGGGCATGGTGCATAAAGAAGAAATAAAGATCGTTGAGGGAGTCAAAAGTGTATACAGTAATGTCCAGGCAATAACCGTCCTTTTGACACACTGTTCTTTTTGCAGTTAAACATTCCTAGAGTGACAAAGTTTGTTATTTGTATTAAATGTGGAGGGGAGAAAACGAACTGATGTTTTAAGTGTGCAGAAAAAATTGTCTTTTCTTCATTCAGAATTATTTCTGATATTTATAACTAAAACAGGCATGTTTGGATCACACTCCTAAGTGCAGAGAAAGAATGTGTAGCTTCGATATATACATATATATGTATATATATATATTTCTATTGATATTTAATTTATATTTGTAATTCTTTGGGGTTTAGCCATAGTTTTTGATCTCATCTTTCAGAGACCATCACGATTCCAAACGACTTCGATAATTACTGTTCTGAACTTTAAAGATTTTTTTAAAAATTCATCGCACAACATTCACATACCGCCTCCCAAGCAACAAACTCTTTAGATACCTCCAGTGACATATTCATCATTGTTTTGGTAATAAGAAAACAGTGCCCACCAGAGCCAGTGCAAGGGTCTCATAGGCCCCAAATCTATGATACGCTCCCCCCCCCCCCCAACTCTACTACATCTCAATTTTCATAAGGTAATATTCATATAGAATACAAATTTGATTGTAATCTAATTATGTACAATAATGAATCATATGCAACATCGGTGAATAATTTGACTAGAAAAATTGAAAATAAATACAATGTATTTAAATACAAATTAGAGACATGTCGTAATAGATCATTCCATCTTAAATAAATCAGCAATGTTTTGTGGGAATTTTTAACATCAACTTCAGATTTTTCTTGTTTAAAAGTTGAATAATTTTAGCATATTGAACATTATGGATAAAAAATAGTGAATTTTATATAGATTTTTTTTTTTTTATTTTTATTTTTTTAAAGACCTACTATGAGCAAAACAACTTGAAGGATTTGAACGAAAGAATGACTTTAAAATGTGAAAATTTTTCATCCTTTAATAGTCAGTTGCACTTAGTTTAATTTGTAACATATATAAAGGTGAGTAGAAAAAAAAGCAGATCTTGATAAGATAGCTATGTTATCAACATCTGCTTTTTTTTTTTTTTTTTTTTTTTTTTTGGTGGGGGTAGTATGCACCTGCCCACAGATGAAGTCAATCCCCAAAACCGAATAAGCAGAGTATTACTAAATGGTACGCTATTTCTGTTCCATGACACTTGTTATATTTGCATATACATTTCACGCATCATCACCACCAGTCCCATCACCAGTCCCCTCGGCATATCCATAGAGGGATTCATTCCTGTGTGCTGCAGCACCTTGAGCAAGTGGGGTCCTAGCGGAGCCCACTTCTCTCAAGCTCAAACTATAGTTGATGTTCTCCAATTTGAATGCTTGCTTTGGTCATAGACAGACCATTGATTCCATTGGAGGTAACCTTACACCCTGCCACTGACTTAAGCCTGGGAAACCCTCCACCCACCAATGCTGTGTTATCACTGCACTAGCTGCATCCCTAGCTATAGAGCCCAGTCTAACCCATTGGTCTAGATGGCTATTGTCGCTATAAGAAGATTCATCCATCTTTTTAACAGATCACTTTTTCTTTTTTTACGAGAAATCATTAGCGAGAGGGGACAATAAAAGAACAGGATTTAAGAAGACTGGAGATGGTGATTGATGTTGCATTTAAATTTTTGAAGATCATAGGGGACAGAGAACCAAGAAACTGGAAGAGAGTTCCACAGGTGAGAAGTGTGAGAAAAGAAACAATTACAATAGCTAGATGTAACTATAAGTTATATTTCAATAGTAAAACAATGAGACCTAGGTTGAGGTACCAGGGAGGAAATTGCCATGAAAAAATTTATCAAAAGGACACGAGGAAGCCGCATCACGGCAGTGGGATAATGACTGAAGTTGAGATGCCAGGTCAGGACGCATAACATTACAGACCCTTCTTTGATTTTTGTCAAGAATCTCATATAGCAGGGGCACCAGACCAGATGCGGCAGAAATTCAATGCACAGACGAAGAGTAGATTTAAAAATGTCTAAGATGGATTCTGAAAAATGTCTGAAAATTCTTTGGATTTTGTTGAGAATCTCAAGATATATAACAGGTGCACCAGACCAGATATGGCAGCAATATTTGATGCATGGATGAAGGGTAGATTTAAAAATGGGATAATGACTGAAGTTGCGATTTCAGGTCAGGACACATAGCGACTGCCATGAAAATATTCATAGAAAAGACAGATAGAATCCACATCATGGCAATGGAATAATGATTGAAGTTGAGATGCCAGGTCAGGACCAATAACATTACAGAACCTCTTTTGAATTTTGTTGAGAATCTAATGATGTATAGCAGGAGTGTCAGACCAGATATGGCAGCAATATTCAATGCATGGATGAAGAGTAGATTTAAAATGTCTAAGATGTTTTCTGATGAGAAAAAAATGTCTGGCATGACAGTGTGAACCAACTTTCCAAGCAGCAGATCTGGCAATTGATTCAATAGAATCACTCTACTTCTGTCCATAGTTTCTGCTATCATTTCCAGACTAGATCCCCTAAGGTCTGTAGACTTGACAGTAACTCTGCAATTGTTCTTAGGAAATGTGCTCCTGAGGATCGTGTTCTTTCCAAACTCTTTCTTTGTTGCTTATTGCTTTCCAGCCTGTTGAAAATCTATCTCTGTCGTTCCTGTCTTTAAGAACTCTGCTGAATCTTCTGATCCCTCAAAATTATCGACCTATTAATGCATGGACATTCGATAGACTTATAAATGTGCAAGATGGGTTCTGTAAAACAAATTGTCTGGTACGACACCATGAAACAACTTTCCGAGCAGCATACCTACCTTGTTTTTAATCTTGAGTGTATCTAGCATTGATCCCCAAAAAAAAAAAAAGCTGGTGAAGCAACTGGTTTTGTCAGCGATAACTCTGATCATGTGGCAGATCGTACTGGGTTATATTGTATCAGCAGCAATTGGAGACTGATCTGACATTTCATGTTTTAATTGTAATAATGATTATGGGACAGATGTAGCTTTTCACTAATAATTTATATAAATACGATTTTCATTTATATTACTAAATTTATTAGCTTATAAAAATAATATAGTCATTGCTCCAGGAGAACAACTCACTGTAACTTCTCGGACTAACATATTTTTTGTTGACAGGAAATGTAAAGAAATCATTTGCTCAGTCTCATCATCATCCTCCTCCTCTTGAATTTTGTAATCATAGGGGGGATATGAATCCAGAAGACATATTGAATCTCTTCCCTAACAGTCTATCGACGGCAGCCATCAGCAATTCTGGTATAGTCATACTTGTCCATTGTTTGACATTGTCCAACCGGTTTTTACGTTGGCGTCCTCTCCTACGTCCACCTTCAAAGGTGCCCTGCACGATGCTCTTGCACAGGATGTCGTGCCTTGTAAGATGTCCAGACCACACCATTTTTCTTCATTTGACAGTGGCAAGAAGAGGTTCCTGGTGGCCCACAAAACTTTCAACTTCTTTTCACATAAAATCATTGTTTTTTTGTTCCTAATAGAAAATGCCAAGGATTTTTCTCATGCATTTGTTCTCAAACGCTTCGACCCTTCTCTCTGTTTCTGCCAACAGTGTCCATGTCTAACATCCATATAGGAGAATGGAGACTACCAGCGATTTGTACAGTCTGTACTTTGTTCAAAAGCTGATTTTGCTCTCCATATTTGGCCATGGCTGTGACGATAAGCGTGTGGATTTCCGAGTTGCGGGTACCATTTTTAGACAAGATTGCTCGCAAGTATTTAAAACTGGACACTTCCTCCAGTGAATTCCCGTTCATGGTAATATTGACACAGGTGCTACTCTTTGTGTTGTTCACCATTACTTGCTCGATCTTCTGCTAGACAATTTTTCAATTTTACACCTTTATAAAGTCTACCAATCGTCCAGGCATTGAATATTGCTGCCACATCTGATCTCGTGCTTCTGATAGGTATCGAGAGATTATTGATAAAATCCAAAGAATCTTCAGTGTTATTGGTTCTGACCTGGCACCTCAGCTTCAGTCATTTTCCCATCATTGTAATGTGGCTTCCCTCTGCCTTTTCTATAAATATTTTCATGATAATTGTTCTGATCAGATATTCTCTTTTGTACTTTATGAATTTAAATGCAGTATTGGACTGGCAGGAGGGTCTTAACATTTAGATGTAACCGTATGTTCTACGTTGACAGTTTCTTCTCTTGCACTTCTTGCTTGTGGAACTCTCTTCTGGCTTCTTGCATTCCAGTCAACTTACATCTTCAAAACTTTAATGCAATGCCAAGCGTTATCTTTGTTCTTCCTTTTCTTTTATGGGTCTCTCGCTTTAATAATGATTTCCTTTTTCGCATATTCTTTAACAGCCCATAACTCCTTGCGTCTTAGTGGCTTTATTGCCTGTCTTGGGGATGAAATGATTTTTAAAAATTATGCATAATTGCTACTTGTTTGCCTATGCTTTCTAAAATGATGACATATATATGGAAATGATACTGTAAATCCTTACTATTGGGTTTCATATGTGAATCTTTAAATTCAGTAATTCTGATGGGAGATCATTTTATTACTTAATAATGATGGAAACCGATCCCCCACTTCATATTCACTAAAATCTTATAATTTATTTATGTCATAAAAAACATATTTTGTTAAGTCCTTACTAATATCTTGACATGTGAATCTTTTAAAGTTATTTTTCCAATTATTTCTAGTAACTCGGGGATCAATTTATTACTTAGTAACAAAAGAAAACTGATCCTCCACTTAATGCCTAGTAATACAAATTTACACTTGTCTTAAAAAATAATATATTTTAAGTCCTTATTATTATAACATTTTCACATCTGAGTCTTTAAAGATATATTTTTTTCCAATTATTATCTATTAATGTGAGGGATCAGTTTATTACTTGATAACAATTGAAAACTGATCCCCCATTTATATCCCGTAGAATCCTATTAATACTATAAAAAAAAGATGGTTCTAGGAACGTTCGCTGTAAACATTTTTGCCACAGGAAAACTTACCTCAGGAATTTTCGCCGTAGAAAGGATTTTCGCCATAAGACAATTTCGACAATTTTTTTTTGTTGTTAATATGCAAAGTACCTGGTTATCAGGTATACCTGGCTCACACTATTGTTACTTTGATTTAAACAATAAGTAAAGTTATAGGATCAAAATCCTGCATCATTCATCCTCGTCAGTGAGGAGGGCCAAAATTTCAACTTGACACCAGAACCTACGTCACGCAATTTCATATTTCAGACTTAATGTTAAACTTTCTGTTAACAATATCAGTCTGCCAATAATTCTCACTGAAGCAATATATATTTATTTCAAACAAACTTACAACTTGAATATACAACCAACTTTTTTAAATAAATGTTTACTTTTTAATTTTCATTTCCGATATTTGACCCTGTAAAAAGACATCCATATAAACTTGATAACAAGGTACTTTGCATACTATTTACATTATTCGGACTATTTTCCTCATCTGTGTTATCATATTTATCACGTTTCGGCCATTGTCCGCTCCTTTATTTTGCTTACTGGGGTCGACTGTTCTAGTGCCATGTCTAATGGATGTCAGTTTTCAGTTATCTCCTATTAATTCGCCTCTCGAAATTCTCCACTGCCTTAACCAGGTATTGAACTCACACTCTTTGGGTTCTGTCACTGGATCTAACTAAATTCTTTATCCACTGTGTCATGTGTCCTTGAGGACACGTGCACATTAAATTGAACATTACTCCAAAAGGGATGTTCAAGATAAGGTTATTGTAAAAAAAAAATGTGGCGAAATTGTCTTACAGCAAAAATCCTATGCAGCAATGTTTCCTACAGCGTGTTTTCCTACGGCAAAAATGTTTATGGTGAATGCTCCAGATACGAAAAAAGATGGCTTATTTTCTTAAGTCTTTAGAATTATTATAAAGTTTTCACATGTGAATCTTTAAATATATTTTTTTTCCAATTATTACATAGCAATTCTTGTTGGAATTAAAAATGACTGCATAGTTTTTATTTTTTATTTTCCTTACTGTTATTAGAATTTTTTTTATATGAATCTTTCAAGTGTCTTTTCACTTCCCAGCATTGTAAATATCTTGGAACAGACCGCCATCATTTTAACAAAAGCACTACCACCTGGTGTCACTAGTGCTAGTGCGATAACTCTAATACAATAATAGGTCACAAATATTACAAACAAAAGGACATACAAATACACTTGGCATATGTTATTAATTCTACTCAAACTTTTATTAAATCTATTTATTAATGCAGTTCCGCTGTCAAATTCTGTGGTCCAGCAACTCCCATAAGAAGGTAGACAAAAAAAAGAAGTTTCTGTTTTTCACTTGAAGGAAGTTCTTTACAATTTCTTGGTATATCTAAAAAGCCGGCAACATGGGACCCGCACTTTGTGGCTATTATTAAATTAAACTTATTTATTTCTGGAGTTGTCCGCAGATGAGATGACCAGTGTCTATGCCAGTGTTTTGTAATTAAAGAAAGTTTTGTGTTAAGGGTTCGGCTTTTCTTCAATAAAAGAAAGCCACCTTATTCCATGTAAAACATTTTTTTTTATGAATGTGACAAATTATAGAATAATTCTTGCCAACTTGAAATCTTATTACCATTCATTAAGTGGTTCTAAGTCAAGATGTTAAAATTCTTTGAAGAACTTATAGATCTTATTATTTATTTATTTCTATTGCTATTATTTGTATTAATAGAAAATTAATATTTTTTCATAGATCACAATTATTTTCCTACAAAATAAAATTTAAAAAAAACAGTAAAAAAAACAATATTGATATTGGGCATTTATAATTTAAGTTATATTGCCTCCAAAATTATTGATGCCCCAATTTTTAAAATTAACAAAATAAAAAATCTCTTGTAAGCTTTAGTGATAATATTATGAGTTTTTTTTTTTCTTATATATGAAGCATTAATATTAATTTATTTTTATCTCTTTCATCTTATTTCTCTTGCTTTTTATTACCGTATTAGTATTAGTTAATTTGAATTTCGTGGAAATGGTATTGTCAAATAGGTATAAAAATTAGGAGATCAGACGATTAAGCTACCTTGATTTCAACTTTTCAGCTGAAGATAACAAAAGGTTAAAACCAAGAAACCGGAATTGGCTGATATCCTAATATTTTTTACTTAAAAGCTCTACATGTTAAATTTTTATTTTTTTATATACGTGTATTGAGCACTTTTTAATACTACTGTTCCCTGGTCCAATTCAACTCTGATCATTAATTATTATATATATATATATATATATATATATATATATATATATATATATATATTAGGTTGGTGCAAAAATAATGTTGTTTTTAGACGTTCAAATTCATGTGAGAAAACGACATTATTTTTGCACCAAACTAATATATATATATATATTTAGCATTTCTTATTTCTCTTGATATAACACTAGTAGTATTAGATATAATAGTCTTTGTAATTTGTATCAAGTGTGATGGGTTTTGAATTTCTAGGATGAAGCATTGCCATATTATTCATTTTTGATTAGCATTTTGGCAGTATTTAACCTTTGTGCCTGCAAAAAGATGGAGTGTCGAGAGAACAGTTTCCCTGAACACCCCTATTATTTTAATGCCCTTCATCCTTCAATGTTTTTTTTTAAAAAGCGATGATTCGAATTGTAATAAAACCTAAACATGATGAAAACGAATTTATAGATTTTCTTTGTTCTTGAGAATTTAAAAAAATAATAAACACTATTTATTAGATTGTTTATTTACAAGAATAATTTTATATTTACAACTTTCTAAAAAGTAATGCAATATTTATCATTTACCAATTTATAAATAAATACAAAAACAATTTTTTATTCATAAATTTATAAACATTTACTAAATTATTCAAATATTTGAATGAACTATATTGAAATCCTTATTTTTTACCATTTTGTAAAGTTTGAATCAATTGGCAATTAGTCAATATTTTGCCAACCGTTCCAATAGACAATCTAATAAATAGACTTTATTTTGCAAATCCTCAAGAACAAAAAATATATAAATTCTCTTCATATTTTTAGGTTTTATTATAATTCTAATTGAATTTTAAAACAATAAACATTACTGATGAGTGAAAGTAGTTAAAATAGTAGCAGTGTCAAGGGAAAAACCATCCGTTTAACACTCCATTTGTCTTCATTTGGTATGAATATTAAACATTGCCAGCATTTTTCTTATATTAATCTCAATTGCTTTTTGTCTCAGACAATTATTCTGTTTGTTACAAAGAGGAAAGGATTAGAGCTATACTCTTTACTTACAATCTATAATACTAATAATCATAGTGATGTTCTGAGATAAAAATTCACAAATAAAATGAAAGACTAGTAAAAAAAAAAACACCTGACCTCAAGTGTAACTCATACATACGATCCATCTCTAAAGATGTAGATGAAGTGGTCAGCTCTTTGTACTGCTCCAGTAAGTATTTGACTCCTCCTGCTATCCTCTATCTTTACAAGAGCCAGATTAGGCCTAAAATGGATTTATATATAAGTAGGAGCCACCCAGACCTCACTTTCCTGTTCAAAAGCTCCTCTGTGTCCTTGTGGGTGACAAATTACCTTTCACTTTCCAACCTCACTTTTATAAGTGGGATGGGGTAGGCCTCTCACTGTTCTGTCACTACTTCCATGGAAAGTGTTTGGACAAACCACATTCCTTGGTTCTGCCAGGTCTAACCTTCATGTCTAGGACCCGCCATTCCACTCACATTGTAGCAAAGCACCCACATTCCCCCCATATTCCATCGACAAGAAGTAAGTTCCACAATTTCTTCTCGTGAACCACTGCTCTGTGGAACAGTCTCCCAAGAGGATGTTTCCCCAAGCACTACAATATTAACCTGTTCAAGTCTAGGATTAACCGTTATCTTCCCCCTCCTATCCATATAAACTACACCCTCTACCTTGAGTGGTCTTGCACAGGCTGAAACTTACTGTAAAAAAAAAAAAATCTGCTCGTTTCTCTGTTCATTAGCTTCTGTGACATAGCTGTATTGCCTCAGATAAATAATTGACCATTCTGTTTTGATTGTGAGAAAAGACAGGAGAAAAAAGACATTTTGGCAAAAAAAGCGTCTATGAAAAGAAAGAGGAAAGAGAGGAGGTGATAACGCTCTCGTACGTTTAACGTCTGCTTCAGTGAAGTGAAAAACCTTGTCACTTTTTTAATCCTTTCATTTCTACCTTTTTCTCTCAAGCACTTGATAGGCTACTTTGTTCGCTGGGCAAAAAGTTCATGTTGCCACTGCAGGAGACTTCATTTGGATTTCGCAGTATTGTTGTCATGTCCTTACCAAAGTAAATATTGTTTCGTTATGTCGTAAATGCTTAATTTAGACATAACAAAAACAAAATGTGGCAACAGAAAATGACCATGACTGCAATCGACAACAACGAGACTACAGTTGAGGAGTTTTTGAAACGGAATACATTCATATATATATATATATATATATATATATGCAGAGTGTTAATAACCTGTATTCATAATTATGACAATTGCAATATTTTGTTAAAATTGTTAAGTTCAAATATTTAACAGTTCAGTAGGAGAATTCCCTCAGGTGTTTTATAGTCACGGAACTTGCAAAGAAATTATTTAATCATTGACTTATGAATTAGGATTAGTCAAAAATCGGAAAACCGTGAAATTTTCGCTGGTATTGTTAGTCATGGTGTACTAGGGCAGGTTGAGTTTTCTTTTTTTTTTTAGAAAATCAACATTGCAATCAGTGTGAAAGTTGGGGTTTGATATGATAAGTACTGACACGAAAAATTAGATTCATGCTTTTACCAATTTTTGAGCATTTACTTTTAAATATCATCTGACAAAAAATGTACAGAAATATTTCATTTCCACAGGTTTTTGCTTACAAACTGATTTCAAAATTTTACTATTTCAAGAATAAATCCAAATAAAGTTGATATCTTTTGTATTAGATACACTGAATGGAAAATATTTACTATTTCAAGAATAAATCCAAATAAAGTTGATATCTTTTGTATTAGATACACTGAATGGAAAATATTTACTATTTCAAGAATAAATCCAAATAAAGTTGATATCTTTTGTATTAGATACACTGAATGGAAAATATTTACTATTTCAAGAATAAATCCAAATAAAGTTGATATCTTTTGTATTAGATACACTGAATGGAAAATATTTACTATTTCAAGAATAAATCCAAATAAAGTTGATATCTTTTGTATTAGATACACTGAATGGAAAATATTTACTATTTCAAGAATAAATCCAAATAAAGTTGATATCTTTTGTATTAGATACACTGAATGGAAAATATTTACTATTTCAAGAATAAATCCAAATAAAGTTGATATCTTTTGTATTAGATACACTGAATGGAAAATATATTTGAACCAAAATTCTAATTATGAATCACCACAAGCAAAATGTGCTTTTTTTTTACTATATTTGATAAGTAAAAATTATGTAAAAAAAATTGTAAATAATTATAAAAATGGTTACTCAATGAATGAGATTTGTTAGATCATAATTAATAAAAACAAAAAATGGATAAAAATATATATAACAACATAATACTGCTGGGCACAAATTATAAAACAAAATGTTTTAAATTTGCATTGTTTACTGCAAATCACACTAAAATTATTGTACTGTATAACATATGACATCATAACATAGCTAAATTCTTCAGTATAATTTCCCTTTGAACTAAATGAAGGTCTTATTTGATGGCACAAGGATTTAGTAATAATGTTCTTGTGCCATATACAATTTATAAAGCTTCAGGAAATTATCAATTTTATAAGGCTGTGCTCTAATGCTTTCATTGATCACTGGAATGAAAGTTCAATGCTACGATTTTGAACCTAAACTTAATCTTTAAACTCATTTCATCAAAAAAACGTAAAAGATATGTTTGTGTAATTTTGGTAAATATATCTGTTAAAATGAGTTGTCAGCGATTTTTTTTTTGTTTTTTTTGTGTGTGTGTGCGTCATTTGACGACAATTTATCCATCGCACCGTGTATAACATAGAACATGTAACATCATAATATAGCTAAATTGTTCAGTATAATTTCCCTTTGAAGTAAATGACGGTCTTATTTGATGGCACAATGATTTAGTAATAATGTCCTTGTGCCATGCATCATTTTCATACACAATTTGTAAAACTTCAGTTAATCATAAATTTTATAAGGATGATTACCAGAACGAAATTCCAACACTACGATTTTGAACCTAAACTTAATCTGTTAAACTCTTTTCCTTAAAAAATGATAATGATTTGGGAAAAGATATTTTGTGTTGTTTTTTATTACGTCAAACCTCAACTTTTAAATTGTGTACAATACCACGGTTCCAAATCCAATTGCCCTAATGGAGTCCTGCTGCCACGTATGGTCTTGGCACTCTGCCCAGTCGTCACATTCCAATCTAAAAGTGTCTGTGGGGGATAAATTGTTTTCCACCTTACCACCCTTTTCCCATAAACGAAACGTTTCTCCCCACAACACTAACCTTCCCAGCTAAGACCACATCAAAGTGAACACTCTTCATCCCCTTCGTATTTCATTAGTAAGGAGCAGGTTCCCAAGAACTGTTGCTTTGTGGAACAGAATCCCAGGTTGATGCTTTCCCAACCACTACAATCTTGATCATTTCAAGTCTAGTGTTAACCGTTATCTTTCCCACCTATCAGTACCCCCTACTCTTCCTCCTCATACAGCAACTGCTTTCTGTAACCCTCTACTTTGAGTGGCTCTTGAGCTTTGTATAGAGTGAACATTAGTAAAAAGGAAAATTAGCAGATTTTCATTTAAGAAATTCAAATACTTAATTCTAACACAACTTGAGTAATAAAAAGCAAAAGAAATAAGATGAAAGTCGTTATAATTAAGTATAAAAATTTTGGCAAACCGAGATTGTCATACACACTAAAAACCAGTGTCAAAAGAAAGGTTTTTCCCTTGACACTGCTATTATTTTAACTTTTGGCAAGGTTTATTGTTTTAAAAAGTGATGTCTAGATTTGTAATAAAACCTAAATATGATGAAAGTGAATATATATATTTTTTGTGCTTGAGAATTGACAACGACAATAATAAACACTATTTATTTATTATATTGTTAATTTACAAGAATCTAAGAACTAATAAGATCGTATTAAAACTAATGCAGTATTTATCATTTACCAATTTATAAAGAAATAAATATGAAAACAATTTTTTATTCATAAATTTATAAACATGTACTAAATCATTAAAATCTGTGAACCAACTCTAAGAAAATTCTTATTTACATTTTATAAAGTTTGAATCGATTGACGATTAACTGATGTTTTGCCAATCATTTCAAAAAAATAATATAATAAATAAATAGGGTTTATTTTATTTTATGTTTTTGACAATTCTCAAGAACAACGAAAATTTATAAATTCACTTTCAATATATTCAAGTTTTATTACAATTCTAATCATCGCTTTTTAAGGCAATAAACTTTGCCAAGGAGTGAAGGTAGTTAAAATAATAGTGGTGTCATGGAAAAAATCATCCATTTGACATTCCATCTTTTTGTGGGTACAAAGATCCAAGTTTGCCAAAATTTCTTTGTAAGCTTCCTTTTCTATATCAAGATATTTTTTCGTTGTAACATTTAACAATGTTTAAAATGCCAATGCTAGTCACTAATTCTGTATAACTGACTGTACTATGAAGTGACTAATGTCTGTTTTGTAACCTGCACAAAAAAATGGCGGTTGTACTGCTTGTTATTTCTGTTTATTTCGTTTCAAATATTGTAATTTTTTTTTGTTTGTTTTTTGTACGTCGTTCGCTAAGGTATAAATTGAAAAATATTAAAAACCGGAAGGAAACGTGACAAGGGAGGTAATTCAGTAATGTTTCAAATAACGCTGCTACTTTTAATCATATCTTGAAAGAAATTCCCAGAAATTCGTAGCTCTCGGGCTCTCATAGTATCTGGTGCCACCCCCTTCAAACAAGACCTCCTCCATTGCACTTAAGGGTGTCTGGGTTAATTTCTGATGTCTGTGGTGTGCCAAAAAAGGCGGGCGCAAAATCATCATTAGTTCTATGACCGGGTGCGGTCGTAGGGTCGCTGAACACCTGACTAACTCCCTTTTTTATGTCTGTTGCGGGAGACACATTGCAAATGAACACGCAAGCTTTCATAGCTTGCGTGTTCATTTGCAATGTGTTCATTCGTGTGAAGCGTGTCTTGACCTGGCGGAGCCCATTCCTCTTCAGGTCAAACAACAGCTAATGTCCCCCGATTTGAAAGCTCGCCTTGGTCACGGATATGTGGCCATTGACTCCATCAGGGAAACCCACCACCCTGTCCGTTGTCTTGGAAGCCCTCCGCCGAACGATGTCATCACCGCCCTGGAAATATTGCCTGTCATCCAGTCTTATATGCAGATTTAGCCCGCAGGCAGTCAAAATTCGATGCATTTACCGTTTCTTAGTTGAACTCACCGCTGGCGAGAACTTCGGGGTGATTTAAACATACAATTGTCCGCATAGTTCGGTGCCAGAGGCGATAAACTAAGAAGGCATTTTTTTTAACTACTGGCAGGACCGGATTATGACCATGGGGCCCCTAGGCTGATTAAATTATACCCTTATACTTACGGACCTACTTTCTAAGTTTCCTGCAACCTTCTTGAATATTTTTTACTCGTGATATATTTAGCGGCATTTACATAACCTAAAGTAAACTTATTGCACTTTCTTTTTAAATAAGCTCATGTGGAGCCGCTATTTAATTCCTGTTGTTTCCACGTCTACCCTGAACCGGGGTGGTAGCACCTGTTAGAGTCATATTTATGGGCAGCCCAAACAAAAATAAAAAAAACTCTGAAATACATAGAATTATCAACAATACATATTTATAATAAAATGACCAACAATACATTTTATCTGTGGTTGAAGAGCGTTCAAAATATATTTAGTTGAAGCCTTGAAATTGTGTTCAAAATATATTTAGATTTCGGCATTAAATTTCGCACATAAGTTGATATACCACCAAAGAAAATCAACCAACCGACCAAACAAACATGAAATAACTCTTTCATGACATTAATCCATATAATATCCTACAATTTCTTAAAGAAATCAAACTCTATTCCAAAATATAACTTCAACAAAACTACAACATAAAACACACATATCACCGCCTCTAGTAATTGCATCCACACAAACATGTATATGCACAAAAGCTGAGTATCATCTACCATGTATTCAACTGTGAAAGCAGAATAACCCATGTCATATTTTTATTGCTTCAAAAGTCCTCAGCAAATTAGATTTCGGCATTAATTGACCCATAAGGAGTTGATATACCGTTAAAAAAATCTATCAATCAACATATATTTCTGAGATGAGTTATTGTAACTATTTAGATTTAGATTATTCGGAATGTTGTCCTCATCTTTATTGTCATATTCACAATGTTTCGGTCGTTGTACGATTTGGTCTTCTTCAAGTGATATTTGTTGGAATTTCGAATTAAACCCTTTGTTTAGTCCACGGTGGGTAGATTATGCTAATTCCACGTACCATGCCTTTTTACTTAATTCGTGATTGAACCCAAAACTCTTTGGATCAATCAACCAATGCTTTTATCCACTGGGCTATATATGGACTAAATAAAGGGCCCGGATCACAATTCCACAAATATACCCCCCCACCCCCCAAAAAATTGGCGCGTACAAAATGTCGTGAATCTGCAAGTAATGATGAGGATAACAGTTCGAACAAAGTAAAATATAGTTATCTTTTATTTGTCAATAAAAATCGGGTTATTGCTTTTTAAGCCCCGCGCTAAGTATCTAATAAAAATTTCCCGAACAATTATATTTAGGTGTAAATGTACATGCTTAATTCGAAAATAACAAAGAAATTTTGATAAAAATCTACCGTTTTGGACTTAACGATAATAAAATTTCAGACTCATTCGCGTTGCGGTAGCCATTACTGGCGTTGTTTGTATATATTTGCTGCGGAGTAGAAATTTACTTGTCTTGATTAATGTGTACTCAGTTGCACAGTAATTGAGGCAATTAAGATCAGTAAAAAGGCCGTTAACAAGGTAATCTTCCGCGCATTCTATTCAGTAGCGAATGTATATAAACAACGCCAGTAATGGCTGCCGTAGCAGCCAACGACGCGAATAAGTCCCAACTTTTATTGTCGGTAAGTTCAAAACAGTAGATTTTATCAAAATTTAATTGTTATTTTCGTATTAACATGTAAATTTACACCTAAATATAACTATTAGGTAAATTTTTACTTAGCGCGGGGCTTAAAAAGCAAATTACCCTAAAATATTCTTCAAGAAATACTATAAACCAAATTAGCACATATTTTAACACAACCGTAATATAAACAAAAACTCTTTTTTTAATTTTTTTTTTAATCAGCA
>OZ038515.1:38060997-38118497 GCA_964036315.1 Acanthosepion esculentum | reverse complement strand
GACTTCGCTGTTTCGAGATATGATGTGACCTAGGAAGTTCTCATTCAAATTCTCTTTGAACGTCCATTTTCGTAATAGGCTTCGATAACTTTAACACGTTGTTTGATTGTTAATCTTTCCAGGGTTGAAATTGCCAAAGACTTGTTACATCTGAAAGAAAATGAAAATATCATTAGACGCTTAGACTTAATTCACATTTAAAGTCGGCATAATTTATTGGAACACCCTATATATATATATATATATATATATATATATATATATATATATATATATATATATATGAAGAAATATAGTCTTAAAGTGTGCTATATTTATGGGATAAAGTGCTCAATATCAGAGATAGAGCGTGTGTAACTAGTTGCCTGACGATTGCATTAGCATGAAACAGACTGTCGCCTCTAAGTGCTGACTTCCATGTCCATTTTTATATATATATATATATATATATATATATATATATATATATATATATATATATATATATGTAAGCAAATATATGGATATAGATCCGACAGTATAAGGAAAAATATGGAAAAACAAAAAAATCCGAATATGCAAGTTTACTGTTTTTAATGTTGTTTCAATGTCGACGTCAGACGTTTCGGTCTAGTAGACCTTCTTCAGGACATAGTTATTAAAGCATAATTAAAATCAAACGATATTCAAGTCAACATGAAAAGACGATAGACATAAGAATAATCAAAACAAAATGACTGAATTTTAATATCAGCGTTCCGTTTTGAAATGCGATCACGTCGGCGTCACGTCGGCGTCACGTCGGCGATGTTGTGAAAACGTATTCCTAAAATAGAGTTTATTACTATTAATGAAAGAGAAGAATTTTACTAGAATCTAAAGTTTATAAGTACGTTTGTCCATCATTAATCTTGCCAGAAAGGGGGAAATATTAAAGAAGCCGGGTCTAGTATTCACCGTGTCTTTTCTTTTCATCTTTTTGTTTTTCCATATTTTTCCTCATATATACATATATATATATATATATATATATATATATATATATATTCAGTTGTATGAGTTTGTGACCCTGGGTTTCACGCTTTTGTGACCATCAGACAAACTGCGCATATAAAATAATATATATATATATATATATATATATATATACAAATAAAGAGAAAGAACAGACAGATTAAGTATCCACCGTTCTTAGCATTCACCTTTTTTTTTTTTAAATTACTCGATACAACGTAGAGAAAATATTACAATAATATTTTTATTATAAAATATTTTACATCGCTACACAAAAATTTCTATGTTTCGGAACTTAAAAATTGTTACATCATCAGGCGATGTTGGGTAACTTATGATGAAAATGATTTACTTGTGAAATCAGAAAAGAATTCGGTAGCTTATTTGAAAGTTAAAAAGGAGGGGAGAACAAGAATCTTGTGGGTATGTCTGGGTTAACCAATCAAAAGACGGATCAGAGCTAAAGTAGAAATGTGGAAAATTATATTATGCCTTTTAAGCTTCCTTCACGTGAATTGCAGTCAAATTTTGAATATGTAAGTATCAGGGGGTCACTAGAATTTTAGAAATACCAAACGAGGGAATGGGCCCAAATCGGTTGGGGACCACTGCTCTAGTATGTTTCAGCCATGTGCTGTTGTGAGCATTAAAGTCTCCGAAGGTAAAGAAATTCGGAGATGGATGGAGAGAAAGTCGCTTTTCTAAACCGTCAGGTATTATGTCTAATATACTGCAGTGCTGGAAAGAGGGAATTCGACAAAATCAAAAAAGTGATAGCTATCAGAGTTTAGTAACGAAAGATGGAAGCACAAGAAAGAGTTGTTTGGGGCCTCGGGATACAATTCCCTGGCCATTGGAAGATTATCCCGGATGTAAACACCAAGGCCACACATGTGAATGTTGGAATCTTTTCAGCAAAGGAGAAGATAGTCTGGAATCAAGATGTCATTGATAGCAATGGAAGAACTGAAATTGGTTTCACAAAGAGCAAAGCTATCTGGTAACGGTAACAGGAGAAAAGATTCTACGCTGCAGAAGTTGGAAGGGATACATTTTCTGAGAAGGAAAGGTTGAGGGCGAGCGTAGGTGTTTTTTTTTTTTTTTACTGGTTTAGTTGCATTTCTTTTTGTTGTGTTTTCCATGAGATTGGTGTTGAAGGGAAAGAAAAATAAAACGCCATAATTATTCCTATCTGACGTCCATGGCAATGCAAACCAGCCAGTGCGTACCTGAGAACAGAGCATAATGCGGCCTCAGGGTTGCCCACCGGAAATACATGCAGGAATACCCACCGATGCGCAACATGATACGCAGATATTATACGACCATCGATCGGAGCAGCCTCTCTAAGCGCTACCAAAGGGTTCGGGCCCCTAACGACCAGTCGGAAGTAGCAGCCAGCAAACTGCCAACCCGGTACCCTCATAATGGAAAGTCACAGCCATTGATTAGTCTGATCACCAAAAAGTGGATACAGTTAAATCACTGTGGCCGTGGTAAGAGAAATAAAGAGAACCGGTAAACCATATGTTGAATAGGAAAAAAGGGTTGAACCTCTACGCCTGTTCAGTAGACATGGAAGTAGTGCGAACCGGACAATAGGTGAGCCTATCTACTCCTATTAACCTGTAAAAAAATACAAAAGAATTAATTAATGACTTTGTATAAGTTCCGATGTCGACTACCAGCTAAAAATCAGGATGGTAAAACTTAATTTTTCAGTATTTATAAATAAGAACGGGTAAGTGTTTTTTAAATTAAACAGGTTGTGCGGAGGGTTGAATTAATAAGTGACGTAGGCATATATACATACACACGTATACATATATATATATATATATATATACATACACACGTTCATATATATATATATATATATATATATATATATATATATATACATACACACGTATACATATATATATATACATACACACGTATACATATATATATGTACATACACACGTATACATATATATATGTACATACACACGTATACATATATATATACATACACACGTATACATATATATATACACACGTATACATATATATATACATACACACGTATACATATATATATACACACGTATACATATATATATATAGACACGTAAACATATATATATATACATACACACGTTACATATATATATATACATACACACGTGTACATATATATATATACATACACACGTATACATATATATATATACATATATATATATATTCATGCACACGTATACATATATATATACATACACACACACGTATACATATATATATACATACACACGTATACACGTGCTCAGGCAAGAATTAAGATAAAATTAAAACAATGAAGAAAGAAAAAAAAGGATAAGAAAAATATATAATTCGATTCGGAAATAGGATGGCATAGAACAGAGAAAGGGGCAAAAAAATCAAGTTAAATACAAGAAAATTACAATAAATACTAATGAAAAATTGTTCATTTTAAGGACACCAATATATTTTTTTTTCTATTCCAACTAGTGCAGGTGAGCTCTTGGAGGAATATCAGACCAAGAAAGATTTGGTGACGCCAACATTCGAAATAAGAGTGGGTATGTTTAAAAAATATGTGAAGGGCATGATCAGACCTTCCATTTTTCAACCAGATTTACATTTCTAAAGAGAACCGGTAAACCATATCCTGAATAGGAAACAAGGGTTGAACCTCTACGCCTGTTCAGTAGACATGGAAATAGTACAGACCGGACAATACTCCTAATATTAATACTCCTAATATTAGGACAAATTATTGTCCTCATCTTTGTCGCCATATTTATTACAACGTTTCGACCTTCTTCAGGTTGGAATGTCGAACTGAACCCTTTATTTCGCTTTATTTCGTGGACTGTTTTAGTTCCACGTGCCATGTTTAATGGATGTCAGTTGTCAGTTATCTCCTGTAAATTTCCCTCTGAAAGTTCTTCACTGGCTTAACCGGGTATTGAACTCACACACTTTGGGTCCTGTCACTGGATCTAACCAACGCCTTTATCCACTGTGCCATGTGTCCTTGAGGACATCTATGTATGAATTTCTGGGTATTATAAACCTAATGTCTTCAGCAACCATTTTTAACACTGCTCATATTGCAATTTTTGCTGTTATCATTGCATGTTTTTACCAGAGGTCATACTGCAACTTTTGTTAAATATGGCGACAAAGATGAGGACAATAGTCCGAATAATGTAAATAGTGTACATAATACCTCATCTCAGAAATATAGAAAGAAAATAAAGGACCAAAAATTGAGAAATTAAAAAAACAAACAAATAATATATATATATATATATATATATATATATATATATATATATATATATATATATATATATATATATATATATATGTATATATATATACAAACAACAAGATGTAGAGGTTAATATGTCGCTAAACAAAATCAACCAGCCAAACCAACAGCCAGTACAACTGTCCAGATCTCAATTGATTCATTGTGGTGGGAATTGAAGAAACAAGTGCTCCAACAAACACCACACAATCTCCAAGAGCTTTGGAATTGCTGCCGAGAGGAATGTGAAAACTTTCCTAATGAGAAAGGCTTATGGCCACATTACGTTGAAACATGCGATCACCGAAGTTAAGTAACGTTGAACCTGGTCAGCACCTAGATGGGTGACCGTTTGGGAATAATGTAAGCCTGGATGTTCAGGTGGTGCGATGGATAGCGGCACGGAATGAAGAATGGGAGACGAGTTTGAGTTACATTCACTTACGTGCAAATACCCTTGAGAAAAGAATAAAATCATCTCTTCTCCCTCCAGCTATGGGTAAAATAGCATGACAGACTGGCTCCTATAACCTTGGTTGGTAACCAGTCTACCGCAGAAAGTAACAACAGCCTACTGTGGGAATTCCTCTTCCAGGTCAATGAATCGAAAATGGGACATGATCAGCTAAGTGTGCATCACGTATGGCACTGAAAGGAAAATAGATTATCATGAAGTCACATTCTTAAACTAATCCGATTAGAATCGGGATTCCAAGATTCCAACGTTCAAGCCATCCAGCCACATTCACAGAAACTTTCAAACAGCGAACATATGTCCGCTTTTGATTATACTTATTATTTCTAGCCTTGTTAAAACCATAAAATATGCCTGAGCAGACGTCTGCAATAGGGATTAGTCACCAAAAAGATATACTCGGAAACGAGCTGCCAGCAATTATTTCTGCTCTCACATTGGGGAAGTCATGAACTGAACTCTCCCTGAATTGTCCCACCGGTAGATATTTTGTTAAAAAATCTTCTTCTTGCAGACCTAGCACAATATTTTACAAGGTAACTCCTATAACTTGCCGGACTGAAAGCTGTTGCAACCTTAGTCAAACCTTGACAGACAGCAGTCTTATAGCGATTTACTAAGTATAACTTTAATGCAGCACAAGGCCAAAAATATGGAGCACCTATTGATGATCGAAAAAATGATTTTCTAAGCGTAGCTTAGATGTGGCACAAGGCCGAAAGTATTGAGCACGTAGTGAAGCCCAAACTCACGACTTAGTCGTAATTGATATCACGAGACAAGCTTACTAGGCATTTACGCCACGCCGAAGAAGACAAACGATGGTTTTATTTATCGAAAAGTTTGCAGAATTTGAACAGATGAATAAAACTGCTTGTCTGTCAAAATTACCAGGAAATAACGGAACTCATTTTCTAACAATTTATTTTTTTATTATTTTTCTTTCTTTCAGGAAGTCATTTCGAAATATTTAGGTCTTGGGAAGGAGACGAAAACGTACTTTTATTCATAAGGTGTATTCATGTAAATGTCCCCTTATGTGTGGAGAAGTCGACATAGAGTGCCTGCATATGTGAAGGTATTTTCTTTAACTTCCTCACCAAAGAAACCAACTGGGTTTTTAGCAACAGCTGCAAAACTTTCATTCTCTTTGTCATTAACAGAAAAAAGTATTTAGCCTCAAATAAATGCCGAAATTGATTGAAAATAAATGCTTCTGTGCAGCGTGGTGAGATGACTTTGTGGGTGTGTTTCCGACAAACTGTCGAATACGCACATAAAATATACAAATATATACAAATCTATATATAATATAGTTTACACACCCACACACACATCTCAGTATCTCTCTCTCTCTCTCTCTCTATCTATCTATCTATCTATATATATATATATATATATATATATATATATATATATATATATATGATTATAATATATCGCACATATAGTGCTGTTATTAATAAAGCAGTAGTTGATGTAATACGACAGAACTATTAAGTATATATTAATAAATATTTGTGTATTTAGGCAGCAAATTCTCTTTTAGGCATGTCTGATTGAATAATATACAAACATTATGTCTGCTTAGTTTTTTCCTTTAAGATTCATTAATATTTTTCGTATATATATATATATATATATATATATATATATATATATATATATATTAATTAAGAAAGCGACAACCATAAGGTTCTATGGCTATAATTTATTTCCCTTTTTCATATATTTCCCTTATTTTTTATATATATATATAGTTAGACCTAGAGTGCCAGGCAAACCTACCACGGTTTCACCTAAACGGATCGTCAGGGAAGGTCGGCTAACGTACATGTTCTTGGTTCTTTCTTATTTTATACCGTTTTTTTCCCCTTTGGTGTTGGTTTGATGGTTTTACGATCGAGTATAGTGTCTTATACTTAGTAGACTTCTACTACTACTACTACTACTACTACTACTACTACTACTACTACTACTAATAATAATAATAATAATATATATATATATATATATATATATATTTATATATATATATATCTTTTAGGCGTGTATGATTGAATACATTACAAACATTGCTTATTTTGATCATAATCCTTTCATATTCACGAATATTTTCCCGTGTATTTACATATTTACACACACATGCACATACATATATATACATATATATCACATACACACAAACACACACACACACATGTGTGTATCTTTTAGGCATGTCTGATTGAATAAATGTAAATGTATGTAGGTATATATATATATATATGTGTGTGTGTGTGGAGAATTCGACATAGTTTGCTTGCATATCTGAAGGTATTTTCTTTAACTTCCCCCACTAAAGAAACCACACACACACACACACACACACACACACACACACACACACACACACACATATATATATATATATATATATATATATATATGTTAATAATAAAATTATTGGTAATCCGTATGGAATTTCCAAGAGGATATAGATGCGTTGAGAGCTCTATGTCAAAGACAAAGCAAAAATGATTATATAATGAAAAACAAACAAAACAAAAACACCAGAGGCGATATTTCATTGGGGTCGATAAAAAAATGGCTTCAATGAATTAAATATCACCTATCGCTTTTTAAGTGTTTGTTTTTCTGTATATATATATATATATATAATGTAAATAACTCACAATCGGTTGTGAACTGGGGCAAGAATTGGTTGGTTAACTTTAACGCCTCTAAACCAAAACTGCTCTCTATTAACCACCACAGGGATCCATCCCTGCACCCTATTAGAATGTCTGAAGACCAACTTCTCGAGATTTCCTCTCTGCGGCTGCTCGGTCTCACGCTGTCCGCTGGCCTGAGATGGAACAAATACATCGAGTCAATTGCATCATCCACCGCAAGGAAAATTGACTCCCTGTGCCGAACCAGGACATTTTTCTCCCCGGAATCGATCCTCCAAATCTATAAATCAACCATTCGCCCTTGCATGGAGTATTGCTGCCATATATGGTCTGGAGCCCCTGTTGTTTGCCTCAGGGTTCTTGATAAGATCCAGAGACGGATATATATATATATATTCAATTGTATAGATATGAGACAAATTTTTCTGATGATCGCAAATGGGTGAAACTCAGGGTTTCAAACTCATACAACTGTTCTATCACAAATGTTAAGCACTTTCCACTAAGTACCACGCATATATATATATATATATATATTGTCATCCACAGACAGACTGTTTCGCTGTATCACAGCTCATCAGCGTGGCTATATATATATAATTAAGTAACGAAAATCTTGGTAATCCGTATGGATAACCCCAAGGAGGATGAAATCCCGAGAGCTTATTGTTACGTCAGAGCGAATAATTTAATTTAAAGGAAAACAGACCACTTTAATGTTCCATTTGTTATAATTTATTTCACCAGAGAATTTTACTTTTCTCTGAATCTTCAGACTTCAATTTCACCTTTGAAAGTGAAGTCTGAAGAATCAGAGAAAAATAAAATTCTCTGGTGAAATTATAACAAATGGAGCCTTAAAGTCGTCTGTTTTTCTTTAAATTAAATTATATATATATATATATATATATATATATATATATATATATATATATATAGAGAGAGAGAGAGAGAGAGAGAGAGAGAAAGAGATAAGAGTTTTAAAGGAAAGCGCAAATGTCTTATTTTAATTTTAATTATTTCTTTTTTTTTCTTTATATATCTTATTTTTATATTTTATTTTATTTTATTTTTATGGGGACTCCCTGCAACACCATCCACAAAATTTACTACATTGTTTAAGAATTCTTTCCGTTTTTTCTTTAGTCTGCTAATGTTGTCCGTGTATCATATATTATGTTCTCTAAAACTCATCAAATATACTTGAGAGCTTTTTTAAACTAATCTATAATCGAACTCTGTTTTATACGCAGACGTAAAATTATATAATGTTTTATTGAATGCATTTTCGATGATGACATTAAATTTATTCAGTGAAGTGTACATAGGCCACCATTGTTCACGCATTACTTCCTGCCAAGCACTGGTTGTTTATTGCATCTTGAAGTAAATAAAATAGACATCTCCTGTTGAAGATTTAAACTCAAGCACCGAGACAGACAAAGAGTCCTTTTTTATATATAAAGAGTAAATAAAGTAGCCATTTAGAATAATGGCGTCTATATTAAAGTCTCGATCTAACAAGGCTATTTAAGAAGATAAATTGAATTTTTAGGCTAATGTTTTGGTTTTGCAGCAATTTAATATGTTGGAAATACAAATGACAAGAATACAGCATTTAGATCCACAATGATGCCAGTAGTTACAAGAGCACTGGGAATTATTAAGATGAATGCAAAAACACACATTAAGAATTACCTTTCATCACAGGTAGTCGGTCAAAAAGTGATGCCTTCTTTAATTACAACGGATTTCAGACAAAACATAAAAGGAACACAAAAGTCTCAGGATTCTAAATCGAGTCCTCAACAACCCTTCCTTTCTTTATAATCTTCGTATGAGTGTTGGTAAAAAAAATGATGTCTGTTCTTCTTTAATTACAACAGATTTAATAATAGGAACACCCAAAGCCTACGAAAATAGACACAGAATTCTCAGGATTCCAAATCTAGTCCTTAACATTAAATCCTTTCTTTGTAATCCTGAAAGTCTACCTTTGAGTGAGGGCTTGTAGACCTGTTTAATGGCGGCTTTGTCTGCCATATGCGTGTTGCCGCTTTCGCTTCATCATTAGAGAACCGCTTCACGAACCAAAACAGATGAAAGTCTAAAGCAGCGATTCTTAACCTGGCATCCATGGATGTGTTTCAGAATGTCTGTGAGGGTCAGCTAAAAATTAATATTGAAAGAAATAAAAGAAAATGCATTCTACCACTGCTTGAAAGAAAACGCGCCTAGCCACTGCTTACAGTATTATTTTGACTTGCTACAAATCTTAAACATGTGTCATCATTCGCTGCACGACCGCCATTTTTTGCCACGTCATAAGATCACGTGATAATCCACATTTTCCACGGTTTTTCTTCCGATTATCTTCACATATACTGGATTAATTAATTAACCAGAATTTCTTTCAAGCGTGGTTGGCTTAAAAGTGATGCGTGTTCAGAGTGCATGACAGTGAAGTATGGGGAATTTGCACGTACAAATGTTGTGAAAAACCAGTCAGCTTGTGAGTATGTTTGTCTGTCTGTCTGTGAAGGACCAGTTCTTATTGCAGTCCGTTACTAAAGGGGTCCGTGAATAAAAGGGGTCTGTGTCACAAGGGGTCTGTGCCTTAAAAAAAAAGTTAAGAACCGCTTGTCTAAAGGTGTCAGTTCAAGTTTGTAGCGTGAATGAGGCAAGGTTGTCCTGTCCTGCCCGGTGATTGTCTGGATTTTAAGCTGCTGTGAGGGCTTGCATTATTACAGTGTAACCCGGATATAAGAGAGTTGTCGGGACCGGAGAATAAATGTATAATATCCGGGCTTCTCTTATATCCGGGTTTGATCTATTTTGTTTAGGTAAGTATGGCTCTAATTTGGGACCAGAGAAAATCTCTCTTATATCCGGGTTTCTCTTATATCCGGGTCTCTCCTATATCCGGGTCTCTTCTATATCCGGGTTACACTGTATTTATCCTACTACTCCATCTATTTATTGTGTTTATAGCATTTTCAAAGTTTGTAGCCCTTTCTCCTCCCGAAAACAGAAATTTTATGACAGCTTTTTACATTCTACGCCTGTCCAGAGTGGCAGCCATATTGAAAGAGAATTATAGGTAGAAAAAAAAGAAGGTAATCTATATATAAAATTCTGTGACTTCCGTTAGTCCATCCGTCACACCCTCTAAAATAGACGTATTTGCTGTTCGAAACCAAATTTTGGGGAGAAGTGAAAACCTGTAAGGGTGTACAGTTGGTTTGCATAGCTTAGTACAATAAATTTTCATTCATTTTTTTGAAAAAATTAAAAGTTTTATTATTCAACATATAAAATACTTCCAATGATTAAATAACAAATGCTTATTTAATAAAAATATAATATTGTTTTTTGCATATCTTTTCTTTAAGTTTTATATACAAGAATTAAGTTTCAAGTTCGTCCTACGTTTTCAAAAACTATAAACAAATCACAAGGCCAAACGCATCAAAAAGTTGGAATTTGGTTCTAGAATGAAATAGTTATCCATGACGAGTTGTATGTTGCATGCTCAAGAGTAAGAAATCATAAGAATTTCTTTTTTCTTTTTTAACACAAAAAGGAAAAAAAGTAATTAAAAAAAATATTGTTTGCCATGAAGAATAAAATTAAATTGAATTAAAGAAATGAAACTGTGAAGTAGGGTTTTTCTCAAAGTTTTTTTTTCCAAACAAATCAGCTTATTCAAATTTCATAGATTGGTTTGAGAAATTGAACAAAATATATACTTTGTAAATCTCGGCAAAAGAAATGTTACCGAAAACGTCGACAATACTTAATACGGTGAGGATTTCAATACGCGCGCAAAAAAAAAAAAAAAAAAAATTCTAGTATCGCAAAATTTCACCCAGAGCTACTAGGCACTTGAAGGTTTATAGGTAAAAAAAAGACAACTAGGAATTCTGACTAATATATTTGAATTAAATCAGAAAAAGGGATAATTTGTTAACCGATCTTTCGTCATAATGATTGAGTGAGGGCTTGTATACCTGTCTTGTAAAGGTTTAATGGCGGCTTTGTCTGCCATATACGTGTTGCCCCTTTCGCTTCATCATTAGAGAACCGCTTCACGAGCCAAAACAGATGAAAGTCTAAAGCAGCGATTCTTAACCTGGGATCCATGGATGTGTTTCAGAATGTCTGTGAGGGTCAGCTAAAAATTAATATTGAAAGAAATAAAAGAAAATGCATTCTACGACTGCTTGAAAGAAAACGCACCTAGCCACTGCTTACAGCATTTTTTGAGTTGCTACAAAATAAATAATGAATAAGTATAAATTTACAAATTGCAAGAAAAAAAAACAAACCAAAAAACAAAACCTGCTTTTTTTCCCCGACTCTCATTTCTTTTACTTCTGTTGTTGGCTCCACCTGAAAACAATTATTCTTTACCTACACATGTTGCGTAAAGGAATGTATTTTTCGTCCCAGATTACGGTGGTTAAACTGTAAGATCTGAGCGCAAGTGTTACCCCTACCCACATCATATGGTAAGCATTTTTTTCGTTCGTAATCTAAGCCTTCACATATGCGTATTTTTCCATGCATAATAAAAAAGAGGAGCTTAATATTTAATGCGTTCTTTTCCAGTGCGCTGTACACTCCTTTACGTATGACGTCACTTTGCACTAATTTAAACTTTCAGATCCCTATAAAATACCAGGATACGTATCTTGCCATGGTTCTTGAAGATGACGCAGACGATCGAAAAAAAATATCTGCTGAACTCATTTTCTAACTGTATGCAGGCCATTTGCTGCCAGTATAAGTTCTTGATTGTTCTAATATCTTTCGCAAGTACAGGGTGTCCATAAAGTTCGTGTGCACTTTAAAAAATTTATAACTTTATTTGTATTTGCGATAGAAATAATCTGTAAAAAATGTTATAAAGTTTAATGTATCTAGTTTTAAGTATAGCTAAAATAACTAATGTGATTTCAGGCATTACTGTAAATCAGTTGGCAAATGTTTTCCGTGAACCGCAAAATCGTATTACCCTTTGTATTGCTAATGATGGAGGACATGTGGAAACTTAAATAAAATTTCAATAAAACCTTAAAAAATATAGATTTACTTCTTTCTAATCCTTTTTACAAATTATTTCTATCGCAAATACAAATAAAGTTATACATTTTTTTAAACTGCACACGAACTTTATGGACACCCTGTATATGAAGGTCGCTGAGCAGTTCAAACAGGTCCTTGTGGCGTACTTTGTCGAACGCCTTTGCGTAGTCTATAAAACATAGGTGCACGTCCTTCTGCATTTGTAGTGCTCTTGCTGGTGACATTCTCAGCATGAATGTCGTGTTCCTTGTTCCGGTGTCTTTGACGAACATGCACTTGTCCAGTCCCTGGTTCAATTCTACTGCGTGCTCTATTCATCAAAATACAGATGATCGGTTTTGTTACGTGGCTCATGAGGCTGATTGTTTGGTGGGGTTTCTCATTCGTTCGCGCCTGCTTCCTTAGACGGTGCTATGAAAATAGATCTGCTGAGATCTTGCAGTATATCCCCACTGTTGTAGATTTCATTTATTATTTCTGTAATCTTGTCTATGCCAAAAGCATCATTAACTGATTTGGAATTGATTAGAACCTCTAGTACAGTGGTTCCTAAACATTTTTTTTCTGTAGGCTGCATTTTCAGAATGAAAATTTGCTCACACCTCACTAAATTTCATGTACAGTGTAACCCGGATATAAGAGAGTTGTCAGGACCGGAGAAGAAGTCTCTTATATCCGTGTTTCTCTTATATCCGGGTTTGGTCTATTATATATACATTAACACAGGCTCTAATTTGGAACCAGATAAAATCTCTCTTATATCCGTGTTTCTCTTATATCCGGGTTACACTGTAATAAAAAGTACAGTTTATACGCAATTTCAATCCTGATATACAATATCTGAGTCGAAAATGAGAAAAAAAAAAAAAAAATTAAATCCTATGGGTTGAATTTATTAAAACTTATATATATAGGTGTCACGATGGAGTAGTGGATAGTGGCTCGGATTGAGGAATCGGAGTTCGAATTCCAGTCGAATCCATTACATTCACTTACGTGCTAATTGGGCAAATAGCTATGGCAGGACAGGACACCAGGTTAACAATCTTCACCCGGCTTCCTTAATGTTTGGTGTGAATTTCGGGAAATGTCTCCTCCGACCTCATACTACAGTTTTTTGGGGGCACGTCAGTGTAGTTTAATGGTTAGCAAGCTTGTCTCGTTAGAACAATTACAACTGAGTGGTAGCTTCGATCCTCACTGGGTTGCTCCACACTTTCGGCCTTGTGCCACATCTAACCTACGCTTACAAAATCACCATATATGAAATGAATGAGGCAATGAAGTAAAAACAACTCAAATACAATGATAGGTAAATATTTATTAAATAAATAAAACAATATTTGATAATTAGAAATAATGAATAAATCCTTTAGTGTCAAAGCGGATTCAGTAGCAGTAATTTTTTTATATGAGTCGCAAGTGAAACGATGACAATGATCATGAACGATGAGAGAGCTCTTCTGTTGTTGAGGTAGGAAACAGCTGCTGCACACGACCGGGCGTCGTCTGCCATTTGCTTCACAGAGTTGATCCATTCGTAGATTACCTCTTCCAAGACATCCAGGGACATTCGACCGTACCTCAAAACCTGATGATGGAATTCTTTAATGTTGAAGAGGCTGCCTGGAAGATAGAAAAAAGATAAAAGCCATTAAATAAAAGAGGACACAGAATTTACAGATTCTTTACAAAATCCAAACAAGAATCAGCAATGTTATCGGTCCTGAACTGGCATCTCAGTCACTCCCCCACCGCCGTCACATGGATGCCCTCTGTCTTTTCTATAAATACTTTCATGGTAATCTTTCTGACGAGCTTTCCGCTTCGCAAATATTCGTTGGGGTTTCATTTTTACAGACAAATTGTACATATGGGAACTAGTTAGGACATCATAGAGACTTGAGGTATTATGGTGACTGTAGTAGGAATGTGTAAGAAATACTGTGATATGTTTTGGTCAGTAATTGTGGCTAGCTAAGGTTAAGATAAGACAGATTGAAAACCAGCCTTCGCCTAATCCCCTTTTGGCCTTGTGCCGCATTTTTAGATTATTCAAAATAAATATTACTTTCCGCTTCGTTACCTAGACTTTATAAATTTAGGCGCAGTATTAGATTGGCGGAAAGGTCTCACCATTTTACAAGTGAATCGGCTAGATGTAACCGTAAGTTCTATGCTAAGAGTTGTTTTTCTGACACTTCTTACTTGTTGAACTATCTTCCAGTTTCGTGCTTTCCAGTCAAATTGATCTTCAAAAATTAAATTGCAATGTCAATCGTTATCTTCTGTCTTCTTAATTCCTCTTCTTTTAAGGCCTTTCCCCTCACTAAAGTCTTCTAATTCTCTTTCACTCTTCTTACTTTCCAATCAACTTTGATCTTCAAACATTCCAATGCAATGTCAATCGTTATCTTCTGTCTTCTTAATTCCTCTTCTTTTATTGTCCTTTCCCCTCACTACAGTCTTCTAATTCTCTTTCACTCTTCTTACTTTCCAGCCAACTTTGATCTTCAAAAAATGCAATGCAATGTCAGTCGTTATCTTGTGTCTTCTTAATTGCTCTTCTTTTATTGTCCTTTCCCCTCACTAAAGTCTTCTAATTCTCTTTCACTCTTCTTACTTTCCAGACAACTTTGATCTTCAAACATTTCAATGCAATGTCAATCGTTATCTTCTGTCTTCTTAATTCCTCTTCTTTTATTGTCCTTTCCCCTCACTAAAGTCTTCTAATTCTCTTTCACTCTTCTTACTTTCCAGCCAACTTTGATCTTCAAACATTTCAATGCAATGCCAATCGTTATCTTCTGTCTTCTTAATTCCTCTTCTTTTATTGTCCTTTCCCCTCACTAAAGTCTTCTAATTCTCTTTCACTCTTCTTACTTTCCAGTCAACTTTGATCTTCAAAAAATTCAATGCAATGTCAATCGTTATCTTCTGTCTTCTTAATTTCTCTTCTTTTATTGTCCTTTCCCCTCACTAAAGTCTTCTAATTCTCTTTCACTCTTCTTACTTTCCAGTCAACTTTGATCTTCAAAAAATTCAATGCAATGTCAGTCGTTATCTTGTGTCTTCTTAATTGCTCTTCTTTTATTGTCCTTTCCCCTCACTAAAGTCTTCTAATTCTCTTTCACTCTTCTTACTTTCCAGTCAACTTTGATCTTCAAAAATTTCAATGCAATATCAATCGTTATCTTCTGTCTTCTTAATTCCTCTTTTATTATCTTTCCATTTTACAGTTGTCAATTGTTATCTATTTCAGTTCATTCATTGTTCCCTCTCATAATATTTTTTTCATTTCCCCAATTCTTCCATACTAATCCCCCCCATTTGCGTCTTAGTGGCTTTATTGTCTTCTTTAGGGTGAAATGATTAGAAAAATCTCACAACAGAACAGAAACAAGACAAAAAAGAAGAACGGTTGAAAATCAGTCGCTTTCCCACCGCCGTAATGTAATTTCCTTTTGCTTTTTGTATAAATATTTTCCAGGTTGTGGTTTTCATGAGCTCTATCTGTATCTTTGGTACCAAAACTCTACAAATTTAAACGCAGTACTAGATTGGTAGCTGGGTCTAATCATTTTACAGTTGAAATGGCTAGAATGGTAAATTCTATGCTAAAAGTTTCTTCTCTCTTCTTAATTCATTTTTTCTTTTTATTGTCCTCTATTCTTGATAAATTTTATCAGATTCTTTCAGACCCAGTAACCCTTTCCATCTTAGTTTGTTTATTGCCTCGCTTTGTGTGAACTAATTTTTAAAAAAATTCTTTAAAGCTAAACAAAATGACATTTTATTTCTGTTTTCTTTTATTGCAAGAAATTCGGCCTCCATATCCACTGTTCTTGTTCAATTTAAAAATATTTGTTTATAAACCGCGACTGAAATGATTTTGTTTCAGGAGAAAGTTTATAGAAAGTTTTATCCTCCCAAATGCATTTCTCCCATTATGGGCATTATATCCGTGATATAATAACGCCGTAATTCATGGACGGAACGGTATAGCTAAATGGTAAAGGAATGACAAACATGCTTGGTTCTCAGAGAGACTTTTATCCTGCTGCGTCGTACACAAAATTATATATACATATATACATGTGTCTCACTTGGAAAACAATATATCATATATCTACACAGCAAACCGAGTGTAAGGAGAAACAAAAAGGAAGGGTCTTACGTATAATATGGAGATTCTTCTGTGTTTCTGGAGAAGCCATGTTTAGGACTCCAGATTCATCTACTATGCCACAGGCGATGACATATTCCACGAAGAGGAAACAACGAGTCTTGGGTTTTCTTAAACTGAGGACTGAGAGCCGGAGGTCTTTTCCATACCCGGGGAAGATATATTCCCTAAAGGAAACGGCACTAACAGCTGTAGCATTTAGCAGCTGGTTACTCCGGGCTTAAGCCCGAGTAGGACGAAGATGCACGTATGTCTTGACGCCATTACGCTTACTGACTGAATGACTGGCCACCTTTGTCTTTGTGAAATGGCGTCACTAAGAGGCGGTCATGTGACCCACGTGACTTATCTCCATTAAATAATAATCCCATAGAGATAATAATAATTTTAGAGTAAAATAAGTCAGAAAGATAAGACTACTTAGTACAATATTGGACAATATGTCGTGTATTCAACCAACCTCGAAAAGATAATTGGTGGGACATAATCCACCACAAGTTGTACAGAATGTGGAGGTTACCATCATCTGAAATTTCTGCGTTCAGACTGATAGAGAAATCCAGGCAAATCGAGCACATTGTTAAAAATCATGTTGAAAATACATGTCTTCTGATAGATATTGCAGATCCAGCCGACAAAAACACATCTTTGAAAATGTTTGAGAAACTAAGTATGTAGAAGGATCTCGAAACAGAAATCAGTCGAATGTGGCGTCTCAAGACAACATTACCTGTTGATAAGCTTTGGAAACGATAGGGAAAGGAGCAAACAAATATGGAAACCAAATCCCTGGCAGCCTTAAAATATGTGAATTGCTAAAAAAAATCGTACGCATGCGTACTTTTCACACCTTGCATAGACTTCTATCCATGCAGTGACCACGATTACATACATTTTTCTCTTTGATTACATGGCACCTCGTCTGTCTGCATCTGCTAATACAATAAAACAAAAAAAAATCTTATGTGGTCACATAGGGCGTTGCAGAGAGAATGTGCCACGGACCATAATTAAAAAAAAAATTGCCGATAGAATCTTTTTAACATCAGGTGACGATGAGCATGTACCATATTTTAAGCATAGCATTGTTCTTCCCTAAAAATCAGCATTAGGCCCGACAAAAATTGGGCCCGACAAAAATTGGGCTCGAAAAAAATCAAAAACAAATAACATGCTTGCGCGAAATTAAAAATATGAAATGGCAACAATTTACCCATCGTACCCTGTATATTCTTTCAAGCCATCCTTATTGTTGATCGCTTTCCGTTAGCAGGCTTACGGCCACATCACGTTTAAACACCGGTTTCCCGTACGATCACCGAAGTTAAGCAACGTCAAGCCTGGTCAGTATCTAGATGGGTAACTGTTTCAGATTAGCAGGTTCTGTAAGCTTGGACGTGTGCATGGTATACCTTACGGTCACATCACGTTTAAACGCTGGTTCCTGTACGATCAACGAAGTTAAGCAACGTCAAGCCTGGTCAGTATCTAGATGGGTAACTGTTTCAGATTAGCAGGTTCTGTAAGCTTGGACGTGTGCATGGTATACCTTACGGCCACATCACGTTTAAACACCGGTTTCTCGTACGATCACCGAAGTTAAGCAACGTCGAGCTAGATCAGTACCTAGATGGGTAATCATTTTAGAATACCAGGCTCTGTAAGCTTGAATGTGTAGGTAGCATGCCTTACGGTCACATCACGTTTAAACGCTGTTTCCCGTACGATCACCGAAGTTAAGCAACGTCAAGCCTGGTCAGTATCTAGATGGGTAACTGTTTCAGATTAGCAGGTTCTGTAAGCTTGGACGTGTGCATGGTATGCCTTACGACCACATCACGTTTAAACCGAAGTTACGCCTCTCGTCCCGATGGCTTAGAATAGTTTTTTCTTTGTTCGTGTAAATAGATTCTTACCTAATTCGGTTTCTGCTTTTCTTCGGAGTTCTTTAATTTTAATTTCTCCCAGTTTATAAGAACACGCTTGACCGGGCCACGTGATATAACGGTCAACCTCGATTTCGACCTGAGACCTGGGAAATTCGGTGTAATTCAATATGAAATCAATAGCTCGTTCCCGCGGCCACCTGCAAATAGAGATAAATTGATAACGAAATTAATGTCAACACAGATAACTAATGGTGCCACTAACAACAATAAAAACATTACTGTTACTACTACTACTACTAATAATAATAATAATAAAATAGAAATTTTAGAAATTTATTTTTCGATCAAATTCATTTTAACGTTACATTTTGCTATTCCTTTTTCAATTTTTTTATTTTCTTATTTTAGTCCCACCTTAATAAAAACGAAATAAGGTCACGTTCTCACATCGCTTCAGAAGTCCGCATTGCCTGGCAATGCAAATATTCTGTGAAAGTTGCTTTCTGTTTGAGGTCGTACGACTTGATGGTGAAAAGCCATATTGCAAGATTTCTGGTTGAAACGGAAAAACCGTACGGAAGATAATAATAATAATAATAATAATAATAATAATAATAATAATAAGAAGAAGAAGAAGAAGAAGAAGAAGAAAGAAAGAAAGACGGGAACCAAAAATCACGTGATTATAATTCTTGGTTGTTTCAGCATCTTTGTACGGAACTGCACCCATCATCCGCATAACCCGCTCCCCCCTAAACGAAACATCCCAGACGTGCATAGGTGACTCACCTAAGGGGCTCTTTTTACTCATCAGTGACATAATTAAGGACTTAAAATTACTCCCTGAAAAGATTTTACCAGTTAATAATAATAATAATTGATTGATTGATGTTGCCTGAATGTGAGACATTCATATCACTATTGTGCCAGGTGTCGTAAGGGCAAACTGAACATTTACCTTACGAAAAACGAAATAAGGCCACGTTTCCTCATCGCTTCAGAAGTCCGCATTGCCTGGCAATGCAAATATTCTGTGAAAAATGCATCTGTTTGAGGTCGTACGACTTGATATAAAAACAATGGATCTAATCAGTAGGTCTCATGTCATTAATATAAAAATTAGACTGATATAACCATTGTCAACTATGAAAGAGGAAAGCCCAAAATGTGTGTGGTCACTGTCGAATATCTGTAAACACGTGACTTACCCAAAAGCATGAATTCCGGGATCGACTACCAATCGAACCGCGCGAAATATTTCATGACAGTATCGCCCGAATCTGTAAAATTAGAAAATTAGAAAAGCTTTATTTATTTGACAATCTGGAACGAATAAACACACACACCTTGGCGCACGCGCACGCACGCACACACACACACACACACACACACACACACACACACACGTATATATATAGGGTGCGATGGGTAAATTGTCACCGTTTTATAGTTTTCATTTCGCGCATGCGCGTTGTTTGTTTTTGATTTTGTTGACTGCAAAGTATAGTAGGGTCAGTTGGGCACCGTCTGTGAGAAAAAGAGCACCATGACGCAATTCACTCCGCCAGAAATTTGGAAACGGCATGCTGTACTGCTTGGCATCCGCACCGGAAGCTCCAGTACAAACATTTCAGAGTATTAGGGTGTTAATCTGAGAACAGTGCAGATGGTTCGGAAGGAGTTGAATGAGTCTAATAAACAAAGAATATATGCAAGGTAAATTAACAGTACCAGAAACGGTAATATGGTGGTTGCCGGGCCTGGGGAATGTTGTCTTTAGTCAAAGACTGCTGCACAAGCCATGGTCACTGATGGAAATTCCGTGATGTGTTGAGACGACCACCCTCTACACACTTTCCTTTCAAGCACTGCTATAAACAGAGGGGGGGGCGAGAATGTTATAACTTAGTGTGCATGCGCGGGAGAGGTCAGGGTCAATCTGTGCCAAGCGGTTTCACTCTACATACTTTATCTCCGTTACCATAACGACAGTTTCGATACTTTTTGCTCAGACCTCGTACATTACAAGAGATGAGATTGCGTTTATATAAACCATCGTCTTAGTCCTTGAATGCCCCGTAAAGGACTGTAAAAATGTCTCCCACATTCATTCCATTCTTCACTTCAAATGATTCTGACAGCGTACCCCTATTTAGCCTTCATACCATGACGAAAACCTCGAAGCATGTTAATAAATCTTTCTTGTCAGCCGATTTCTCTCAATGTCTTCTACAAAGCAATCCTATTCGCTGTATCAAATGCCTTTGTCAAATCAACAAAACCTTCATAAAAATGCACTTTCTGCATCACGCGTTTCTCCTGTAATTTCCTTGCCGAAAAGGTCGTATCCTTGGTAACCCGACCTGCCCGAAAGACACACTGAGATTCTTGAAGCACGTCATTAATAGTAGGATTGAGCAGTCAGTCCAACGTTATGCTACATACAAAATTTTCCAGCTACAGGCAGAACAGTAATACTTCTGTAGATATCGTAAATATCTTCACCGCCAGGAATTCCTTTGAAAAGTACTAGCATTAATGCATCACGCCAGCCGTCAGGAACACATTCTTTTTCCCAAGAATCTTGCCCCACCCCCACCCCGAAAAAAAAGCTTCTTCTTTTAGTGCATATAACATCCAGCTATATCTTCACTTTTTTAGGATACTATTATACATCCGACATTCATAGGATTATTCATATTTGGAAAAGACGATCATTAAAATTAATCGATATAAAATTTCTGTCGTTTTCAATTATATATATATATATATATATATATATATATATATATATATATATATATATATTATTTTAGGATATTACATCAAAGCATGTAAAAAAAGGCTACACAAATGCAAACATGTTTCGATGTGTACTAACACATCTCATTAGGCGTTAGTGAATAACTGGTTAGTAGATATTGAAACATGATTGCATTTGTGTAGCGTTTTTTGTTTGTTTTTTTACATGTTTTTGATGTAACATCAGAAAATTATGAACATTGCTCTACCTCTTGTATTGAGCCCTGTTTTAAATTGAACGTTACGAACGTCGGAATTGGATTCTATTCGTTCTCATTTCACACACACACACACACACACACACACACACACACACACACACACACACACACACATATATATATATATATATATATATATACATATATATATATATTATTTATTTATTATATTATTTATTTACTTATTATACTTTTATCATACAGACAAAACCATTTTACTCACTACAAAGATGCAACTTGGTTTCAGTGCATTTCAACTGCACATCGACGGGTGAGAATCGAAAATGGTTATGAACAATCCTGCTTGTAGGCAAGCCGGATGTGAAACGTCACTTCCTTTTTTCCATTTGTTCGAGAAGAAAAATATATACATTAAAAAAAAAAATAGGTGTCGGAGTGAAACAATAGTGCTTGTTGATAGCAGTTTGGTGATGAATGGACCGGGTGTTTAATGTTGATTGGCCTGTGGACATTTTTTTTCCGCTGATAAACATCGCTCTACTATCGGTATCGAGCCCTCTTTTGAATTAATGTTGTGAACGTTGGAATTTATATATTACATTCGTTCTCATCGCATCGGATATATATATATATATATATATATATATATATATATATATATATATATATATATATATATATATATATATGACAATAAGAAAACAGTAATTGTGACGCGTTTTGTCCAATGTGGACTTTTTCAAACCAAGAAACGAAATGAATATAATTAAACAAAGAAAATTAATAAAATACAAAAAACACAGTGTTCTTAGCAACTGGAATGTAGGAAACGCTATTTTCATATTGCTAACTGAAAATAACGTCAGTTAATGTTTTCTTATTGTCATTTATTTATAAATATTGTCTTCTCTAAAAGTTAACTTTGAGAAATTTTCATATATATATATATATATATATATATATATATATATATATACAGAGGTGTGAGATTTTATGTATATTAATTAATATATATTTTTTTGCTCTATTTCATTACATTGAATACTGCTCCGTTAACACCGGGCGATAAGTTGTAATTCTATTACCATATATATATATATATATATATATATATATATATATATATATATATATATACCTTAGTTTGCACGCGTGTCTACATGATAAAATTTGGGCAGTACATAACATTAGCCTTTTTCACTTCACACGTAAAGATTTAATTTTCAGATGAACGCAACAATTTTCGTCTTAGAAGAAAACAATTTTGTGATTACGACATTCTGCTCATGGCGAAAGTCTGCGGAATAAAAGGAATATTAAACAACATGGTAATTTTCTTTCTTCCTTTAATAAGGATACCAAAATTCTGAGAGGATCATATTAAAAATTAGTAGACAAAACTTGTTTAAATTATTTAATGAGACATGTCTTAATATATATATATATATATATATATATATATATATATATATATATATATATATATTTATTTATTTATTTATTTATTTATTTATTTATTTATTTATTATGAAATGGACAAAGTCCGACAACTATTTTAAGACATTTTTATGTTTATACATTCTTTTTTATAGATACAAAAAATTAAGTAAATGCTCTGTTTATAACAAACAGTATTAACTACATTTTACCGGCCTGAATGTCCGAGAAATTTTCATAGAAAATATGCGTCCTCCGACAGGAATCGAACCTGTATCCTATACAGAACCGTCATATAGCCTGGCGTGATTTACCGATTGAGCCACAGAGGATCGTTTCTGTTGGCGAAGTCGATTTTTATTGTTTTTAAACTACAATTTCTCCATGATTTTCTCTCATACATTCATAACTGCTCGATGCGTATCCAAATGTAAACAAATGACGTCACACATTATGAAATGAACAAAGTCCTAACAATTATGTTAAGGCATTTTTTTAAATGTTTATACGTTCTTTATATAGATACAAATATTTAAGTAAATGCTCTGTTGATAATAAAAATATAAAATATATATATACTGGCTATCGACAAAGTGAGTATGACCATCACTGACATGTCCAGTCCATCAATTAAACTCCCCCCCCCAACAACAACAACAGCACTGCATTCATTGGTTGTGTGAACGACAATAGCTCATAAAGCCGTTCATCATCACTTCTATGAAAATTCCTCGGACATTCAGGCCGGTAAATGTCGTTAATACTGTTTGTTATAAACAGAGCATTTATTTAAATATTTGTATCTATTAAAAGAACGTATAAACATAAAGAAATGTCTCAATATATATATATATATATATATATATATATATATATATATATATATATATATATATATATATATATATATAAATTACATATAAGAGAAATTCAAAAATATTATTACAGTATTTTTTAATTTCTCTTATATGTAATTTATTTATTTAGATATGCACTATTATAATAAATACATTGACCTCTCTTTGTGGATCAGTTTTAATATTTTATGTTATTAGACTTCACAGATTATTTACACACGGACTTTTATATATATATATATATATATATATATATATGTATATATATATATATATATATATATATATATATATATATATATATATATATATATATATATATATATATATATATATATATATATATATATATATCTAGACCAGATATGAATAGAAGAGATTCATGGAAGATTTAAGTTTAAAGATAGTAAAATCGACCTTGCTAACCAGACGCTGCTCTGTGGCCGAAAGGTTAAGGCACATCACGCGAAATGATGGTTCCGTATAGGATACAGGTTCGATTCCTGTCGGAGAGCGAAAATTTTCTATGAAAATTTCTCGGACATTCAGGCCGGTAAATGTTATTTAATACTGTTTATTATAAAACAGAGCATTTGCTTAAATACATGTATCTATAAAAAGAACGTTAAACATAATATAAATGTCTTTAAATAAATTGTCGGGCTATGTCCAATTCTAAAATATATATATATATATATATATAGGCATATCTTCAATTTCAAGGATCTATTTCTTAATGTTGTTACAAAACTGATTAAGAAAGACGCCGTAGTTTTGGTTATTTCTTTTATTTTCACAAGTACTTTCAATCTCATCCAAGATCATCTTCATCTTCAGTAATGTAATTGATAGTTGTGAATTGGGGGATGAGGGCAATGTGCCTCCCTTATAGTCAATTTACGTTAAGAATATGTAAGGGAGGTAACTTTGTTTTAATTTATTATTATTATTTATCTATTTATTATTATTAACGTTTTAAAAATACTCAACCTTTACAGTTTTTTTTTTTTACAATTTGAGCATCTCAAAACATTGCTTTTATAGACATTTTAAAACATTACTGCTATACTTTATAATTAAGATTATTTGGTGTTGGTTTCATTTTTTAATATAAACTTGACAACCGAAACCAATTTGAAAAAAAAGTCAACAAAAATCTTATTAACGAACTAAAATTGAAAATCAACAAACTGATCACAGCCAACAACGCAGAACAACGCATTTTAAACCTTCTTAAAATAACACTGTGCAACACTTAAAAAAGTATAGAAAATCTGTGGTCATTTTTATATTCACAATAGCATGAAAAATTCATCTCTGGCCTTCTTTTTGTTGAATTAGGTATAGTTTTTGCAAAATTGTCACTTTCCAGAATCTCGTCAAAAATGTTAAAAATAAATTTCTTACAACATTGCGCTTACATATTTTGTATTATGTTATTATGTGCTTATATTTAACCGTGTTTATCACTTAATACGTTATGCCTTAAAACCTGTATTTAATATATTTTATATTTCTTTATACTTTTTCTATAGGTTTCGAAAATGACGTCAAGACAGTGCAAAAATGATCCAAACAGATTCTGCTACATATGTGACGATTTTTTCTTTTTTTTATTGAACAAAGTAACTAATAATAACAAAACAAAAGTCATTGAAACAAAGCAAGGTCAGTCGACCAATGATGACAATTCCAGAACAACGTAACTATAAACAATTTTTTCTATCCTCTGCCAGCCGCTATGATGGAGAAAGCATTACCTCGAACCGTCGCCAGTGAGACACGCTGCAAGAGCCACTCCGTTTCGCGAGGCTCGTTCCTTAATCGCGACGCAATCGCGCCAATCCTCCGAAGGAACGCCATCGAACGAGGGCCAATAACCCCTGAAGTCTCCACTGCCACAGGAGTAAAAAAAAAAAATTATCAGCAAGAGAAGAATATTTAACTATTTTTTTCATCTCTGCGTCTCGGGCGACGGAGCCCGGCTCAACCGCGGACCTGATCAAATTGCCGACCGAAAATGTATCCGCACAAGTCGCATCCCAAATCAACGACTTACCCATTTTAAAAGGGAAGATGGTAATGCCATCCGGCCGCTACATATGTGGCGAATTAACATTTGCTAAAGAAAAGCGCACCATTACAAGTCATATCAAGAAATTGTACAAGGCGTACTTTCATTGTGAATTGGTGACTACAAACCAGGATACATGTATGGAAGTACAAAAATACATAAACCTAACTTCCCTCCACGTCCTATCATATCCTAAATCCCCATTCTGGTTTATCAATTAACCTAAATCATTAACCAACTCATTACACCATACGTACCTTGTAAATAAAATATTAATTCAACACATGAACTAATCCAAATCTTAAAAACGCAAAAACCTAATAATGAAATCATAACCTCACTTGATGCTAAAAGTTTGTTTACCAATGTCCTAGTTTGAGAAACGATTGATATAATTATTAAGAATATTTACAACAATCCATCTCTCCCTGCATTAAAAATGAAACCTAACATATTACGGAAACTACTCTTGACTGAGGTTTCATTCTATGACAATCAAAATAATATATAAGTACAACGTGATGGCGTTTGCATGAGTTCAATTCTGGGACCAACATTTAGTAACTTCTACATGGCTAATCTTGGTGGACACTAATAATAGTACATTCACTATTTCCCCATATAAAAAATGAACTAGCTTAAACACGTGAACTCTCAAACTATAAAAGTGATCTCCATCAGTTGGAGATCCAATGCAACGCTTAACACAATTTACGGAGAACTGAGACCAATCTCTCTTAAGCTCAAACAAAAACGATTGCAGTTTGCGGGTCATTGCCACCGGGCGGACAGGGAAACCGTCTCGTCCGTACTCCTATGGCATCCTTCTGGGAGTGTCTTCTCGCGAGAATTGACTTTATTAAACATCATAGCTCGGGACTGATATGTATTTAGAGAATCTTGATAAAATCCAAAGAAGAATCTGTAATGTTATCGGTCCTGACCTGGCATCTCGGCATCAGTCCTTTTCCCACCGCAGTAACGTAGCTTCCCTGTGCCTTTTTTATAAATACTTTCATAGTAATTGTTCTGATGAACTTTTCTCTATGTTATCTAGACATTACAAATTTAAGCGCGGTACTAAATTGGTGGCAAGTTTTCGTCATTTTATAGTTGAAATGGCTCGAAGTTACCGTAAGTTCTATGCTAACAGATTCTTTTATCGCATTTCTCGCTTATGCAATTCTCTTCTGGTTTCTTGCTTTCCAGTCAACTTTGATCTTCAAAAATTTCAATGCAATATCAATCGTTATCTTCTGTCTACTTAATTCCTCTTCTTTTATTGCCCTTTCCCCTCACTAAAGTCTTCTAATTCTCTTTCACTCTTCTTACTTTCCAATCAACTTTGATCTTCAAACATTTCAATGCAATGTCAATCATTATCTTGTGTCTTCTTAATTCCTCTTCTTTTATTGTCCTTTCCTCTCACTAAAGTCTTCTAATTCTCTTTCACTCATCTTACTTTCCAATCAACTTTGATCTTCAAAAATTTCAATGCAATGTCAATCGTTATCTTCTGTCTTCTTAATTCCTCTTCTTTTATTGTCCTTTCCCCTCACTAAAGTCTTCTAAATCTCTTTCACTCTTCTTACTTTCCAGTCAACTTTGATCTTCAAAAATTTCAATGCAATGTCAATCGTTATCTTCTGTCTTCTTAATTCCTCTTCTTTTATTGTCTCCTCTCCTTATTAGTAGCTTTTCTCACATTCCCTATCACTCACTAATCCCTTGTGTCCTAGTGGCTCGTTTGGGTGAAATGATAAAAAAAACGAGTCTGAGATGAGAAAATTTAAATAACGCCTGAACTTTCTGGAAACTTTGCACAAAGTTCCCTGTCATGTCACTGTATTGGTTACAAAAGGTTTTAAGCGGTTATTTCTCAATGGAACGTGGGATAAACATAATAAGACAAATCGATTAAAAAAAAGGAAAACTTACAATTCGTAAGGATCTTTGTATAGATTCAATTCTTCCCCGAGGTACTCAGCATAAGTGGCCCAGCCCTGAAAAAAAAGAAGAAAAAAAAAAGAAGAGAAATGTACAATAAAAGGGTTTCAATGAGGTTGAATCCAGTTAAAATGACAAGGAAGAAGGTACAATAAAAGGATTTCAATGAGGTTGAATCCAGTTAAAATGACAAGGAAGAAGGTACAATAAAAGGATTTCAATGAGGTTGAATCCAGTTAAAATGACAAGGAAGAAGGTACAATAAAAGGGTTTCAATGAGGTTAAATCCAGTTAAAATGACAAGGAAGAAGGTACAATAAAAGGGTTTCAATGAGGTTGAATCCAGTTAAAATGACAAGGAAGAAGGTACAATAAAAGGGTTTCAATGAGGTTGAATCCAGTTAAAATGACAAGGAAGAAGGTACAATAAAAGGATTTCAATGAGGTTGAATCCAATTAAAATGACAAGGAAGAAGGTACAATAAAAGGATTTCAATGAGGTTGAATCCAGTTAAAATGACAAGGAAGAAGGTACAATAAAAGGATTTCAATGAGGTTGAATCCAGTTAAAATGACAAGGAAGAAGGTACAATAAAAGGATTTCAATGAGGTTGAATCCAGTTAAAATGACAAGGAAGAAGGTACAATAAAAGGATTTCAATGAGGTTGAATCCAGTTAAAATGACAAGGAAGAAGGTACAATAAAAGGATTTCAATGAGGTTGAATCCAGTTAAAATGACAAGGAAGAAGGTACAATAAAAGGGTTTCAATGAGGTTGAATCCAGTTAAAATGACAAGGAAGAAGGTACAATAAAAGGGTTTCAATGAGGTTGAATCCAGTTAAAATGACAAGGAAGAAGGTACAATAAAAGGGTTTCAATGAGGTTGAATCCTGTTAAAATGACAAGGAAGAAGGTACAATAAAAGGGTTTCAATGAGGTTGAATCCTGTTAAAATGACAAGGAAGAAGGTATAATAAAAGGGTTTCAATGAGGTTGAATCCAGTTAAAAGGGTATATTTATCTTGAAGGTATAAAATGTAAATGTTCTTAATAGTTTTTGTGATTTGATGTAAGTTGTTGAAGTTCGTGACAGAATCTGTTAGTGCCAATTAGCAGAACGAAGTAATCCCAAGAGGAGACAAAGGCTTCTGTGTCAACATTGCTACAGAAAGAAAGCGGAAGAGGAAGGGATAGACCGCTCTTTTATTGTACTTAAATGGTACTTGGCAGATGTTGATATTCATTAAGAAAGACACCGTAGTTTTTTAAATTTCTTTTATTTCCCCAAATGCTTTCAATCTCATCCAAGATCATCTAGATTGGCAGATAGGTCTCATCGTTTCACTGTTGAAATAGATGTAACCGTAAATTCTATTCTAAAACATTCTTTTCTTTCACATCTCAAGATTTCTTGCTTCCTGCCACCTTAAAACAATTTAAATGCAACGTCAGTTGTCATCTTCTCTATACCTGTTCTTTTATTGTCTTTTTCTTCCCACGAAAGTCTACTCGTTCTCTTTCGTTCTCAGTAACCCCTTGCGTCTTAGCGGCTTCATCGCCTTGGTTACGGTGAAATGCTTAAAGTAACTTCATATATCCTCAACATTATCCCAAAATGTGTCATTTTAAAACATATCTTTTATTGTCCTTTCTTCTAACTATAGTCTTCTCATTCTCTTTCATTCTCAGTAACCCCTTGCGTCTTAGTGGCATTATCCTCTTTCTTGGGGTGAAATGATTAAAAAAATTCACATGTCTTCACCAGTATCCAAAGATGTGTAGTGTAATTTTAAAACATTTATTTTATTGTCCATTCTACACGCTAAAGTCTTCTCATTCTCTTTCATTCCCAGTAACCCCTTGCGCCTTAGTCACATTATCGCCTTTCTTGGTGTGAAATGATTAAAATAACGTTCACAGGTCTTCACCAGAATCCAAAGATGTGTAGTGTAATTTTAAAGCATTTCTTTTATTGTCCTTTCTCCTTAGGAAAGTCTTCTCATTCTCTTTCCTTCTCAATAACTCCCTTGCGTCTTGGTGACATTATCGCCTTTCTTGGTGTGAAATGATTAAAATAACGTTCACAGGTCTTCACCAGTATCCAAAGATGTGTAGTGTAATTTTAAAACATTTCTTTTATTGTCCTCTCTACACGCTAAAGTCTTCTCATTCTCTTTCATTCTCAGCAACCCATTGCGCTTTAGTGATATTATCGCCTTGCTTGGTGTGAAATGGCTAAAAACATATTGTCAGATTTTGGGTAGTGGATAGAACCGTGAATTTTTTTCGCATCAGATCTTAAATCTTATACTTAATATCACGACATATAAATACTTTAATATTTACCTCCATATATGTTGCATATGTCGGCAAGGCCAACGGCACAGAGTAATATTTGCCAGAGACAAAATGTCGCCGGTAACTTGGGATGGAATGGGCTTTGCTATAGGAAACCTACAAAAAGAAAGAGAAAGAAAAGTGTCAATAAATTACTGTCAGCATTTGAAGACATATTTCGAGCAGCGTATCTGATGGCATGGAAGAATCTTTCTTCAAGAAAAAGGCTGAATTATTTTTCTAGGCTCTACATTGCAAAGATAAAGTAACAGTAACGAATAAGCCAATTTTTATCGCGATGTCTTTGTCTCCCAGTATCTGTACTTTGCTTTACTACATAAAACTGTAATATTAAATGTATATAGGAGAAAGGCTTTCTATGTGAAGCTGAGGTATCTGGTGGGCAAATCAACAAAAAACTACCGAATAGCAGAAATCACATCACTTGAGGACGACCATCAGCAGCAACATCTAAACTGGATAGCACATGTAACCCGAAGAGAAACTGATGACGTAATCAAGATGATGACGTGTCGCACGGCCCCAAATGAAAGTTTATGAAAGTTTATGAAAGTCAATACATGAAAGAGCGATAACAGATACTGGACTTGTGAAGCCTATTTTACTGAAAAATTGTTTTAAGAGAAAGATTTTATATATTTCAATCGACAGTGGCACTGGCTGTTCAGTCAATAAGTGTGGAACGTTAGCTTATAAAGAAACAGCTAATATTAACACTGTTGTTTACCCAAGTGCCAAAGACTACCAACATTGCTTAGCTTAACTTCATAAGTGAATAGGTAAAGACCTTTATATGCAATGATGATGTAGCTGGTAGGCCAATGTTTATCGAGATTTCATTGTCTCCCAGTACTTGTATTTGGCCTAAATTTATTTGAAGTAAAGTTAAAGAATAGACACTTAGTACTTAGACACGCAGAAACTTAGTACTTTGACACTTAGAAACTTACTACTTAGAGACTTAGTGCATAGACACTTAGTACTAAGACACTTAGTACTTAGATACTTAGAAACTTAATGTTTAGACACTTAGTACTTAGATACTTAGTACTTAGACACTGCTTAGACACTTAGAACTAAGACACTTAGTACTTAGACACTTACACAATTAGTACTTAGACACTTAGTACTTAGTACGTTTATACACTTAGTACTTAGACAATTAGTACTTAGGCACTTAGAAAATTAGTACTTAGGCACTTAGACACTTAGTGCTTAGACACTTAGATACTTAGTACTTAGACACTGGGAATGATTTTTGCCAAGACCCTCAGGCTTCATATGCTCAAAGCAATTTTTAACCATTGATCTGAGAAAGAGTTTGTAGAGGGCTGACAGTTTAGATATTTCTGAACGGGTTTTGGCGCCATGTATGGCAGCCATATGAAAGTCTCGATCTGACGGAGCCATGACTCGAGTTATAAGATGAGTGTTTTTGGTTTTGTAGCAATATGCGGCGTTGTGCAAAACTAACCAAGTGCAGCCTATTATATGTTTAATTTCTTTATCTCTTAAAATTGTTATAACTGATCCATACACCAAATTATCTGAAGTGATTAATATATATATATATATATATATATATATATATATATATATTGAGGCATACGAATCAATCATAATATTAGCTGTTTCCTTATAAGGAAACATTTCACAAACATTGTCCGAGCAGCCAGTACTGTTTTCGGTTGAAATTTATAAAATCTTACTCTTAAAACAATTTTTCAGGAAAACAGGTTTCTCAAGTCCAGTCGCAGTTATTGCTCTTTCCAGTACTGATGAAGGTTTCCTTCCTAACCTTTTGTTTGAAGTGGTGTGGAATGTCAACATCTTGATTATGTCATTATTTTCTCTTCTGTTCAAGGAAGGATGACCTTTGCCAAGATCCTCAAGCTTTACTCGCTTACAGACTTTTTTCAGCACTGATTTTAGATAGCGGTTGCATACAACTGACAGTTTAGATATTTCTGAACGGGTTTGGCGTCATACATTATAACCATATGAAAGTCTCGATCTGACGAGGATATTTAAGAACGTAACTCGAGTTTTCAGATTGATGTTTTGGTTTAGCAGCAACTTGCGGTATTGGGCGAAACTATCTCTGCTGCAGACTATTCTATGTTCAATTTCCCTTTTCTCCTATACTAAATTTTGTTATAACTGATCCATATGCTGAGGTATTTGAAGTTTTTAGTATTTACTAATTCCACATCCTGAATTTTTAAGATGGATTCAGGGTGTGTCGCGTCATCACTGCTTTCATTTCAATTTTTCCAGATCATAGTTTCATCTTTGGAAAGGTTTAAGTATTATTTCTTGGAACACTTGATAGGGGGTGATTTATAAAATTTTACTCAAGTTTTACTTGCTATCCATTTTAGTTGTTGCCGCTGTTGATATTCCTCGTGTGATGTGATTACTGTCATTTGGTACAGTTCTTTGTTTGTGATTTTGTTTGTACCAGTTACCAATGTTCAAAGAAGGAAGATCTTTACCAAGAATCTCAGGCATTCACTCAATTTATGTGGATATGTGAGGACGTTAATGATTAACCCTAGACTTGAACAGGTTAAGGTTGTAGTGATCAGGGAAGTATCATCTTGGGAGACAGTTTCAAAAGTTACCAGTTTGTGGAAAGATGAGAGAACCATACAGATCAACAACGGAATACAAAGAGAATGATACAGAGCTATGAAAATATATTTTTTCATCTTGTATAAGTCCCAAGAGCCACACGAGGTAGATGGTTACAGAGTAAGACGTAAGCGGTACAGTTTATGGAAATTAAGGAAAGTAACGGTTAATCCTAGATATGAACAGCTTAAGATTGTAGTGATCAGGGAAGCATCCTCTTGGGAGTCGGTCCCACAAAATTCGCTAGGAGACGCTGTTCCAGTGGATCTTAGATCTCACAAGTGGAATACGAAATGAAAGAAGGTGAAGAAAAGTTTATGAGGTATTTTTTCCGGTGCGATACGGAATGTTACCCAACGCCAGTTTAAAGTGGGTTTAACAGCAATACAATGGAAAAAATTGCTTAACCCCACTCGGAAGTTCCCCCTTTGCGGACGCCTCAGGCATCGGGGAATACACACAACCCCTTTCTGAAGGATATTCCATTCATACGAATCTATCCTAAAAATGTTATCGGCATTAAATAACCCATTGTGGTTGATATGCCGTAAAACAAAATAAACCAAACCAATCTAAACCAAAGAATACATATTCTATTCATACGAATCTATCCTAAAAATGTTATCGGCCTTAAATAACCCATTGTGGTTGATATGCCGTAAAACAAAATAAACTAAACCAACCTAAACCAAAGAATATATATTCTATTCATACGAATCTATCCTAAAAATGTTGTCGGCATTAAATAACCCATTGAGGTTGATATGCCGTAAAACCCAGTGCTTAAAGCTGATATTTTAAAAACCCAGTGCTTAAATCTAATATTTTTATACTTTTCCCAACCAAAATACCAGGCAAGAAAAACCGACGCTTTAATGGTGACTCTTCATTGAATATATTTTCTGATAAATGTAGCATTTTAAATGGTAAGACAATTTATATTTAAAATTTGACCATCCGTCAGCGATACGACAGGTACTGAATTATTTGTATAACTGACGTCGTTTTAAAAATTTGAAAACCTACCTGGAAATGATGTCCGGGGTTAGCTTCGTGTAGAGTTAAAGGTAGCATGGTAAAAGTGGACCTGTTTAAAAAAAAAAAAATTGAGAGGGGTAATGAGAGAAAGGGTGGACGGGTTTTAAATTCAAATTAATCTGTAGTACGTTCATTCAAATGAGTTTACGAGGGATAAGCTAGAGATGTGGCCTGTGGCAACTATAAAAATTTTTTCGTCCACCGGCCCGAATATTCGAGAAAAAAATAAAAAAATTACGCTCCCCGGTAGGATTCGAACCTGCATCCTCACTGTTTAATAAATAAACGGAACGTCTACTCAAATATAAGTATCCACTAAAAATAACGTTTAAAGTTATAAAATACATACATATAACAGGTGTAGCAGCAAAATTGTCCAAATAGTTTAACAGTATGGCCTAATTGTTCATCTACAAAATGTTTAATACCTTTTAACAAATACTCAAATAATTGAGTTTTTTCCAGGTTTTTCAGTTTAGCCAACTTGACATCATTTATTGTAAGAATCACTGACAAATCCTTTGAGTCATTCAGCTAGAAAGAGAATAGCTTAAAATCGTTTTGTGTCAGCACCACTATGCCTTCTGAACTGACTTTGAAAATAGAAGGCAGAGTATGAGGTGAGGAAAACTATGCAATCAAGAGTTTTGGGATTGTTGCCAAGAAAAATGTGAACAAAATTCCGAAAGAAAATCTGATCCTCACTCTATTGAAGCAATTATTCAAGCCAAAGGGCAAATACGTCGACGTTCTGTGTTTATCTAATAATAACGATCACATTTTAGAAATAAATATTTCTTTTAAACTTAAAGAAAGTACTGAAAGGTGACATTTTCGCTGGTGGCCAAGTATTTTTGCATAACCTGTTTTTCAGCACCCCTATCCTTAAAGGTACTACGACTGGAAGTGTTTTAAGTGCAAATAAATCCGGGAGGCCACCAAAGTTAGACAAGAGAAAGGAAAGAAACATACTGCATTAACGAAAAGACAGTAACTTGTTCTCTTGTCCTCAAAGATCATAAAATGTACTGTGAAAAACATACTACTAATTACACTAGATTTGGGTGTAAAATTAACAAAAGTAATTAATTGACTAAGGTTGCTAAAAGATTTTGCACGCTAGTGTATCATAACCAGTTGACATGGGCAATTATGAAAGGTACTGTCTAGTAACAATATATATATATATATATATATATATATGTATATCTGTATATGTGTGTGTGTGTGTGTGTGTGTATTGCTATAAAGTGCAAATTTACAACAAACCTTAACGAAGATTCAAGTTAATAACACTGGCATTTTATATAGGTCATATTACTGAAAACATCTCGCTGTAAGAGAGGCCAATTGCATAAAACATCTAGCACCCAGTATAACTCTCATCTTTTTCAGCAATGTAAATGGTTTGTTAAAGTTGTCTTTTTTTAAATAGAAAGACGCCAACTCGAACTCCAGAGCTGAATAAACATTGCTACTAGTATTCAAACAGCGTTTTAAATAGTCAAACATGAAAATAAATTAACTACACCTAAAACCAAACCCCTTGAAAAGGGCTAAAGAAGATACCGCAAGCGCTTGAGACAATGGACAAGAAGGACATTTTTTGTAAAAAGTTAACATTTTTGAAAAACTAAATAAAAAGTTTAATCAAATTTTCCTTGCCTGTCATAATCAACGTTATTTAATCTAATCTAATTTTATATTTATTACTAAAAATTACTTTTTGCCAACAATTAGGTGATATTTTGATTAATGATGTTTTTATATTGTCGCTATACACCCGTTGAATTTTTTTTTGTAATACTCTGCGTACTGTAGAAAATGAAACCTCACTGTTAATACTGTACTCACTTATCTGGCTGTTAATTTTGGATTACCTACTGAGACACTCACAATCTTTCTTTCATCTCTCTTGTCTTATCTTTCGTGGTCTTATTTGGTTTTATTTGCCTTTAAAACACTTCCAGTCGTAGCAAACGTCTTTTAGGTGATTTGAACTCTGTTCCTGGAAATTGCCAGACGCCTGGCTACCTCTCATTGAGTCGTCTTCCCCTTCAAAGTCATAACCTTCATCTTTCAGCAGATATTTTAGCAATGATTTTAGTGTAAACAAACAAGCTAATGTTTAACTGTTAAGAGCCACACCAGATATGAAATTGTGGAGAGCCATGGCTCCCTTCGTCCTGAAGAGACGTGACACATATTAGAAAAATAATTTTCAACTACAATGACTTGTCAAGGCACCTTACACTCATGTTAATAAGATGGAACAATTCTTACTTGCGTATTATCGTCACTTTATTATCATCTCAAATCTGTCATTGCCCCAATAGATTTGTAAAGCCTTTATCAGCTTCACGCTGCTGAAAGCGGCATCTCCTCTGTTACACGGTTCCTATGAAAACGTAATAACTTATTTTTGATTCCTCAAAGTCAAGTGACACAACTGACAACACATGTACTGGTAAATAATCTTAAATTAAAAAAAATAAACGGCAAATTCTGTCTACCGTTCGTGCGTCTGAAACCTCTCTAACTTGGACCACACTTGATCTACATAGACATATTATACTTTTTTGAAATAAAGATGACCCCACGATTGAAAATCTGCCCTTCATTTGGTGCTTGAACAACCAGTATTGGGATTTGTGTCTGGTGAGGAGGGAACAGTTTAAAATTCAAATTTTAAAATAACTGAAAAAAAATTAGTTAACCAATTTTTTTTCTATTTATATTGAGTTTCAAGTAAGACAAAAATGTTTGCCAATTTAATTTTTTTTTGTTTTAAATTCAGTTTAAAATATCTTCAAAACTTTGTGAATTGAGAAAGTCAATTTTATTTCTTCAAAATGCCGAGGAATCAGAGTCAAAGGTTTTTGAAGTTCCGCAGTAGTTGTGACTTGAAGATCTCTACTCAACTGAATTTGCACAGAGTTTGTGATTTGAAGAACTCACTTTTTAGCCTGAATTGGTTTGGTTAGTTTGTTTTGTTTTACGGCATATCAACACCTCAATGGGTCATTTAATGCCGACAAAATTTTCATTCTTGGTAATATTTTTTTCCAAAAATTTATTTCTGGTAAAAAATTTTTATTCAGAAATATATTTCTGGTAATAATTTTCCATTTGTTTTTCGAAATGTATAGCTGGTAATATTTTTTTTTTAAATGTATTGCTGGCAATATTTTTTTTTCCAAAATGTATTGCTGGTAATAATTTTTTTTACAAAGTATTTCTGGTAATAAAACCTATTTTTACACTTTCATAGTGTTTTAACCGCAGTTTGGGGGTTAACTATTTGCCTATAGGTGGGACCATAACAGGTGCTACCACCCTGGGTCCGGGTGGACCTGGGAACACCAGCAATTAAGAGGTGGTTCCACGCTCCTCAAAACCTCACCAGAGGCCTTGCTGTTAGACGTAGTTTATCGTCATACCTAGGACGCGGATGTAGTTTATCGCCTTACCTAGGACGCGGATGTAGTTCATCGTCATACCCAGGATGTGGATGTAGTTTATCGTCATACCCAGGACTCGGATGCAGTTTATCATCATACCCAGAACGCGGATGTAGTTTATCGTCATACTCAGGACGCGGATGTAGTTTATCGTCTTACCCAGGACGGGCCTGAATTGGAATTTCGGCCCAAATCGGAGTTTCGGCTCAAAACAGTGTTTTGGCCGGAATTTGACTTATCGCTCGAATCAGAGTTAAAGTGAGGTTTTGAAGTTCCAAAGTTTTTTCCTCAAAATTATCAATGCTGTTTTCTAGGCTGGATCAGAGGTACCTTTAGTTTGGGGCCGGAGACCCAATTAGCCCTCCGCAAGGGTTAAGTGAAAAGTCCGCACTGAGTGCGCCCTTTAAGCTAAAAAACTAAAAGGTTTATTAATACTTTTATGTAGTTGATCCAAAACTTTTGCACGCTCGTGTATTTTGAATCATCAATGTATAGTGTTTCCTCTTAAATATCCAGAGCAAAAAGTAAATTTAAAATTGAAAAAAATAAAGAGACAATACATATTCAAAAGACAAGTTTATCGAATGATGGGAAATCTCTCACCTTTCTTCCGGCCATTTGATGTTGACAAGGAATTTATTTTTGCCATATGATCCCCACGGTGCATCGTTTGAAACTCCCACAACACTGTAATAAGATGTCAACAGTTAGATGTAATATATTGTTTTTTCGTTGAATCCAAGGCAATACCTATAATAGGCCTGGCAGTTATGCGACTGCGGTCCACAACTAGGGGCGGGCACACGGAGACCTTTATTACTACTACATAACAATTACAGAAAACATTTTAATAACTTGTTAGTAATATCAAGTATTTCCCAAATACCAACCTGTTTGGAGAACACGCCAGCGGCAAGAGTCTACGTGGAGGCCCAAAATGACGATTCAAGGATCAGTTGAGGAAAACCCTGACACAGGCGAACATCGACCCTAAAATTTTGGAAACCGTCACTGCAAATCGGTCTTCCTGGCGTAGGACCGAGGGGTGGGGGAGACTTTCGAGTTCAACCGTCAACATGCAGAGGATCTGCGACGTGTTGTCGGGAGGACCCAACTTCCCAACCGCGTCCACCAACCACACTCCTCCGTAACTCCTGCTTACAACTCTCCGGAAGTAGACAGGGCCTTCACCGCCATCTCCGTTAACACCACCAGAGGAGAGAAAGGGAATAAGGAAAGAGGATGCCGATCCCGATGATCGGATACGAACAGGTGCTGTCGACTACTCTGAACACTGTAAACTGTGAATTGCCACAACATCTTGGCAAAAGATAGTGGAATTGTATACTGTTTCTTTCTTGATGGTTGAATTCAGATTAGTATTTCTATTACACTGGCTGCCAACCAAGGCTACAGAGTCCAGGATGCTTTTCCGTTAATATCCTGCTACTAAGAATATTTCATTTTTCTGTTCATTCATTTGTGGATTTCTAGCCGGAATACAGGGTACTTGTTCCTGTTATCCTAATTGGGCACCGCAGATCAAGCAAAGACAAGTGCTACGCCTTTCTGCAATTAGACGATTACATTTATACTTTTTTTTCTTGTACTGCCTGGGGAGATGGCTCCACTGGGCTTGTACATCTTTAATTTTTGTTGGAGAAAATTTTTAAAAAAGTACTTTTATCCGTAAGAAAAATAAAATTGCAAATTACGTTATTTATATTGACTTTACACTAATGCCCTTGGAAAAGGCATTACTCCACTTCATTCTGTGTCTAATCGCCTTTTGAAATATCTTGCCAAAAGAATAGAGCTGACACTGATAGGACGCACAATGAGGTAAAATCATCGATATCTGTTATCCATGTAGGCCACTTTGATTTATTGACTGATTTGGGTTTTTTACGGCCTATCAACCTGATAAGGTTATTCAAAGTTGAAACATTTTTTTGGAGTGTAAGAACTTTTTCAAAGTAATAATAACTTTCATGTTTATTCACCCCCCCCCCCACACCATGAAAAAATTTCTATCACTTGTATGTCCTTGCTTCTAATCCTCTGGAGGGAGCGGCTTGGGGAAAGAAGACGTGGCTCTTGGGGTACAATCCGTTGGGTATACTTGGTCGAGTATCACCACCAGAATTTAGTGAGAAGTTTCGTTTTCCTCACCGAGGCCCGTTAGTTCAGTGGTATAACGCTTGCATTGTATCGTAACGGTCCGTGTTCGATTTTCGGTACTAGATGCGCACCATTGATGAGTCCCAAAATAGGACGAAACGGCCGTACAGTGCTTTCTGCATTCTGTTGAGGATTCTTCTAGACTCGATGAATTACTATAAATGATTATTCAAATTCTCCACAAATTTCTATTACTAATAATAATTTTCTGATACGAGTCTTACTATTTAACCCATAGCTGGGAGGAGAAGAGGTGGATTCATAACGCATCCCAAGGTGCAGGTAAGTAAATATAACGAACCTGACTGTAATTCGAACTCGGTTCTCCAATTTCTGATTCCGAGCCGTTATCCACCACTCTAAGCTTTAAAAACGGCCAGGTATCTGGGTACTCGGTCCAACGTTTGTTTAACATCATTGATCGGATGAGAGTCGGTGTTTCAAACTGATATGGTCGTAAGCCGTAGTCAAACTTGATGAGGTACAGACAATAAGATTTGAAAAATACTTACCTGACTTCTTTTAAGGGAATTTCCTTAAAGATCTTAAAAAGTACAGGATTCACTCGCCGCTTTATTATGTCATGATAACCGTCGAGGAATTCAGACTACAAATAAAAATCAAACATATTTTCGTATAGAATTCTAAAAAAAAAAAAAAAAAAATGACCCTCGCAAGTATTTTCGGCCATCTTAGTTATGAACAAGAACTAAACGATGTTAGTATTGTTAGTCTCATCTTGGTATTTGAAATGTAACGTTCTACTTAGCAAAAAATAAAAAATAAAAAAATGTGCCAGGCATTATTGTAGACAAAAGTTTATTGGCGATAGGTAATAAACTTTTGTCTACAATACTGGCAACATCTAGTTCTTGATAATGACCGAGACATTCGAAAATTCTCGCGCAAAAGAAAAAAGGAAACAAAAACATGATATTTGAACAATTTACACTATTTCCATGGTTCCGACTGGTGTCCTCGTCTTCATTGTGTTGTCATATTCACAACGTTTCAGCCGTTGTAAGCTCCGGCCTTTTTCAGGCGATAAAAGTTGGAATTTCGAACCGAACCTTTTATTTCGTTCATCGAGGTAGATTGTTCTAGTTCCACGTGCCATGCCTTTGCTGGATATCTCAGTTCCAGTTACTTCCGTTTAGTAACTCAACTCTCCAATGTTTTTGTTCACCTATGACCAGCTCTTTGGGTCAAATCACTGGATTACGTATATCCCTTGAAGAAGGCCGGAGCAGACAATGGTCGAAACCTTGTAAATATGACAATAAAGAGGAGGACAACAGTCCGTACAATGTAAATAGTGTAATTACTTACAATACATCATCTCAGAAATAAAGACTGATATTTGAAGAGTTTATCTGGAATTTTTACCTGGACGTTCAAGAACTCTTTCGGAAGCTGGAAAAATAGAAATAATTAAATAGGAATACATTGTTACTTGAATTTAATGTGTGTGTGTGTGTGTGTGTGCCTGCGCGTCTGTGTGCGTGTGTTTGAGTGTGTGTGTGTGAGTAGGTGCGTGTGTGCGCGTGTCTGTGTGTGTTTTAGTGTGTGTGTGCGTATTCGCGTGTGTGCGCACGCGCCTCTGTGTGTGTGTTTGAATGTGTGTGTGAGTATGTGCGTGTGCGTGCTTGAGCGCGTCTCTGCGTGCGTATTTGAGTGTGTGTGTGAGTATCTGTGTGTGCGTGTACGCGTGCGTGTACGCGTGCGTGTACGCGTGCGCGTTTGTGCGTGTGCATGTGCGTGTGTGTGTGTGTTTGAGTGTGTGTGTGAGTATGTGCGTGTGCGCGTGCGTGTTTGCGTATGTGTTTGAGTGCGTGTGTGAGTATGTGCGCGCGCGCGCGTGTGTGTGCAAATTTGGGGGTATTGAATATTTTTTATGTACTTTACTTGATTTTAGGAAGTATTTATCGATGAGTGTCATAAATCTTTTTCTCGTTTACTTTCACACTCTCACTCTTGTGTCTTAGTGGCTTTATTGCCTTGTTTGGAATAAAATAATTGAAAAAAATGATAATCTTATTTTCTTGAAAAACTGTGTCAAGAGAAGGATTTTCTAATTTTTAGACAGTAAATGTTTTCTTTTTTTCTTTCTTTTTTTTAAAGCATTTCACCCCAAGCAAGGCGGGAGTGCCACTAGCACGCAGAGGTTTACGGAGAGTGAATGTGAGAGAAAAGAGTGGATGTAGGGGGTAATTGTGGAAAGGAAAAAAAGACAGGGATCAAGGCAGCTGAAGATGTCGATTGACGTTGCATTTAAAGCAAGTTATCAGGGAAACAGGGAAACGGAAGGGAGTTTCAATGTCGGGAAGTGCAAAGAAAGAAAATGTTGGATTAGAAGTGGCGATTACATTTAGCTATTTCTACTGTAAAAGGGTGGGACCTAGATGCCAATCTAGTAGCACGTTTAAATTCATCTAGTCGGGGCACCAGGGAAAAAAGAAATTCGTCATAGCAGTAGCCATGAAAATATATGTAGAATAGACAGAGGGAAGCCGGTCAGTGATTGCCTCATGTTTTCTGTCTGGAGACGATTAATCTCACCATCACTGTTAAACATCTGGAAATATTCTGGTTCCCTGTTATGTTCTGACTGCTATTGTATGGATCGTTTCTTTAATAAGACAATCAATTTTCAACTTACCACTGTGCTATTGTAAAAGCCTGGCATATTCTTCAAATGGCGGAAAAACTGCTTCGGAGTTCCATGGAAATTCACTTTTAACATAACCTGAAATATAAACCAACAACATTATTATGGAATGAAGTGCAATAACTTAAAATAAAATATTGATTTACATATTAATCTTTCGGACAACTGGACTTTTCTATTCATTTTCATCTTAATACAACATTTCGATCGATCCATTCCTCTATTTACCTGAATGTCCGAGAAATTTTCATAGAAAATATTCGTTCTCCGACAGGAATCGAACCTGTATCCTATACGCAACCGTCATATAGCCTGTAAATGTGGTTTAATACTGTTTATTATAAAAACAGAGCATTTACTTTAATATTTGCATCTATAAAAAGAATGTATAAACATAAAAATGTCTTAAAATAATTATCGGATTTGTCCATTTCATAATATATATATATATATATATATATATATTAAGACATTTTTATGTTTATACATTCTTTATATATATATATATATATATATATATATATATATATATATATTTTAAGACATTTTTGTGTTTATACATTCTTTATATATATATATATATATATATATATATATATATATATATATATATATATATATATATATATATATATATCAATCGAAGGTCAGTCGTCCGTATTATCGTGGAAATAGATAAATGAATTCACTTACCTGTTTCATGAGTTTTTCGATTCGCCTAATCTCTGAGATACCTAAGTTGTATATTTCCGTTGGAGTCATATGGTAACCCAGATACCACTTTAAACACGCCTCGTAATAGTTGAGGCCATTTTCTAGAGAATAAAGACCTTCTTTAGGACGAGTTGCTGGAATGTACTCCTGGAAATAAAAGAATGGTAAATAGAATTTACGAATATTTGGTTTTATGAATTTTATGAATTATTCGATCTCAGTTATATAAATGTTCATTTGCTCATTCCACCCGAGATTGAGACGTGGAAAGTGTAAGAGAGAAACTGATATGTAAATTATTATTTCTCCACTTTTCCTTCCTTCCTTCCTTCCTTCCTTCCTTCCTTCCTATCTATCTATCTATCTATCTATCTATCTATCTATCTATCTATCTATCTATCTATCTATCTATCTCGGTCTGTGATTATCTATTTATCTATCTCGGCCTTTGATTATCTATCTATCTATCTATCTATCTATCTATCTATCTATCTATCTATCTCGGCCTGTGATTATCTATCTATCTATCTATCTATCTATCTATCTATCTATCTATCTATCTATCTATCTCAGTCTGTGATTATCTATTTATCTATCTCGGCCTTTGATTATCTATCTATCTATCTATCTATCTATCTATCTATCTATCTATCTATCTATCTATCTATCTATCTCGGCCTGTGATTATCTATCTATCTATCTATCTATCTATCTATCTATCTATCTATCTATCTCGGTCTGTGATTATCTATTTATCTATCTCGGCCTTTGATTATCTATCTATCTATCTATCTATCTATCTATCTATCTATCTATCTATCTATCTATCTCGGTCTGTGATTATCTATTTATCTATCTCGGCCTTTGATTATCTATCTATCATAGTTTGTTCTTTATCTATCTATCTATCTATCTATCTATCTATCTATCTATCATAGTTTGTTCTTTATCTATCTATCTATCTATCTATCTATCTATCTATCTATCTATCTATCTATCTATCTATCTATCATAGTTTGTTCTTTATCTATCTATCTATCTATCTATCTATCTATCTATCTATCTATCTATCTATCTAGGTCTATTCCAGTCTATGCATATCCATCTACCTTTCTATCCATCTCAAACTGTTCATGTCTATCTTTTGAAGCTATATCCATATGGATATTTGAATATTTGAATAAATAGATAATATTCCATTATATATATATATATATATATATATATATATATATATATATATATATATATATATATTAAAAAAAGAGAAACCGCAAACGTTTTCGGTTGTAATAAGGACTTTTAAAAAATATATATTATGCTTTATTTTTAATAATTTTGCAACACGTGTTTCGGGTCTCGCGACCTTGTTCAGTCAAAGGGGATATTTTTTTTACATATTATTCAAATGAATTAATTTTCCTTGTGTTTTTCAATGTTAAACATTTTCGATGTTAAATATTTTCGATGTTACATATTCTCTTTTTTGTGTGGTAGTGACACAAATGTCTTTTCTTCAACTGGCCAGGATCTGGAGGTCGAAAGATGATGATGATGATGATGATGATGATGATGATGATGATGAAAGCTTTAAACATATGAGATGCGTATAAATAAACTCACAGGTCAGTTATTGAATTTGTATTTCGTGACCTCCGTTGGTCCGGGAAAATGAGTAATTCAATATAAGCCAAAAACTAAGATCGCTGGAAAAACCGGTGGTGTACCCAGATATTTTAATCGTCTATTCCCTATTTGATACCACTTTTCTTTTAATCATTTCACCTCAAGCAAGGCTACAAAGCCACTAAGATACAAGGATTTACTGAATGTGAAATAATCTAAGAAAAAGAGAAACATTATAAAGGAGAGAGAACAATAAAAGAAGAGGAATTATGAAGAGAGAAGATAACGATTGACATTGCATTGAAATGTTTGAAGATCAAAGTCGGCTAGAAAGTAAGGAGAGTGAAAGAGAATTGGAAGACTTTAGTGAGGGGAAAGGACAATAAAAGAAGAGGAATTAAGAAGACAGAAGATAACGATTGACATTGCATTGAAATGTTTGAAGATCAAAGTCGGCTAGAAAGTAAGAAGAGTGAGAGAGAATTGGAAGACTTTAGTGAGGGGAAGGGACAATTAAAGAAGAGGAATTAAGAAGACGGAAGATAACGATTGACATTGCATTGAAATTTTTGAAGATCAAAGTTGATTGGAAAGTAAGAAGAGTGAAAGAGAATTAGAAAACTTTAGTGAGGGGAAAGGACAATAAAAGAAGAGGTATTAAGAAGACAGAAGATAACGATTGACATTGCATTGAAATTTTTGAAGATCAAAATTGACTGGAAATCAAGAAGATAGTTCCACAAATGAGAAGTGCGAGAAAAGAAACTGTTAGCATAGAACTTGCGGATACATCTAGCCAATTCAACTGTAAAACCGGCGAACTTAGCATCAATCTAATATTGTGTTTAAATTTATAATTTTGGTACCACATAGGAAAATTCTTCAGAACAATTGCCATGAAAGTATTTACAGAAAAGGCACATGAAAGTTACATTAAAGCTAAGATGCCAGATCAGGCCCAATAACATTGCAGATTCTTTAGATTTTATCTGATATCTCTAAATATGTAACAGGAGCACGAGGACGATATCTAGCAGCGATATTCTTAGCAGGGACGAATTGTAGACCTATAAATATGGAAGATTGATTCTGGAGAGAAAAAAATGTTATTATAAAGGAGCGAGAACAGTAAAAGAAGAGGTATCAAGAAGACAGTAGATGACGATTGATATTACATTTAAATTAAATTTTGGAAAATCAAATTTCAGTATCTGTCTATATTCCTGAGATGAGGTATTATGTACATTATTTATATTTACATTTTGGATGTCAGTTATCAGTTATCTCCCTCTGAAAGTTCTCCACTGCCTTAGCCGGGTATTGAACTCACACTCTTTGGGTCAAGTCACTGGATCTAACTAACGCCTTTATCCACTGTGCCATGTGTCCTTGAGGATAAAGGCGTTCGTTAGATCATGTGACATGACGCAAAGAGTATGAGTTCAATACCCGGTTAAGGCAGTGGAGAACTTGGAGAGGGGAATTAACAGGAGATAACTGATAACTGACATCCATTAAACATGGCACGTAGAACTAGAACAGTCTACCCCAGTGAGCGAAATAATGGGTTCAGTTCGATATTCCAACCCCCTGAAGAAGGCCGGAGCGTATAACGACCGAAACGTTGTAATAAATATGGCGACAAAGATGAGGACTATAGTCCGAATAATGTAAATAAAATGAAATTTGACTGGAAAGCAAGGAGCCGGAAGAAAGGTCCACAGGTGAGAAATACAAGAAAAGAAAACGTTAGCATAGAACTTGCGGTTATATTTAGCCATTTCAGCATTAAATTGATGAGACATTGTTGCCAATCTAGTACTGCGTTTCAATTCATAATATTGAAATACCATAGAGCAAAGGTCTTCAGAATTATTGGCATGAAAATATTTACAGAAAAGGCACAGGGTTACGGAAAATATTCTCAAACAAAATAAAAAGGTTATCTGAATCGTTTTTAAAACATTGTCTCAACGAATTTTATCGTCAATGTTCGCGGCCATTTTTATTATTAAGAATATTTCGATTTTACTTACCTCTTCGATAAATCTTTTCAGTTTTTTAAAAGAAGGAGAGATCTGCCTCGATATGACATCTTGTATTCTGGAACGTATTTCTTTCCTGCAAAAATACACAAATGGAAATAATGATTTTAATTTAAATGTCTGCTTTTTATTGGAAGTAATTTCAATAATAATAGTAATATTAAAATTATTACTAACATAGGACTTGTAACAATTTTATGGGACTTTACAAGACGCACAGTTAGAAAAGTCAATGCTAATCGTCCAGACAGCAAGATCAAAGACCACAAAAATAGAATGTGTTTTCTTATTGACATGGCAGTTGACGTAGATTGAAAACATTCAAATAACTATCAAAATACTGGGTACGATGAGTAAATTGTCGCCATTTTACATATTTAATTTTGCGCGTGCAAAATTGCAGAGTTATAGATGTTTAACACAGATTTTTCGATTTTGTCGACTGCAGTGTATAATAGGGTCAGTTGGGCACCGTCTTTGAGAAAAAGAGGACCATGACGTAAATCTCTCCCCCAGAAATATAGAAACGGCATGCTGTACTGCTTGGCATTTGCGCCGGAATCTCCAGTACAAACAATCTGAGGACAGTGCAGAGGATTCTGAAAAAAAGTTGGTTTAATGGTGGTTACAAATTTACGTCAACTAGGAAAACTGACTCTGATTGTGCTGATGAGAAAAGAACTCCCGAATTTGTTGGTTAGGGCTTCAAACTCAACACAGAGGCCCACATCAAGTGCCTTGAGGAGGTAGTACTGTCCTGGGTCAATAGGGCGTTTTCTGGAAGATCGTCTGCCTGGCAACAAAAGTCTGCACCATGCCACACAAGCAGGAGAATCCAGTCATGACTGTCAGTCAATTTCTGCGACGACATCACCCTTTACATATGGCCACCTGATTCCCCAGACTGCAACCACCTTGATTATTGTGTATGGGGCGCACTTGAGTTAGCCCGAGAAGGCGCAACTGTTCACTTGCCTGGAGGTTAGCATCTGCCATGCTGACTGAAGGCAGAGAGGGCTCTCTCAGATGATTATGATGGGGAGAATTTTAATTTTGGAGGCGTTAATATTAACACGCCATCTTTTGCCCAGTTAACATACATTTTTTTCTATAGTCCTATGTATCATTATTTAAATGAAACATTATATCTAAAAAGTTTTTTGGTTGGTCGGTAAGATAACAGAAACCTTTGGCAATTATCGAGGTATAACTCAAGGATAAAACACAATCTTTTTGATACTTGTTCTTTACAGCTAAAATCCTCCTAGCTGCTCTTACATCTCAAATTTTAGATCATTTTTCCAAATTTACCAAAAGTGAGCACAGAGAGGCAACCTTATGATGGTTAGAAAGTGATTGAAGTCGAGATGCCAGATCAGGACCAATAATATTACTGATTCTTCTTATGATTTTATCAAGGAGCTCAAGGTAAATAACAGGGGCACTGGACCATATGAGGCAGCCACATGGGCATATGGCAGACTTATAGATATTTAAGACAGATTCTGGAGAGAAAAACTGTCTTGCTTAAAATTAACAAGCCATCTTTGCCCAGTTTTGAGGTCGTTTTGGACATGGGCTGCCATTTTGACCTTGTCCGACTGACCAGCCTTAATATCGTGGCAGGAGTAAATGGTTGTGTCATCAGCGTAGATGCCAAGAAAAATTGTCTCGCATGACACAGTGAACCAACTTTCTTAGCAGTTGGCCTAGCAATGGATTCAATATAGCCTTTCCACTTCATGTCAGCCGAGAACGTTAGCACGAGAAGGCAACACTTTCCTGGAGGTTAGCATCAGCCATGCTGATGGAAGGCAGAAGAAGGTCTCTCAGATGATTAATGGAGAGAAATTTAGTTTTGGAGGCGTTAAAATTGACAAGCCATCTAGATTTATTTACTATGTTTTACTTAGCAACTCACCACTTATCTCTGTGGATTGATTTTGCAACGCCTTCGAGGCTCATGGGGTAGTAATAAGGAGCCTGGACTGACGACGGCGATAACACTTCCGGCAGGCGACTCTGAAAAAAGAAATTGTAATAACATTGATTATGATGACATAGAAGTTGGTCTGTGTTGGTCAAAAAGTTCGTTCGGATTAATGAGTAAAAATCTAACAATATATGAGGCAACGTGTACGTAATTATTTTTTTATAAGCAACTCGTTTGTAAGCAACTGTACTTAAATTTGACTAAATCTTAACTGGGTATTTACTCTGTCTCCCCACTAAGACGAGTTGTGACAAAAGGTCTTTTTTAAAGTGGGGACCCGAGCGCGTACACCCGGGCAAGGGACAAAAATTGCCCGCTGCCTCCGCAACCGTAGCGCTGGCCTCGGTGCGATCACTGATCCTTCTCTCTGGTGCAATGAAAGGGCGGGGCCTTGAGAAACTGTTACCAAGGGCTGCGCACCTCTCAGTATAATTTTCCTCAGTTGCGAATCTGTCCTTTGACGGAGTCGCCCCTAAGTGCACAATGCCCACAGACAGACACGCAACTGAGAGATGATAAACAGATGTGTTACAAACCACTCCAAAGATAGGTTTACACACTAAGTTTTTCTGGGCGAAGCTAAGATTTGGCTCATGGCCGAAAGTATGGGGGCACCTAGTGAGGATCGAACTCACTATTCAGTTGTAACTCTTTTTAGCGAGACCAGCTTGCTAACCATTCCACCACGCCGAGGCGCCCAACTAAATAACTAACTTCGCTACTGACGTCAAGGTAGCTTAAGTACTGTAGAGGCTCGAGTATAGTGCAAAGTTTTAGGATCAGTTTTTTACGCCAAAAATATAGGATCGCAATTTATGCAGGTAATTTTTTTTTGTTTTTTTTGAAGAGGTTAAAAATTATGCATTTTCAATGACTGGTTACACTACAACGTGCAAATCTTTTTCTGGAGGGGTTAAAATTCAAGCCTTTCCGGTGACCGTAATCTACCTGGTAGGACTAAGTTCTCACGGTGCCTAACAGTTACATTTTACTTAGAATGATTTGAATTATCATAACCTGAAGTATGTACTTCAGTTCGTGGGACACCCTGCATTATGTACCTGTAATCCTGACAAAAAAGATTGTCATTGGAAAGGCAATACCTCAGCGATGGAAACACTTACGAAAACGAACATGAATGTAAACTTGAGATAAGAAAAACAAAACTATTAATTATTCATTTGTATTTGTTGATTTTATGTGGCATACATAGTGGGTAAGGTTTTGCCTTTCATATATTGACAACAGGGAAGAAACCTCGGCTACGTAGGAGGCAGGCCCAGGGTAAAGGGTCTACTGTAGTCAGGCTTGAACGAAAACAAAAGTACGGTTTCTAAATCTTTGTATCGGATATTTTACGGCAAGTGGTTTTTCTCACCATTTTGGGGTAGCTTTAAAGGAAAAAAGAATGAAGACCATTTATTGGCTATAAAATATGCCCATGGAGATCTCTCCACTACGGCGATATTTAACTACGGTAGGCCTACTAGTATTGCTCGGAAGCGGGGTCACTTTATGCATGATGAAAAAAATAGTTATTTACTGAACACTTATTGACTATACAGTGACAAAAGAGTAGAAACGTAGGTTACATAGGAGGCAGGCCCTGGGTAAAGGAGCTACCGTAGTCAGGCTTGAACGAAAACAAAAGTACGGTATCTAATTCTTCGTATCAGATATTTTACGGTAAGTGGTTTTTCTCACCATTTTGGGGTAGCTTTATACAAAAAGAAGAATGAAAAGCATTTATTTGCTATAAAATGTCCAGAACGATGCTCAGTACGGTGATATTTAACTAAGGTAGGCCTACTGGTAATTTTCGGAAGAGGGGTCGCATTATACAAGATGAAAAAATAGTTATTTACTGAACACTTATTAACTATACAGTGACAAAAGGGAAGAAACTTAGGTAACGTATGAGGCAGGCCCAGGGAAAACGAGCTACCATAGTCAGTCTTGAACGGAAACAAAAGTACGGTATTTAATTCTTCGTATCAGATAAATAAGTAGGTGGCGTTTTTCGCCATTTTGTCTGCACAAAAAAGAATAAAAACAGTTTGTCCAGGATGAATGCCCGGTATGGCAATATTTGACTAAATTAGGTCAACTGGTATTGCCCAGAAATTGGGGGCGCATTATACACGAGCTATATGAAAAAATCAAGTTTTTCACAAAAAATAGACCAGGGGTCAGCACTATACGGGAAATAGACTTATACACGAGTATATACGGTATGTTCTGAGGAATTAGCAGATGTCCTGGTCACAATGATCTGAAATTCAGAGGTCACACAAAAGAGGAAATAGATTTACACGAGTATATAGGGTATGTTTTGAGGAATTAGTAAATGTCCTGGCCTTGGTCACAATGATCTGAAATTCAGGGGTCACACAAACATGAAATAGACTTATACACGAGTATATACGGTATGTTCTGAGGAATTGGCAGATGCCCTGGTCTTGGTCACAATGATCTGATATTCTGGGGTCACACAAAACATGAAAAAGACTTATACACGAGTATATACGGTATTTTCTGAGGAATCAGCAGATGTCATTGAATTGGTCCCAATGATATGAAATAGACTTATACACGAGTATATACGGTATTTTCTGAGGAATCAGCAGATGTCATTGTATTGGTGACAATGATATGAAATAGACTTATACACGAGTATATACGGTATGTTCTGATGAATTGGCAGATGCCCTGGTCTTGGTCACAATGATCTGATATTCTGGGGTCACACAAAACATGAAATAGACTTATACACGAGTATATACGGTATGTTCTGAGGAATTAGCAGATGCCCTGGTCTTGGTCACAATGATCTGATATTCAGGGGTCACACAAAACATGAAATAGACTCTTACACGAGTATATACGGTATTTTCTGAGGAATCAGCAGATGTCATTGTATTGGTGACAATGATATGAAATAGACTTATACACGAGTATATAGGGTATGTTCTGAGGAATTGGCAGATGCCCTGGTCTTGGTCACAATGATCTGATATTCAGGGGTCACACAAAACATGAAATAGATTCTTACACGAGTATATATGGTAACACAAAAATGAAAAAAAAATGTAAAAAAAAGGATGATTAGATAAAATACGTATATAACACAAATTTGATTTTAATGTGCCTGGTATGGCCTTATCAGCCAGTTGTGGCCCATACGTGATAGACAATTTCACTTTCAATGAGGCTTTTTGATTTGAAATTCTAAGGAAAGCAATAAAGCCCCTAAGACGCAAGGTGTTACTGAGATTTTTATAACACTATTGGACTCTACTTTGAGCAATAAAAATGTATAATTACTCTCCGAGCTCAACAGAAGAATCGTGATGAAAACGATTAAAACGAAAATGACATGTTCATCATTACTTAATCATAGATAAGGATCAGAAGCGCATGAAGGATTGGTATAAAGTTCATATATATATATATATATATATATATATATATATATATATATATATATATATAATACCAGGATCATTTTCCAACATTCAAGATGAACTTCGCCCTCTCTAATCTTCTAATTTTCTCTCCTGCAGTAACAAAGTGCTTCACGGGTTCCACGTATGATTTCATTTTCATGTCTTTTTTCATTGCTCTTTGAACTGTCATAGCTGAAACTCCTCTCTCCCATGCCAAACGTCTTATGGATCGAGTTGGATCTTTTCTAAGTGATCTCTTTAGATTTAAGTTGAAATGATGATCCCTCTTGCTGTTGTGGCCTCCTGATCCAGTGTTCCCTCTTCTTCAAGCTTATTATCTCTTGATGATTTTGAAATGGACTTTGAAGATGGAAGCCAGAGTATGAATGTTGGTACCATAACTAAAGGCCTGAACGATCTTTTCCCTTTCACCATTGCTTAGTTGGGAAGACATAGTGGGGCTGACACAAAACGAATTTAACCTGTTCTCTTTCTAGCTGAATAACTCAAAGGGTTTTTCAGTGATACTTACGAAAAATGATATCAAAATGATTCAACGCCTTATCTGAAAACCTGGAAAAAAGAAACCCAAGTAGTTTAGCGTTTGTTTTAGAGATTAAACATTTTGCGGGATAGATAATTATACTGTTACACGATTTGAGCAATTTTGCTGTTACACTCGGTATATATACTTCTTTGAGACTTATGTGAAGAATTCTGGGCTCATGCAAATACCTTCTCCAGATATATTCAGACATATCTATTTAAATACTCCAAACGCTGTGGAAGGCATCTGAGCTATTAATAGTTTCTTCTGAAATCTTATTAGCGAACATATATCTAGGGGCTTAAGTTAATACCTCTGGGGCATACATAACTCTATCCAGAGTTATTGCCAAGAATGTATACCTCAGCGCTCGGGAATACCAGGTGCTGTAAGCTAGGATGTGGTTTAATGAACAGCTGCTCGGAATGAGAAATCAGAGTGCCGAGTTCGAATTTCAGTCGAGTTCGTTACAGTTACTTACAGTGCAAATACCCTTGGAAAAGGTATGAATCCATCTCCTCTCCTATGGGTTAAATAGTAGGACATGTATCTGGAAAAATCATTATTACCTCCCAAAAATTGTTAATGCAATTTTCACACGCGAAAAAAAAGTATTATTTCTACAATCCATAATAGGTTTCGGCTTAAAGCTTCAGGACGCAGACGATCATAGCTCTCCACAACTTCCTGGCCTTCGTAGCTCTTAAGATGTTTTGTCTTTTTGTTATCTCTCCTAAACCTTGTTCCGCCATCCATTTACTCAAGCTCATTCTTCTTCTTGTATGTGCCTGTCCCTTCAGGACGTAGACGATCATGGCTCTCCACAATTTCCTGTGTTTTGTTATTCTTAATAAATTTTGTTTTTGTTATCTCACCTAAACCTCGTCAAGTACGCCATGCGTTGTTTTCTTCTGTCCTTTTTGCCTTTAATGTGTTATGCGAGTATCAGATTTTCCAAGCCTTCTTTCCTCTCTTTTAACTCATGCGTTTAATGACTGGAATAACATTATCTTTTTATGTAGCATCTTTCTGCTTCTCGATTAACTGTTTCCAATGAATTTGCTAAGGGGGGACTGGATTCTCTTTGGCGTGAACGAATGTTCAGTATTCTTGAGAGGAGGGGGGGCAAAACATAAGCGAGAGAGATGAGAAAAGGGTTGAATATGAAAGCTCAGCTACCTATCGCATACACTCGTGTATCAGTCGACATTAAAGATTAGCTTCAAGACCTTTCTTGTTCTAGATTTGATAAATATATGACGCGAAAGACTTAAACTGAGTGTATCAGTCGACTTTTAAAGAGTAACCTTAAGGCCATTTTTATTCCAGATTTGATAAATATCTCATATTTTGCGAAAGTAAATCCATAGCATGCCGCATATACTCATGTATCAGTCGACTTTTAAAGAGGAACATCAAGACCTTTCTTGTATCTAATTTGACGGATAAATCGCCTATACGAAAGAATTAGGCTAACGTATCGCATATACTCGTGTCAGTCGACTTTTAAAGACTACTTTTAAAGCCATTCTTGTTGCAGATTTGATAAATATATCTCAAATAATACGAAAGACGATATCAATATAATTCCGTAGACGCTCGTGTATCAGTCGACTTTTGAAAAGGAACGCAAAGAGCTTTATTGTTCCAGATTTGATAAATATATATGATACAAAAGACCTAATCTAGAATAACATGTCGCATATACTCGTCTATCAGTCGACTTTTAAAAAGGAACGTAAAGACTTTCTTGTCCCAGATTTGATAAATATATATTATATAATACGAAAGACCTAATCCAGAATAACACATCGCATATACTCGTGTATCAGTCGACTTTTAAAAAGGAACGTAAAGACTTTCTTGTCCCAGATTTGATAAATATATATTATATAATACGAAAGACCTAATCCAGAATAACACATCGCATATACTCGTGTATCAGTCGACTTTTAAAAAGGAACGTAAAGACTTTCTTGTCCCAGATTTGATAAATATATATTATATAATGCGAAAGACCTAATCCAGAATAACATATCGCATATACTCATGTAACAGTCTACTTTTAAAGATGAACTTTAAGGCCATTCTGGTTCCAGATTTGATAAATATATCTCATTTAAGGCGAGAGAAAATCTATCATGCCTTATACACTAGTGTATCAATCGACTTTTAACGACTATTTAAAGACATTCTTGTTTCAGATTTGATAATGACATCTCATATAATACGAAAAACAACATCAATTCGTAGACACTCGTGTATCAGTCAACATTTATAAAAGAAGATCAAGACCTTTCTTGTTTCCACTTTGATAAATATATCTTATACGGCACGAAAGAATAATCTAGAAGAACATATCGCATATACTCGTGTATCAGTCGAAATTTAAACAGTAGCTTCAAAACCTTTCTAGTTACAGATTTGAAAAATATATCTCATGATACACAAGACCAACTTAAACATTCGCCAAATTAGACAAATTGGAACCAAATTAGATAACTTTTTCTCATATCACACGAAAGCCTTAATCCAACCGCGTGTACTCATGTAGCAGTCAACATTTAAAGAATAGCTTTAATTCCTTTCTTATTCCAGATTTGATAAATATATCTCATATGATACGAAAGATTAAACCAAAATGATATGTCGTGTAAACTCGTGTACAGGTCAACTTTTAAAGGGTAAAATAAGAACCACCTTTAAACAAAATTATATATTCCATCATTTGAAGGCGCTGCAAAATTTTCCATGTTATGAATTATTGACTGACTAACAGTAGAATAACAGCAATTTGCTGCTATGCTGAATGAGCAAAATGCAAAAAAAGAAATCTGATCGAAGCACATAGAAGATCAAGCAAAATAAGAGAAGGTGTCTTATTTAAGAAAATGGATGCGAAAAGAACAGAAACCAGAATATTTTCCCCAAGCAAGGCAACAAAGCCACTAAGACAGAAACGATTGTTGATTGTCGAAGAATAAGAAGTAAAAAAAATATATATTATTAATGAGCGAGGACAATAAAAGACAGGTTTCAGGACGACAGAAGATAACGATTGACATTGCATTGAAATTTTTGAAGATCAAAGTTGAGTGGAAAGTAAGAAGAGTGAAAGAGAATTAGAAGACTTTAGTGAGGGGAAAGGACAATAAAAGAAGAGGAATTAAGAAGACAGAAGATAACGATTGACATTGCATTGAAATGAATGAAGATCAAAGTTGAGTGGAAAGTAAGAAGAGTGAAAGAGAATTAGAAGACTTTAGTGAGGGGAAAGGACAATAAAAGAAGAGGAATTAAGAAGACAGAAGCTAACGATTGACATTGCATTGAAATGAATGAAGATCAAAGTTGAGTGGAAAGTAAGAAGAGTGAAAGAGAATTAGAAGACTTTAGTGAGGGGAAAGGACAATAAAAGAAGAGGAATTAAGAAGACAGAAGATAACGATTGACATTGCATTGAAATGAATGAAGATCAAAGTTGAGTGTAAAGTAAGAAGAGTGAAAGAGAATTAGAAGACTTTAGTGAGGGGAAAGGACAATAAAAGAAGAGGAATTAAGAAGACAGAAGATAACGATTGACATTGCATTGAAATGAATGAAGATCAAAGTTGAGTGGAAAGTAAGAAGAGTGAAAGAGAATTAGAAGACTTTAGTGAGGGGAAAGGACAATAAAAGAAGAGGAATTAAGAAGACAGAAGATAACGATTGACATTGCATTGAAATGAATGAAGATCAAAGTTGAGTGGAAAGTAAGAAGAGTGAAAGAGAATTAGAAGACTTTAGTGAGGGGAAAGGACAATAAAAGAAGAGGAATTAAGAAGACAGAAGATAACGATTGACATTGCATTGATATTTATGAAGATCAAAGTTGACTGGAAAGTAAGAAGAGTGAAAGAGAATTAGAAGACTTTAGTGAGAGGAAAGGACAATAAAAGAAGAGGAATTAAGAAGACAGAAGATAACGATTGACATTGCATTGAAATTTTAGAAGATCAAAGTTGAGTGGAAAGTAAGAAGAGTGAAAGAGAATTAGAAGACTTTAGTGAGGGCAAAGGACAATAAAAGAAGAGGAATTAAGAAGACAGAAGATAACGATTGACATTGCATTGAAATTTTTGAAGATCAAAGTTGACTGGAAAGTAAGAAGAGTGAAAGAGAATTAGAAGACTTTAATGTGGGGAAAGGACAATAAAAGAAGAGGAATTAAGACGACAGAAGATAAAGATTGACATTGGATTTAAATTTTTGAAAATCAAAGTTAACTGGAATGTAAGAAACCGGAAGAGAATTCCACAAGCGTGAAGTGCGAGAAAAGAAACTGTTAGCATAGAACTTATGGTTACATCGAGCCAATTCAACTCTAAATTGATGAGATATTTGTTGATAATCTATTAGTGCGCTTAAATTCATAAAGTCCAGGGACCATAGCTTAAAGCTCATCCGAAAATTTACCATGGACGTACGTATAGAAAAGTCTTAGGGAAGCTACGTGACGGCGGTTGGAAAGTGACTGAAGCCGAGTCGCCTGGTTAGGACCAATAATATTGCAGATTCTTCTTTGGATCTAATCAAGAATTTCTAAATATATAGCAGGAGCACCAGACCAGATGTGACAACAAAGAACTTAAAGTTATAATTGACCAATTCTACTAAACAATGATGAGACGTTGTGGCCAATCTAATCAGCCATGCGTGACACACGTTTAGGCGATCATGTATCTTTCGATACGTGACTGACGAGGCAACTTTCTTACCGCAGTAGGTTGCCATTTCTTTCTGCGGCAGACCAGTTGCCATCCAAGGCTATAGAACTCCATCTGTCGTGCTATTTACCCATATATATATACTTCTCTTTG
>OZ038515.1:38025997-38055997 GCA_964036315.1 Acanthosepion esculentum | reverse complement strand
ATATAAAATACAGGTTTTGTCTAATATTAAATACAGGTCATCATCATGACATTATTTTGGGAAGATGGCCTATCTCTATAGCAAGCTCTAAGGTGTTTAGTAAGGAGAGTGTGATTAAGTTACGTTTCGAAGCAGAAATGAATGATCGAGAAAGACCGTCGATATGTGTTTATAAGCAGTAATTTGGACTTTGCTAACCGGAAAGCTCTCTGTGACTGAATGGTTAAACAATATTTCAAAATTCTGTCTTCTTGCAATTAATGTTTAGTTCTTCCTCGCTTTCTTTCGTTACCTTCTGTGGGAGTTTTTGTAGTTTCCTTTCTGTCTCTGCTATCAACACTGTCATTTGCATATCTTATATTGCTAAGATTGTGGCCGTCAACAACGAATCCTGGTAGGAGTTCTGTCTTGGAATTACCTCACTTTATATGCATAATACATAATAAGTCCATTGAAAAGACACACCCTTGGCTTACACCCCTTTCTATTTTTGTACTGAATACATTTTCTATCCTTATGCAAGGGTTGCTGACGGTATAAGCTCTGGATTATTCCAGTATTCTTCAAAATATGTTACGGCTAACGAGCAGTTTCAACAGTTCAAACGCCCCACCGCCTCAATATCGTCTAATGTAAAAAGTGATGGTCGATCCTCACATATGTGCAGCGGTCGACAAGATTTAAATAGAGCTCCATTATAAACTTAAAGGTCCGTCTGATTTTTTTTTATAGTACCCAAAGAAAAAATTGATCTACCGTAGGTGGCCAACGTGGAATTTCTAAGGGTTTCTCTTCTGGTTTTTTTTTTTGGGGGGGGGCAGTTCGAGAGGCAATATTATGTTGGAATGTGCTCTAAAAAACCTTGAAACCTAATCTGGAGTAAAAGAAAAACAAAAAACACCCTGATCCTATTACAAGGAATTAATATAGTTCTGAAATAATTGTAGCCACTTGCAATTAATTAAAATAGCAAATGCCATATATATTCGCTTACATGCGACCTCTGAAGACCTAATTTTAAAGTTAATTTGACTCCAGTAAATGGATATATAGTTCCGTCAATGGTGTAGCCAGGGACAGCTGTATATACGCTAATTTTATATATCGTGTATGATACGACCCCCTTGAAATTAGCTTCAAAATTAGGTCTTCAAATGTCGCATGATAGGCGAGTATATATAGTACATATGGAGAGGGGTAAATTTTTCACTTATAAATAAGATTTTATCATCGCATGTACGCGATTATATATGCCATTTGCTATTTTAATTATCATGTATCTCGTGTATCAAGCGAGTTGCTTTTTTGAGAGACCAAATTACAATAGACTTACCTCTTTTCCTGTATTCTTTTATCCCATCTCGTCGTTAAATAAGTAAAAGAGAATGATAAAAGTATCGTTAGTAACGCTATACTCGTTACGTAAATGTGTACAGCCATAAACAACCGAACGAGAAACATCTTATAAACATAAACAATGGAAAAGATGCATATTCGCTATGTTTGTTTTTTATGATACGACACTAATCAGAATTTTAGATGATTATTTTTAGATGGTACAAAAGAATAACTAATTTGGAATTAGCATCAGAATAGTCTTGAATTCTTTATTAATCATTTCACCCTAAGCAAGGCAATAATCCACTAACACGCAAGGGATTATTGGGTGTTAGAGAATATGAGAAAATATGCTATTAAGAAAAGAGGACAATAAAAAAAGAGATAAAAAAGGCAGAAGATAACGCACAGAAGATCACATTGCATTTCAATTTTTGAAGGTCAAAGTTGACTGGAAAGCAAGAAACCGAAAGAGTTCTATAAGTGAGAAGTGCGAGAAAAGAAACTGTTAGCTTAGAACTTACGGTTACGTCTAACCATTTCAACTGTAAAATGATGAGACCTAGTTGCCAATCTAGTACAGCGCTTAGATTCATTAAATCTAGGTACCATAGAGGAAAGTAATATTTATTTTGTTTTAATACAAAATGTGGCACAAGACCAGAAGTGGGACAGGTCTTCAATTTGTCTTATCGGTAACCATAGCTAAGCACGATTATAGACTCAAACATACCACAATATTCCTTACACCAAAACAACATATTCTGATTACAGTCACCATAATACCTCTGAGTCTCTATGATGTCCTAACTAGTTCCTATATGTACAATTTGTCTAGCGATTAAAAATAACTTTTAAAAATGAAACCCCAATAAATATTTATAATGATTACAATTTTATATGCAAGATACTAAAGTGAATAGTGTTAGTTATCCCCACCACAATCCTTAATCGTGGCAGAAACATTCGAGTAACCACTGAAACACACACTCATCCAGACAAAAAAACAAACAAACACGAAATGCACATTCAAAAAACAAAAAGCGTCCCGCATCTACTAGAGAACTTATATCCCTGTCGCCTAAAGGGGGAGAGAAAGTTCATAGAAACAGTTACCATGAAATTATTTATAGTAAAACAGAGGGAAGCTACGTTACAACGGAGGGGAAGTGACTGAACCGAGATGCCAGGTCAGGAACAATAAAATTGCACGCTACTTTAAACAAAATATTTGAAAGGGAGCCCCCATCAATACTAGAAAAAGCGATAACATCCTACATATCCTCATAACATGAACTTTTTACATTTTCTTTTACACATTACAAAAAACTTATTCAGAAACCATCTAGTTTGAGTGGCTCTTGGGTGGAAAACAGTATAAAAAGAAATTAGTGCAGATTAGGTTATTTAACCTTGGCGTACCAACCCAATTTAGGAGAATTACAGCTCTAAATACCCCTTTTCTTTTCAACACTTCCTGGAGCAACTAAGGGTTAAATAGCAGGATAGATTAGCCTTGGATATCAACCAATCAAAATAAGCCTATTCTGAATTCAAATCTGTAGAGAAGACAATGGAAACCTTTCTACTATCTTCCGCAAAAAGTCCTGATATTTCAGAGACAAGAAAAGGAAGGAAGATGCGGAGAGCCTTGAACATCTGCCTCCTGAGGGGAGACAGCATTTTAAAGATATTATTAGATATTTTCTTGGGACGTGGATGTCCTGTTAGCATCGAAAGGTGAAAACTGGAGAGATTGGAAAAACTCGGAAACATTTTACACATTAATACGACGAAAGAGATGCCGGCGAAAAGAACACACGATGCTTAATGTTTAACGTTAATTTCAAGTCAGAAGACTTACCACAGAGACGATATGACTTGTTCGATTCAGTCTGATGGCCGTTTTCATTAATTCAATTTGCTGTTCAACCTGAAAAAGATATCAACAACCATTAAATAGAAAATCGATCGATAGAAATAAATTTTAAGAACACTCATTCGATTGGTTGATTTTGTTCAGCGGTATATCAACACCTATATGGGTTATTTAACGTCGAAATCTAAGTATTTTGTACACGATTTTATTTTAGTTTTTGAAATAATAATGATTTTAGTGATATAAATGTTACTAATTATCCCATAGCTAGAAGGGGAAGAGATGGATTCATACATTTGTCGGACATTCCTTGTATAAACTTCGGCTGTTTTCACCTTTCCGTACGATCACCCAAGTTAATTAACGTCGTTCCTGGTCAGTACCTAGATGGCTGACCGCTTGGAGGAATGTGTGGTGTAATGGATACGACTTGAAATTGTTAACCAGAGAGCAGAGTTCCAATTCCAGTCGGGTTCTTTATATTTGCTTATGCGAAAATACCCTTATATATAAAGAACCCGACTGGAATTGGAATTATACAAGGAAAACTTTAATGTGCGATAAAGGAATTTGTTTAATAAAATGAAGAAATTTGTTAAGCAAAAGAACATTATTTGAAAACGAATAATCTACGAATTATCAAAAATACACTTTTCAAACATTTCACCTCCAAGCAAGGCGATAATGCCACTAAGACGCAAGTACTTGGAGAGAATGCGAAGACTTTAAAACCGAGGAAAAAAAATAAAGGAACAGAATTCAAGAAGACGGAAGATGGCGACTGACGTTGCATTTAAACTTTTGAAGATTGTAGGTGGCAGGGAAGCAAGAAATCAAGAGAGAGTTCCACAGGTGAGAAATACGAGAAAAGAAATTGCAGCGGGCGAAAGAAATACCTCCCACATAAAGATCCCAATAATACCCCTCACAAATATCTCACACATAAACATACCAGAATTACATCCTACATAAACATCCCAAAAATATCCCACACACAAACATCTCAGAAATACCTATCACATAAATATCTTAGAAATACCTCCAATATGAACATCCCAGAAACACCACCCACATAAACATCCCAGTAATACCTCCCGCATTAACACCCAAGAAATATCTCACACATAAACATACCAGAATTACATCCTACATAAACATCCCAGAAATACCTCCCACAAAACATCCCAGAAATATTTCTCACATAAAGATCACAAAAATACTTCCCACATAAACATCCCATAAATACTCGCATAAATATACCAGAAATACTTCCCACATAAACATCCCAGTAATACCTCCCAGATAATGGTAATACATTAGCTACATGTGGATGTTGAAATACCTCCCGCATTTTAAACCGATACCTGTATGATGCAAACAGACTTAGGGAAGTGGCAATGATATCTTCATTTTGCTAATGTCTTACAATGATGTGAGAGCTATTTATGCGAGGTATTTCGGCCGCACCCCGTATTAGAATAAAACTGCCGGTTACATCTACCTATTTCAACAGTAAAACGATGAGATGTCTATTATGTTTGATCATGAGCCGTTCTAAACATCGTACATATATATATATATATATATATATATATATATATATATATATATATATATATGTGTGTGTGTGTGTGTGTGTGTGTGTGTGTGTGTGTGTGTGTGTGTGTGTGTGTGTGTGTGTGTGTGTTTAGGCAGAAACCGTTTTTTTTTCAAACATCTTTCATTAAATACGGCAGACAAAGAAGATTACATTAATTTTGACCATTTTGTCGGAGTAAGGGAGTACAGAAATTTTTCATAATTTTTATTGCCACATGTGCTTTCGACCACTTCGTTAGCCATTTTCAAGGGGGTTGTTATTGACTGTTTAAGTTGTATTTTCTTTTTGTATTGTTTTGAATAGGAGCGTTTATTCCGAGCCTTCGCACGTTGAGCGCAGCTGGAATTCACATGGGCATCTTTCTATTTCTGAAAAACTTTTAACACTCCATTCCCACTGTTAAATAAGGTGAGGTTGATAGCAGGAGAGAGACGTTTTATATAAAGAATCTCTCTAACAGCGAAATGTTTCCGGTAATGTGATTTATATAGAATTTTAGTGCTTGCGACCAGAATTTTTTAAGGGTTCTTGTAACTCGTAAATATATATATATATATATATATATATATATATATATATATAAAGAAAGGGATGATTTTTTTTTAGTTATTAATCCAATAGATTTTATTACTTAAACGTTATTTTTAGTGGATACTCGTATTCTAGTAGACGCTCTGTTTATTTATTAAAAATTGTCATTTATTTTCCTCCACCGGCCTGAATATTTGAGAAATCTTATTAAAGAAAAATATGCGCTCTTTGGTAGGATTCGAACCTGCGTCCGCTTCGGGGAAACCGTCGAAAGATCCAACGTATTTTAAACCTCTCGGCTACTATGTGCGACAGTTTTTCCAGTATCCTTACATTTTTCCATTTTGTAGGAGTGAGGGAGTACAGAAAATTTACATAATTTTCATTCTCCCCAGCGCTGTCGACCAATTCTTTAGCCATTTTTGTGTTGTTTTGAATAGCAGCGTTCATTCCGAGTGTCTTCCTATTTTTAGAATATTTGTGTGTGTGCGCGTGCGCGTGCGCGTGCGCATGTGTGTAATCTGTATCACGTTTCTATAGACATTTTAGTTCAGAAACCGGATATTTATTCCTGAAAATATCTTAAACAACCATCGTTTCCAATTTCAGTCGAATTCACCGACTTGTGAATATTAAAAGATAAAGTTAAGCATGTTTTATCAAATTTAAATCTATCCCCACCCGACAAAAAAGAAGAAAAAAGTTATAATAACTGAGTATACTGATTTCAGCTGTTACGGTTTTTGACAAGACTTTGAGGTGAACAGGAACAGAAAATCATACTTAAGTTAATCACTAAACACACACACACACATATATATATATATATATATATATATATATATATATATATATATATATATATATATAATAAAAAGACTTAAACACTAATATTCCATGGTCATAATTTATTCCATTGGAATCGCAAAAACGATCCAATTCATCAGACCTACAGATTCAAAATATATATATATATATATATATATATATATATATATATGATGAAAATGTGGAAAAGACAAAGCAAAATCCGAATATGTGAGTTTACTGTTTTTGTTTTTTGTTTTTTTCTGTCAAAAATATATATATATGCATCATGAAGATTATATCAGCTGATGAGTGACGGTCCGAGGAGATGCAATAAAAAGCAATTGAATTGAAAATGAATGTAATCCTAGTGAGAAATGAAGAAGGCTTGAAAATGCTAGATTTAATCAAAATTCCAGATATTACTACTACTAATACTACTAGTGGAAATAAAACTCTTGAAAGAAATTTTGGTGTAGTGGATAACGGCTCGGAATTGGAAAGTGCAGTTCGCATGTCAAAGTCGATGGAGCCTAAATATAATATAATATTATCATAGTTTCATGTAAGGAATTCCGTTTGATGATTCTAATTACATATTACATTTAGACTCTGTCGACTTTGGCCTTGTGCCCTCTGTTCATTTGATATTTTTAGCTTATTTTAATCTTTAGCTGAAATTCTTACTATATATATATATATATATATATATATATATATATTGATAACATTAGTGGTGAATATATATATATATATATATATATATATATATATATATATATATGAATGATCGACTCTCCCGTCGAACTCGACGTATGAGGGTCAGGCAGATCAGTTCCCAGAAACTGAGAGCTCGACACCGACACATGAGATTTGATTATAGTGGTGAAGGCTTTGTGCAAGGACATCCACACTTTTTGGAGGGACGAATACAGTGACCTGGTGCACCGAGTGCCACAAGGTCCCCAAACGACCCTCCGCAGGTTTTGAATTCAGAGTTGTCCTTCTCCTAGACCAGTTGCCATCCAAGGCTATAGAACCCAGTCTGTCCTGCTATTTACCCATAGTTGGAGGGAGAAGAAGAGGATTCACACCTTTCCCAAGGGTATTAGCATGTAAGTGAATGTAATGGATTCGACTGGAATTCGAACTCGGCTCTCCGATATATATAAATTCATCTTGTATGGCAGCGAATGCTGGGCAATCTCCTCAAAGATGAAGGAGAGACTTGAAGTTACAGAAATGTTAGAGGAAGATGTGGAGGGCCATGATTGCCTACGTCCTGAAGGAACACGACACATAAAAGAGGAATAATATCAGTGTCTTAAAATAGCAGTTTGAAGGCTTAAATGCTAACAAGGATAATAATGACTGTACAGGGTATGACAGCTAAATTGTCCAAATCGTGTAACAGTATAAGATAATTGTCCATCACACAAAATATTTAATATCTAAAAAAGCATAAAACTAATTGAGTTTCTTTTTTCCAGGTTTTCAGATAACACGTTTAGCCATTTTAACACCATTTGTCGTAAGAATCACAGAAAAACCCTTTGAGTTATTCAGTTAGAAAGGGAACAGGTTAAAATAATTTTGTATCAACCCCACTATGTCTTCCCAACTGAGCAATGGTGAGAGGGAAAAGATCATTCAGGCCTTCAGGAATGGTTTCTATCTTCAAAGCTCATTCAAGAACCATCAAGTTTAAAAAAGGGAACAGTTGAGAGGAAAACTGGATCAGGAGGTCACAACAGGAAGAGGGATCCTTATTTCAAATTAGAGCTAAATAGATCAATTAGAAAAGATCCAACTCAATCCATAAGAGGTTTGGCCCGTGAGAGAGGAGTTTCAGGCTATGAAAATCCAAAGAGCAGTGAAAATAGACCTGAAAATGAAATCGTACTTGAAACGTGTGAGGCACCTTGTTGCTCGAGGACAGAAAGTTAAAAGGTTAGAGAGGGCGAAGATCATTTTGAATAAGTTCGAAAATGATCCTGAAATAATATGTATATATTTGAACATTATTTCAATCTTTCATGAGCTTCCGATCCTTAGCTATGATTAATTAATGATGAACATGTCATTTTCGTTTATGATCGATTTCATCACGATTCTTGGAGATTCTTGGAAGCTTGGAGAGTAATTATACATTCTTATTGCTCAAAGTAGAGTCCAACAGTGTTATAAAAACCTCGGAGAATTCCAGTAAGATATCTTTAATCATTTCTAAGATAAAATCTTACAATCTAACAATAGGACAATTTTGCTGTGACACACGGTATTTTTGTAATAACACTTCGTCAGCCTATTTTCATCGTATACTCTCCTTCAGACCTATGTGTAAACTCATCAAAGTAAACATCTGAAGACGAAACGCGTTTTCCCACTTTGTCATAGATTTGCCGTAATATCATAAATCAAGTTACCTTTTTCGGAATACCGGCGATTCTCTTGAAGTAAATTTCGTAGTCCTCTTCATTGCGATATTTGGCGGTGTAGATCCAAGTTTGATCCCGTGAAGTTTTGTCCAAAAAATTTAAAGGATTTAAATCTCCATAGCTGAAAACAATAAAAAAAGAAACATAAGATGAAATAATATTAGAACCATATCTTGTTGTTATTATTATTGTTGTTGCCTTCTTCTTCTTTTTCTTCTTCCTCTTCTTCTTCTTCTTCTTCTTCTTCTTATTATTATTAGTGATATTGTTATTATTATTGTTATTTTTATTAATGCTATTATTATTCTTTTTGTTTGTGTTATTAATATTGTTATTATTTTGTAGTTATTATGGTTATTGTTTTTATTATTGATGTTGTTTTATCATTATTGTTGATATTATTATTGTTATTGTCTTTATTATTTTGCTATTGTTATTTTTATTATTATCGTCTTGTTATTATTGTTTTATCAATTTCTTTTGTTTTTATTATTATTGTTGATTTTGTTATTATTATTATTATTAATGTTGTTACTAATGTTTTTGTTATTATTATTATTATGATTATTATTATTGGTAGTGCCATTATTAATAGTGTTATTGTTTTGTTATCATTATTGTTCTTGTTTTTATTAATTTTGTTTTATTATTATTGTTGATGTTGTTATTATTATTGTTATTGTTTTTGTTATTTTGCTATTGTTATTATTATTTTTGTTTTATTATTATTGTTTTAGTTATTACTAATATTCTTCTTATTGTTATTATTATTGCTATTATTATTTTTTGTTTGTGTTATTATTAAGTATTATTGTTTTGTTGTTATGATCGTTGTTATTATTTTTATTATCTTTCTTGTTATTATTACTATTATTATTATTGTTGTTTTTAATGTTAATATTATTTTTGTTGTTTTTGTTATTTTATTATTGTTGTTTTTATTGTTGTCATTATTATTGTTGTTGATGTTATTATTACTGTGGTAATAAAATACGCACACCACATCTCCCCTCTCGCTTGTAACCATCCATTACAATAAATATAACGTTTTTCAACACTATAGATGGCTTAGTCTAATAAAGCTTCATATGGTTCGATTTGGTGCTGTTGTTATGTTACAATTATTATTATTATTATTATTATTCGTGGATTGAATAGCCATGGTCAAATGTAAAATAAATAACAGAACTGTCCAACAAACAAAATTAACAAAGTTTGCAATAAAAATGAACAGGGCAAAAATGAAATAATTTCAAGCAAGCAAGCAAGCAATATATGGAAGGCAAATTAACTGAAAGAAGGCAAAAAGTTCACAAACTAAGAATTGGCATTGCAGCATAAAAGCAAGTTTGGACAAGCGTAGTGGATTGTCTTCTAGACAAGGCAGATCTGGATTGCGTCATTTCAAACAGCAAACCGGCGTATTTTATTGGCTAAGAAAATAACCCAGCATGCATTTGTAGTGAACCGTGGGGTGAAGACGTGAAGAGATATCAGAAGGTTAAAATTTCCTGCTAGCCGGTCCAGCTACATGAGAATGTTGGACTTTAATTAAGTCCCAAGAAGACAAAGAAAACAAACAAGACCGATATATACAGGGTGTTCCAAAATGGTTGACCCCATTCTAAATGCCCATATCTATGAAAATCTGTCATAGAACCAACAAATATTTGCACTTTTCTTTGTAAATTTAACCAATAAAACTTATGACCTTCAACATAAAGTGTATTTAGTTTCATTAAGATCCATCAAGTAGTTTCCGAGATATGGGCATTTAGAATGGGGTCAACCATTTTGGAACACCCTGTATATGTAAACAAATATATATTAATAATGAGTTAAACAAAGATATGGACAGTTACATAGTGCTTGTGTGGGAGAAATAATGTGTGTGTGTGTTGAGAGTGTTCGTACGTACGTGTATTGTTCCCAGAATTTGGGAAACGCTGTATCTGTGAGAAGTCACATATTGGTGTTGGTTGAAAAGAGAGATTTACCTCACCTCCACGCGAGGTGGCGGCCCACGGCCTAAGTGGGAAAAAGAGATCGAGGCGAAGGGTCAGCCAGTATATATAGCCAGGGGAGAGAGACCCCTGTTGAAGGATTAAGGAACTGAGGAGGAGCTAACTCCCACACATTTGTGCACTTCTACCTATAAAGGGCGAGAGGAAGTATTCTGCAGTCATTCCTCCAGTAAGTTATTCCTTAACAATGCGTTTTTCTTTTCTTTTCTTTTTTGAAATAATCTTTATCGTTGGAAACGTTTTTGTCCGTATATTGTCCCTGGTTGTCTTTCTTTATCACTGTTTGTCGTTTTTTGTCCACTTTTTGAACTTTTTTATTGGGGTGTGTGCTGGTGGGGGAACACCTCCAATATGGCGGATTCTCCCCCACAGCACCCCCTACAATATCAGCATGGGCCTCTGACAAGACCAAATATGTCTGATACGGTGAAAGATTTTCATGAAAGCTGCACATAACCTTGCAAGTGGGGCCCAGTTTGAAACAGCTTCAGGTCGGGTAACCCAGTCTGAGCGTATTCACCTAAACCAATTGAAGAAAAGGTACTCTGACAGTTAAAATACAAGTTTGAAAGAACCAATGCAGGTATTATACGATGTATTTGACGTACCTATACCAGATATAATTTTTACTAAAAGAACTAGTAAAAGAAAAAGAAGTGCAACAGAAAACCCGGACATGGCCTTTAGATGAAGTGAAATCTCAAAATGGGGGTTGTGAGGGAAAATATTTCCCTCCAAGTTTGGACTCGGCCGTCGGACGAAAGACATAAAAATAATCCTACATAAAGAGGAGTAGCGGGAGGAGCAGTAGCAGCAGTAGCTTTTGCTGAAAACAGTTTTTTTTTATTCACGGCTAAACATTCTCTTTCCAAGTTTCTGTTCTACATTATGTTTCCCCTGTAGCAAAAGTTAATAAACTTTTTAAACCAATTTCCGATTTTCTACTGTTGTATTTGATAACTCAGTTACAACACCTTATCTGTCATATCTTTTTAAAAAATCTAGACACTTGGCCAAGATACTCCTCCACTGCTCCCGCTCATGAACAGATATAGACAGAGTGTCAAGACCTGTGGAACATGCCCAGCTGGTTAAGATCAGGCAACTGACATCCAAATATGTGTTAACAGGATATTTACTGTAGCCTATCTAAATTCATCAAGGCAAAACATGTACATGAAATTATTATTATTATTATTATTATTATTATTATTATTATTATTATTATGCCCAACTAGTTATGGTAAGTAATTGACTAGAATTGTTTTGGTACTGAACGGGATATTTTTTGTAGCCCATTCCCTAATTGATAGGAGGTGTTAAACCAGTGGTTCCCAACCTTTCTTTTGGCAGGCCCCATTTAACCATCTCTAAAATCCCGTTGCTTCACACCCCACCAGCGTGACATATAATTTTTATTATTCAAAAAGTGATCTCCTATTCACACGGAGAAAGCCTAAAATGCCATTAACTTTCTTTAAGAACTTAAGACTGCATATATGCAATATATAAAATTTTTCTGTTACTAATATATATATATATATATATATATATATATATATATATGTGTGTGTGTGTGTGTGTGTGTGTGTGTGTGTATAAAAGTTGCGATGGATAAATAGTCGTCTAAATTATGCAAAAATGAAAATAACAATGACATCTCATTTTAACAGATATATTTACCAAAATTACACAAAAATATCTTGAAATACTAAACAGTAAATTGGTTCAATAAAATTGCTATTGGCTTCAACCACGGCCCCTAGACGACTTCAGAAACTCCTGCAAGTCTTCTGGATGATCTCCTTGTTTAAGTTGATGAATGATGCCATACTCCTTGATTACAGATCACCTTTGGTATTATAAGGAGTTTTGTTGGTCTCTCGCTCAACTGCGTCCCACGAATAATAATCAAGGGGGTTGCAGTCTGGAGAGTTAGGTGGCCAAATGAAAGGGGTGATGTGGTCACATAAATTATCTGACAGCTATGACTGGGTTCTCCTGCTTGTGTGGCATGGTGCAGAGTCCTGTTGCCACCCTCTTGACCCAGGGAAGCACTACTTCCCAAGGCACTTGATGTAGGCCTCCGTTTTGAGATTGAGGCCATGTGGGAAGATGAATAGAAGCATAACATCTCCATCACTATTGATCACTGCACTTCATATTGACGCCCAAACACTCTGAAATGTTTGTATTAGAACTTCGGGTGCGAATGCCAAGCAGTACAGCATGTCGTTTCCAAATTTCTGGCGGAGGGAATTGCGTCATGGTGCACTTCTTCTCACAGATTGTGCCAAACTGATCCTATTATACCGTGCCGTCGACAAAATCAAAACAACGCGCATGCGCGAAAATAAAAAAATAAATAAAATGGCGACAATTTTCCCATCACACACTGTATATATTATATACAGTACATATGTAAATACACAACTACATACATACACACAAATAGACTGATCCATTCATGATAAGTAGTCCTGGGTAATTGTCTAGAAGAAGATGGTACTATTGCAGTGACTTGTCTAGCTGGGTATTGAACACTACTATCACGACTGACTCTGTCGAGTTAAGTGTTGTGTCTTGCCAGACCCCATATCACAAGACTTAGTATCAGAAAGAGCCAGTTGAAATATTTAGGTACTTAATGAGGAAAGAGGGCTTGGTAAATGTGACACTCACTGGACATACTGAAGGCAAAAAGGACAAAGGAATAGGGCGCATAAACTTTTCCAAATGCAAGGCAGAACAGGGTTTACTAAGGGTGATAGAAGACAGAAAGTTTTGGAGAGCCATCATCGCCCACGTCCTGTAGGGACAAGGCACATAGAAGAAGAAGAAGAAGAAGAAGAAGAAGAAGAAGAAGAAGAAGAAGAAGAAGAAGAAGAAGAAGAAGAATTGACCTATTACTGTTTCACCAAAGCGTCAGCTGATTCTCATGTTTGATAGCAGTTGCCCAACCCACACGCCCGTAACTCCCACCTCAGCTATTTTAGCAACAATTAATTGTACAGAACTGATGCCAGAAGCTATGTTTCTCTTTATTTTTTATTTCACACGTGTTCGCCTAGGTCAACTACACATCATTCGTAGGGCGTGGTCACGAACAAAAAATCTCGTAGTAACACGTGATTCATACTTTTGGCTTGAACATTTTTTTTACGCCTACGACAGTTTTTTGGGATTTTTTTTTTTTGATATCGTTTTAGATTGTTTCCTTCTCATATGTTCAAATTTCTTGCTTTCTGTTCGGCAACTACAAACGCAGGACGGATATAACGGTATCTTTTTTTCTTGAACTTCGAGCATGAAGACACAGACATTTGCAATACTAAATCCTTTCTAGCAGAAGGTTAAGCTCCATAAGACATCGGCGAATATTGAGATCGTTTTCAAATGCCCTATCAGCTGATACTAGCGTTGCTGCGAACGATCTATTTTAGTCTATTGCTTTAAAATATCCCCTTTTCTTTACAGTGGTGTTTACCCTGTAAGAAGCCCGAGGTACATTCCATGTAGAGCTGTTACAGAGTAGTGATTTTCCAAGCGTAGCTTAGATGTGGCGCAAGGCCGAAAGTGTGGGGCACCCACTGAGGATCGAAGTCACTACTCAGTCGAAGCTTGCTAACCGTTGCACCGCCTCGAGGTGCCCCAGCTGTTACAGAGTAAGAGACACATCTTATGCACATTGTGTAGGAGATAATGGTTAATTCTAGACTTGAACAGGTTAAGATTTTAGTGATCGGAAGAGCAAACTTTTGGGAGTCGGTTCCACAAGGCATTGGTTTATAGGAAAAAAGCGTCTTGAGTGGAACTTATATCTCACCAGGAAAATAGTAAGGGAATGAGTGTGCTTTACTACAATGGGTGTGGTATGGCGGGTCTTAGCCGTGAAGATTATGACTGGTAGAACTAAGGAGTATAGTTTGTGGAAAATAATTGTAGTGATTGGGGAAGCATCCTCTTGGGAGTCAGTTGCACAAGGTTACAGTCCATCATGGGAAGATGTAGGAGTGTAGTTTATCTGAACACTTTCCATGGAAATAGCAATAGAGCAGCGAGAGACTTTGCAACGTTTTGTCTGTGAGAAAGCGGTTGTACCGTGGAAAATAATTCATCACCCACAAGGACGTGGAGATGCTTATGTATTCTATCGAGACTGGAAATGAAGACTGAGCAGCTCCTACCCATATATGACAGCCATAATCAAATTACACTAAACAAAAATAGACTATCATCAATTTCTTGTTCGTGTATTGCTTAATATATTGTGTAATTGTCATCTTTGATAATGGCTTATGTAAGCCGAAAGCTTAGATTGGATTAAAAAAGATGTATCAATATTGTGATTTTCTTTCTTCGTTTAATGATAATGTTATTAAGCTTATCAGACGATATGAAAAGAACTTACATAAAATATATAGACAACACTTATCTATATTATTTAATGAAACATGTATGAATGACAAAATGCTGCCTAAATACACACACACAATATATATATATATATATACATATATATATATATATATATATATATATATATATATATATATATATATATATATATATGTATGTATTTGTGTATTTAGGCAGCAATCCTTCTTTCATGCACATTTCATTGAATACGACAGACAAGGTGCTTTTATTTAGTTTTTTTATACAATTTCTCATGTAATCTAATATTTTTATTTTATTTTCGGATGATAAATTATATACAAACTGTCCGAATGTTCTTTTTATCCGAGCGCTTTCGGCTATACATTTAGCCGTTTTCAAGGATTAAATATTTTAACTGTTAAATAAGAAATAGTTTGTTGTATGTATGTTTTATAAAATGTTTTTATTTTTCAAAACACGGTCAATATATTGTGTCCATGTTCATAGTTAATATTATTAAATGTTTTTTTTGTTTCTATTAATAAGTCTTCCATTATTTTTAGCCTTTTTTGCATGTAGATGATGCTATTGTATTAGTGTTGTCAACAAGTATGTTACGAATAGTGCCAGTTAGGTCCCCATGAATATTTAAATGAGATCTAATTGAGCTATTGTCAGAAGGGTATAGAGTGAGTTTGCATGTCAAACCTGTTGTAGTGTGGCCTATATAATCATTTACGAATTTTGATTGATCAGGAATACAATTCCTTAATGGGCATTTAAATTCGTAAATAATATTTGCCCTATTTAATTTTGTTCTAAGAGGTGAATTAATATTTTTAACTATGAGGTTAGAGGTTTTAAATTTTTGAATTAAATAATTAATCTAATTTTTTTGCTATTGTCAATTGGTGTTGTTTATTTTTTATAATGTTCTTAATTCTACTTTCGTCTTGTTTATAATCTTCGTTCATTTGATTTTTATAAAAAATATTAATGTTATTGTTTCTATTCTCACCGTTGATTTCTCAATCCGAGACACTCTTCAATTTCAGTAAAATATAATTTCTAAGATAGGACGTTTTCAAAGCTTAATCTAACAATTTTACTGTTACACGATTTTGAACATTTTGCTGTTACACCCGATATATATATATATATATATATATATATATATATATATATATGGGAAAACGATATATAAATATCCCTCATCCAGCCAAGAAAGATGAAATGTTCTAAGAATATGGATATAAATTTACTATGAATGATCTCGCAATTAAAGAACTTTCCAGACATATTTGTCATAGTAAATTGTTTTGTGTTTTAAGCAGCATTTATATATATATATATATATATATATATATATATATATATATATATATACGAGGGTCATTCAATAAATAAGGTGAATTTTTCGGTATAAGGACTTCTAATACAGATAGAAGCTTACTTTTTTTTTTACTTCTTTTTCACATGGATTTAATTTCTTTTGCAGATTAAAAAAAAACGTTGAGAGTTTTGGCGATTAACAAAGATGGCCGACCAAGAAGCATGCTCCAGGATTGAACAGCGGTCAGTTATCAAGTTTTTGGTTGCTGAAGGGTGCAAACCAGTTGAGATTCATAGGAGAATGTCAACTGTGTATGGTTCCACATGTTTCAGCCAAAGAAATGTCTACAGGTGGGCTAAATTGTTTAAAGAAGGACGGAGCAGTGTTGAGGATGAAGACAGGCCTGGGACGCCAACAGAAGTGAGGTCTCCTGAGGTGATCGAATCAGTCAATGACCTCATTCAGTCTGACAGAAGGGTGACAGTGGATGACATTGCAAGGACTTTGAAAGACATAAAGAACAAACGCAGGGGTCATCAGTCAGAAGGAGTAATCTTGCATCATGACAACGCAAGGCCTCACAGAGCAGGCCAAACGGTGCCGACCATCAACGAGCTGGGCTGCGAACTGCTCCCTCATCCCCCTTACAGCCCAAACCTTGCCCATTCAGACTTTTACCTGTTTGGCCCCTTGAAAGCGTCCACGAGAAGCACGAAGTTTAAAAGTGACGATGAAGTCAAAAGTGTTGTGAGCGACTGGCTGAGACATCAGTCCAAAGATTTTTACGCTGAGGGAATACGGAAGCTTATGCTTCCGTATTCCCTCAATAAATTCACCTTATTTATTGAATGACCATCGTATATATATATATATATATATATGTATTCCTGAATAATTAATGGATTTGTTTTTAATCCAAGGAATGGCTTGTTAATTTTAACAATTCCAAAACGAAACTTCTCTCTATCAATGACCTGAAAGACCCTCCCTGTCTGCCATCAGCACGTCTGATACTTGGTTTGACAAGTAATGGAAAGATTATATTGAATTCATTGCTAGAACTGCTGCTAAGAAAGTTGGTTCACTGTTTAGTTGTAGACAATTTTTCCCTCTTGAATCTATCTTACATAATTATATGGTCCGGTCCTCCTGCTATATATTTAGAGATTCTTGATGAAATCCAAAGAGGAATCTGCAATGTTTCTCTCCAGAATCTATCTTACATATTTATAAGTCTACCATTCATCTATGCTTTGAATATTGCTGCCACATCTGGTCCCGTGCTTCTGCTATATATTTAGAGATTCTTGATAAAATCCAAAGAGGAATCTGCAATGTTTCTCTCCAGAATCTATCTTACATATTTATAAGTCTACCATTCATCTATGCTTTGAATATTGCTACCACATATGGTCCGGTGCTCCTGCTATATATTTAGAGATTCTTGATAAAATCCAAAGAGGAATCTGCAATGTTTCTCTCCAGAATCTATCTTACATATTTATAAGTCTACCATTCATCTATGCTTTGAATATTGCTGCCACATCTGGTCCCGTGCTTCTGCTATATATTTAGAGATTCTTGATAAAATCCAAAGAGGAATCTGCAATGTTTCTCTCCAGAATCTATCTTACATATTTATAAGTCTACCATTCATCTATGCTTTGAATATTGCTGCCACATCTGGTCCCGTGCTTCTGCTATATATTTAGAGATTCTTGATAAAATCCAAAGAGGAATCTGCAATGTTTCTCTCCAGAATCTATCTTACATATTTATAAGTCTACCATTCATCTATGCTTTGAATATTGCTGCCACATCTGGTCCCGTGCTTCTGCTATATATTTAGAGATTCTTGATAAAATCCAAAGAGGAATCTGCAATGTTTCTCTCCAGAATCTATCTTACATATTTATAAGTCTACCATTCATCTATGCTTTGAATATTGCTGCCACATCTGGTCCCGTGCTTCTGCTATATATTTAGAGATTCTTGATAAAATCCAAAGAGGAATCTGCAATGTTTCTCTCCAGAATCTATCTTACATATTTATAAGTCTACCATTCATCCATGCTTTGAATATTGCTGCCACATCTGGTCCCGTGCTCCTGCTACATATTTAGAGATTCTTGATAAAATCCAAAGAGGAATCTGCAATATTCTTGACATGGCGTCTCGGCTTCAGTCTCTTTCTCGCCGCCGTAATGTAGCTTCTCTGTGCCTTTTTCTATAAATACATTAATGCTAATTGTTCGTATGAACACTTACCTATTGTCCCTAGACTTTATGAATTTAATCGGTGTATTAGATTGGCCGTATGTTATCTTCATTTTACGGTTGTCTAGAAGTAACCGTAAGTTCTATGCTATAGTTTCTTTTCTCGCACTTCTCCATGGTGGAACTCTCTTTCAGCTCCATGATTTGAGCTTCAAAAATTTAAATGAAATGTCAATCGTTATCTTCTGTCCTCTTGATTACTTTTCTATTGTTCTCGCCCCTTAATAATATTTCTTTTTTTTTTCATATTCTTTCATACTCAGTCACCCCCTTGTGTCTTAGAGACTTCATTTCCTTATATGATGTGATACGATTAAAACAAGTTGAAAGTACACTCTTTAAAACTCAACTACAAAACAATTTAGTCTCTGTCTATATCTCTGAGGTGAGGTATTATGATTATTTGGATTATTTACATTATTCGGACTGTTATCCTCATCTTCATTGTCATATTCACAAAGTTTCGTCCGTTGTACGCTCCGGCCTTATTTAGGTGGTTGGAATTTCGAATCGAACCCATTATTCGTCCACCGAGCTAGACCGATCTACTTCCACGTGCCATGCCTCTTCCTGGCGTATCAGTTATTTCCCTTTAACTCAACTCTCAAGGACACATGGCCCAGTGGATGAAGACGTTGGTTAGGTCCAGTGACTAGACCCAAAGAGTTGTGAGTTCAATACCAGGCCACAGCAGTAGTGAACCAAAACTTGGAGAATTGAATTAAAGGGAAGATGAGGATAACAGTCCGAATAATGTAAATAATCATAATACCTCATCTCAGAGATCCAAATCATCTTAAGAAGGCCGGAGATTACAACGGCCGAAACGTTTTGAATATGACAATGAAGATGAGGATAACAGTGCGAATAACGTAAATAATGCATCTAATCTCATGATCCGAATAATCTATGATGACAGAAGTGAACCAGTTTTTTCGCTGTTACTCTTCTTTTACGGTCTAATTAAATTGTTTGAGGCCATACTTACTTCATCCAAGCGAATCCATCCAAATACGTCTTCACGTAAGAATAAAGGATCTTATAATCCCGCCGGGCGTCGGTCGATAATAAACTGATGTTGATTCGTTTAATTTCATGGAGAATGCTTTCATAGTCAGTCTGGAAAAGAGAGGAAGGACGACACGTGACAACGACACACAAGAAGATGTTAAACAGTATCAAAGTGCAGGTGCTTATCACAACAGTTTTCATTTAAGACCGGAAAACATTAGCTTCTCGTCGAAATCCTCCAGCATTTGGTAATAGTTATTTTCTATGGATAGCTGAAATGTGACACACGACCGAAACTATATAGCACTCACTGAGGATCGAACTCACTTTCAGCCGTAATTGATCTAGCGAGACGAGCTTGCTAATCCCTATACCACATCGAAGTCCCCAGGAAAGTGATTTACTAGGGATAGCTTAGATGTGGCACACGGCCGAAACATTGTAGCACTCACTAAATCAATTGCAATTGTTCTCGCAAGACAAACTTGGTAATTATTACGCCAAGTCGAGGTGCCCTAAAATGATTTTCAAATCGTAGCTCTGGCTGAAAAGATCGAACTCACTTTCAGCCGTAATTGATCTAGGGAGACAAGCTTGTTAACCATTACACCACGTCGAAGTGCCCTTTTTTTCTAAGCGTAGCTTAGATGTGTCACAAAGTCGAGAGTGAGGATCATACTTACTATTCTGTCGTAATTGATCTAGCGAGGCAAGCTTGTTAACCGTTACACCACGTCGAAGTGCCCCTTTTTTCTAAGCGAATTTTAGATGTGTCACAAGGTCACAAGGTCTAGAATGAGGATCGAACTCACTATTCAGTTGTAATTGATCTAACGAGACACGCTTGTTAGCCATTACACCACGTCGAAGTGCCCCTATTTTCTAAGCGAAACTTAGATGTGTCACAAAGTCGAGAGTGAAGATCGAACTCACTATTCAGTCGTAATTGATCTAATGAGACAAACTTGTTAACCGTAACATTACGTCGAAGTGCCAAAAAAATGTTTTTTTTTAAACCGTGGCTTAAATGCGTCACAATGCTGAGAGTAGGCAGTACCCAGTGAGGATCGAACTCACCATTCAGTGTTAAAAAATCTAGCAGAACAAGCTTGCTAACTATTACACCGCGTTGAAGTGCCCTAAATAATATTCTAAGCATTGCTGAGATGCCGCACAGGTTCAAAAGTATGGAACACCAAAGTAAAGACCGAACACTCTAATCAATCATAATTGATCTAGCGAGACAAGCTTGCTGACAATTACATCAAATAGAAGCGTCCCCATCAGTATTTGGTAATAGTTTAATACTTATAAAAACATTACCTAATTTTATAAATAATTAAATAATTACTCGGTATCCGCGGCATATTGATTCCAGGGTCTTCCGCGGACACAGGGATGTTCAAGCGTCTTACACAAAGTGGTATTTGCATATAATATACGCTAATTGTCCAGGAGCACCCAGGGATGGTGTAATGATTAGCAAGCTTGTCTCGCTAGAACAATTACGAGCGAGTAGTAAGTTCGATCCTCACTGGGTGCCCCCTACTTTCGGCCTTGTGCCACACCTAAGCTACCCTTGGAAAATCACGCTACGCTAATTGTCCATTCGATAGGGTCAGAATAGACTTCCCGAAACACATACCAGATATAAACTCGACCAGTGTTTGCCATTTTGTCTCAAGTGCAAGTCGGATTTTTGTAAACTATTGTTCATCCAAACTAAGCCCCAAGAACAACTCAAGTTAGAGGGTTACTAAATAATGTTGTTGTAATAACGAACAGGGAGGGAGTGAGAGATGCATATTATGAGGATATGTAGGATAGATAACGGTTGACTAGACTTGAAGAGGTTACGATCGTAGTGATCGGGAGCCTGTTTCTCAATGCTGCAACACTTCTTGGGAAGAAGCTGAGTGGAACTTCATCCTTACTATTGAAATATGAAGGGAATGAAGATGAGTCGATTTTTTTAACGTGCCAAAGCAAATTTCTAAATTATATTCACTTGAAAATATTTCTTAAATATGCCAAAAATGTTTTTAAATAATTAATGTATTTTTTGTTTAAAGAAAGTTGAAATATAAATAATTACTCTACAAAAACCTGGACGAAACAGCAAACCGGTATCTCTTTGAGTCTGTCTTTAACTTTAAAATATTTTAATTAAAACAATTGTCTGAAGAAAGTTCAACATGTTTAACATTTTTGCTCTCAGTTCTCAAGAACAAAAAACGTATAAATATGTTTAGGTTTCATTATAAAACCATCGCTTTTTTTTAAAACAAAGAAGAGTAAACATAGTAAAAAAAAGAAAAAAAAGAAGAAGCATTTTGTGGGAAAAATCTTGCTTTTGATTTGATATTACGTCTTTTTGCTGTCACGTTTATCCATGTTTTCCGATTTTTCTTAACAAACCTCGATCGTCTTTCGTCTGATTCTATCTATAGAAATCTCGTCAAAGTTTTGCATTCAGTCGCGCAGAGTTTTTGCGTTTACCTTTCGACGCTCAAAGGCTTCTAGAGAAAACGATTCCAGTTCGTCGTCATAATCATGGATGCCAAGGTGCGTAGCGAATTCGGGATACTCTTTGAGAATGTGTCGAAATATTCTTTCCTCCAATCGACGCAGTTTCTCTTCTTCTTCGTTTTCTATTTTAAAAAAGAGATAAAGACAAAAAAAAAAGAGTTTATATTAATTGTTTCTAATTGCTGTGAAGGAGAAAATAAAGGACAAACCTGCAAATGCAAGAAGACAGGTAAAGAACAAGGCAAAAGTACATAAATGCGAATTACCAGTTGGTAACGTCAACATCAAAGAAGTACAGAGGATAAAAGTATGACACCGAAATCCGAAGTACGCTTTGGCTTAATGAAAGATGCGTTCCAAAAGCTAAACAAAGCACTAAGAAAAAATTCCGTTAGAAACAAAGATATTTATTTGATTATTTTTTACGGCTTATCAACCCTTTGCAGGTTATTTAAAGCCAAAGCATGGTTTTAGATTGTAAGAATTTTGATTAGATAATAATGGTTTAGTGATACAAAGAGGTGGGTTCATAACTAATCAGAATTTGATAAACAAGAAATTATGTGGATATAAAGTGGGGGACCTATTCTATATTACAAATAATATATAAACTGATCCCTCACTTTTAGTTTCTATACATTTATATTCCAGTGAATATAAATAAATCTAAAACATGCCAACAAGAAATTATAATGTGGATATAAAGTGAGGGATAAATTCTATATTACGATCAATATGTAAACTGATCCCTCATTTTGTGGCCACGGTAGTTTCTTTACATTTATATTCCAGAGAATATAAATAAATCTAAAGTACATGCCTGCGTAGCTAGTCAGTATTTCATTGATTGATTCGTTTTTTACGCATTATCAACCCTTTGCAGGTTATTTAGAGCCAGAAAATAGTTTTAGATTATAACATTTTTTTCAGATAATATTGGTTTATTGATACAAATATTACTAATTAATTCATAGCTGGCAAAGAAGAGGTGGATTCATACCTTCCCCAAGGGTATCTGAGCGTAAGAGAATATAACAAACCCAACGGGAATTAAAACTCTGTTTTCCGATGAACAATTCCCAGCCATTATTCACTACACCACCCGCACATCCAGGCTTACAGCACCTGGTATTTCCAAGCGGTCACCCATTTAGATATTGACCAGGCTCAATGTTGCTTAACTTCGATGTACGGGAAACAAAGAAAAAAGTTATATCAGTCCTGTGATATCAACTATCTAGTATGTCAATGAATGCCATGCAATCTCCCCATAGATGATGAAAGCAGCAGAAATGTGGATCTACAGGAGGATACTGAGAATGCCACGAACAGAGCGAGCAAGCAACGAGGAAGACGTAAAGAAAAAAATGAAAGAGAAGAATACTTGCACCCGGAATCAGAAAGTGGCGGTTGCAATTTCTTGGACACATAATGAGGAGGGAAGGCTTGACAATTCTGATACTCACAAGACAGACTGAAGACAAGTGATGGACAAGGGAAAACAACGCATAACATACCCAGGGAACTTGAGGAAATGGATGGCAGAACTAGGTACCGGAGAAATAACAAAAAGAGCAAATTTATTAAGTTACAAAGGACAGGAAATTGTGGAGAGCTATGAACGCCAACATCCTGATGGGACACTGCACATAGAAGAAGAATGAGCTTGAGTAAATTGATGTCGGAACTAGGTTTAGGAGAGATAACAAAAAGACAAAAATTATTAAGAGCTACAAAGGACAGGAAATTGTGGAGAGCCATGATCGCCAACGTCCTGAAGTGACACAACATACAGAAGAAGAACAAGCTTGAGTAAATGGATTGCGGAACTAGGTTTAGGAGAGATAACAAAAAGACAAAATTTATTAAAAGCTACAAAGGACAGGAAATTGTGGAGAGCCATGATCGCCAACGTCCTGAAGTGACACAACACATAGAAGAAGAACAAGCTTGAGTAAATGGATGGCGGAACTAGGTTCAAGAGAAATAACGAAAAGAATTTAATTAATAGCTACAAATGACAGGACATTGTGGAGATCCATGATTGCCTACTTCCTAAAGGGTCACACCCCATAAAGAAGTAGTAGCCTGTGGCTGACATAGAATCCAGGCGCCACGTATGAGGAGACTCTGAAAAAGAACCCAGTTTCTATGGAAACAGCATACATCAGAAGGAAATACAATCAGGTAAATAGGAGGAAATTGAAATACAATGAATCAAACAGCAGAACAATGGCCAAAAGGGAGATCTCTGCAGAATCAGACCCTCCTTACTAAACACCTTAGAGTTTGCTACAAAGATACACCGACTTCCCCAAACAATACCATGTTGATGACCTGTATTTGATATTAGACAGAATCCGTATAACACACACACACACACACACACACACACACACACACACACACACACACACACACATATATATATATATATGAGGAAAAATATGAAAAAACAAAATCCGAATATGCAAGTTTACTGTTTTAATGTTTCAATGTCGACGTCAGACGTTTCGGTCTAGTAGACCTTCTTCAGGACATAGTTATTAAAACATAATTAAACGATATTCAAGTCAACATAAAAAGACGATAGACATAAGAATAATCAAAACAAAATGACTGAATTATAAGATCAGCGTTCTGTTTTGCAATGCGATCACGTCGGTGTCACGTGGGCGATGTTGTGAAAACGTATTCCTAAAAATAGAGTTTATTATAAAAGAAAGAATTTTACTTGAAACTAAAGTTTATAAGTACGTTTGTCCAGCATTAATCTTGCCAGAAAAGGGGAAATATTGAAGAAGCCGGGTCTAGTATTTACCGTGCGCGAGATAGATATTATGCCTGCCTCATAAATCCGTCTAAGATTTTTATTATGAATATATCTCAAAACCTTCACACCTCGAATACTACTACTACAATTACGTCAGTGAAAGGCACACTTTCAGCTACCCCTGATAATTTATTCGGTCGCATCTTTTTACCGAATAACCCGTTGACCGAACGTATCTCCATAATTTAAATGCGCTAAAAATTAAAACTACGATATTACCTACTAAAACTATTCGCAGTTTATTAAATAACACCAGCAACCAACATATTACATTCGATGCTTGCATCTACCAAATCCCATGCAACAACTGTGATTTAAAATGTGTGAGCGAAATGTGTAGGTCCGTAAAATCTCGTGTTTTCGAACATAAGCGAGATGTTCGCCTCGGTAATTTGAACAATGCTTTGTTTGTACACATGACTAAATATGATCATAATTTCGACTTTGATTCCTCATACTGTCGGATCTATATCCATATATTTGCTTACATATATATATAGTCATCCACAGACTGTTTCGCTGTATCACAGCTCTTCACTGTGGCTAAACATCCGATTGTTTCAAGCCGGGATCGAAATTCGACCGATTTGGCATCAGTCAGCGATCTTACCCCTAAGCTATAGGCGCACGACTGAGAGAGAGAGAGTGACATTTTAACGTTTTCTCTGTGAAATACGCCATTAGCCAGGAGAGCTCAATTTGTAACTGAAGAGCAATGCATTAATAACAGCACCAACCTCTCTTTTCTTTATAACACCCTATATATATATATATATATATATATATATATATATATATATGTGTGTGTGTGTGTGTGTGTGTGTGTGTGTGTGTGTGTGTGTGGATACAACTTGAGTAAATGTTAAACAGTATTAATTACATTTACCGGCCTGAATGTTCAAGAAATTTGGCAGAATATATGCTTTCTCCGCCGACAGGAATCGAATCCGTATCCCAGATGAAAATCGTCATTTGGCCTGACGTGCTGTTAGCCATTCAGCCACAGATAACCTTCCGGTTAGTAAAGTCCATATTATTGCTTATAAACTTATGGGATACATGTTCAATTCTTGATGAAGGAGAATAACTGTATATCTTCTTGGGCTCATGTTTTCTAATGACAGTGGACACGACTATATCGAAGCGATTGCTTCTTCTACTGCGAGGAAAGTTGTTTCATTGTGTTGTGAAAGGTTTTTCTTTCTCATAGGAATCATAGTTCAAATTTAAAATGTCTATTTTATACATTTACAAATTTACCATTCGCCCGTGCATTAAAGACAGTTGCCCTATCTGGTTTGTTGCTCCTGCTATATATCTCGAGATTCTTGACAAAATCCAAAGAATGATCTGCAATGTAACCGATCCTGACATGGCATCTCGACTTCAATCACTTTCTCACCGACGTGACATGGCTTCCCCACTGTCATTTCTACAAATATTCTAATGGCAACTGTTTTGATAAGCTCTTTTCTCACGTACCCTGACTTATTGGCAACAAGGTCTCACTGTTTTACTGTTGTACTAGCTAGAATCAACAGCCTCTTAGATCATTTATAGAAGTTTCTTTTCTCGCACTTCCCACCGGTGGAAATCACTTCCGGTTTCTGGTTTCCCTGATAAGTACAATTTTCAAAAGTTTAAATGCAACGTCAATCGACATTTTCCGTCTTCTTGAACCTTATTTTTTTTCCTTTTCTCAATCCTCCATATTCTCAGTCTTATCACTGTCTTTCACTATCACGCCCTGTAACCCCCTGCATTCTAGTCGAATTGCCATCTTGCTTCAGGTGAAATGATAAAAAACAACCCACAGAGTTTCCTCAGTAGGCACGGAGAAGGATTCTTCATTATCCGCGGTTCACGGCTCATGTTCTTCCTTCCCTCGCTGTCCACGGTTTCGCTTTCAGCAGTTTAAGTTACGTCAGAAATAAAGAATTCATTGGTAATGGTAATGTAAACATTATATTTTTCCTTTGAAACACTGAACATTCATTGACCGAGCAGCCAGTATCAGAGTTGATTGAAATTTTTAAAAGCTTTCTCTTCAATCAATATTTCAGGGAAATAATTGTATTAAGTCCAGTTGATGAGGGTTTCCTTCATAACATTTTTTTTTAGTGGTGGGGAAACTCAACCTATTTATTACGTACTTACTTTCTCTTCAGGTTACTTGTGATATCCATTTTATTTGTGCCTGAGCTGGTGTTTTCAACAGACATTAGCAAGTCGCCCTAGCAGACGGGCGTGCTCCTTGGTGTACACTGCTAGCGGAGAGGCCATGTTTGCACTGTAACAGCAGCTAGAAGACTGGCGCAATCAAGCTCAAACTTTGATCACGGGACCACAATAGTACCAACTATAAGCATGCATGCGCAACTGGCAGTGTAACAAACCCAAATGTTATCGTAAATGTGGTTATTGTCCTCTTGTATTAGGTTGTGCTAAACAGTGGAATTTGGACACCTGGGGGCGGTGTAATAGCAAGCTTGTCTCGTTAGAACAATAGCGACTGAGTTGTGAGTTCGATCCTCACTGGGTGCCCCCTACTTTCGGCCTTGTGCCACATTTAAACTACGCTTGGAAAATCACTAAACATTGGAATTAGAACCATTTACGATTTGGCAATTTTCAACAGCCGCATAAATCTTTGTTGCTCAGATCAACAAATTTTAAAGACACTTGTTCATCCGAATTTTTTCTTCTCCATTTTTCCAGAAGCCGTAACTAACAGAATCTTGTCTACCACACTGACAACACTCAGTTCTTGATTATGTCTGAGACAACCGAAATTAATTTCGAACAGTTTTAAGCCAGATGTACAAGTCTCCATTTATGGTTCAATCGACCAAAAAAAAACATTCGCCGACAAAATCGCCCCATTTTTTCCTTGACACTAAAGCATGAAAGTACGCTCACAGAAATAGTACGGCTTTGTGTCGTCTCTCTCGTTTTGCTGCTTGAATGCCAAGTACAACGCCGCGGCTAAATTACAAGAGAAAACACATTTTAGACTCGCGGATCGGAGATCCCAATTCTTTTAATGCTATTTTAAGTATTCAAGCTTTCTGTTCTGAAAAGCATTCGCACTTGGATTGCACAGAGCAGTCGGCAAAGAAAGAAATATTGAAACAGAAGCAGACAAGATTCAGGGCCTGGCGAATAATGTAATTCTTTTGTTAGTCTGTACCACATGTCGTACTTGATACACGCCGTTTGGTTCCATCAAGAAGAATTGAGGGTCCGTGTGTATTATTATTGTATCATTTGCTATTGTAAATCTAGCAATACTATTGTTTCTGTCTATATTTCTGAGATGAGGTATTATGTACACTATTTACATTATTCGGACTATTGTCCTCATCTTTGTTGCCATATTTATCACCCTTCAGTATCTGTCTATATTTCCGAGATGAGGTATTATGTACACTATTTACATTATTCGAAGTATTGTCCTCATCTTTGTTGCCATATTTATCACCCTTCAGTATCTGTATATATTTCTGAGATGAGGTATTATATACACTCTTTACATTATTCGGACTATTGTCCTTATCTTTGTCGCCATATTTATCCCCCTTCAGTATCTGTCTATATTTCTGAGATGAGGTATTATGTACACTATTTACATCATTATTAGGGTGGGTGTTTCATTTGCTATTGTATATCTAGAAATTCTACTGTTGTATTAAAAAATGGACTATTTATCAAGGGAAATGGTTTATTGAAAAATGGTGAAGGCGTTTCATTTGCTATTGTAAATCTATCTAATCTACTATTTTATTAACTATTGTTGTATCAATTATGAATTACGTTCGAAAAAGAGGTTAAGTTTAGGGAGGGTAGGGTGTATTTTTCAATGAATTCTGACATCCGTTATATGCATGTCGTCTGTTTGTTTGTTTTTTAATATATGTATTAGCTTAAAAGCTGTCCTCTCGAGCGGCATTTAAGCTAGCTCCCGCGGAGGGCTCTTGACTGAGCCTTCGTCACAATAGTTAGGGAGAAGTAGATGCGATAGGCAACAATAAACACAGAAGAATTCAAAATTGATCGCTGCATTTAAGTATTACATTAATGTTTAAGCTTACCTTTTAAAAGTTCAATTATAATTCTTCTCTTGCCATTTAATTTAAAGACATTTTGATGTACGTAGGTATTTACTTTCCGTACAAACAATTATTTTTATTTTCATGAGTGACTTTCGCTTGATTCCGCAATTAATTGGATTATTCGCAAATTTATTTCCAAGTTATATAAATTCGTCGCAAAAAATCACGTAAAAAACTCACCAAAAACAATCGCAGTAATGAAAACTTGGGAATACAAAATTTCAGTATTGCGGGTTCAGATCGGGCCGGGGATGTTTTTAATTTGCTCATGGAGTCGGCCTCATTCTAAAATGGTACGATATGTTGGGCCACGTAAAGTTGGAAAAGTGTGACCTAGTGACACACTGATATTCACATTTCTTATATATACTTTGAACTACACCAATATATTATCCTGAAAAGATGGAGGTGCCGATTTTGACAACTCGACTGTCATTTGGCAAATTCGTCAAACTTCAAATTAGGTCCTCATAAAACCAAAGCGCCTAACAATTTTGTGGAATAATGATTAATGTTAAAAAAATTATGGTAAGACCTACCGCTATGCTTTTGAGCCAAACGCTACCTCCTAGGCGCCATCTTAATATCTAAATCCAAGCCACTTCCGTTTCTTTGAGCTGCACAAGTGTTGATAGACAATATGAAACCAGATATTCTCAAGAGAGTCACTTCTGAGTAGACCCGCGGATGAATTCATTTATGAAAACATTTAACGTATATGGCAGAGCATAGTTTTTTTGCACGGTATTTTTATATTCCTGTTCGCAGACGAACTTGTCGGTTTCACACACACCAAGAATCTCTTTAACTGTAGTAGCCACCGCTATCTTTGAAGATAAAGAATTATCGTTGAGATTTAAATCTGATTACATACAACACAAGAAATGCGAAAAAAAGGTGTAAGTAAA
>OZ038515.1:37935997-38020997 GCA_964036315.1 Acanthosepion esculentum | reverse complement strand
TGTGGAGAGCCATGATCGCCAACGTCCTGAAGAGACAGGGCACATAGCAGAAGAAGAAGAAGAAGAAGAAGAAGAAGAAATGGATGGAGGAACAAGGTTTAGGAGAGATAACAAAAAGACAAAATTTATTAAGATCTAGAAAGTACAGGAAATTGTGGAGAGCCATGATCCCCTATGTGCTGAAGTTACATGGCACAGATGTGCAAAAACCATTGATTCACAGAATAACTATTTTCAGGGATGAATGATGAACCATTAACGAAAATAGCTTAGGATCTTTTGTAAGACATCGGAAAAAAACTTTCCATCGGGAGGGTCTTTTGTGGACACGGTAACTCCATCTATGACACTATGGAAAACATTCGTGCTCTCCGTTTCTTTTCTCTAAGGCAGACCAAACAAAAACACAACTTTACAAATGGGAAATATTTATAAAGGTTTCATTTTAGCATCCCAAACATAATTGTTTGGAAGAATTTTCTAAAGAAAGCTAAATCGGACGATTGGACTTTCTGTCGTACATCGTCGGAATCGGGTGAAAAGCGTGAATGCGCATCCACTCGTTAGATTTAACCACTGGGGGGAGGATTCTTTTGAATCGGTTTCTATTCGCTGAAAGCTACACGCTTTCTGGTTTTATTCGTTCAGAAACTGGTTGTTGAAATGGGATTCAAAGAATTCTCAATAGAACAGCTCAGTCGTTAGAGCACTGGACTGGAACCAGTGACAATTTGCCAATAAATGAGATTCCTTTTATTGGAATAAAATTCAAATAAGCATTGGTGAAACAACGGTACTTTAAAAATTGGATTCGAAAACGAGATCTCTATTCTAGTAACCGTCCGGTTCACACACCTCCCCGGTCCTTTGAACTGCGGTAGAAGTTTATCCCTTGTTTCCTGTTTAGGATCGGGTTTCAGGTCCCTTCTAAAGTTTACTTAAACTCTATACTTCTAACGTCTCCGCCTAAACTCTGAAATGTTATTTATTTATTGTCTTCCTTCAGTAGGACTAGATAGGTTTTTTGAATAGGAGTACAGGTTTATCCCTTGTTTCCTGTTTAGGATTGGGTTTTCCGTTCCTTCTAAAGTCTACTTCAACTCTATACTTCTAACGTCTCCGCCTAAACTCTGAAAAGTTATTTATTTATTTTCTTCCTTCAGTAGGAGTAGATAGGATTTTGAATAAGAGTAGAGGTTTATCACTTGTTTCCTGTTTAGGATTGGGTTTTCCGTTCCTTCTAAAGTCTACTTCAACTCTATACTTCTAACGTCTCCGCCTAAACTCTGAAAAGTTATTTATTTATTTTCTTCCTTCAGTAGGAGTAGATAGGATTTTGAATAAGAGTAGAGGTTTATCACTTGTTTCTTGTTTAGGATTGGGTTTCAGGTTCCTTCTAAAGTCTACTTCAACTCTATACTTCTAACGTCTCCGCCTAAACTCTGAAAAGTTATTTATTTATTTTCTTCCTTCAGTAGGAGTAGATAGGATTTTGAATAAGAGTAGAGGTTTATCACTTGTTTAGGATTGGGTTTCAGGTTCCTTCTAAAGTCTACTTAAACTCTATCCTTCTAACGTCACCACCTAAACTCTGAAAAGTTATTTATTTATTTTCTTCCTTCAGTAGGAGTAGATAGGTTTTTTTAATAGTAGAAGTCTATCCCTTGTTTCCTGTTTAGGATTGGGTTTCCGGTTCCTTCTAATGTCTACTTCAACTCTATACTTCTAACGTCTCCGCCTAAACTCTGAAAAGTTATTTATTTATTTTCTTCCTTCAGTAGGAGTAGATAGGATTTTGAATAAGAGTAGAGGTTTATCACTTGTTTCTTGTTTAGGATTGGGTTTCAGGTTCCTTCTAAAGTCTACTTCAACTCTATACTTCTAACGTCTCCGCCTAAACTCTGAAAAGTTATTTATTTATTTTCTTCCTTCAGTAGGAGTAGATAGGATTTTGAATAAGAGTAGAGGTTTATCACTTGTTTCTTGTTTAGGATTGGGTTTCAGGTTCCTTCTAAAGTCTACTTAAACTCTATCCTTCTAACGTCTCCGCCTAAACTCTGAAAAGTTACTTATTTATTTATTTTCTTCCTTCAGTAGGAGTAGATAGGATTTTGAATAAGAGTAGAGGTTTATCACTTGTTTCTTGTTTAGGATTGGGTTTCAGGTTCCTTCTAAAGTCTACTTAAACTCTATCCTTCTAACGTCACCACCTAAACTCTGAAAAGTTATTTATTTATTTTCTTCCTTCAGTAGGAGTAGATAGTTTTTTTTAATAGTAGAAGTCTATCCCTTGTTTCCTGTTTAGGATTGGGTTTCCGGTTCCTTCTAATGTCTACTTCAACTCTATACGCCTAACATCACCTCCTAAAAATCCGAACTATTATTTAATATTGAATTTGTTTTCTTTTCTCAATAGGAGTAGATAAGTTCGTCTTTCGTTCGGTTCACACTCCTCCTCGTTCTTTTGAACAGTGGTAGAGGTTTATCCCTTGTTTCCTGTTTAGGATTAGGCTTCTAGTTCCTTCTAAAGTCTACTTCAACTCTATACGCCTAACGTCTCCTCATAAAACCCTGAACTTTTATTTACTATTGAATTACTTTTTTCTTTTCTCAATAGAAGTAGATAGATTCGCCTATCGTTAGGTTCATACTCCTCCCCTGTCTTTCGAACAGGAGTAAAAATTTATCCCTTGTTTCCTGTTTAGGATAGGGTTTCCGGTCCCTTTTAAAGTCTAATTCAACTGCATACTTCCAACGACTCCGCCTAAAGTTCTGAACTTTTATTTACTATTGAATTACTTTACCGGTTTACGGTAGCTTTTAACGCCTTTTCCTTTTCTTTCACTTCCTGTGGCCCCTTGCGACTTGATGGCATTATCTCCTTGCTTGGTTTGGTACCTTTTAACCTGTAACCTTCTAGAGAAGCTCTTGGGCCTTGTACAGAGTGAAAATCATGACGGTAAATCTTAAACAAGTTAAGATTGTAATGATCAAGGAAGCATCAAATTGGGAGTTGGTTCCAAAAAGCGGCGGTTCATGGGAAGAAGCTGCTTGAGACGAAAAACAAATACAAAGAAAGGAAGGACAAAAGAAAACGAAAGAAAGAATAAAGAAAGTAAGGAAAAAAAAGAAGAAATGAAGGAAAGAAAGAAAAAATGAAGACGAAAAACATACAAAGAAAGAAAGAACAAATGAAATCGAAAGAAAGAATAAAGAAAGTAAGGAAAAAGAAAGAAGAAATGAAGGAAAGAAAGAAAAAATGAAGACGAAAAATAAATACAAAGAAAGAAAGGACAAAAGAAAATGAAAGAAAGAATAAATGAAACAATTAAAGAAAGAGAAATGAAAAAGAAACAGGAAAAATCAAAAGAAAAAAACGTACAATTGAAAAAATACAAAAAGCAAATGTAAGAGAAAGAAAAACTAAATGAATAAGCAAAAAATACCAAACAAAAAAAGAAAAAGAAAGAAAATCAAGTGTGATTAGTAAAAGATAAATATTACTTAGTATATACTTAATAAAAGCCTGAAATATTTATTAACATGAAGCAAATCATTTGTTATAAAGCAGAATTGGACGTCATCGATTAACCACTATCGATCGCATTTTGCTTGTAGGCGTTTGCGTATGTTTCTTAATTGGTGAATCAATACCAATATTGTCATTGATATCACGAAAAGAAAAATAAATATTCTTGTTATTAATTTCAACAAGTGTCTCAAAGCATTGTTGTTGTTATTGATGTACATTTTATTTTCAGTATAAAAAAGATAGGATTCCTCTACCAACTTCAAATACATTTAATAACGGAGTAACTTCCATTACACACACCCAACATCTGACTCCGTTGCAGTGCTTTTTATGAATCGCTTCAGTTGTAGCCATTCGTATTACACACGGCGGAATCAAAATATCTGATAGAATCCCTGAAATCATTTTAAAAGAAGGCGATTTACCTTCTTCTCTCTTTCTCCCTTTCTTTATTTTCTTTCTTTATTTCGTTCTTTCTTTACTATTTTCTTTCTTCGCCATTTTCTTTCTTTCTTTCGTTCTTTACTATTTTCTTTCTTTCTTTCTTTCTTTACCATTTTCTTTCTTTACCATTTTCTTTCTTTCTTTCTTTCTTTGCCATTTTCTTTCTTTACCATTTTCTTTCTTTCTTTCTTTCTTTACCATTTTCTTTCTGTCTTTCTTTCTTTCTTTCTTTACCATTTTCTTTCTTTCTTTCTTTACCATTTTCTTTCTTTCTTTCTTTACCATTTTCTTTCTTTCTTTCTTTACCATTTTGTTTCTTTCTTTCTTTCTTTCCCATTTTCTTTCTTTCTTTCTTTACCATTTTCTTTCTTTCTTTATTTCTTTCTTTACCATTTTCTTTCTTTCTTTCTTTACCATTTTCTTTCTTTCTTTCTTTACCATTTTCTTTCTTTCTTTCTTTACCATTTTATTTCTTTCTTTACCATTTTCTTTCTTTCTTTCTTTACCATTTTCTTTCTTTCTTTACCATTTTCTTTCTTTCTTTCTTTCTTTCTTTACCATTTTCTTTCTTTCTTTCTTTATCATTTTCTTTCTTTCTTTCTTTACCATTTTCTTTCTGTCTTTCTTTCTTTCTTTCTTTACCATTTTCTTTCTTTCTTTACCATTTTCTTTCTTTCTTTCTTTCTTTACCATTTTCTTTCTTTCTTTACCATTTTCTTTCTTTCTTTCTTTACCATTTTCTTTCTGTCTTTCTTTCTTTCTTTACCATTTTCTTTCTTTCTTTCTTTCTTTACCATTTTCTTTCTTTCTTTCTTTACCATTTTCTTTCTTTCTTTCTTTCTTTCTTTACCATTTTCTTTCTTTCTTTCTTTACCATTTACTTTCTGTCTTTCTTTCTTTCTTTCTTTACCATTTTCTTTCTTTCTTTCTTTACCATTTTCTTTCTTTCTTTCTTTACCATTTTCTTTCTTTCTTTACCATTTTCTTTCTTTCTTTCTTTACCATTTTCTTTCTGTCTTTCTTTCTTTCTTTCTTTACCATTTTCTTTCTTTCTTTCTTTACCATTTTCTTTCTTTCTTTCTTTCTTTACCATTTTCTTTCTTTCTTTACCATTTTCTTTCTTTCTTTCTTTCTTTACCATTTTCTTTCTTTCTTTACCATTTTCTTTCTTTCTTTCTTTCTTTCTTTACCATTTTCTTTCTTTCTTTCTTTACCATTTTCTTTCTGTCTTTCTTTCTTTCTTTACCATTTTCTTTCTTTCTTTCTTTACCATTTTCTTTCTTTCTTTCTTTACCATTTTATTTCTTTCTTTCTTTACCATTTTCTTTCTTTCTTTCTTTCTTTACCATTTTCTTTCTTTCTTTCTTTCTTTACCATTTTCTTTCTTTCTTTACCATTTTCTTTCTTTCTTTCTTTACCATTTTCTTTCTGTCTTTCTTTCTTTCTTTCTTTACCATTTTCTTTCTTTCTTTCTTTACCATTTTCTTTCTTTCTTTACCATTTTCTTTCTTTCTTTCTTTACCATTTTCTTTCTTTCTTTCTTTCTTTACCATTTTCTTTCTTTCTTTACCATTTTCTTTCTTTCTTTCTTTACTATTTTCTTTCTTCGCCATTTTCTTTCTTTCTTTCGTTCTTTACCATTTTCTTTCTTTCTTTCTTTCTTTACCATTTTCTTTCTTTCTTTCTTTCTTTACCATTTTCTTTCTTTCTTTCTTTCTTTACCATTTTCTTTCTTTCTTTCTTTACCATTTTCTTTCTTTACCATTTTCTTTCTTTCTTTCTTTACCATTTTCTTTCTTTCTTTCTTTACCATTTTCTTTCTTTCTTTCTTTCTTTACCATTTTCTTTCTTTCTTTACCATTTTCTTTCTTTCTTTCTTTACCATTTTCTTTCTTTCTTTCTTTACCATTTTCTTTCTTTCTTTCTTTCTTTACCATTTTCTTTCTTTCTTTACCATTTTCTTTCTTTCTTTCTTTACCATTTTCTTTCTTTCTTTCTTTCTTTACCATTTTCTTTCTTTCTTTACCATTTTCTTTCTTTCTTTCTTTACCATTTTCTTTCTTTCTTTCTTTACCATTTTCTTTCTTTCTTTCTTTCTTTCCCATTTTCTTTCTTTCTTTCTTTACCATTTTCTTTCTTTCTTTCTTTCTTTCTTTACCATTTTCTTTCTTTCTTTCTTTACCATTTTCTTTCTTTCTTTACCATTTTCTTTCTTTCTTTCTTTCTTTCTTTACCATTTTCTTTCTTTCTTTACCATTTTCTTTCTTTCTTTCTTTACCATTTTCTTTCTGTCTTTCTTTCTTTCTTTACCATTTTCTTTCTTTCTTTCTTTACCATTTTATTTCTTTCTTTCTTTACCATTTTATTTCTTTCTTTCTTTCTTTCTTTACCATTTTCTTTCTTTCTTTCTTTACCATTTTCTTTCTTTCTTTCTTTCTTTCCCATTTTCTTTCTTTCTTTCTTTACCATTTTCTTTCTTTCTTTCTTTCTTTCTTTACCATTTTCTTTCTTTCTTTCTTGACCATTTTCTTTCTTTCTTTCTTGACCATTTTCTTTCTTTCTTTCTTTCTTTCTTTACCATTTTCTTTCTTTCTTTCTTTACCATTTTCTTTCTTTCTTTCTTTCTTTCTTTACCATTTTCTTTCTTTCTTTACCATTTTCTTTCTTTCTTTCTTTACCATTTTCTTTCTTTCTTTACCATTTTCTTTCTTTCTTTCTTTACCATTTTCTTTCTGTCTTTCTTTCTTTCTTTACCATTTTCTTTCTTTCTTTCTTTCTTTACCATTTTCTTTCTTTCTTTCTTTACCATTTTCTTTCTTTCTTTCTTTCTTTACCATTTTCTTTCTTTCTTTCTTTACCATTTTCTTTCTTTCTTTACCATTTTCTTTCTTTCTTTCTTTACCATTTTCTTTCTGTCTTTCTTTCTTTCTTTCTTTACCATTTTCTTTCTTTCTTTCTTTACCATTTTCTTTCTTTCTTTCTTTCTTTACCATTTTCTTTCTTTCTTTACCATTTTCTTTCTTTCTTTCTTTCTTTACCATTTTCTTTCTTTCTTTACCATTTTCTTTCTTTCTTTCTTTCTTTCTTTACCATTTTCTTTCTTTCTTTCTTTACCATTTTCTTTCTGTCTTTCTTTCTTTCTTTACCATTTTCTTTCTTTCTTTCTTTACCATTTTCTTTCTTTCTTTCTTTACCATTTTCTTTCTTTCTTTCTTTCTTTCTTTACCATTTTCTTTCTTTCTTTCTTTCTTTCTTTACCATTTTCTTTCTTTCTTTACCATTTTCTTTCTTTCTTTCTTTACCATTTTCTTTCTGTCTTTCTTTCTTTCTTTCTTTACCATTTTCTTTCTTTCTTTACCATTTTCTTTCTTTCTTTCTTTACCATTTTCTTTCTTTCTTTCTTTCTTTCTTTACCATTTTCTTTCTTTCTTTACCATTTTCTTTCTTTCTTTCTTTACTATTTTCTTTCTTCGCCATTTTCTTTCTTTCTTTCGTTCTTTACCATTTTCTTTCTTTCTTTCTTTCTTTACCATTTTCTTTCTTTCTTTCTTTCTTTACCATTTTCTTTCTTTCTTTCTTTACCATTTTCTTTCTTTACCATTTTCTTTCTTTACCATTTTCTTTCTTTCTTTCTTTACCATTTTCTTTCTTTCTTTCTTTACCATTTTCTTTCTTTCTTTACCATTTTCTTTCTTTCTTTCTTTACCATTTTCTTTCTTTCTTTCTTTACCATTTTCTTTCTTTCTTTCTTTCTTTACCATTTTCTTTCTTTCTTTACCATTTTCTTTCTTTCTTTCTTTCTTTACCATTTTCTTTCTTTCTTTCTTTACCATTTTCTTTCTTTCTTTCTTTACCATTTTCTTTCTTTCTTTCTTTCTTTACCATTTTCTTTCTTTCTTTACCATTTTCTTTCTTTCTTCCTTTCTTTACCATTTTCTTTCTTTCTTTACCATTTTCTTTCTTTCTTTACCATTTTATTTCTTTCTTTCTTTCTTTACCATTTTCTTTCTTTCTTTCTTTCTTTACCATTTTCTTTCTTTACCATTTTCTTTCTTTCTTTACCATTTTCTTTCTTTCTTTCTTTACCATTTTCTTTCTTTCTTTACCATTTTCTTTCTTTCTTTCTTTCTTTACTATTTTCATTTTTCCTTTCTTTACTATTTTTTCTTTATTTCGTTCTTTATTTAGCATTTTCGTTCTTTCTTAACCATTTTTTGTTTCTCTCTTCACCATTTTCTTTCTTTCCTTCTTTCTTTCATTACCATTTTCACCCTTTATTTTTCTTCACTATTTTCTTTCTTTCTTCACTATTTTCTTTTTTTTATTTATTTCTCTCTTCATTATTTTCTCCCTTTCTTTCTTTCTTGACCATTCTCTTTCTTTACTACTTTCTTTACTTAGATTTAATGAATATTTATGTTATCACTTCAAGACCACGTTTTTATGAATCGCTTCATCTGAATCAATATATGGCCGAGTAATCTCATGAAGTAGAATTGAACATTGTCGATTAACCAGCATCTGTCGCATTTTGCTTGAATGAATCCGCTTGATTTCATCCACTTCTTCTAGGCAGGAAATTCACCTATGTTTATTGGTGAATCCCTTTACTACGGGATCAGTTAAATGACTCACGACATTTGCATAGCCTATTTTCAGCCTCACCATGTACTCAGATATATACTTTAACCCGTACCGTCTCAAGACGGACGCCCCAGTTTGCACTACACACCTAAATGACCTCAGATAGTTCTTCGGAATGTACTTTGTCGAACGCTTACAAGTGCTGAGTAAAAATAAAACAATCGTTTCTACGGGTTTTTTTTTCTCTTTTGCTCCCACCTGTAATATTGATAGACACGAACAGTTATCTACAGAGTCATCATGCAAAAATAGCATTTATTTTGGATAAATACTATTTAAATTTCATCACAATCTTTTCCTCGACAATGCACTTAATACCGTGATGAATATTAATCGCACAGATCAAAAGGTTTGTGTCCTGGGTAAGACGATAAACTACATCCAGCAGCAAGGCCTTTGATCGTTGAACGTCTGCGGTGTCATCCTGGTAACACGTGGCCGAGCATTTTCATGAAACAGAGCTGGGTCTCCTCGATTAACCAGTACCGGTCGCATTTTGCTTAACTGAATGTGCATTTCATCCAGTAAACTTCGACAGTGATGCTCTGGTTAGATTCCAGAAAGGATAACGCCAATGGTTGGCCACCAGACAGTCACCATAATCTTCTGTTTGAGCAATTTTAGTTTTGGATAAAGTTTGAGGGTTTCTTCATGATGGCATCATGGAGCCGATGTTTTACTATTGTCATAAAGTAGGGGTCACCAAACTCCGGCCCGCGGGCCGGATGCGGCCCCCGACGTCATCCAGCCTGCCGATTCACTGTGCCACAAATGAGCTAAAATATAATTTTTTATTTTGTAGTTAAACTTATTATGTAGAAAATAAATGTAATTAAAAATAGCATTTATTTTGCATAAGTACTATTTAATTTTCATCACAATCTTTTCCTTGTCAATGCACTTAATACCGTGATGAATATTAATCACACAGACCACAGTTTACAGCGGAATTTTTAGATGAAAATTTAGCTAATTTCATTTGTCAAACTGTGAGATTATTCAACCCCTCTCGTAAATGATACTCCAAGATTACTGGATATCTGAAGAAGGCTAAAAAACATCGGCCGGAACCTTGTTATAAATACAACCAAGATAAAGATCTTCGGAAACATAAACTATGGTCATCAGTAAGAGGAAGAGTCCGAAAAGCGATTTGCAGTTTGGGAACACCAGAATCTGTTAGGATTTTTTGGTACCCTTATGTACTAGTGAGCCAACCAAAATGAACTGACTCATTTTATAGTTCGCCAATAGAAGTTAACCAATCAGGAAACTTAAAATATTCAATCCGACGTGTATAAAGGCGGCCATTTTGTTTTTTCTCCGAATATCCACTGCCGACCTCTGATATCGATGACCAGAAGAACTACTGAACTACGCTCTGCTACTTTCTCCGAATATTCACTGCCAACCTCTGATATGGAAGACCTTAAGAATTACTGAACAGCTGCTACTAGATATTGGTGTTGTTTCATTGAACAAACTACTTACTACGCTGGATTCTACATTCAGACTACGGTGAACATGTATAACAGAATCAAGCAGACACGGAAATTTAAATATCTGGGAAGCGTTTTGACAGAGGACGGTAAGTGCGACACTGAGATCCGTAGACGTATTGGGATGGCCAAGGACACATTCCAAAAGATGGGCAGAGTATTGCGAGACAGGGAGATTTCTTTGGTAACAAAGAAAAGAATACTGAACTGTTACGTGACATCTGTTCTTCTTTACGGCAGCGAATGTTGGACGATTTCCTCAAAGATGAAGAAGAGACTCGAGGCGATGGAGATGTGGTTCTACAGAAGGATGCTAAGGATATCATGGACCGAGCGTATGAGCAACGATGAGGTCTTACATAGGTTACAAACAAGGAGGAGGCTTATACTTGACATCAGGAAGTTTCTGTGACACATAATGAGGAAAGAAGGCCTGGAAAATCTGATGCACACGGGTCGAATAGAGGGAAAGAGAGACAAGGGAAAGCAGCGCGTGACATACCTGGCGAGCTTGAGCAGGTGGATGACAGAAAGAGGTCTGGGGGAGGAAGCAGAGAGAAGGAAATCGTTGAGAGCTGCAAAGGATAGAGGGAGGTGGATAGCTATGATCCCCCACGTCCTGAAAGGACACGGCACATAAAAAGAAAGAAAGAAAGATCTTCCTTAAAATCCCGCCTAAGTGTTTGAATTAATAACAGAGGTTGTTATATTTTTCCGCTACTGCCATCAGTTTAGTGTTCGAGCCAAGGTAAGACACCATGGTCCTGGATGCAAATGTTCTTTACTAAACGCTGAAATAAAATGACCTTGTTCCAGACTAAGCTAAAGGGAAAAGAAAATAGTGCGAAAAGCAAAAGTGAACAAGTAAAAACGAAGGAAGAAAGGAAGCATAACGAACAAATTAAAAAGAAAATACAATCAGCAAAGAAAGAAAGAAAGAAGTAAAGAAAAAATAAAGAAAGAAAATGATAAAGAAAGACAGAAAGAAAGAAAATGGTAAAGAAAAAGAAAGAAAATGGTAAAGAAAGAAAGAAAGAAGGAAAGAAAGAAAAAATGGTAAAGAAAGGGAGAAAATGGTAAAGAAAGAAAGAAAGAAGGAAAGAAAGAAAAAATGGTAAAGAAAGGGAGAAAATGGTAAAGAAAGAAAGAAGGAAATAGTAAATAAAGAAAGAAAAAAAGAAGGAAAGAAAGAGAGAAAATACTAAAGAATGAAAGAAATAAAGAAAGAAAATAGTAAAGAAAGAATGAAAGAAAGAGAGAGAGAGAGAAAATGGTAAACAAAGAAAGAGAGAAAATGGAGAAGAAAGAAAGAAAGATAGTAAATGGTAAAGAAAGAATGAAATACAATGGTAAAAAAGAAAGAAGGAAGAGACAAAATAATAAACAAAGAAAGAAAGAAAATAGTAAAGAAATAAATAAAAAAGAAAATACTAAAGAACGAAAAGAGAGAAAATAGTAAAGAAAGAATGAAATAGAGAAAGAAAGAAAGAAAAAGAAAGAAAGAAAGAAAATGGCAAAGAAAGAAAGAAAATACTAAACAAAGAAAGTGGAAAAATGGTAAAGAAAGAGGGAGAGAAAATGGTAAGAAAGAAAGAAAGAAAAACGAAAATGATAAAGAAGGAAAGAAACGAGTAAACAAAAACAAAGAAAATGGAGTATAACAAAGTATATGAAGAAGAAAGTCGAAGGAAAAACCTGGAAAACTCCATCTTTGAGAATTTGTTAATTATTCCATGTAAAGCGAAAAAAATGAAGGATTAGAAAGTGCTTATCTTATCTTTCTTATTCCCCAATAATAAAATTCCTCGGAGACCCATTCTATCTTCCAACCTCCGTATCTGTTATCGCCAGCCAAGATAACTTATTTAACAGCATCCAAGTCTTATTATCTTCATCCAATCCAACGATTCAATGCAAATATTTATCAGTGAAACTTTCCAATCGTCTCCACCCTGTGTACCTGAAGGTCTTTACTTTATCTTGGCTCGCTCGATTCGTTTCTCTACGCGTAAGCAATAAATCTAATAAGTAAAGTGGACAACGATGAAGTTCTGATGGAAAAGGCCGCTTCAAAATAATTTTATAAACAGGCGCATCAAGAACGATCGTGGATTGAGAGATAAATATGGACACCAAATCTATCAAATGAATTTTAGAGCAAATAGAATAAAGAAACTGGGATCAAAATGAAGTAAATTTATTTCTTTTCAACACTATGTTGGTTGAATGATAAGTAAGGTTTTCAATCCTATAAAAAAATTGAGCTAAATAGAACAAAGAAGCTAGTAACAAAACGAAGTATATTTATTTCATTTAAACATTATGAAGGTTGATTGATAAATAAGTTCTTAAATCCTAGAAAGCCGGTTCTAGATCAGATAAGAATGAAAATGGTATCAAAAGGAAGTATATTTATTTCATTTCAACATTATGAAGGTTGATTGATAAATAAGTTCTTAAATCCTATAAAGCCGGTTCTAGATCAGATAAGAATGAAAATGGTATCAAAAGGAAGTATATTTATTTCATTTCAACATTATGAAGGTTGATTGATAAATAAGTTCTTAAATCCTATAAAGCCGGTTCTAGATCAGATAAGAATGAAAATGGTATCAAAAGGAAGTATATTTATTTCATTTCAACATTATGAAGGTTGATTGATAAATAAGTTCTTAAATCCTATAAAGCCGGTTCTAGATCAGATAAGAATGAAAATGGTATCAAAAGGAAGTATATTTATTTCATTTCAACATTATGAAGGTTGATTGATAAATAAGTTCTTAAATCCTATAAAGCCGGTTCTAGATCAGATAAGAATGAAAATGGTATCAAAAGGAAGTATATTTATTTCATTTCAACATTATGAAGGTTGATTGATAAATAAGTTCTTAAATCCTATAAAGCCGGTTCTAGATCAGATAAGAATGAAAATGGTATCAAAAGGAAGTATATTTATTTCATTTCAACATTATGAAGGTTGATTGATAAATAAGTTCTTAAATCCTATAAAGCCGGTTCTAGATCAGATAAGAATGAAAATGGTATCAAAAGGAAGTATATTTATTTCATTTCAACATTATGAAGGTTGATTGATAAATAAGTTCTTAAATCCTATAAAGCCGGTTCTAGATCAGATAAGAATGAAAATGGTATCAAAAGGAAGTATATTTATTTCATTTCAACATTATGAAGGTTGATTGATAAATAAGTTCTTAAATCCTATAAAGCCGGTTCTAGATCAGATAAGAATGAAAATGGTATCAAAAGGAAGTATATTTATTTCATTTCAACATTATGAAGGTTGATTGATAAATAAGTTCTTAAATCCTATAAAGCCGGTTCTAGATCAGATAAGAATGAAAATGGTATCAAAAGGAAGTATATTTATTTCATTTCAACATTATGAAGGTTGATTGATAAATAAGTTCTTAAATCCTATAAAGCCGGTTCTAGATCAGATAAGAATGAAAATGGTATCAAAAGGAAGTATATTTATTTCATTTCAACATTATGAAGGTTGATTGATAAATAAGTTCTTAAATCCTATAAAGCCGGTTCTAGATCAGATAAGAATGAAAATGGTATCAAAAGGAAGTATATTTATTTCATTTCAACATTATGAAGGTTGATTGATAAATAAGTTCTTAAATCCTATGAAGCCGGTTCTAGACCAGATAAGAATTATATTGGTATCAAAACAAAGTATATTTATTTCATTTCAACATTATGAAGGTTGATTGATAAATAAGTTCTTAAATCCTATAAAGCCGGTTCTAGACCAGATAAGAATGAAATTGGTATCAAAACGAATTAAATTCATATCTTCTCAAAATTACCAACGCGAAATGATAAGTAAGGTCTCCAACATCATAAAACATTTTCAGGCTGAGCATCCTTTTTGCGAAATTTCAAAATCCGAAAACCTCCAAAGTCTGAACGTTTTTCAAGTGCTGACATGACTTGCCACAAATGGAAAAATTCAGAAAGCACTGGGTAGCCTCCTAGGAAGTGTGCAGCTGTTGTAAGCGACCTCATCTCCACTAGGTGAGGGTTCTCCAGCCCAGCTGCATATCCTACCGTTCGCACCTGTTTTTTTTTTGTTAGCGATCGTCAGAGCAACACCTTCATCCGGGGATTACTTACCAGGTGTTTCGTACTCAGTAAAGATATTATTTAAAATATCCTGCATTTTTCGTTTTTGTAAATAGTGATCATGTTTTTGTACAAGTAGGAGGCACGGTGGAGTAATGGATAGCGGCTCGGATTGAGGAAACGGAGAGCCGAGTTCGAATTCCAGTCAAATCTATTACATTCACTTTTGTGCTAATACCCTTGGGAAAGGCATGAATTCTCCTTTTCTCCCCACAGTTATGGGTAAGTAGCAGAACAGACCGGGTTCTATAGCCTTGGATGGCAAATGGTCTATTGCCGAAAAATCTGCCTCGTCAGTCATGTATCAAAAGATACATGATCACTTAAGCGTGTATCACGCATGGCACATAACTGACTGACTGACTTTAATTTCACCACTTAAAAAACTGTGTGTATATACACAAAATTGATTAAATTTTATATAAAACTACTTTCATGCTATATGTTATTTATATAAAACTACCTTCAGGGTATATGTATAAGATGTGTTATGAAATGTAAAAGGATATTTTGTTTATACTTGTGTTCTATTCCCAAGCTGGTGCATTTTATAGCTGCTATATACAGATTAAATAGCCTGTATTCCAAAATCCGAAAAAAAAGATGAAAACTGAAGCCCTCCCGTCCCAAGAATTTCGGATAAAGGATTCTCAATCTTTATCAGACCAGATTAAACTGATAATCAAATGAAACAAATATAATTCGCTTCATTCCTACGTGGGTTGGTTGGTAAGTAAAGTTTCCGTAAAAATTTCAGATCGAGTATATCTCTAAAAGACAATATGAATAAAGACAAAAGGAAAAATTTATCTTAGCCGACGCGTTTCTTCCTCTAAGGGACTTTATCAAGGAACATGTGCATTTTATTTTGTAACAAGTATCTATATACAAGAGCAATAATGTTATCGGTTTATCCAAATTTTAAGAACATCATTTAATTACTTTCATTTATTAGACATTGAATTATGTCCACTTCGCGCCTTCCATAGTTTGCCTGATTTTTCGGCTAACTTGATGAATATTTATGAGCGTTCTTAAATTTTAAAATTTTGAAAAACTAATAACATTTATGCACTCGTATATGAATTCCTTGTTACAAAATAAAATCTTTGCATTTGCCTTGATAAAGTCCCTCATAGGACGAAACGCGTCGGCTAAGATAGGTTTTCCTTTTGTCTTTATTGAAAAGGTTTCCAATTCTATAAAACGAATTTTAAATCAGATGGGATAATGAAACTGGTATCAACATTTAATAGAAAGGACAATAAAAGAACAGTAATTAATGTGACAGAAGATGACATTGCACTTAAGTTTTTGAAGATCAATGTTGATTAGAAAGGGACACGTCGACGTAGTTTAGTGAATTCGTTACTCACTGCGTGCTCCATACTTTCGGCCTTGTGTCACACATCTAAGATACACTTAGAAAATCACTAAAGTTGATTGGAAAACAAGTTCCACAAGTAAGAAGTGCGAGAAAATAAACATGATAAAACCTATAACAACATCTAGCAATTTCGAGTGACAGAACTAATTTCAACTCAAAACTAATTTCGACTCGGAATTAATTTCAACTGTGAACTAATTTCACCTCGGAACTAATTTCACCTCGGAATTAATTTCAACTCGGAACTAATTTCGACTCGGAACTAATTTCACCTCGGAAATAATTTCAACTTGGAACTAATTTCGACTCGGAATTAATTCCACATATTGATGACGTCAGAAACGTTGTTGATGGAAATTAAGAACAAAACAGCTCCAAAGATAGAACCCTGAGGGACACCTACATTAGTACAAAAAGATCTAGAAGAGTAGCCATTCAAGATAACATTCATTTCACGATATAAAAAGACTGAATCAGTTCAAGAATTCGTCCGGAAATACCATAGCCTTTCAAGTTATGAAGAAGACCGGCTTGCCAAACTTTGTCAATTGCTTTCAGGATGTCCAAAGCAACAGCCCGTGCTTCACCAGACTTATTTAAAGTTTGATAGACTCTTTCAGCAATAATCTTTAGTACATCAGCAGTTGCCCTCTAGAAAAAAGAAGGCATATGAGAAACTTAACCAATTCAGAGATGATTAGAGTATTTAGTATTTTGCCAAGAAGAGGTAGAAGATTAATAGGCCAATAGTTCGAAGGCCCAGACGATTCACCTGTGTTCTTAAAGACTGGAACAACAGTGGGAGATTTTCAGCAAGCAGGCTAAGCATTTATTGTACAGTTTAGAGTTTACTGTCCCCGCCTGAAATCTGGAATTTAGCTTACAATTTTTTTCCCTTCAATAGGAGTAAATAGGTTTGCCTATCATCCGGCTCGCACTTCACCCGAGTCTTTTGAACAGGAGTAGTTTATGATTGGAGTTGCAGTTCCTTCTAAAGTCTTTTTGATTCCCTTTCATTCCCAGTACTCTCTTGCATCTTAGTGGCATTATTGCTTTACTTGGGGTGAATTCATTAAAATAGAAAAAATAAAGATAGGAGTAAATAGTTGTGTTATTAGCATAAATAGTGAGTTGGCAACTAATAACTTTGGGAAGGTCGTTCATGAAGATTAAAAACAAGGGAGGGTCCAATTATAGTTTAGAGCCTTCAGAGAACCCGACATTAATATGAATGGATTTAGAACAGTGGGTGTTCACCATTACCTTAAATACACGATTTGTTTAGAACGATGAGATGAAGTCAAATAGTTGACCAGAGGCACCAAAGCCCTTCAGTTTCAGTGAATCCCTGAGTAACATCTTCGAAATATCTAAAACCACAGCCCAAGCCTCGATGTTCTTATCTAAAGCATGACAGACAAAATCAGTAATCAGCGGTTGATCTCCAGAAATAAACGCCATATTGTTTATCTGAAAGAAGGTCGTGTGAAGTGAGATGCTTAGCCAGTTCGAAATTGGTTAGACTTCTTAGTACTTTACCAAATTAGTCTGTATATGTAATCCTTAACTCTAGTTTGACTGTGACCCGTGAAAATTTAATGGTTTCCTTATTTGAATTTTCTGATTAATCTTATTTTTTTAAGTTGATGATTGAGTAAGCTCATATCGAATTCCCCGACAATAAAATAGCCGTAGAAATACCCCCATCGCATCATTAAATATATGAGCTTAATAACTTTAACAATCATAAATATGAATGCTGGTCATTATTTTAAGAAGTAAGTGGGTACAAATGAAAAGATTTGAAACTGACAACTATTTTCACCGAAACAGCCGTTAACGACGTCTTTCTTTCTTTCTTTCTTTCTTTCGTTCTTTCTTTCTTTCTTTCTTTCTTTCTTTCGTTCTTTCTATCAATCATTTTCTCACGAAAATCAAGTAGTGAATTTTCCCCTCTTTCCACTGGATCAAAACGGAATAGTCCATTATTTATCAGGTATTGGCAGGAGATATTAAACACTTTTATCTCCCCTTATTCCTTTTTTCTTGCCAAATACCAGTCTTATGAACATTTTCTTTATAATAATTTTAAAATAATTCAACAGATATTATTTTATTTAATTTATGGGAACTGATTGCCTTACCCGGTTTCTTTTATGATTGCGTTACCTGGTTTCCTTAGTGATTGCCTTACTCGGTTTCCTTAGTGATTGCCTTACTTGGATTCCTTAGTGTTTGCTTTGCACGTTTTCTGTCGTTCGATACTGTGCATTTGAAAAATGGCGATTTATCGCGGTCGCCATCGTTTCTCGGCCTTTTGACTCGGGGAGGTTTAAATAATTTTAAGCACAAGCTCCAGGAGTCCTTCGTCCCAGACTGTACCTCCCTTTCGGGAATGGCCTAGGTTTATTGCCTGGTACCTGAGTCGTCCCCAAAAGGGGAATTGCCGAGAGGTCTGGGCAATTTTTCCACGGTATCGCTGTTAAACTCACTTAAAACCCCGACCTTGTGCTACATTCGATAGCGACGTTGGCGCGCTGAAAAATAAATGCTTCTCGGCCTTTTAGCCGAGATCAAAGTGTAGTATCTGTTCCTCTGATTGATTGATTGATTCTTTCTTTCTTTATTTCTTTCTTTCTTTCATTTTCTCGCTGAACGAAATAATGATTTTTCCCTTCTTTCCATGCAATCAAAACGCGGAATAATCCATTATTTATGACCTATTGATAGGACGTAACGGGCCTGTTAACAAAGCACAATTATAATATGATTATATACTTCCTCTTGAGTAAATTGAAACAAATATTCACAGTACTGTAATTTTATATTCATTCAGTGTATAAATTATTTGAGCACTTTTACAGAAACCACGCCTCCCTCCTCATTTAACAAAACAAAATAAAACTCGGCTATTTTTCTGCTGGCGACGAGCGTGAATTTCTTGACCTAGATGTTGCTATAAGAGGTCAGGGTGCGATTTTGGGCTTGTTGATATAGATGTGTGAGTGGTTGACGTGTCAAGATACTAAATTAGCTGGCAGGAGTCGAAATGATTATTTCACTCTATAAACTGTATTTGACTCCAGGGTCAACAGTTGTTAACAACATATATATTTAAAAATGGGGTCTCTGCAATCGACTTTTTACTTTGCCCTTTTTCGCAAATGGAAGTGGAACTTATATTTTAAAACGAGATCAGTAAATATTAGCGTTTTGGTTTTGTTGATAAGCGAGGAACAAAAAAAAAAGACGAGCGTTTGTAAGGCGAAACGGAAGACTCGCATTCAGCATTGGAATTATATTTATTGATATTTACAAAATGTAACTTAATATGGCCGGGAAATAGCAGGAAGTTTGTGTTACGACAGGGGAGGGCTTGGCAATGATACAAGATTTATATTTAAGCTTGGCTTAGCCTGAAATAAGACTAAAAATGGAAAATATATATTCTTTGTAAGACCCCGTTACACCAAACTTTCATCTGGGGAGGGTCAATAAATTATTAGATAATTACGGAAAATATGCCTGTTTGTCAAAATTATTAGGTACTTACCCCCACCAAAATGCGTTCAGTTAGATTTAGTAAATTTTGTCAATTCTAGTCAGCCATACTAGCTGTCATCGCTTCGTCCATTGATCATTGCCTCAGATAAACAGAGCCAACAATAACAAATTGATGTATATTACTTTTTTATGCTATAAGTAAGTAATATCGATTTCAAATCAGATTAATTTAACTTTAAATTTTTTAATATTACACAAATAACGTGTCAGAAATATATATATATATATATATATATATATATATATATATATATATATATATATATATATTTCTGGAAGGGTTTTAAAATCGATAAATTTGTTTTGTTTACAAATTTCTTAAAATTAAGAAAATGGCCGCTTTTAAGAATATTTTCAGAAATCGAAATTAAATTTGACATAATCTATATAATCGATATATTTTCTATCTGAAATACAACAGAATATTTTACTTACTAGAAATAATAAATTTAATCCTGTAGCTTTCAATTAAAGCTAAAATGAAATCTTCAAGAATGCTTTTTAAATTTTTAAATTGATTTTAAACCTTACGTATCGAAAATTTATGCCGAAAAAGTGGAGTTACCTAGTGTCTTTATTTATTTACTAGTATACCCGTGACGTCAAAATTGATGGTAAGAAGGAATGCATTATAAGTAATATGTATTATATTGTAAGTAATTTTCGTTTAATCCAAGTACAATTTTATAATTTAAAATAGTTCGTTGTTAACGTTCATAATTTAACAGTGTACAATTTATAAACACCTAAGGAAAGATATCTGTATTTTATCCTCATTGGATAGCTTGGATTTATTCGAGATATCCCTCTACCTTGAGTAGCTTACAGCCACATCACGTCGAAACACCGGTTCCCGTACGATCATCGAAGTTAAGCAACGTCAAGTCTGGTCAGTAACTAGATGGGTGACCTCTTGGGTATATTAGGTGCTGTAATCTTGGATGTGCGGGGGTGTAATGGGCTTACAGCTACATCACGTTGAAACACCGGTTCCCAAACGATCACCGAAGTTAAGCAACGTCGATCCAGGTCAGTGCCTAAATGGGGGACCGCTTGGGAAGACCAGGCGCTGTAAGCTTGAATGTGCGTGTGGTATAATGGCTCGGAATTGTTAATCGGAAAGCCGAGTTTCAATTCCAGTTGGGTTCGCTATATTCACTTACGTACAAATATTCTTGCGAAAGGTAGGAACCCAACTCTTTTCCCCATAGCTATGGGTTAATTAATAAGACTTGCATTATTATCCCCCCCAAAATTATTAGAATCTAAAAATATTTTCTGGCTTTATATAACCTGCAAGAAGTTGATAAGCCGTAGAAAACGAATCAACCAATCTGCCTTGAGGGTCTCTTGAGCCTTGTATCGAGTGAACATTACTAAAAAATGTTCCGCTCAGAATTAGTTCACTACGAGTAATCTCAATGGTAATTTATCAAGGATAGCTTAGTTTGACACAAGGACACAAATAAACAGGTGTATTAGATGAAATTGAGCAACATTGCGTTATGGTAGCAGCTCTGAATTTGTAGTTGAGAAAAAAACGTAACTTACAAAAGTAGGCAAACAATTTGATATGTTTTAAAGTTGTTTATATTAGCCAGCGTCGGTGCAAGGGTCTCGTAGGCCCCAAATTTATTATATGGCCTCCCCTCTCTCTACTACATCGCAATTTTCATAAGGTAATATTCATATAAAATACAAATATTATTGTAACCTAATTATGTACAATAATGGATCATATGCAATATAAGTGAACAATTCAACTAGGAAAATTGAAAATAAATACAATGTATCTAACTACAAATTAGAGACATGTCATAATAGATCATTCCATCTGAAATCAAATAAACAATGCTTTGCAGCAATTTTTAACATTGACTTGAAATATTTTCTTGTTGAATAATTTTAACGCATTCAACCTTATAGATAAAAAAATAGTGAATTTTATAAAGTTTTTTTTTTTTCGAGACTTAACATGACAAAAAGTAATTCACGGATTTGGATGAAAAATAAAAGACCCCAGAATGACGTCAAAATGTTTTCATCCTTCAATAGTCAGTTTTGCTTAGTTTAATTTGCAACGTATATAAATGCCTATATTTCTGAGATTAGGTATTATGCAAACTATTTACATTATTCGGATTATTGTCCTCATCTTTGTTGCCATATTTATCACCCTTCAGTATCTGTCTATATTTCTGAGATGAGGTATTATGTACACTATTTACATTATTCGGATTATTGTCCTCATCTTTGTTGCCATATTTATCACCCTTCAGTATCTGTCTATATTTCTGAGATGAGGTATTATGTACACTATTTACATTATTCGGACTCTTGTCCTCATCTTTGTTGCCATATTTGTCACCCTTCAGTATCTGTCTATATTTCTGAGATGAGGTATTATGTACATTATTTACATTATTCGGACTATTGTCCTCATCTTTGTTGCTATATTTATTACAACGTTTCGGCCGTTGTACGCTTCAGAGAAAAGCGATAATAACAACAAAAATTGCAATATGAGTTCTGGTAATAACATGGATGGTAACTGCAAAAAATTGCAATATGAGCACTAGTAAAAATGGTTGTTGAAGACATTAGGTTTATAATACCCAGAAATTCAAGTACACATGGCACAGTGGATAAAGGCGTTGGTTAGATCGAGTGACAGGACCCAAAGAGTGTGAGTTCAATACCTGGTTAAGACGGTGGAGAACTTGGAGATAACTGATAACTGACATCCATTAAACATGGCACGTGGAACTAGAACAGTCTACCCCAGTGAGCGAAATAAAGGGTTCAGTTCGACATTCCAACCACTTGAAGAAGGCCAGAGCGTACAACGGCCTAAACGTTGTAATAAATATGGCGACAAAGATGAGGACAATAGTCCGAATAATGTAAAGGGTGTATATAAATGTAGGTAGAAAAAAGCAAATGTTGATAAGGTAACGGAGTTTCGGTTGGGGGTAGCCGGTTTATAGTTCTACGACAATAAAATATTCGTAGAAATTCCCCTATTTCATCATTAAATATTTGAGCTTAACAACTTTAATAAACAGAGCATTTACTTAAATATTTGTATTTATAAAAAAGAATGTATAAACATAAAAATGTCTTAAAAATAATTGTCGGACTTTGTCCATTTCATATTAATTTTTGTTATTATTATTTCATTTTTTACCAGAGCTTATATTGCAATTTTTGTTGTTATTCATTGCTTTTCTCTAGCACTCCTTGTTACTGGTTCCCATACTGTATTCATTTCTATGCTTGGTCGGCTCGGGAAATTGTTCCAAAAAAAGGGAATTGACGAGGAAAGTATCCTAAGACGATTGATTTTACAAGAAAAGAATCAGAAAAAAATGCTCCAGAATGAACGAATTTATTAGGAAAGAGACCCAACCCAAGTTTTGGCAATTTACTTCTCAAATAAATGTACTCAAATAATGTAAAAGAACAAATTGATGTCACTTAGAATCTGAATCGGTTGCCGTTGGAACCTCCCACTTCTTGTTCGCTACTATTACGACAGAGCTAAATCTGGAAGTGTTGAATTCACCGACACAATGCGTGGGCGTGAAATTTGAGTGGGGTATGCTTATTGGAGAGAAGAACTGAGGGCGAGTAAGGTAATGACAAAGTAATGAACATCTTTTCCGTTGAAAGATGGGGAAAAGGGACAAAACAAGATGGCGTAAAAAATGTCGAGAAGATTTCGACAAATAAGAGAGAAAAACATACCCTGCATTTTGACGATCGATTATCTTTCATTTGGAAACTATCTTTCCTAATTTTGGAACAGCATTGACAAATTAAGGGCGCTGTGATATAAAAAAACATATTTGTACAAAGCATTTGGTGCGTCCTGGTTAGATAAGTTCTCTAATGGCTTTAGGTTCAATCCAAACTGAAGATACCGAAATTGTTTAAATTTATTATTTTCTTTTTATTCATAGCTGATAATAGCGAATATATATATATATATATATATATATATATATATATATATATATATGTATATATATATATGTATATATATATATATATATATATATATATATATGTATATATATATATATATATATATATGTATATATATATATATATATATATATATGTATATATATATATATATATATATGTATATATATATATATATATATATATATATATATATATATATATATATATATATATATCAATTGAGGCTCCAGATGCCTTGATCTATCCCCTATCCTTCTCTTCATCCTTTCCTCTATCACTCCTCTTTGCTCTCGCTCCAACTCTCTGTAACCCCTTGCGTGCCAGTGGCTTCCCGCCTTGCTTGCGGTGAAACGCTTAATATATATATATATATATATATATATATATATATATATATTATATTTTCTCCTTTTGCCATCTATCCTAGACGCAGCTCCACCATCCATTGACGACAGTTAGGTTGTGTGTTGCTTTCCTCCGTCTCTCTGACCTTTAATCTGTCCTGAGAGTATCAAATTTTCCAAGCCACCCTTGATCAATGTGTCAAAGAAACCTCAACTGTCTTTTCCTGGTTTTAAGTACGTGTCCTTTTTTGTCTCTAGAACTTCCTCGATCCTCACATGATCGTCCATGATATTCTCAGTATCCTTCTGTAGAACCACATTTCTCTTGCTTCAAGTCTCTTCTTCATCTGTGAGGAGATTGTCCAGAATTCACTCTCATATAGGAGGACTGATATTATATAACCGTTAAGTCCTCTTTTCTTTGTTTCTCTTGCTTCAAATATCTTCTTCATCTGTGAGGAGATTGTCTAACATTCACTGTCATATAGGAGGACTGATATTAAATAACTGTTCAGTAATCTTTATCTTGCTTCAAATTTCTTCATCTGTGAGGAGATTGTCCAGCATTCACTGCCATATAGGGGGACTGATATTACATAACCGTTCAGTCCTCTTTTCTTTGTTTCTCTTGCTTCAAGTCTCTTCTTCATCTGTGAGGAGATTTTTTTAAGCTTATCACCCCAAGCAAGGCTGGAAGCCACTAGCACGCAAGGGGTTACAGAAGGTTTGGAGGAAGAGCAGATAGGAGTGGTAAAGGAGAGGATGTGGAGAAAGATAGTGGATCGATCAAGGCAAGGGGGTTACAGAAGATTTGGAGCAAGAGCAGATAGGAATGAAAGGTGAAAGGATGTGGAGAAGGGAAGTGGATAGATCAAGGCAACTAGAGATGTCGATTGACGTTACACTTAAATAGTTGGAGATTGGTATTTGTCAGGGAAACAGGAATAAGGAAGGGAGTTCCACAGGCGAGATTATCCAGCATTCACTGCCATATAGGAGGACTGATATTACATAGCAGTTAAGTACTCTTTTTTCGTTTCTAAAAGAATTTCCTGTTTCCTAATACTTTGCTTAGCTTTTGTAAACCATATTTTGCTATCCCACTGTGTCGTCAGATGTCTGGGTCCCACTTTCCGTTAGGAATGTCATGCACTAATGGATTAAATAGTTTCGGCATGCTTGCTTAATCGGATTTAATTCCCACCAGAGAAGGCATGGAACTTACTAATTATTAAATCCATATCGGATGGCTCTAAACTTCTGGCCTATCGTGCTTTCTTGAGATTTTCAATCTGGCCGGGTACATTGCGGACAGACCTCGCAGCCATCTTTGCCTTCCTCCATTTCTTTTCAACTTCATCCCAATGCGATCGCATTAATAATCAGTGTGTTCTTTCCCCGTAAATTTCTGGCGGTTCTTATTCCTTCTAATTTTCTTCCAATCTTCGAATTCGCGTAAAGATCTTTTTCTTTTTTTTCTTTTTTTTCTCGTCTGCTTCTGGCCACCATCTGAATAACGTCTCTTCACTTACAATTTAATCTCTGATCTTGGTTCTGGTTCAAGCAGCCAGGCTTTTCCGGTGTCAGCCATTAGAGTTCACGTCCACTTTCAGGATCACTGACTTCCACCTGCTACTGATCTATCTTGTGCCTGCTATATTCCAGGTTGTTGAAGCTGATATTTTCCTGTAATGTGTCGGCCATTTTTGCTTTTTTCATGCATGTTCCTGTGGCTATTTATATTTTCATTCGCACACAGAAAATGAATCGCTCTTGAACGCATATATTTTCATAGCCAAATTAGGGTCACACGGATGCTCCTGAAGGTCGTGGGATGATTTGGAATAAATAATAAAAGTTTTTAAAAAAAATGCAAAAAGAAAAACGCCGCAAACACATTTCTATGAAAATCTCACCAGTATTCAGCTATGGATTCCAGGGTAAAGTTGTTTGATTTATTTACTAAGTACAAAGCTGATCTTCAACTAACATATAATCAAAAGATAAAACCATTTCAAAAAAAGGTTATATGAATTTCTTGCTTTCGAGCAAGAAAATTGAATGAGGATTTATCTTAAATTCAGTGCAGAAAAACTTGGAGCATATAAACATAAATTTCAACAAGAAGAAGAAAATTGTAAAGAGAAGATACAGAATAAACATAACTGCCTTTTTACAAAAGTCGCACAATTTCTTTCATTTCTTTCATCCCGAGAAACGCCAGTTTAGCGGCAAAGGTATTAACGATTTACTATTTACGCATACGCACACATATCTTTCTTTCGTTTTTGATTTGATGACGCCTAGAAAGGTGAAACGCGTAATCTAGTTTCAATGAAACTATTTTCCATTTGCTATATTCTTCAAGCTTTGTCTGGATTCTGTAGCCTATTTTCTACACATATTCAAAAGTGTAAAGTAATATCTTATTTTATGATGGAAAGAGTCCCTCCTTCTTCTATTCGTCGTATGTCTTCAGCACGTGGGTGATCATGGCTCTCCACAACTTTCTATCCATTGTAGCTCTCAGTAACGTTTGTCCCTTTGCCAAACCGCCCATCCAACATTCCGCCAAGCTCGTCAGGTAACTGGCCCGCTGCCTTCACCTGCTCATTTTACCTTCAATATACCCTGTGAGTATAAACTTCTCGAACCCTCCACAGGTGCCCAAGATATTACAGTTGTCTCTTTCTGATTCTATTAGTCTTCTTTTTGTTTCCATTTGCCTGAAAACTTCGTTGCTGCGTCCATGGAATTCTCAACATCCTTCTGTAGAACCAGTCTTTCTGCATTTATCTGGTGAGGTTTGTTATTGAGAATATGTGTTTTAGTGATGACATATTTAAAAAGATAAAATCGAGACAATGCATTTATATACGTATAACCAATCGGCAAGACTGGAGCTTATTTGTTCCTCTGCTCGGTGGGGGTGGAAGTTACTAGGCTTTATTTTGGAGGTACTGAATGATACCAGCCACTATCTCCACCATTGACCTGTGAGAGTTAGGTCAGGGGAGAGGTCAACTTCCTGGCGCTGGTCATCCAGATATTTGGATGTGCACCCATGCACGGTGGTATCACCTGTCTGTATATTTACTAATGATCTGAGAGCGTTAATATAAAGCAGAAAATGGATAGGACCGATGAGAGAAGCTTTAGAGGATTGGCCATTAAAGACAACCTTCATAGATCAACCTGACAGGAAAGACTTGATAACTTAGAGGACTTCATAGGTGGCAAGTTTGTAGTAATCCCATTTGCGACACTTTGGTTGTTCCAACCCAGCGCAAGGATGACTTGAGTTCGACCAATACAACCATGCCTATCGTGACTTATCCTAATTTACTTCTGGGCCTAAAAGAAAACACCACCTGCAAAAATGACCAGGAAAAACTGTTTTCCACATTCTAGTGCGGAGCATTCGTACGTCTCTTCCAAAACCTCCACCTACGAAGTAAAGCAACTTTTTCTTTGGGCGTTCCATCCCAGCGCAAGGATAACTTGAGCTCGACCATTGTAATTATACTTAAACTTCCAGCGATAAATTAATACAACATTTTCTTTGATCGTTCCAACTCAGCGTAAGACTGACTTGAGCTCGACCATTATAACGATGCTTATCCTTAGTTACCCTAACTTCTAGGCTTAGAAGAGGAAAACAGACATACACGAAAGACATTGAGAACTTTGTTTTCTTACAGACATCATAAAAAATGAATAAACAGTCTGTAGGAGAAGCTGAAATTTTTGTATGCTTCTTTATTTACACTATTCGGACTGTTGTCTTCATCTTTATTGCCATATTTACGACGTTTCGGCCGTTTTACGCTCCGGCCTTCTTCAGGAAAACCTTCAGGAATGGTTCAACACTACGCAGATATCTCTTCTAAGTAAGACCATCCACAGAAGGGAACAGTATTAAGGACTGTGTGTACGCCATCACATGCAGCATTGGCAAGAAAAATAAAAGAGAAGAGAAACAGACCGCCCCCTTAAGATAATACTGCAGGGACACCGTAAGGGCGTAACAGGAGGGGTAATAGAAAAATCAGACATGGCTGACAATATATGGAGAGAAAGTGGACATCACCGTGCTCTGTGGGATAAAGTTGAAATAAGAGAGAACATATCTGGAAAATACGAAAACTAAAGGAATCAGCGCATATGTTAGGCCACAAACATAGACATGAATACAATATGGGAACCAGTAATACAGAGATCTAGTGAAAATCTATAATAACAAAAAATTGTAATATGAGCTCTGATAAAAATGGTTACTGAGACATTAGATTTTTATATGTCACGAAAATTCGGACACATAAAAGCGTTGTTTGAAGTAACCCAAAATGTGTTTTGACCCAAAGAGTTGTGAGTTCAATGCCTGGCCACAGCAGAGGTGAACAAAAACTTGGAGTGTTGAGTTACTACAGAGAATTAACTGAAACTGACATACCCCCATAAAAGCATGACACGTGGAATTAGAATGATCTACCACCGTGGACTAAATAAAGGGTCCGGTTCGAAATTCCAACATATATAGCCTGAAGAAGGCTGGAGTGTATAACGGCCGAAACATCATGAATATAGCAAAAAAGATAAGGATAACAATCCGAACAATGTAAATAGTATAAATAGTTACAACACCCAATCTCAGAAATAGAGACAAATCCTGAAGAAGGCCGGAGCGTATGATGGCCGAAACGTCGAGAATATGGCAAAAAAAAAAAAGACGAGGACAACAGTCCGAATAATGTAAATAGTATAAATAATTACAATACCCAATCTCAGAAATATAGACAGATCCTGAAGAAGGCCGGAGCGTACGACGGCCGAAACGTCGTGAATATGGAAAAAAAAAAGATGAGGACAAGAGTCCGAACGATGTAAATAGTATAGATAGATACAATACCCCATGTAAAAAATATAGACATCGGCTTTAATTATTTACACGCGAACATGTACTCACGTACAATACACCAACACGCAACCCTTAAATACCAATGTTATTTGTTCTATATATTAGGATATTATAACAAAAACATGTAAGGAACGCTACACAACTTCAGTCGTGTTTCAACTCATTGCGATGCGTCTCTTCAGGCGATTGTAGATTACTTGCGAGTGAACGATTAATTTAGTTTCAAAAGCAAAATACATTCTCATTTTATGAAAAAAGGCCTCTGTTTTTTATTTTATAATATTTTCATAAAATGAGGATGTATTTTGAGAGATCAACATAATTCCTTGTAACACCAAAGAGGGACTGAAGGCAAGGGTTATGAGCAGATTCACCAATATAAACAAGGAGACTGTCAAAAAGAGTTGCAGAAGATTTTGAAGTCGTCTGAAGGTCGTGGTTGTAGCCAATAGCGATTTTATTGAATAAATTTACTCTTTAGTATTTGAAGATATTTCTGTGTAATTTTGGTAAATATATCTGTTAAAATGAGATGTCAGTGTTATTTTCATTTGTGCGTCATTTAGACAATTTATCCATCGTGCTCTGTATATATATATCAAAATTTCAACCAGTTGAATTCCTTTCTTTTGACTTATTGGATTCATTTCTTTCGGAAATCATCTTCGTTGGATAATAATTTTAATTTAACCTCTTGTAATAATATTCACGTGTGCCAATATTTCCTGTAGTTGACGCCATCTTGCCTTGAGATATTGTACCTTAGAATAGCAGAGTTATTTAAGCGATGCAGCCAATGTTCTTATTCAGATCTAACTATTAATCTGTAACTGCTTGTTTAATTGAGATTCTACGACAGAAATTGGTTGAATAACGCTTGGAAAATGTTACCCAAGTTTTCCTTCTATTTGAAATAAAATTGTAAAAATCCCGCCACAAGTCTTAACTCCTCCCTCTACGCGTAAGCCATCTGACGTGATTTAAAGGTTTTCAGCCAATCATTCGTAGCAAATGGTAAAACCAACTTCCGCTTTACTATTGACATCGTAATCTCTCATGAATTAATCCCCGAGTCATTTTTCTTTGTATAATTATAAACCTTTTTTCTAAAATCCATTATTTTGTTTGACGATGAACTACGTTCGGCTGCAAGGCCTCTGATCGAGAGATTGGAGTTTTTGAGAAGCCGAGAACCAACTCTTAATTGCTATTGTTCAGAGGTGCACCCTGATCTCGGGTACTAGTACCTGTTGGGGTCTCAGCTATGGGCAAATAGTGAAGCCATCCTTCACAAACAAAGATCAACAGTACATTTTTATAATAAAATTAGAAACAATAGATTTTTAATAGCAAAATGACAGGACATCACTAAAAAAAATACAAAACATTTTTATAGTAAAATTACCAACAATACAATTTATGATCTACAAAACTATATATCTAAAATGCAACTTTACACTGAAAGTATAAAATTGTGTTCAAAATATTTAGATTTCGGCATTAACTAACCCACGGAGGTGTTGATATGTTGCTAAACCAAATCAACCAACCAACAATACACATTTAAAGCAACATGACCAACAATACATTTTATCTGTAGTTGAAGGCATACAATTGCGTTCAAAATATATTTAACTGAAGTCATAAAATTGTTTTCGAAAGATTTAAATTTCGCCATTAAATAACCCATAGAGGTGTTGATATGTCTCTAAATAAAATCAACCAAGCAACCAATATTTTGTACTTGTGATATTGCACGTGGCTGACCTTTTGTTACGCTGATTCTGATTGGTTTATTTGTTAGCGTAACTGGCAAGATGGCGGAATTTACATTTATGGTGTCAAATATCTGGTCGTAAGGAAAGTACTCGCGGGTTGTAAAATATTAAATTTATTTCGAAACTGCAAGATCTTCCCTTGTTAATAAAGATTACATTTCTAAATGCACAATATTTGCTTACTGTTACTTATTTTGCTGTTTTAAAAAGGTTTGGTTTGTTTGAAAACAATTGTATGGCTTCAGCTACATATATTTGGAACTTTCAGGGTAAACGTATGTTATACATATATATATATATATATATATATATATATATATATATATATATATATATATGTGTGTGTGTGTGTGTGTGTGTGTGCATATGCACATTTCATTGAATACGACAGACAAGGTGCTTTTATTTAGTTTTTTATACAATTTCTCATGCGATCTAATAATTTTTTTCTTTCCGGATGATAAATTATATAAAAACTGTCCGAATGTTCTTTTTATCCGAGCGCTTTCGGCTATACACTTAGCCATTTTCAAGGATTAAATATTTTAACTGTTAAATAAGAAATAGTTTGTTGTATGTATGTTTTATAAAAGGTTATAATTTTTCAAAACATGGTCAAGATATTGTGTCCATGTTCAAAGATAAAAAGTACATTTAGACAGTTTTTACATAATTCATCATCCGAAAAGAAAAAAAATTATTAGATTGCATGAGAAATTGTATAAAAAACTAAATAAAAGCACCTTTTCTGTCGTATTCAATGAAATGTGCATGAAAGAAGGATTGCTGCCTAAATACACAAATATATATATATATATATATATATATATATATATATATATATATATATATATAGATAGATATATATATAATTGCGAAGTCTGCAGCTAAGAAAATTGGTTCACTATATAGAGCTAGACAATTTTTCTCCGCCAGAATCTATCTTACATATTTATAAGTCTACCACTCGTCCTTGCTTTGAATATTGCTGCCACATCTGGTCTGGTATTCCTGCTGTATATTTAGAGATTTTTGATAAAATCCAAAGAAGAATCTGCAATGTTATTGGTCCTGACCTGGCATCTCGAATTCACTCATTTTCCCACCGGCGTAATGTAGCTCCCTTGCGCCTTTTCTATAAATACTTTAATGCGAATTGTTCTAATTAACTTTCCTCTGTGTTGTTATTTTTATTCCCCCATCTCCACAGACAAATTGTACATATCGAACTAGTTAGGAATTCATAGAGACCCCGGGGTATTATGGTGACTGTAGTAAGAATGTAAGTAAGAATGTTTTGTTTTGTGGTATGTTTGTGTCAGTCATTATGACTAGCTAAGTTTAAGATAAGACTGAAAACAAGCCTTTCCCTATCCCCACTTTTGGCCTTGTGTCACATTTTTGTATTTCAAAATAAACATCGTTTTACTCTTTGGTACCTAGTCTTTATGAATTTAAGCGCAGTACTAGATTGGCGGCAGGTCTTTTACAATTGAAATGGCTAGATGGAACCTTAAGTTCTATGCTAACAGTATCTTCTATCATTCTCCTTGCTTCTGGAACATTCTTCCGGCTTCTTGCTTTCCAGTCAACTTTGCACTTCAAAGATTAAATGCAATTTCAACCATTATCTGTCTTCTTAATTCTTGTTCTTTTAATTGTTCTCTCTCCTTAATAGTGTTATTATTCTCATATTTTGTAACACTCAGCACCTTTTGGGTCTTAGTGGCTTTATTGCCTAACTTGAGGTGTAATGATTAAAATAAATATTACATTATAGTAATGATCTACTTGGCTATTTCGTTAGCTGAGTATGGTAGACCCGCATCCATGTAGTCGAGTGTCTGTCTACCTCCCCAGACAAGGCTCTGCACGTAAGCATAGCCTCGTCTGAGTTAATCTCTGCTCGAAGGCAGAGAGTCGACAAGCAGAGTAACGATTAATCGTTAACTTGATATTTACGCAAGTCCTCCCCACAAGATGGGGTGTGGCTGATCCGAGTGCGCACGCTCGGGCAAAAATTCCCCGTAGACCCTTCATGCACGGGGTTGGGTGGCTGTCTACTTCTCCAAAAGAAATTGTTAACTCCTCTCCCTCAGTAAGTGAGAATGCTGTTTAAAATCTTAGACCAGTCCATCTTGTGTGGGTGTTCAGCTACTCCACAACAGAAATTTTATTCGCTATTTATTTCATTTCATTTATTTTTTTATTCCTCTCCTCCATCAGTCGGAGTAAATAGGTTCGCTTATCGTCCGGTTCAGACGCCTCCCCGATTTTTGAACAGGAGTAGAGGTTTATCTCTTGCTTCCTGATTAGGATTTAGTTTCCAGTTCCTTTTAAAGACTACTTCAGCTCTATGCTCCTAACGATTGTCCTTTCTTATATACAATAACCCTCTACCTTGAGTGACACTTGGGCTTTGTATTAGGTGAATATTACTAAAAAAAGGAGAAAAAGCCTTGGAACCTAGCGCTAATTGAAGCAAATCCAAAGGTGTGCATTCACAATCACTCTACATTACGTGACACGGGAAAGGTTCAAATATATTCGTGATTATTGGACGATGGCGATGACGTCTGCCTATACACGGTCGCATTTTTGTGTCTTCACACGTGATAAAATGCTAGCAGCCTTATTGAAATTTTAAGGTGCCAATAATGTGATACATATACCTGAAGAACCATTGCCTGAAAGGGACGAAATTCTAAAACTGGAACCGTCTTCCACTTGTTTGAATTCGCAGAATTCGTAGGACTTACACGCTTCACTTGAAACAGTTTCTCTCTACCGTATAAACATCACAGATTTTACAAGTAAGAATTTAATTAATCTTGGAATTGGTTACATTAGAATTCATCAGATGCTAATTTTCTAAGTGTAGCTTAGATGTGGCACAAAGTCGAAAGTATGAGGCATCCAGCGAGGATCGAACTCACTACTCAGTCATAATTGTTCTACGAGACAAGCTCGTTAACCATTACACTACGTCGAAGTGCCCAAGAATTCATCAGATGTACCGTGTTGCTTCAGGATATGGTTGAAGACGTGGTTTATTATGGCTCTCCACAACTTCCTATCGTTTACACATGATATAGGTCCGCTCAGAACATCGCAGATTTTACAAGTAAAAATGTAATTAATTTGGTTATTGGTTGCATTATAAGCTTTTCTTCTTCCTTTCTTGCTGTGCTTTAATCCTTAAGGACGTGGGTGATCATGGCTCTTCGCAATTTCCTATCGATTAAACGTGATGTCAGTTCGCTTAGGACTCTCTTTACCATATGAATAACACAGATTTTACAAGTAAGCATTTAATTCATTCTGGAATTGGTTGAATTCGGATTCTTCTTTTTTATGCTGAGTCCCTGTGGGACGTGGGCGATTGTGGCTCTCCACAATTTCCTATCGTTTACACGTAATATCAGTCCGTCCAGAACTTTCTCTCTACCATATAAACATAGTAGATTTTACAAGTAAGAAATTAATTTTGGAATTGATTACATTAGAATTCATCATATGTACCGTGTTGCTTCAGGATATGTCCCTTCAGAACGTGGCTGTTCATGGATCTCCACAACTTCCTATAGCTTACGCATAATATCGGTCCGCTTAGAACGCTCTACCATATGAAAATCGCATATTTTACAAGTAAAAATGGCATTCATTTTGTTATTGTTTGCATTCGACACCATTTTCATTTATATACTTTGTACCTTGAGGACGTGAGTAATCATGGATCTCCACAACATCCTATCGTTTGTAGCACTAAGCAACATCTGTCTCCTTACTAGCCTTCTCAATCCCTGTTCTGCTGTCCATTTACGAAAGCTCGTTAGGTAGGATGATCATGGCTCTCCACAACATCCTATCGTTTGTAGCACTAAGCAATATTTGTCTCCTTACTATCTTTCTCAATCCCTGTTCTGCTGTCCATTTACGAAAGCTCGTTAGGTAGGTTGATCATGGCTCTCCACAACATCCTATCGTTCTGTCTCCTTACTATCGTTCTCAATCCCTTTTCTAGGAACCGACAGCCAGAGAATCATGCACATATGATTTGATTAAAGTGGTGAAGGTTTTGTGCAGAACCAAACACACTTTTTGAAGAGCCGAATACAGAGGCCTGGTGCCCCGTATGCTACAAAGGTAGCAATTCGTAGTTATCCTTATCATAGACCAGTTGCCAACCAAGGCTATAGAACCTAGTCTGCCCTGCTATTTACCCATATATGGTGTAGGGTGAGAAGAAGAGGATTCAGACCTTTCCCACGTAAGTGAATGTAACGAATTCGACTAAAATTAGAACCCGATTCTCCAATTCCTCAATCAGGGCCGCTATCCATTACTCCCCGGTGCCTCTTTCTTTCTATCTTTCTGTCTGTCTCTTTCTATATATATATATATATATATATATATATATATATTGATAATATTAGTGGTCAATACACACACACACACACACACACACACACACACACACACACACATATATATATATATATATATATATATATATATATATATTTTAGAATTGGACATAGTCCGACAATTTATTTTAAAGACATTTATATTATGTTTAACGCTCTTTTTATAGATACAAGTATTTAAGCAAATGCTCTGTTTTATAATAAACAGTATTAAATAACATTTACCGGCCTGAATGAACGTTAAACATAATATAAATGTCTTTAAAATATATATATATATATATATATATATATATATATATATATATATATATATATAAATTCCCAAGAGGATAGTATCCAGGTAGAACTCAATGTCCAGGACAGAGTAATAATATAATAAAAAAGGCTCAAACACTAATATTCCATGGTTATAATTTATTACATTGGAATCGTAATCACGATCCAATTCATCAGACCTAAATTGGATCGTGATTACGATTCCAATGTAATAAATTATAACCATGGAATATTAGTGTTTGAACCTTTTATATATATATATATATATATATATATATATATATATATATATAGTATATTCTGGTTTACTATTTACTCCATAGAGAGAAGGGATAGCATTTTGATTTGTATTCAGAGTAGTTCTTCAATTAGACTGGATGACACGCAAGGCTAAATAGCATGTTGTGCCATGATATTTTGATCATATCTAGAGAAAGAAGTGATAGATTCGTGCTTTTTCCCATGGAGATGCATGATGCATGAGAAAGAACGGATCCGACGGGAATTGGCACACGGCACGCTGCCCAACTCTACCAACTAGCGTTGATCTCTCCACTATTCGCGCTAATCACCTACCAGCGCTGATCCTTCTCTTCGCGCCTAGCTGTGTTTTTATCCCCTGTACTTCGAGTAGAATGTAGGACAGAAAGATAAATACGTTTTTCAATCAAGTGAATGTCAAAAATTTAAATAAAAAAAAAAAATGGAAAAGAAAAGAAAAGTCTTTTATTTTTGCTTAATAAACCGAACGAGCTTTTTGGCCGAGTTATTCGTTTCAAAGTAAGAGTTCAGCATCTGGCCCAGTAGCGGAAAAAAAAAAGCTAAGCAAAAATAATAAGAGGTAAAAAAAAAAAAAATAAATTAAAAAAAAGATGGTGGAAAAAAAAACAAGCCGTAATCTAAGCAGGAAAAATGAAGAGAGAAACAACATGGCGAGTCAGCAACAGGAGGAAAAAATAAATAAAGAAAACCCCTGAGAAATGATAACTTACACGTGTTTGGTTTTCTCTGCGAGGAGGAAGAAATTTTATCTTCTTACTACCAAAAAACACTCGCTGTGTCCGTTCAAACTAAGTGGTTTACTAAAAGTAAGTTTTTAGTTATTGCAGGCTTCACAGAGGGAATGGATTAAAAAAAAACACGTGATATTGAACATTGCCAAACACAAACTTCGAACGTACCGTAATTTTATGGTATATAAGACCCCTTTTTTCTTTCGTTTTTTTTTTCAAATCAACGACCACAAGTATCTTCCGGGTCTTATATTCAAATCTTAAGCAACTGGTAAGCTAATGTTTATTCAGATGTATTAGAATCTACGTAAACACTGTAATTTACTTAATTCTACAATACTGGTAATATGAATGTAAATGGTGGTGGTCTTATATAGTGCTTTACTTGGGCACCTCAATGTGGTGTAATGGTTAGCAAGTTTGTTTCGCTAGAACAATTACGATTGAATCGTGAGCTTTATCCTCACTGGGTGACCCTACTTTCGGCCTTCTGCCGCATCTAAGCTACGCTTGGAAAATCACTATATAGTGCTTTACTAAGCGTACATTTGTTTTAATACCAAAGCCACAGATATGAGACACTCAGTGAGAAACAAACTCATTTGTAATGATATGACTACGGTAGTCGTTGTGTCGATACTTTGGCCGGCTGGGGTGTCGTTTTTTTTATACGTATGGTTATCAAAGCCCTCCTCTCTTTTTTAAATCATTTCTCTCCAAGCAAGGCAATAAAACTACTAAGATGCAAGGGGTTACTGAGTATGAATGAACATGAGAAAAAGGAAACATTATTAAGGAAAGAAAACAATAAAAGAACAGGAATTAAGTACACAGAAAGTAACAATTAGTATTGCATAGATTTTTGAAGATCAAAGTTGACTGGAAAGAGAAGTGCGAAAAAAGAATCATAGAACTTGCGGTCACATCTCGCAATTTCAACTGTAAAATGACGAGACCGAACAGCCAATCTAGTCAATTAAGTGATACACGATCATGCCTATTTCGATTCATGACTGACTAGATAGAAAATTTTCCCGTGGTAGGTTATCGTTTGTTTCAGCGGTAGACTGGTTGCCCACCAAGTATATATGACCCAGTCTGTTTTTTTCCTATTTAATCCATAGCTGGGGAGAAGAGATGAATTCATAGCTTTCCCAAGGGTATTTGCGCGTAAGTGAATGTAACGTACACGGCTGGAATTCGTACCCGGCTCCCCGATTACCTCCTTCCGAGCCGATATCCATTACACCACAACGCAGACCCCGCCAATCTAGTACAACTCATAAATTTGTATTCTAGGTATTCTAGTCTAGGTAACATAGCGAAGAGTTCGTTCGAACAATTACCATGAAAGTATTTATGGAAAAAGGCACAGCAGGTACGTTATGGCGGTGGGAAAGTGACTGAAGCCGAGATGCGAGCTTAGGCAAGTCATCTCGGCGTCGGTCACTTACCTAACCTATTATCTAATACTAAAAGTCTGTGATTACGTGGGTGCTTGCGTTGTGCGTCGTCCGTCCGGCGCATAATGATTTACGGGTTGTTTATACGGTAAGTATTTTTATTTGAACTTTCTTCAAACAGACAGTTTTTTTAATTCAAATATTTTAAAGCTAAAGACAGACGCAAAGAGTTCTCAAGGACACCTGGCACAGTGGACGAAGGCGTCGGTTAAATCCAGTGACAGGACACAAAGAGTGTGAGTTCAATACCCGCTTAAGGTAGTGGAGAACTTGGAGAGGGGAATTAACAGGAGATAACTGACATCCGTTAAACGTGGAACTAGAATAGTCTACCCCAGTGAGCGAAATAAAGGGTCCAGTTCGACATTCCAACCACCTGAAGAAAGCCCGAGCGTACAACGACCGAAACGTTGTAATAAATATGGCAACAAAGATGAAGACAATAGTCCGAATAATGTAAATAGTGTATGTTTAAGTTAATCTGATTTAAAGTTTAAGTTTACACCGGAAGTTCTATTCCTATTAAATGCTGTAGATATCAGTAAAACGTTAAACATGAACTTGTAAACCAGATCAATGATGATACGAACGAATTGAAATATTTAAATGAATTATAATAAAATCAAATTTCATTTCAATGGAACGTTAAAATCAACTTCAGAGTTTTATAACCTTAACCGTCAGTGACCAAACGAGACATGGGTCGTCTAATTTATACATAAAACTGATACCTCCAGTTAGGCATCAGTTCTATGTACGGGGTCTGCCTGAAAAGTAATGGGACTGGTGTTACAAACAATTTATGTCAATTCCAAACAACAGACTACATCTGTTAGCAAGGTCTCTGATCGAAAGATCGGAGGTTTTAAGGGGCGTGGAACCACCTTTTGCTGTTGTTCCCAGGTCCTAGGGTGGTAGCACCCGTTAGGGTCCCAGATATGGGCAAATAGTGAAACCCCAAACAAAAACAAAACTTTATGAAAGTATAAAAATACCAGCAATACATTTTTCATGTAAATAAAAATAATTACCAATTGTAGTAAAATTATGAACAATACTTTTTATAGCAAAATGACTGACAATATATTTTGTCTGTAGTTGAAGACATTTCAAAATATTTAGATATCGGCATTAAATAACCCATAGAGGTGTTGATATGCCACTAAACAAAATCAACCAACAGACTACTCGGTTTCGCCTTCAAAGTAATCCCTTTAGAGTCTAATGCACTTTTCCACCCTTTTCTGTCACGCTTCTATGCACTGCTAGAAAGATTCATGTTGGATGCCCCGTCAGCTCCGCCGTTAGAGTTCCTCTTGCTGGCCTCCAGGAAACGGGTCCACTTGATGATGCCGTCGAGCTTGGGGAAAAGAATAAAGTAACACGGAGCAAGATCACGTGAATAGGGAGGTTGTTTCAGTACGGCGACGGTTCTTCTCGGACAGGAACTGCCAGATGCTTATGGCGTTGTGAGCAGGTACTTTGTCGTGGTGAAGCAGCAGCCATGATTTATCATGCCATAACTCTCGTCTCTTCTCGTGCACTCTGTGAAGCAAGCGCCGCAGGATAAGACAGACCCGTATATATATATATATATATATATATATATATATATATATATATATATATATATATATATTCGATAGGATCCTTTCATATTCACGGCTAAGCTTTTTGGTGTCATTATTGAAGAAAGAGAGGAAATCGCCGTGTTGATACATATTTTGTTTATTTCCGAGTACTTTCGACATAGCAAAATGTCATCCTCAGGGCATTGTTTATTACAGGATAAAAGTGTAGTTTTTACGAAATAGAAAAAACGAAGAGAGAAACTTTACTTCGATTACTCATTTCATAAAACCTCTCCATACCATACCTAGTTACCTCCCCTTAAACGGCGTCACGTTCTGACTCAGCACTCTAAACTCCTCATATAAGAAATTTAATTTTCAGATGATTATTATTGGAATTATTCAACGAAACTTGTCTCACTGAAAACATGCTGCCGAAATCCTCCGTCCTTACGGCCCTCGTGATGGCCTCCACGCATTCAAAGTGGGTCCCCTGGATGATCCCCTTGAGCTCGGAGCGAGATCAGGTGAATAGTGATGTTGTTCCGGTAGGGCGATGTTCTTCTCGGTCAAGAACTATTCTGATTAGGGCATGGTAAGCAGGTGCATTGTCGTGGGGAAGCAGTCATGATTTGTCCTGCCACAAATCTCGTCTCTTCTCGTGCACTGATCGTCTGGCCCAGTTGTAAGAACTCACTGTGATTGATATCGAAGAACGGATACGCCCTGTTACTTTTCAGAAATACCTCGTATAATCATAGGTATTGGGAATGAGTTGTCCAGGCATTACGTTCCCATTCTAGTAAAAGAGCTAGATTCGATACGCGTACCGCAACGAATGCGGAAATTTACGATGGAAATGAGTAATTTTTGGTTTTACCTACCGTATATTTCCGCGTATAAGGCGACCTTAAAGTCTTAAAAATTACCACCTAAAAGAGAGTCTTTTAATACAACAGTTACAAAGAGCTAACCTTAAAAATCGGCGAGAAGTTCCACTCAAACAGCTTCTTCCCGCGAACCACTGCCGTATGGAACAGACTCCCTAGAGGATGTTTCCCGATCATTACATTCACCTGTTCAAGTCTAGAGTTAACCGTTAACTTCCCTTCTTATCCATATAGACTACCCCTTATCATAACTCTCTATATCGAGTGGCCCCACAGCCTTGTATAGGGTGAACCTTACTGTAAAAACATAAAAATAAATATATCCTGGTAACTTCCGATGTAAATATTTCTATTTGAAACAATTCATATTATAATGCTGTACTGCAGTCATAAATGTAATAAAACCGCTTTTACTTCTTGATTTCAGATTAAGGTGCAATATTCAAGAGAGTGATGTCATTAAAATATCATATTCAAGAGAGTGATGTCATTAAAATATCAAATTCAAGAGAGTGATGTCATTAAAATGCAATATCCAAAAGAGCGATGCCATTAAAATGCAATATTCGAGAGAGTGATGTCATTAAAATGCAATATTCAAGAGAGCGATGCCATTAAAATGCAATATTCACGAGAGTGATGTCATTAAAATGCAATATTCAAGATCGTGATGTCATTACAATGTAATATTCAAGAGAGTGATGTCATTAAAATGCAATATTCGAGAGAGTGATGTCATTAAAATGCAATATTCACGAGAGTGATGTCATTAAAATGCAATATTCAAGAGAGTGATGTCATTAAAATGCAATATTCAAGAGAGTGATGTCATTAAAATGCAATATTCAAGAGAGTGATGTCATTAAAATGCAATATTCGAGAAACGATTACACAACAATTTGCAGAAGTTCTGCTGATCTGCACAAATAACAAGTAACATAAAGAAATCTTTTGTTCTTGATTTGTATAGTTACAGTTACATAGTTCACATCAATCATTATTTCTGATAAGGGTGTTCCAATAACTTGGACCGATTTTTAATGTGAATTCAGTTTGAACGTCTAATGATTTGTTTTTCTTTTTCTTTCAGATTTAACAACTTTAGTCTTTGGCAATTTAAACCATGGAAAGATTAAAATCAACCAATGTGTTAAAGTTCTCGAAGCCTATTATGAAAATGGACGTTCAAACAGAATTTGAATAAGTTCCCGGGTTGCATCATCTCTCGAAACAGCGAAGTCAATTGGCCACCACGACTTGACGCCTTTAGATTTCTTCCTTTGGGGGTCATCTCAAAAGTAAGGTCTATGCCAACAAGCGAACAACAATTCAACAGCTGAAGGATGAGATAATAAGGCATATTGGTGAGATCGAAGAGCAACTATGCAGAGACGTCATCAAAAATGTTGACCATCGAGTGGAGGTGTCCCGCCGAAGCCTTGGCGGACATTTGGGCGATATTATTTTTCACACATAATTGCCATGATTTAAATAACATTTTTTTAAGCTTTTCACCCCAGGCAAGGCTGGAAGCCACTAGCACGCAAGGGGTTACAGAGGATTTGGAGCGAGAGTAGATAGGAGTGTTAGAGGAAAGGATGTGGAGAAGGATAGAGGATAGATCAAGGCAACTGGAGATGTCGATTGACGTTACACTTGAATAGTTGGAGATCATAGTCATCAGGGAAACAGGAATAAGGAAGGGAGTTCCATAGGCGTGAGGTGCGAGATATGAAGCTATTGGAGTAGAAGAGACGTCTACATTTAACAGTTTCAACATTGAAAGGATGGAAACGGGATGCCAGCCTCGTAGGACGCTTGAATTCATGGAGCCTGGGAACCAGCGATAGCAGCTCATCGGAGCAATTACCATGGAAGTATTTATAAAAGAGACAGAGAGAGGCGACGGTGCGTCTGTGAGAGAGAGACTGCAGACCAGAAGCCAGATCAGGGCCAATTACATTGCATACCTGTCTCTGGACCTTATCAAGAACCTTGAGGCAAACAGAAGGGGCTCCAGACCATATATGGCAGCAATACTCCATACAGGGGCGGATGGTTGATTTGTAAATTTGGAGGATCGATTCAGGGGAGAAGAATTTCCTGGCCCGGCACAGGGAGCCAACTTTCCTTGCGGTGGATGAAGCAATCGACTCAATGTAGTTGTTCCATCTCAGGTCAGCAGACAGCGTGAGACCGAGCAGCTGCAGAGAGGAGCTCTCGAGAAGTTGAGCTTCAGACATTCTAATTGGATGCAGGGAAGGATCCCTGTGGTGATTAATGGAGAGCAGTTTTATTTTGGAGGCGTTAAAGTTAACCAGCTAATTCCTGCCCCAGTTCACAACCGACTGAATTTATCCAATAGAGAAATAAATAAATTTTTACCAATAGCACTGATTTATTTACTGCTGATTTTGATCCGTCTTAATGAAACACTCAGTAGTGTTAAATAACATTTAGGATAGCATATAATCTACATTTCTAATTAAAATTAATTATCATTGTGGTGTCAAATAACAACATTAAGTATGGTATGCAAAATTTATATTTTTCAATAACTGTTGTGGTAGGATCCACCTAATTTGCATAGCGGAGTACCGACGATATAAATATGGTTGGTACCGGAAGACAGGAGGCAAATCAAGAGATCCAACTAGAGACTCTGCCCGACTGCGACTTAGTCAACACATTCTCCAGGAACGGTCTTCCCAGGAATATACAAAAGACTATATGTAAATATTGTGTACACGTTCTTGTTTCAATACATTTTATTCTAACTACATTTTGTGTTTGCATTATTATTCCATGCATTAGTCAAGTTTCAACAATAACATACACGTTTTTTTTTTGTTTATTTTAAGCAATAAAATATTTAAGATACCATAAAATATTTATATCTCATTGCAGAATAAAAAAAAAAATAAGACACCCACATACATAATAAATCCCTTCAAAATGACTATGATCATCACCATTTGATACAAACACCTCATTCCAAACTTCGTCATTTACAGTTTCGTCATATGGGTTCCGATTGGGCGTCTTATACAACGAATGTCAGATAACGAAAATTTACCTAGATTTTGGGTGTCTTCTTATCTATAGGTCGCTTTATACGTGGAAATATACGTTATTTACAACTAGGTGGAAGTTCATGCGTTTCAATTTGGCGGTGGGCCGCGTTTTGGTGTGCGTGGGAAAGGTGATGAAATTTCATTCACACTGAACTCACGCGAAGAGTCGTAGAACGCGAACACAAATTCGCATATTTCTCCCAGCAGCGTGGTTAGCAAGTACAAGGCTCCAGTTGGACGTGTCAAATATGTCAGAACCTCGCATATGTTAAGCTAATTAAACTGATTTCATACTGGGGGTCTACCTAGGCCCTAAATTATAACGGCATGTATACTTTTCTGGAATGAGGAGTTGTCATTATTTACACTATTTACATTCGAACTATTCTCCCTATTTTTGTTGTTTTTATCACAACTTTTCAGCCTTTGTGCCCTTCGGTCCTCATCAGGTGTGTGTCAACCTTGGTAGCCTACAAATGAACCCTTTATTTACGTCATCTTTGTAACCCCCTGCTTACTAGTAGCACCCCCGCCTTGCCTGGGGTGAAATAATTTTTTTAAAAACTACATGCGAGCCAACCTATTAAAACAGTAGAATAGCCAGATTTACAATAGCAAATGAAACACCTACCCTATTTTTCAATAAAAAATAAAATAGTTCATTTTTTAATACAACAGTAGAATAGCTAGATTTACAATATCAAATGAAACACCTTCACTATTTTTCAATAAACCATTTCCCTTGATAAATAGTTTATTTTTTAATACTACTGTAGTAGTGACAGGACCCAGAGATTGTGAGTTCAATACCCATTTAAGGCAGTGGAGAACTTGGAGAGGAGAATTAACAGGAGATAACTGATAAGTGACATCCATTAAACATGGCACGTGGAAATAGAACAGTCTACCCCAGTGAGCGAAATAAAGGGTTCAGTTCGACATTCCAACCACCTTAAGAAGGCCGGAGCGTACAACGGCCGAAACGTTGTAATAAATATGGCGACAAAGATGAGGACAATAGTCCGAATAATGTAAAGAGTGTATATAATACCTCATCTCAGAAATATAGACAGATACTGAAGGGTGATAAATATGGCAACAAAGATGAGGACAATAGTCCGAATAATGTAAATAGTGTACATAATACGTCATCTCAGAAATATAGACAGATACTGAAGGGTGATAAATATGGCAACAAAGATGAGGACAATAGTCGGAATAATGTAAATAGTGTAGATAATACCTCATCTCAGAAATATAGACAGAAACAATAGTATTGCTAGATTTACAATAGCAAATGATACAATAATAATACACACGGACCCTCAATTCAACTTGATGGAACCAAACGGCGTGTATCAAGTACGACATGTGGTACAGACTAACAAAAGAATTATATTATTCGCCAGGCCCTGAATCTTGTCTGCTTCTGTTTCAATATTTCTTTCTTTGCCGACTGCTCTGTGCAATCCAAGTGCGAATGCTTTTCAGAACAGAAAGCTTGAATACTTAAAATAACATTAAAAGAATTGGGATCTCCGATCCGTGAGTTTAAAATGTGTTTTCTCTTGTAATTTAGCCGCGGCGTTGTACTTGGCATTCAAACAGCAAAACGAGAGAAACGAGACATAGCCGTACTATTTCTGTGAGCGTACTTTCATGCTTTAGTGTCAAGGAAAAATGGGGCGATTTTGTCGGCGAATGTTTGTTTTTGGTCGATTGAACCATAAATGGAGACTTGTTGTACATCTGGCTTAAAACTGTCCGAAATTAATTTCGGTTGTCTCAGAAATAATCAAGAACTGAGTGTTGCCAGTGTGGTAGACAAGATTCTGTTAGTTACGGCTTCTGGAAAAATGGAGAAGAAAAAATTCGGAAGAACAAGTGTCTTTAAAATTTGTAGATCTGAGCAACAAACATTTATGCGGCTGTTGAGAATCGCCAAATCGTAAATTATTCTAATTCCAATGTTTAGTGATTTTCCAAGCGTAGTTTAAATGTGGCACAAGGCCGAAAGTAGGGGGCACCCAGTGAGGATCGAATTCACTACTCAGCCGTAATTGTTCTAGCGAGACAAGCTTGCTAACCATTACACCGCCCCCAGGTACCCAAATTCTAATGTTTAATACAACCTAATAAGTACAATAACCAGATTTACAATAGCAAAGGATAGACCATAAATTTACACGGACTTCAATCGATCTTAATGGAACCAAGTCCTGAATTGCCATGAATCTGAAACTTCATGGGATATGACCTAATAAGCAGCACCGACTGCTCAATGAATGCTAAAGTTGTCCACATAAAGAAAGTGTTAAAATTACGCTTAGTGATGAGAAAATATATGACACTCTGATGCCAGTTCGATGATCAAGGAGTGAAGAAGAGTACAATTTGATTAACACTGGTTGCTAAGTCAATGAATGTCAAATGTTTCCTTATAAGGAAACGGCTAATATTGTCATTACCATTTTATCACTGAATGAACTACGTACCTTTCTCTGGGATGCACAACAATGTTTATTTGTCGATCTGGGCAACAAAGATTGAAAATCACCAAATCATAAATATAATTCCAATGTTTTGTAATTTTCCAAGCGTAATTTAAATGTGGCACAAGGCCGAAAGTAGGAGGCACCTAGTGAGGATCGAACTCACAACTCAGTCGCTATTGTTCTAACGAGACAAGCTTGCTAACCATTACACCGCCCTCAGGTGTCCAAATTCCACTGTTTAGCACAACCTAATACAAGAGGACAATAACCAGGTTTACAATAACAAATGATACAACTTCACACCTTCTCCCAATTCATCTTGATGGAACCAAGTCATCGGTTATTTCATTAAACTTATACTAAACTGAACTCCAAAACACTCTGCATTGTTTCTTTCCACTACCAATAAAGACCAACCCATAATGACTTTTTCATCCTAAGGGTAAGGGTAGTGTGTAATAAAAATGCGTTTAACGATTTTTATGAACTACTTAGGTCGATTTTGACCTAGTTACCGAGCTCAGCAGTCTCGGTAAAGATATGCGAATGACATTTTAGACGTTTGTATATTTTTTTAAATTGGTTGTAACAAATCTTTGAAACCAGAACTCCTATTGAGCAAAATATCTTAAATTGTAAACTTAATACTGGGCATTGGTCTATTAAACAGAATATCACATTTCTCAGCGTATAATGCACGCCTCTTGCAAGGAATAAGGAGGAAGAAATAATAATCAGATTCAACTGATCATTTAAACTTTTTTAAAAATTTATAATAAGAATTTATTTATTTATAATCATATACAGTAAAATCCCTCATACGGAATCCCTAATACCCGAAATCCCTCCTATCCGGAATCCCGCATATCCGGACATGATTTTGATGTGTATATTTGAACTATTTGGCTGATATGTAACCGAGTTGAAATTTCTGTTTTTCAGGAAATTTACTTTGGATAATTGCTTATGCTTATTTCACCCTAATGGCTTGTATTCGGGCAAAAGATGATGGGAATAAGAGGAAAAAAACAACTTTGGAGTTATCGCAAAAAGTAAAAATTTTAAACAGACTAGACGCTGGGGAAACTGTAACTAATGGCTGAATTCAACATAGGAAAGTCAACATTGTATGATATAAAATCTTTCAAAGAAACTATTCTCCAGCGTTCAGAATGTCACAATGAACAAAGAAATAAAAAAAAACATGAAAAAAAAGTGACTTTCGTTTAAAAGATTTCAAGAGCAAAAGCAAAACGAAATGCAGAAAAAGTTGAGAATGACATTAGAAGAGAAAGAATCATCAAGCAACAGAGAGTAAAAAAATCCTCGTTTTGCATACGTGGCCTACTAAATTTAATGAATTTTCATTAACATTACATAATTTAATTCTTTTTTCTTAAAATCAATTCGTGTGGATATGACTGGTCTTAGCCGCGGTGGAACTAAGGAGTCTAGTTCGTTTGAGCACTCTCCATGGAAATAGCGATAGAGCAGTGAGAGGCTTACGACGTCTCGTTTGTGGGAAAAGGGTTGTAGGGTGGAAAATAATTAGTCACCCACAAGGACGCGAAGACGCTCCATCGAGAGTGAAAAGGAAATCCTGGGTAGCTGCTACCCCTATATAGCAGAATTTCACCATTTTTGTCTTGACTCATATAGAGGTAGAGCAGACTAGGAAGAGTCAGGTACTTGCTGGAGCGGTACAGGGATCTGACCCTTTTCCCAGCATCTTTAGCGATGGATCGTATGTACGAGTTCCACTTGAGGTCAGGAGTGAGTTTAAGGCCCAAGAGTCGCTCAAGGCATAAGGTCTCTTTACGGGAACATCCGTTCATCGCGATTGGTGAACGTTCTGGGTCCTATCGGCGATGGAGGGCATTCTTTTGAGACTTGCCAGTTTCCTTCGTTGAACTGTTAGTACTTTTCAAGTTTTCAAACCCTGGCAATCTAGGGTTTTCGAGGTGATTTTGATTTACAATCATGATTTAATTTAGCATTTATATGATTATAATATATATATATATATATATATTTTTTTTTTCTGGGGTCACCAGTGAATGAAGGTGTCAAACAGGAGGGTGTTTCCAAATATTTCAACGGTATTTTGATTCGTAATCATAACTGATTCATTTATTTAATATATATTTAATTTCTGGGGTCATTAAGTGTCTAGTATGTCAAACAGGTGTTTTATTACACTTTAACATTACTTTTTATTACACTTTATTATTTTTTATTACACTATAACATTATTTTGATTTATAATCATAATTTAATTATGTTTAATCATATACATTTCATTCTGGGGTCATTAATGTGTCAGTTATTTAAGAGTGGGATTTTAGCGCAAGCAACCTCTACGATAGCGACAAAAACGCATGGTGATTTTACGAGAATTTAAAAAATATCTGGGCCTTACGCTTGGAGTAATGGATAGCGGCTCGGATTGCGGAGTCGCAGAGCCGTATTCGAATTCCAGTCGAATCCATTACATTCACTTACATGCTAATACCCTCTGGAAAAGTATGGATCCTCTTCTTCGCCCAGCTATGGGTAAATAGCAGGCCAAACCGGGTTCCATAGACTTGGATGGCAACTGGTCTACCGCAGAAAGAAATGGCAACATAGAAAAAAATCAGCCTCGTCAGTCATGTATCGCCTAAGCGTGTATCACGCATGGCACACAACTGATTACAGCAAGAAATATATTAATTACGGTTTGGTTTGGTTTGTTTTACGGCATATCAACCTCAATGTGTTATTTAATGCCGACAAGATTTTTATTGCTGCTAATATTTTTTTCAAAAATGTATTGCTGGCAATTTTTTCCCTAAAAATGTATTGCTGGTCATATTTTTCTTTTTAAAAAATGCACTGCTGGTAATAATTTTTCAACAAAGTATTGCTGGTATTAAAACATATTTTTATACTTTCATAGTATTTTGACCCCATTTTTGTGTGGGCGGTAACCATTTGCCCATAGCTTGGACCCTGACAGTTGCTACCACCCCTGGTCAGGGTGGACCTGGGAACACCAGCAATTAAGAGATGGTACCACGCTCCTCAAAACCTCCTCATCAAATGCCTTGCTGCCGAATATAGTTTATCATCTTACCCAGGATGAATATTAATTACTGTCTGAAATTCCGATATAAAGATTTATTATTTGTCACGTTGAGTCGCGAGTCTCGTAACCAATTTGTTTTGTAGAAGCAACACATGTACTGTAGCCATGGTAATAATTGCGTGTCTAAGGAAAGATAGCCTGACTTAGATCATCAGGATGGGATTGAATTCATTGTTTTACTACTCCTAGACCTATTGGCACATTTCAAGATGCTGGGAAAAGGTGTCGGTTCCCTGTACCTGCTGCAGTAAGTATCCAATACTCCCTGCTATGCACTATCATTAAAAGAGCCGGAACAGGCCAAAAGTAAAGGACTGTTGTCATATATGGGGAAGAGAGTCCCAGTCTTCACTTATTCGCACAGAAGAAAATATCGTTTTAAACTGAGTCGTGTAAGTATAAGTAATTTACATAATTATTTTATCGGTGAAGCCTTCTAAACTATTTATTCAGTAGATTATTTGTGATAATTCCAGCAAAGAACATCACGTCAGTGTCACTATTGTTATTCTTATGTTAACAACATGATGAAGACAAAGGAACTAGACTGTTGACGAGAGACAGAGAATAATTAACTTCCACAAATTGGGAAATTGTTACAGCGCTATTTCAAACCGGTTAGCTATCCCTAGATCTATGTTACAGTCTGTTATCAGTCAGTTATGTGCCATTCGTGATACACGCTTGGGCGATCATCTATCTTTCGATACATGACTGACGAGGCAGATTTTTTCCCGCAGTAGGTTGCCATTTCTTTCTGCGGTAGACCGGTTGCCATCCAAGTCTATAGAATCCGGTTTGTTCTGCTATTTACCCATAGCTGGGGGGAGAAGAAGAGGATTCATACCTTTCCCAAGGCTATTAGCACGGAAGTGAATGTAATGGATTCGACTGGAAGGTCAGTCAGTCAGTTATGTGTCATGCGTGATACACGTTTAGGCGATCATGTATCTTTCGATACATGACTGACTGGGCAGATTTTTGCCCGCAGTAGGTTTCTTTCTGCGGTAGAATAGTTGCCATCCAAGGCTATAGAACCCAGTCTGTTTTGCTACTTACCCATAGCTGGGTGGATGAGAAGAAAAGGATTCATACATTTCCCAAGGATATTAGTATGTAAGTGAGTGGAATGGATCTGACTGCAAACTCGAACTCGGATCTCCGATTCCTGAATCCGAGCCGCTATCCATTCTGCTATAAAGACGTTTAATCAGTATGGCATGACAGAACATTTGAAATTTGGGCGTGGAAGAAAACCCAAATTGTCACCGAAAACTTAATATAAACCCAAAAGTTGTTTTGAAAGACATATAGACAAAAGTTTGGATACGATGGATATCAACGTAAGTACTCACATAATACAACGTTGTTTTAATAGAAATGAGTTGTATGGAAACCGACCACGACGAACCCCTCTTCACAAACTATGTCACATTGTTACTTGGTTTAAGTATCCAACATCTCTTGCTATCGCCTACATTTAGAAGAGCCAGAACAGGCCAAAAGTGAAGGACTGTTGTCATATATATATATATATATATATATATATATATATATATATATATATATATATTAATTTTATCATATACACTAAAACCATTTTACTCACTACAAAGATGCAACTTCGTTTCAGTGCATTTCAAGCAGGATTGTTCATAACCATTTTCGATTCTCACCCGTCGAAGTGCAGTTGAAATGCACTGAAACCAAGTTGCATCTTTGTAGTGAGTAAAATGGTTTTGTCTATATGATAAAATTAAAATAAATAAATAATTATCGCTCTACTATCGGTATCGAGCCCTCTTTTGAATTAATGCTGTGAACAGTGGAATTTATATATTACTTTCGTTCTCATCGTGTCGGATATATATATATATATATATATATATATATATATATATATATATATAATTAAGGCAAATCACCCCGAGCAACGCGGGAGTGTCACTAGCGCGCAAGGGGTTACAGAGGATTGAGAACAAGAGTAAAGAGCCGTGTTTGAGGAAAGGATACAGAGAAGAACGGTATTATGGCCTTGTTAGGGCCAGAAATAAAGACACAAAGAGAGGAATTGAGTTAAACAAATATATTAACAGAAACAGTAATACAAACATATACAAACGAGAGTGTTACAGCAAGAATGTTCAGTCCGACCGTCAGAGCTGACTGCTGGAAACTTCCCTCTTCAAAAGGCAGTACGTGTTCCTATTTATAGCTTGGGGAGTCCATGCGTGAGTAGGTAAATTACCATAATAGACGGGGGAAAAAGCTCAGGGAGTCAGATGTCGATCGACATTACACTTGAATATTTGAAGATTATAGTCACTGAGGAAGCAAATAAGGGGAAGGGAGTTACACAGACGGGAAGTGCGGGAGAAGAAGCTCTTTGAGAAGAAGAGACGGTTACATTTAACCGTTTTGAAAGTGAAAGGGTGGGACCGAGATGCCAGCCTGGTAGCACGTTTAAAGTTAGGTAGTCCGGGAACCAGCGAAAGTAGCTCATCGGAACAGTTGCCGTGAAAAAATATCTGTAGAAGAGACAAAGGGAGGCCACAGCATGTCTGCGGGATAGCGATTGTAGACTAGATGCCAAATCAGGACCTATCATCTTGCATATTCGTTTTTGGATTTTGTCAAGGACCTCAAGACGTACAGCGGGAGCACCAGACCATGTATAACAGCAATATTCCGTGCAAGGACGGATGGTTGTATGGGCAGGAGAGTCCCAGTCTTCACTTATTAGTCTCGATAGTGTCCAAAAGCGTCTTCGCCGCCTTGTGGGTGATGAGTTATGTTCCATCTTCCAACCCCTTTCTCCCAAATGAGTCACTCGCTGTCCTATCGCTATTTACATGGACCGTGTTCAAAGAAACTACATCCTTTAGTGCCATCAATTGTAACCGCCACGACTAAAGCCAGCTATGTCACGCACACTGTAGCGAACCAGCATCATTTCCTTCGTATTCCATCGGTAAGGCCCGTCCTGGGTATGACGATAAACTACATCCGCGTCCTGGGTAAGACGATAAACTACGTCCAGCTGCAAGGCCTCTGATCAGCAGGTTTTTAAGAGCGTGGAACCACCATTTAATTGCTATTGTTCCCATGTCCACTTTGACCCGGGGTGGTAGCACCTTTAGGGTCCCAGCTATGGGCAACACCAAAACTTGTGTAAAAATAAATTGTAATGCTAGAAATACTTTGTAATAAAAAAATAAAAAATTACCAGCAATAATTTTTGAAGGAAAAAAAAAATACCATCAATACAAACAACTATACACTCTTTGAAAAAAATATGACCAACTATAGATTTTGTCAAGGAAAAATATTCCCAGAAATAGATTTTTGCAGAAAAACATTACCAGCAATAAAAATTTTGTTGTCATCAAATAACCCATTGAGGTTGATATGACGTAAAACAAACGAATCCCACATTAAATTCGGCCTTGTGCCACATGTGACCGCGTGACGGTTGGTAGATATCCTGCAGTTGGAAATTCATTGATGAATTCTCTTGACTCACTTCTCGCAGTTGACTATTACTTCTACGCGCCGCTGGCGAATCTTATATGTGTTGTTCTTGTCCTAAGTTTTACCGTTCTTTACCGACCTTCGTTTGATTATTCTATTCAGTAACCTTCCCTTGGTTACAACAAACACTAAAATAAAACAAACTGGAATCAATATTGTTGGCCTTTCCAGAGACATAACACTTGGAGTTTTGTCCACAGTGATGAGAGCCACTTTTTATAAAAGGCTGTTTAAAGAAGTGTAATAGAATAATATGAGCTCTGGTAAAAAATTTGCAATGATAACTGCAAAAAATTGCAATATGAGCACTGGTAAAAAAGGTTTATAATACCCAGAAATTCATACACATGGCACAATGGATAAAGACGTTAGTCAGATCCAGTGACAGGACCCAAAGTGTGTGCGTTCAATACCTGGTTAAGGCAGTGGAGAACTTGGAGAGGGGAATTAACAGGAGATAAATGATAACTGACATTCATTAGACATGGCACGTGGAACTAGAACAGTTTACCCCAGCGCGCGAAATAAAGGGTTTAGTTCGACATTCCAACCACCTGAAGAAGGCGGGAGCGTACAACGGCTGAAACGTTGGGATAAATATGGCAACAAAGATGAGGACAATCGTCCGAATAATGTAAATAATGTACATAATAACTCATCTCAGGAATATAGAGAAATACTAAAACTTCTTAATTTGATATCTGACATTGTCTATTCATTACACAACTAAGGCCATACTTAGACAATTTTACTTCAATTTAATAATATTTTAGCGGAACCGACTCCCAAGAGGATGCTCCCCCGATCACTACAATCTTAACCTGTTCAGGTCTAGGATTAACGGTTATTTTCCCCACAAACTTGAACTCGGTTTGGCTTTTTTTTTCGAATCGTTAACCATTAGACAACTCGTAGAATACATTAATCTATTTTAAATCACTACACTCTAAGCAAGGGAATAAAGCCACTACGACGTAAGGGGGGTTACTGAGTGTGACAGCATACAACAAACGAAATTTTTTTTAAAAAACGAGAATAACAAAAGAACAAGAACTAAGAAGACAGAAGATAATGATTGACATTACATTTAAATATTAGAAGGTCAAAGGCAATAAAGTCGCTAAGACGTCACTGAGCGTTAGAGAATACGAGAAAAACTAATATTATGTGGAGAGGACAATAAAAGAAGAGGAATTAAGAAGACAAAAGATAATTGACATTAAATTTAAATAGAAGATCAAAGGCAATAAAGCCGCTAAGACGTCACTGAGCGTTAGAGAATATGAGTAAAACTACTATTAAAGAAAGAGGACAATAAAAGAACAGGAATTACGAAGACAGAAGATAATGATTTTCCTTGCATTTAAATATTTGAAGATCAAAGTTGACTGGGAAGAACCGGAAGAAAATTTCACAAGGGAGAAGTGCGAGAGAAGAAACTGTTAACATAGAACCTACGGTTAGATCTAACAATGCCGCCAATCTAGTACTGCGCTTAAATACATAAAGTCTAGCTACTATAGGAAAGGTTTCATCTAAATAATTACCATGAAAATATTTATAGAAAAGACACAGTGAAGTGACATTACTGCGCTGGGAAAGAGCCTGAAGCCGAGATGCAAGGTGAGGATCAATAACATTGTGGATACTTTAGATTTTATCAAGAATCTCAAACTATATAGCAGAAACAGCAAACCATATGTGGCAGCAATATTCAAGACAAGTACGAATGGTAGATTATAAATATGTAAGATAGATTCTGGCGAGATAAATTGTCTAGCCCGACAAAGTATTAATATATATATTTTAATATATTAATTCTAGTTAAATTAGAATTAATATAATATTAATATAATATTATAATGGACATAACGTCGGCAGTCTGCTTTGTATTTGTTATTAAGTAACCCTCCTTTGGAATTATTTATAATGTATTGACATTATTTTCCGACAACTTCATACCATCTATTTATCTATGTCAGTCTGTTAACATCTATCTATCTCTCTCTCTCTCTCTCTATATATATATATATATATATATATATATATATATATCACAGTCTATGCATATCTGTCTATCTCACACTCTCTCTCTCTCTCTATCTATCTATATATTTCTCCTTCTTTTCTCTCTCTCTCTCTCACTTTGCTTCTGTTACTCTCTACCTATCTATCTCAGTCTATTAACGTGTCCGTCTGTCTTACGTGCAGTAAGGTCGACACCTTTTTTTTTTTAATTATTGAAGAATAAAAGTGAAATCTAAAACCGGAGGTTATTTTCAAATAGGAATAAAAGTGAAATCTTAAATCGAACATTATCTTCAAATAGAAATAAAGTAGAATCTGAAAAATACATTATTTTCAAATCGGAATAAAAGTGAAATCTGAAAAATACATTATTTTCAAATAGGAATAAAATCTAAAATCGGACATTATTTTAAAATAGGAATAAATGTGAAATCTAAAATCGGATGTTATTTTAATATAGAAATAAAAGTAAAATCTAAAATTGAACATTATTTTAAAATAGGAATAAAAGTGAAATCTAAAATCGGACATTATTTTAAAATAGGAATAAAAGTGAAATCTAAAATCGGACATTATTTTAAAATAGGAATAAAAGTGAAATCTAAAATAGGATGTTATTTTAATATAGGAATAAAAGTAAAATCTAATATCGGACATTATTTTCAAATAGGAATAAAAGTGAAATCTAAAATCGGACATTATGCCCAAATCGGAATAAAAGTGAAATCTAAAATCGGACATTATTTTCAAATAGGAATAAAAAATCGGACATTATTTTCAAATAGAAATAAAAGTAGAATCTGAAAAATACATTATTTTCAAATAGGAATAAAATTGTAATCTAAAATCGGATATTATTTTAAAATAGGAATAAATGTGAAATCTAAAATCGGATGTTATTTTAATATAGGAATAAAAGTAAAATCTAAAATCGGACATTATTTTCAAATAGAAATAAAATTGTAATCTAAAATCGGACATTATTTTCCAATAGGAATAAAAGTGACATCTAAAATCGGACATTATTTTCAAATATGAATAAATGTGAAATAAAAAATCGGACATGATTTCCAGAACAACCTAATACTTATGAAAAATTGTAGAAGATATCAACATGAAATGGGGGTAGATGATATCAGCTCATCTCCGAATAGCCCTTTGTAACCGCGCAGTTCTTACTTTTTCCCCTTAGGCCTCCTAATCGAGCGAACTTGTCTCGTTCCCTAGACCACCCGCTTGATGATTCCGACTTAAGGAGTTCTGTTGTTTTGACTTCTGTTTAGACGTCAGTGTTTTGCTTCGCGTGGTATGCGTGTAATATCTTACCAGACTGAATTGTTTGTCTCTTCACCAAGTGTACCGGAGATAAACGTTTCTCTAGGCTGACGTTATCCACTTGATAGCCAGGGATCCGGATCTTAGAGCAAATCTTATCAGCAAGTGCATAATATCGAGTCTACTGCATTGCCTTTTCGTTAATTGGGTCTGAACCGTGTAGAAATTTCCAGTGTAGCCGCTTGATCCCATGATGGAGTGCATACTTACGGCGTTATTTTCTGACAATTAATCCAGGTAGTTTTTTATCTGAACCACATAAGGTGTTGTTGTTTTGTTACGAAGGTCCCGAGTCTTCAATACCAAAATATTATGGTCTGCCGTTACCTACACTGCACATCCTCAGAATATACACTTACAATAACCTCTTTCGGTAACCCTCTTGCCTGAGTGGCTCTTAAGCCTTGTATTGGGCGAGCAAGATTATGCAAAATCTATTAATTATTGCTATAAATGAAAAAATGTATTTAAAGACACTCATTTGAAACTTTTTAATAATAGTAAAGAATTAGTTATCATTTTAACGACAGGAATAAACTAGTATTAATATTAATTAAGAAACTACTGAACATAAAGTAGGGGATCGGTTTACAATTGTTATTAAGTAATAAACTGATCCCCCAAATAATAATAATACAAATTATTTATTGGATAAATATTTTTTTAAAAACTCACGTATGAACATCTAATAATAATAATAGTAAGGACCTATGCCATAATCTTTTTACAGCACGTGTCAACTAGTATTAATATAAGATCCTATTGAAGATAAAGTGGGGATATGTTTTCTATTGTTATTAAGTAATAAACTGATCACCCAAATAATAATACAAATTATTAATTGGATAAATTTTAATAAAGACTAATATACCAACATCTAATAATAATAGTATGGACTATGCCACCATTTTTGACTGCGCGAGTAAACTAGTATTAATATTATTAATAAAAACTATATACCATAAATAAACTATTAGGTTGAAGAAGTGACCTTTATATTCCAAATTTTGTTTCCTTCCATCCAGTTTAAATCCATGCACCTCTGCTTCCTGGTCGAATAAGTGAGATGGAGATGTTGCTTTGTTTTTGTTTAACTTCATGATTATAACAGCTTATGGCGAACGTGCGTGATGCCCAGCTGCAGTTTCAAAGAATGCACAGGCGGGAAAGTAATTAGTTTTATGTTGACACACACTTAGTAATGAAAGCTTGTTAACTGTCAGGGTGGTAAAAAAAAACGTCATTCTTCTTTTGACGTTTGGTGACATTTAAATGTGTCGGATCATTTTTCATTGCATGCATAGTGATACAAATTTCAAGTAGTCACATTAGCAAAGATTTCATTGCTGTCACCTTAATAGACATTCACTTGCAGTTATAGACCTTCTATAACATTCGTAAAGATTCCATTGGTTCCACATGTACAATACAATTGCCGTCACATTCATGTATATTTCGTAACACCGAAGTAAAGCATCGTAGAGCCAGGTCAGTACTTAGATGGGGTGACCGCATGGGAACACCTGGTACTGTAAGCAGACCCCTACTACAGGTGTAAACTAGCAACTTTTTGGGCACCTCGAGGCGGTGTAATGGTTAGCAAGCTTGTCTCGCTAGAACAATTACCACTGAGTAGTGAGTTCGATTCTCACTGGGTGCCCTCTACTTTCGGCCTTGTGCCACATCTAAGCTACGCTTGGAAAATCACTATTTGGGCACTCGGGACGGTGTAATGGTTAGCAAGCTTGTCTCGCTAGAACAATTACGACTGGGTAGTGAGTTCTATCCTCACTGGGTGCTCCAAACTTTCGGCCTTGTGCCATATCTAAGCTATGCTTATAAAATCATTTGGGCACCTCGGCGTGGTGTAATGGTTAGCAAGCTTGTCTTGCTAGATCAGTTACGGCTGAAAAGTGAGTTCAATCCTCACTAGATGCCCCATACTTTCGGCCTTGTGCAACATCTAAGCTACACTTAGAAAATCAACATGTATATTTCGTTGATGTCACATTTGTAAACATTTCATGAATGTCATTTCATTGAATATTTAATTTCAGTTGCATTCGTAAACATTTATTTCCTGTCACACACGCACACACACACGGGCGACATTTAAACTAGCTCCTGCGGAGGGATCTTAATAAGTAATAAAATTATAGGATTGCATGTCCGGATCCTACCCGGAATGTTTTTAATTTGCTTACGGAGTCGGCCTGATTCCAAAATGGTATTATATGTTGGCCTAATGTCTCCAGAAGTAAAGTTGAACAAGTGTGACACACTGATATACGCATTTATTATATAGACTAGCTGCATGGCCCGGCGTTGCCCGTCCTTGATTCAAAAATCGTATGACTCATACAGCAATCGCTATCACGTGACTTAAAATAGTTTTGCCCTTCCTTGCCTTTAAAGGAGTGCCCTTTGCCGTGCTGATGTTGCTACAAGCCTTACTTCTTGCCTATCTCACACTGCGAATTTTTTCTAAGCTCTATACTAAACATTAAATCTGTTACGAAAAAAGAACTAAACAAAATGAACACAAAACGATGAGCTTTAAAAAAGGACTCGTAACTGGAAAAACCGAATGAAAAAAGAATGTTAACAACAAATACTTTTTCACACCCAACCCAGTTCTGCGGAATCAGAATCAACGTTGAGTTTAAGCAAATGGATGAGCCAATTGGAGTAAAGTGCCATGCAGATTTAAATTTTTCCCACTTGTGACGAATGCAGCTATCGATTTATTTTGCATGCTAGTTAACGTTCGTGTCAGTCAGCTGTTGGATCTCACGCTGGCCAATAGAATCTTCCTGCCTATTCGTGGCAGCCAGCTATAGGATCTTACTCTGGCCAGTAGAAAATGGCCGCAAACTACATGAAAACTACCGTAGAAGCATGAAAAAATCGATTATTTCCACTATTCATGGGAGTTGGAAAATGCAAAGTCGGTCTTGGCCTTCGCGCTAACTTGGAGGATGTGCATGTAAATTTTGGTGCAAATCCGTCGAAAATTGGGGCCGTGCATTCGTTACACACACACACACCCTGCCTTTTATAGATAGAGATATCTATGAATAAAAAGGGAGAAGCGGAAAATCTATTCTTAGCCGACGCGTTTCGTCCTCTGAGGGACTTTATCAAGGCAATGTAGGATTTATTTTGCTATACGTGTTTATATACAAATGCGAGAATGTCATTTGTTTATCAAGGCTTTTAGATTTTAGAACGTTCATGAATGTTCATCAAGTTGAAAGGTCAGTCAAAACATATGGAGGACACGAAGTGCCATAATTCAAAGGAAATAGGGTCTTATAGTAGCGAGCCTCTTCACCCAATACAGCACTACCTCCTCAAGGCAATTAATGGAGGCGTCCGTGTTGACTCCAAACACATTCGTAATCACCATTAGACTCATCCAACTCTTTCCTAATCCTCTACACTGTCCTCAGATTGTGCTATACTTTGCAGCCGATGAAATAAAAAAATCAACAACACGCATGCCCGAAATCAAAAATATAAAATGGCGACAATTCACCCATCGCACCCTATATATATATATATATATATATATATATATATAATATAAAAGTGGGCATTGCAGTCAACACTCAGAGGCGACAGTCTGTTTCATGCTCAAGATCCGATGACTGTGTTGAGCGAGAAACAGACTGTCGCCTCTCGGTGTTGACTGCAATGTCCACTTTTATAGACCGAGCAAAAATAAAGGGCTTACAAATGTTAAATCCTATGAAAAGACGGCTCTAGTCATGACTCAAGTTTCACGCATATGCGATCTTCAGGCGAGTTGAACGGCCAAGTCGTCTGTAGAACGCGTGTGCGTGAAACTAGAGTCACGACTAGAACCGTCCTTTCATAGTGTATATATATATATATATGTATGTATATATATATAGAAAGAGAGAGAGCGAGAGAGAGAGAGAGAGAGAGAGAGAGAGATTAGATTAAAACAAAAACATGATAAAAATCATGTTTCAGCACTCAAAATGTGCTTCCTTATGCGATAGTAAATAACTGGCTCATTATTTACTTTCACCTGAGGAAGCACATTTTGAGTGCTGGAACACGACAGCTATTGTGTAGCGATTTTTATCATGTTTTTGTCTTAAACTCATATAATACATAATATTAAGCTCTACTTTGTGTAGAGCCCTATTTTTAAAAATGAAATGCTGCAGACAGTGGAATTATACTCCATTTGTTCTTACCCCATATATATATATATATATATATATATATATATATATATATATATTAAAAAGAAGAGAGGTACCGCAAACTTTTTGGGTTGTAATGTGGGTTTTTAAAAAAATATTCTTTATTTTTAAAAATAAAGAATAATATTTTTTTTAAAACCCACATTACAACCCAAAAAGTTTGCGGTACCTCTTTTCTTTGTAATATACACACTTTTCTCTCGTTGGAACCATTATAACCTCTTCATTATATATATATATATATATATATATATATATATATATATATAATATGCGCGGTACTTAATGGAAAGCGCTCAATATCAGAGATAGAGCTAACATATTTAGTTGGATTGAATCCAACTATATATATATATATATATATATATATATATATATATATATATATATATGGATGACAAATATACATATATATATATATATATATATATATATATATATATATATATATATATATATATATATATATATATATATATATATATATATATATTTTAGAATTGGACATTGTCCGACAATTTATTTAAAGACATTTATATTATGTTTAACGTTCTTTTTATAGATACAAGTATTTAAGCAAATGCTCTGTTTTATAATAAACAGTATTAAATAACATTTACCGGCCTGAATGTCCGAGAAATTTTCATAGAAAAGTCGGAGAGCGAAAATTTTCTATGAAAATTTCTCGGACATTCAGGCCGGTAAATGTTATTTAATACTGTTTATTATAAAACAGAGCATTTGCTTAAATACTTGTATCTATAAAAAGAACGTTAAACATAATATAAATGTCTTTAAATATATATATATATATATATATATATATATATATATATATATATATATATATATATATATATATATTCTAGGAGCTCATCTTCTAAGTAGTTGTTGTATTATCATTAATGGTCTGTGTTTGAGTTCTGTTGAAAGTATTTCAAATACTGAGTTTCAAGAGAGAAATCACCAACTGGCAACATAGAGCAGTACAATCTTTTATTCATCGCCTTATCTGTTTGTTTTTTTGTTTTGTTTTGTTCATTGCTTTTTTTTTTACCAGAGTGCTATTCCTCAACTCCTCTACTGCTGCCAATCCGTTTTATCCCGTCTATTACTCTAACCACAGCCTTTTCTTGCGTTATGACCTCATGATTTATCGTCGACGCGAAATTACTGCTTTCTCTCTACAAGATGCGTGAGGAACGAGACGCTTTAACCGAATCCGCCTCACTAGGATTACGGACATGTAATTAAATCAGTCATCTTCATAACATTTTTTTTTATGACGCACCCAGCGTGTTCTCCGAGGCACCTGCTTTCTGTAAAGTACAGGGCAATTTCTGTAGAACATTCCCAACCTAATTTCTCGGGGTTAAAAGCAACAACGTGTCTCAGAAATTTAGGGAAGCCCCAAAGAGACTACCAGAGGAAAAGCAACCAGCAAATACTTTATTCTAGCAAATAATTCCGCCTACTATCCTCATCTTTATTGTATATATTTCTTGTAACCTAGAGAAGGTTACTGAATAGAATAATCACACGAAGATTGATAATGAACAATAACACTTAGGACAAGAACAACACATATAAGATTCGCCATCGGCCCGTAGATGAAGTAGTCAATTGCTTGAAGTGAGTCGTGAATTAAGCAATGAATCTTTAACTTCAGAATATCTAGCAACCGCCCCACGTGGTCATATGTGGCACAAGGCCGAATTTAATGTGAGGTATCCGAGCCTCCCCGTAGAACCCGTATAAAACGGTGTCGGGTAGCTGTTTCCCGAGTCGAAACTCTGCCCTTCGACATAGCCTCGTCTGAGTATCTTCTTTGCTCGGAGGTAGAGAGTTTGGCCAACACATCTGGAGACGAATCTCCAACTGCAGGATATCTACCAACAGCCCCACGCGGTCAGATGTGGCACAAGGTCGAATTTAATGTGGGATATCCGAGTCCGTAGGCTCGACCAAAATTTCCCCGTAGACTCTTTATAAAACGGGGTAGAGTAGCTGTTTCCCGAGATGAGACTCTGCCCTTCGACATAGCCTCGTCTGGGTATCGTCTCAGCCTGGAAGCAGAGAGTTTGACCAGCACACCTGAAGACGAATCTCCAATTGCAGGATATTTAGAAACCGCCCTAGGCCGAATTTAATGTGGGGTATCCGAGACTAAAGGCTCGGCCAAAAATTCCCTCTATAAAATGGGGTTGGGTAGATGTTTCCCGAGACGAGACTCTGCCCTTCGACACAGCCTCGTCTTGGGATCCTCACTGTCCGGAGGCAGACAGTTTGACCAGCATACAGACTACAGACCAACATACAGTATTTACTACTATATTTACGTAAATAGGAACATACACATTATCATTCGTAGGCATGCTATAGTAATATTTGAATGTCTTCTTACTTAAAATACGTTATTTTCTGACGTAAATATTTTCAATTTGTTTACTCATAAGCATTGGCTACTTTTTCACATATACAATCAGAAATTTTCTTTTTGTCTATTTTAATCATTTCATCTCGTGCAACGCAATGAAGCTACTAAAATGCAAGCGGTTACTGAGTATGAAATACTAAGAAAAAGAGAAACATTATCGCTCCGAGAACAATAAAAAAAAGAAGAGTGATCAAGAATACGGTAGATAACGATTGACATTGCATTTTCAGTTTTGAAAGATCAAACCAGGCTGGAAACCAAGAATCCGGAAGAGAGTTCCACATGCGAGAAGTGCGAAAGAAGAAACTGTTAGCATAGAACTTACGGTTACATCTAGCCAAAGCAACTGTAAATAGAGGAGACATTGTTGCCAATCTAGTACTACTGAGAAACACCAGAGGACGCACCAGACGAAAAGCAATGAAAAATTACATTATCCATAGAAATGTTCAACTGAGCATCCTAATCTTTATTGTATATAGTTTAATTTCATCTCCCATAAGAGAGACATATTTTTTACTGACGTAACCTTTTTCAATTTGTTTCGTTATACGCATTGGATAATTTTTCAAATATATATATATATATATATATATATATATATATATATATATATATATATATATGAGTGTTTATAGTTAAGGAGAGAGAACAATAAAAGAAGAGGAATTAAGAAGACAGAAGATAACGATTGACATTGCATTGAAATTTTGGAAGATCAGAGTTGACTGGAAAGTAAGAAGAGTGAAAGAGAATTAGAAGACTTTAGTGAGGGGAAAGGACAATAAAAGAAGAGGAATTAAGAAAACACAAGATAACGATTGACATTGCATTGAAATTTTTGAAGATCAAAGTTGACTGGAAAGTAAGAAGAGTGAAAGAGAATTAGAAGACTTTAGTGAGGGGAAAGGACAATAAAAGAGGAGGAATTAAGAAGACAGAAGATAACGATTGACATTGCATTGAAATATTTGAAGATCAAAGTTGACTGGAAAGTAAGAAGAGTGAAAGAGAATTAGAAGACTTTAGTGAGAGGAAAGGACAATAAAAGAAGAGGAATTAAGAAGACAGAAGATAACGATTGACATTGCATTGAAATATTTGAAGATCAAAGTTGACTGGAAAGTAAGAAGAGTGAAAGAGAATTAGAAGACTTTAGTGAGGGGAAAGGACAATAAAAGAAGAGGAATTAAGAGGACAGTAGATAACACTACATATAAATTTAGCACGGTAGAGCAGAGTGTAAACGCTGATAGATGTGTTATGGCGAAAGTACGGATAATTTTGCACTTAAAATTTAAATCTAATACGTATTTCTTACTTAGATACAAAGAGTACATACACATGATAAGGGAATAACCGATATCCCTTTAGTTAGAGCGAAACGGAAAATATGTCCGCTATTTAGGATTTCAGAAGAATCGGTTAAGAGGGAAATTAAGGTTAAAAGTCTAAAACAATAAAAACAATCGCGAAATTCCACAGTTCTCATGAGCCTCAGAGTTTAAAAAACTGGGAAAATGATATCTTTTATTGAATAACCTACGCCCAGTGGGTGCTGAGATTGAACCACACCAAATGATTTGTTTTTTTTTATTTCGAAAATTCCAGCTCCTCAGGGTGCTGCCAAATCTCCCCCCAATGGCACATAATTCATTTTCTTGTCTCGTTTTCTTTCTTTTTTTGTGTCATATTGCTTAAAAAGCCTTAAAAACATCATGGAGTCATTCTAAAGAACTTTCTGCGAAAAGACATACATATCAAATGGCCAAGATTTATATCAAATGATAGACGACATGAACGTACAAAATTCCGACGGTGGAGTTTTCTTCTTCTATGTACCTTGTCCATTCAGAGCGTGAACGATCATGGCACTCCACAACTTCTGTAGCTCTTGGTGAATTTTGTCTTTTTGCTATCTACTTATTAATTGCTAAGTCTGCAGCTAGGAAAATTACTTCACTGTGTCGTACTAGAGAATCTTTCCCGCCAGAATTCACCTTGCTTTGAGTATTGTTGGCACAAAACGGCATACACATCTGTATGGCTGATGCTAAACCCCAGGAAAATGACTCATTATGCCTTCTCAGGTTAACAATTTCCACTGACATTAAGTGGAAAGATTATATTGAATCGATTGCTAGGTCTGCGGCTATGGAAGTTGGTTCACTGTGTCGTGCGAGACAATTTTTCTCACCAGAACAGATAAGCCCACCATTCATTCATGTTTGGAATATTGCTGCCATATACGGTTCGGGGCTGCTGCTATATATTTAGAGATTCTTCATAAAATCCAAAGAGGAATCTGCAATGTTTCTCTCCAGAATCTATTTTACATATTTATAAGTCTACCATTCATCCATGCTTTGAATATTGCTGCCACATATGGTCCGGTGCTTCTGCTATATATTTAGAGATTCTTGATAAAATCCAAAGAGGAATCTGCAATGTTTCTCCCCAGAATCTATCTTACATATTTATAAGTCTACCATTCATCCATGCTTTGAATATTGCTGACACATATGGTCCGGTGCTCCTGCTATATATTTAGAGATTCTTGATAAAATCCAAAGAGGAATCTGCAATGTTTCTCTCCAGAATCTATCTTACATATTTATAAGTCTACCATTCATCCATGCTTTGAATATTGCTGCCACATATGGTCCGGTTCTCCTGCTATATATTTAGAGATTCTTGATAAAATCCAATGAAGACTCAGCGATATTATTGATCCTAATCTGGCATTTCGGCTCCAGTCCTTTTTCCTACCACCATAATGTAGCTTACCTGTGCTTTGTCTATAAATACATTTATGGTAATTGTTCGGATGAACTTCCCTCTATGGTACCTAGACTTTATGAATTTAAACGCAGTGCTAGATTAGCAACAAGGTCTCATCACTTTACAATTGAATTGGTTAGATGCAACCGTAAGTTCTATGCGAACAGTTTCTTTTCACGCACTTCTCACTTGTGGAACTCTCTTCTGGTTTCTTGCATTGCAGTCAACCTTGATCATTAAAAAAAACTGCAATGTTATTGGTCCTGACCTGGCATCTCGGCTTCAGTCATTTTCACACCACCGCAATGGGGCTTCCCTGTGCCTTCTCTATAAATACTTTCATGGTAATTGTTCTGATGAACTCTCCTCTATGGTACCTAAACGTTATGAATTTAAGCGCAGTACTAGATTGGCAGTTAGGTCTCATCGTTTTACAGTTGAAATGTCTAAATGTAACCGTAAGTTCTATGCTAACAGTTTCTTCTATCGCACTTCTCACTTGTGGATCTCTCTTCCGGCTTCTTACTTTCTAGTCAAATTTGATCTTTAAAAATTTTAATGCAATGTCAATCATTATCTGCTGTCTTCTTAACTCTTGTTCTTTTATTGTCTTCTCTCCTTATTAGCATATTTTTCTCATATTCTACAACACTGTAATTCTTTGCGTCTTAGTGGCTTTATTCCCTTGCTTTCGTCAACGATTTACACACAGTTGGAAAGTAGACTATGCGCTGCTATATTCATCCAGCCCCACCCCGCCGTGAATTTAGTATGTTTTTTTTTTAATTAATTCACCCCAAGTAAGGCGATAATGCCACTAAGACGTTAGAGGGCTACTGGGAGTGAAAGAGAATGAAAAGACTTCAGAAGGAACCGGAAACTCGATCCTAAACTGGAAACAAGGGATAAACCTAGAATAGACGAGGGGTGAGTGTGAACCAGATGATAGGCGAACCTAACCCTCCTCCTGTCGAGGAAAAAATAAGAAGAAATACAATTTCAGAGTTTGGGCGAAGAGAGAGAGAGAGAGAGAGAGAGGTGGGAGATGAACAGACTGAGAATGAGAGAGAGAGGGGGGAAGTTGAACAGTCTGAGAATGAGAAAGAGAGGAGTGAGATGAACAGACTGAGAATGAGAGAGAGAGAGGAGTGAGATGAACAGACTGAGAATGAGAGAGAGAGAGGGGGGAAGTTGAACAGTCTGAGAATGAGAAAGAGAGGAGTGAGATGAACAGACTGAGAATGAGAAAGAGAGGAGTGAGATGAACAGACTGAGAATGAGAGAGAGAGGGGGGAAGTTGAACAGACTGAGAATGAGAAAGAGAGGAGTGAGATGAACAGACTGAGAATGAGAGAGAGAGGGAAAAGTTGAACAGATTGACAATGAGAGAGAGAGAAATTAGAGAGAGACCATAGTGAGACGTGATGAGATTGAAATATATAAATGAATAGAAATAAATAGATGTAGAGCGTAAATGATAGATAGATAGATAGACAGATAGATAGATAGATAGATATGAATTGACTGATAGATAGATAGATAGATAGATAGATAGATAGATAGATAGATAGATATGAACAGGCTGATATAGATCATCACGAAAAGTCGAATGATTAATCAGATGACATGCGGAAAATAAAACACTAAACATGTATATCCATGCACGCAAATAACTTGAAACTGACATGGAGGTGCCGAAAAGTACTCGACCTGACCACAATGACCTTCAGAGAAATAAATGAATGAAACTGAAATAACTTAAAAGAAAGAAAATAAAATGTCATTTCGTTTTATGTCAAGAAGCGACTCAGATAATTTCCGCTTTTCTTTGTCTATTTTATTTATTTATTTATTTATTTATTAAGCATATCACCCCAAGCAAGGCTGGAAGCCACTAGCACGCAAGGGGTTACAGAAGGTTTGGAGGAAGAGCAGATAGGAGTGGTAGAGGAAAGAATTTGGAGAAAGATAGTGGATCGATCAAGGCAAGGGGGTTACAGAAGATTTGGAGCGAGAGCAGATAGGAATGAAAGGTGAAAGGATGTGGAAAAGGGAAGTGGATAGATCAAGGCAACTGGAGATGTCGATTGACGTTACACTTAAATAGTTGGAGATTGTATTTGTCAGGGAAACAGGAATAAGGAAGGGAGTTCCACAGGCGAGATGTGCGAGACATGGAGCTATTGGAGTAGAAGAGACGTCTACATCTAACAGTTTCAACGGGGAAGGGGTGGGAACGGGATGCCAGCCTCGCTATTCCTCAAAAAATAAATTACAATTACATTTTATTCAATTATAAATTCACCATTATTTGCAATGAATTGCTGTCACTTATCCCGCAGCTTTTCGATGTCATTTGAGTAAAATTTCGCAGGTTTTGATATGAAAAGTCTTTCGACAAATTCTTGGTATATTTAACGGCATACTTTCTCGTTATGGGTTACTTAATGCCGAAATTTAATTTCTTTAGCAGCATTAGTAATTTCTTTTTTTAAAAATGTATTGGTAATTTTTCTCTTCCTTTTCAATTAATATATTGCTAGTAATTTGTTTTGTGTTATGAAAACATATTGTTTGTGTTCTTAATACAAAAATTTATTTTTATACTTCCATAATATTTCGGAGGTTTACTATTTTCCCATAGATGGGACCCTAACAAATGCTACCACCCTGGGTCAGAGTAAACCTGGGAACAGCAGCAATTAAGAGGTGGTTCCACGCTCCTTAACACCTCCAATCTCGCGATCACAACCATTGCTGCCGGATGTAGTTTATCGTCATACCTAGGACGAACGATCTCTTGAATCTGGTTTCCATTAGATAATGGTTTCCCATTCAAAGCGTTTTGTAGCATCTGAAAAAGGTCGTAATCGGTTGGTTCAGGGTCAGATGAATGTGGTGGGTGAGGCAGGACACGCCAGAACAAAAAAAAAGTACCAGCATTTTTTATTCTTGTGATATTCTTCCTGTATGTTTGTCTATTTCAAATTTATACTTAGCTACCACGTATGATTAGTAATTAAGATATTACATTTGTCAATAGAACTCCTTCCTCAAAACGGAAATTAATTAATGAAACATATGCAAAAACGAATAATTCATTCAATATGGCTGACATTATTTTCAAGCATAATCTCAAAAATGACCTCGGGAAGCTGTGAAAATACGAAGTCACATCTGGCCTGGTACATTTCTTATGTATTTAGAGATTCATGATAAAATCCGTAGAATAATCTGCAATATTATTGATCCTGACCTGGCATCTCGCCTTCAGTCACTTCCCACAGTCGTAGCGTAACTTACCTGTGCCTAATCTATAGATATTGTCAAGGTAATTGTTCTGGTGAGCTGTTTCCCCACCCCTCACAGACAAATTGTACATATGGAACTAGTTAAGACTACGTAGAGACGTGGGGTATTATGGTGACTGTAGTAAGAATGGTCAGTAAGAATGTGTTATTTTGGTGTAAGGAATAATGTGGTGTTTTTAGTTCAGTAATCGTGGTTAGCTAAGTTTAAGACGAGACAGACTGAAAACCAGCATTCCCCTATCTTCCTCTTGGCCTTGTGCCACATTTTTGTATTATAACAAAATAAATATTACTTTTCTCCATGTAATATTCATTAGGGTTTCATTTTTTAAATGCTGTTTTTTTTAAATTTCCCCTTAGACAAATTGTACATAGGGGAACTATTTAGGACTACATAGAGACTGTGAGGTATTATGGTGGCTGTAGAAAGAATGGTAAGTAAGAATGTGTTATTTTAGTGTAAGGAATACTGTGGTACGTTTAGGTCAGTAATCATGGCTAGCTAAGTTTCAGATAGATAGAAGGCCATGTACCAAAGTTTTGTATTATTCAAAATAGACACTGCTTTCTAATTTATGAATTTTAACGTACTACTAAAATGGCATATCTCTTTGACATATATAATTTTTAAGGGCAGTATAAAACTGGCGGCAAGGTTTCATCCTATTACAGTCGAAAAGGGTAGATATTACCGTAAGTTCTATGCTAACAGTTTCTTCCCTCTCTTCTGGCTTCATGCTTTGCAGTCAACTTTCATCTTCAAAAATTTCAATGCAATGTCAATCGTTATCTTCTGTCTTCTTAATTCCTCTTCTTTTATTGTCCTTTCCCCTCACTAAAGTCTTCTAATTCTCTTTCACTCTTCTTACTTTCCAGTCAACTTTGATCTTCAAAAATTTCAATGCAATGTCAATCGTTATCTTCTGTCTTCTTAATTCCTCCTCTTTTATTGTCCTTTCCCCTCACTAAAGTCTTCTAATTCTCTTTCACTCTTCTTACTTTCCACTCAACTTTGATCTTCAAACATTTCAATGCAATGTCAATCGTTATCTTCCGTCTTCTTAATTCCTCTTCTTTTATTGTCCTTTCCCCTCACTAAAGTCTTCTAATTCTCTTTCACTCTTCTTACTTTCCACTCAACTTTGATCTTCAAACATTTCAATGCAATGTCAATCGTTATCTTCCGTCTTCTTAATTCCTCTTCTTTTATTGTCCTTTCCCCTCACTAAAGTCTTCTAATTCTCTTTCACTCTTCTTACTTTCCACTCAACTTTGATCTTCAAACATTTCAATGCAATGTCAATCGTTATCTTCCGTCTTCTTAATTCCTCTTCTTTTATTGTCCTTTCCCCTCACTAAAGTCTTCTAATTCTCTTTCACTCTTCTTACTTTCCACTCAACTTTGATCTTCAAACATTTCAATGCAATGTCAATCGTTATCTTCCGTCTTCTTAATTCCTCTTCTTTTATTGTCCTTTCCCCTCACTAAAGTCTTCTAATTCTCTTTCACTCTTCTTACTTTCCACTCAACTTTGATCTTCAAACATTTCAATGCAATGTCAATCGTTATCTTCCGTCTTCTTAATTCCTCTTCTTTTATTGTCCTTTCCCCTCACTAAAGTCTTCTAATTCTCTTTCACTCTTCTTACTTTCCACTCAACTTTGATCTTCAAACATTTCAATGCAATGTCAATCGTTATCTTCCGTCTTCTTAATTCCTCTTCTTTTATTGTCCTTTCCCCTCACTAAAGTCTTCTAATTCTCTTCCACTCTTCTTACTTTCCACTCAACTTTGATCTTCAAACATTTCAATGCAATGTCAATCGTTATCTTCCGTCTTCTTAATTCCTCTACTTTTATTGTCCTTTTCCCCTCACTAAAGTCTTCTAATTCTCTTCCACTCTTCTTACTTTCCACTCAACTTTGATCTTCGAACATTTCAATGCAATGCCAATCGTTATCTTCTGTCTTCTTAATTCCTCTTCTTTTATTGTCCTTTCCCCTCACTAAAGTCTTCTAATTCTCTTTCACTCTTCTTACTTTCCACTCAACTTTGATCTTCAAACATTTCAATGCAATGTCAATCGTTATCTTCTGTCTTCTTAATTCCTCTTCTTTTATTGTCCTTTCCCCTCACTAAAGTCTTCTAATTCTCTTCCACTCTTCTTACTTTCCACTCAACTTTGATCTTCAAACATTTCAATGCAATGTCAATCGTTATCTTCTGTCTTCTTAATTCCTCTTCTTTTATTGTCCTTTCCCCTCACTAAAGTCTTCTAATTCTCTTTCACTCTTCTTACTTTCCAGTCAACTTTGATCTTCAAACATTTCAATGCAATGTCAATCGTTATCTTCTGTCTTCTTAATTCCTCTTCTTTTATTGTCCTTTCCCCTCACTAAAGTCTTCTAATTCTCTTTCACTCTTCTTACTTTCCAGTCAACTTTGATCTTCAAACATTTCAATGCAATGTCAATCGTTATCTTCTGTCTTCTTAATTCCTCTTCCTTTATTGTCCTTTCCCCTCACTAAAGTCTTCTAATTCTCTTTCACTCTTCTTCCTTTCCAGTCAACTTTGATCTTCAAACATTTCAATGCAATGTCAATCGTTATCTTCTGTCTTCTTAATTCCTCTTCTTTTATTGTCCTTTCCCCTCACTAAAGTCTTCTAATTCTCTTCCACTCTTCTTACTTTCCACTCAACTTTGATCTTCAAACATTTCAATGCAATGCCAATCGTTATCTTCTGTCTTCTTAATTCCTCTTCTTTTATTGTCCTTTCCCCTCACTAAAGTCTTCTAATTCTCTTTCACTCTTCTTACTTTCCACTCAACTTTGATCTTCAAACATTTCAATGCAATGTCAATCGTTATCTTCTGTCTTCTTAATTCCTCTTCTTTTATTGTCCTTTCCCCTCACTAAAGTCTTCTAATTCTCTTCCACTCTTCTTACTTTCCACTCAACTTTGATCTTCAAACATTTCAATGCAATGTCAATCGTTATCTTCTGTCTTCTTAATTCCTCTTCCTTTATTGTCCTTTCCCCTCACTAAAGTCTTCTAATTCTCTTTCACTCTTCTTCCTTTCCAGTCAACTTTGATCTTCAAACATTTCAATGCAATGTCAATCGTTATCTTCTGTCTTCTTAATTCCTCTTCTTTTATTGTCCTTTCCCCTCACTAAAGTCTTCTAATTCTCTTTCACTCTTCTTCCTTTCCAGTCAACTTTGATCTTCAAACATTTCAATGCAATGTCAATCGTTATCTTCTGTCTTCTTAATTCCTCTTCTTTTATTGTCCTTTCCCCTCACTAAAGTCTTCTAATTCTCTTTCACTCTTCTTACTTTCCAGTCAACTTTGATCTTCAAACATTTCAATGCAATGTCAATCGTTATCTTCTGTCTTCTTAATTCCTCTTCCTTTATTGTCCTTTCCCCTCACTAAAGTCTTCTAATTCTCTTTCACTCTTCTTCCTTTCCAGTCAACTTTGATCTTCAAACATTTCAATGCAGTGTCAATCGTTATCTTCTGTCTTCTTAATTCCTCTTCTTTTATTGTCCTTTCCCCTCACTAAAGTCTTCTAATTCTCTTTCACTCTTCTTACTTTCCAGTCAACATTGATCTTCAAACATTTCAATGCAATGTCAATCGTTATCTTCTGTCTTCTTAATTCCTCTTCTTTTATTGTCCTTTCCCCTCACAAAAGTCTTCTAATTCTCTTTCCCTCTTCTTACTTTCCAGTCAACTTTGATCTTCAAACATTTCAATGCAGTGTCAATCGTTATCTTCTGTCTTCTTAATTCCTCTTCTTTTATTGTCCTTTCCCCTCACTAAAGTCTTCTAATTCTCTTTCACTCTTCTGACTTTCCAGTCAACTTTGATCTTCAACAATTTAAATGCAATGTCAATCGTTATCTTCTGTCTTCTTAATTCCTCTTCCTTTATTGTCCTTTCCCCTCACTAAAGTCTTCTAATTTTCTTTCACTCTTCTTACTTTCCAGTCAACTTTGATCTTCAAACATTTCAATGCAGTGTCAATCGTTATCTTCTGTCTTCTTAATTCCTCTTCTTTTATTGTCCTTTCCCCTCACTAAAGTCTTCTAATTCTCTTTCACTCTTCTTCCTTTCCAGTCAACTTTGATCTTCAAACATTTCAATGCAATGTCAATCGTTATCTTCTGTCTTCTTAATTCCTCTTCTTTTATTGTCCTTTCCCCTCACTAAAGTCTTCTAATTCTCTTTCACTCTTCTTACTTTCCAGTCAACTTTGATCTTCAAACATTTCAATGCAATGTCAATCGTTATCTTCTGTCTTCTTAATTCCTCTTCCTTTATTGTCCTTTCCCCTCACTAAAGTCTTCTACTTCTCTTTCACTCTTCTTACTTTCCAGTCAACTTTGATCTTCAAACATTTCAATGCAATGTCAATCGTTATCTTCTGTCTTCTTAATTCCTCTTCTTTTATTGTCCTTTCCCCTCACTAAAGTCTTCTAATTCTCTTTCACTCTTCTTACTTTCCAGTCAACTTTGATCTTCAAACATTTCAATGCAATGTCAATCGTTATCTTCTGTCTTCTTAATTCCTCTTCTTTTATTGTCCTTTCCCCTCACTAAAGTCTTCTAATTCTCTTTCACTCTACTTACTTTCCAGTCAACTTTGATCTTCAAACATTTCAATGCAATGTCAATCGTTATCTTCTGTCTTCTTAATTCCTCTTCTTTTATTGTCCTTTCCCCTCACTAAAGTCTTCTAATTCTCTTTCACTCTTCTTCCTTTCCAGTCAACTTTGATCTTCAAACATTTCAATGCAATGTCAATCGTTATCTTCTGTCTTCTTAATTCCTCTTTTTTTATTGTCCTTTCCCCTCACTAAAGTCTTCTAATTCTCTTTCACTCTACTTACTTTCCAGTCAACTTTGATCTTCAAACATTTCAATGCAATGTCAATCGTTATCTTCTGTCTTCTTAATTCCTCTTCTTTTATTGTCCTTTCCCCTCACTAAAGTCTTCTAATTCTCTTTCACTCTTCTTACTTTCCAGTCAACTTTGATCTTCAAACATTTCAATGCAATGTCAATCGTTATCTTCTGTCTTCTTAATTCCTCTTCTTTTATTGTCCTTTCCCCTCACTAAAGTCTTCTAATTCTCTTTCACTCTTCTTCCTTTCCAGTCAACTTTGATCTTCAAACATTTCAATGCAATGTCAATCGTTATCTTCTGTCTTCTTAATTCCTCTTCTTTTATTGTCCTTTCCCCTCACTAAAGTCTTCTAATTCTCTTTCACTCTTCTTACTTTCCAGTCAACTTTGATCTTCAAACATTTCAATGCAATGTCAATCGTTATCTTCTGTCTTCTTAATTCCTCTTCCTTTATTGTCCTTTCCCCTCACTAAAGTCTTCTAATTCTCTTTCACTCTTCTTACTTTCCAGTCAACTTTGATCTTCAAACATTTCAATGCAATGTCAATCGTTATCTTCTGTCTTCTTAATTCCTCTTCTTTTATTGTCCTTTCCCCTCACTAAAGTCTTCTAATTCTCTTTCACTCTTCTTCCTTTCCAGTCAACTTTGATCTTCAAACATTTCAATGCAATGTCAATCGTTATCTTCTGTCTTCTTAATTCCTCTTCTTTTATTGTCCTTTCCCCTCACTAAAGTCTTCTAATTCTCTTTCACTCTTCTTACTTTCCAGTCAACTTTGATCTTCAAACATTTCAATGCAATGTCAATCGTTATCTTCTGTCTTCTTAATTCCTCTTCTTTTATTGTCCTTTCCCCTCACTAAAGTCTTCTAATTCTCTTTCACTCTTCTTACTTTCCAGTCAACTTTGATCTTCAAACATTTCAATGCAATGTCAATCGTTATCTTCTGTCTTCTTAATTCCTCTTCTTTTATTGTCCTTTCCCCTCACTAAAGTCTTCTAATTCTCTTTCACTCTTCTTCCTTTCCAGTCAACTTTGATCTTCAAACATTTCAATGCAATGTCAATCGTTATCTTCTGTCTTCTTAATTCCTCTTCTTTTATTGTCCTTTCCCCTCACTAAAGTCTTCTAATTCTCTTTCACTCTTCTTACTTTCCAGTCAACTTTGATCTTCAAACATTTCAATGCAATGTCAATCGTTATCTTCTGTCTTCTTAATTCCTCTTCTTTTATTGTCCTTTCCCCTCACTAAAGTCTTCTAATTCTCTTTCACTCGTCTTCCTTTCCAGTCAACTTTGATCTTCAAACATTTCAATGCAATGTCAATCGTTATCTTCTGTCTTCTTAATTCCTCTTCTTTTATTGTCCTTTCCCCTCACTAAAGTCTTCTAATTCTCTTTCACTCTTCTTACTTTCCAATCAACTTTGATCTTCAAACATTTCAATGCAATGTCAATCGTTATCTTCTGTCTTCTTAATTCCTCTTCTTTTATTGTCCTTTCCCCTCACTAAAGTCTTCTAATTCTCTTTCACTCTTCTTACTTTCCAGTCAACTTTGATCTTCAAACATTTCAATGCAATGTCAATCGTTATCTTCTGTCTTCTTAATTCCTCTTCTTTTATTGTCCTTTCCCCTCACTAAAGTCTTCTAATTCTCTTTCACTCTTCTTACTTTCCAGTCAACTTTGATCTTCAAACATTTCAATGCAATGTCAATCGTTATCTTCTGTCTTCTTAATTCCTCTTCTTTTATTGTCCTTTCCCCTCACAAAAGTCTTCTAATTCTCTTTCACTCTTCTTACTTTCCAGTCAACTTTGATCTTCAAACATTTCAATGCAATGTCAATCGTTATCTTCTGTCTTCTTAATTCCTCTTCCTTTATTGTCCTTTCCCCTCACTAAAGTCTTCTAATTCTCTTTCACTCTTCTTACTTTCCAGTCAACTTTGATCTTCAACAATTTAAATGCAATGTCAATCGTTATCTTCTGTCTTCTTAATTCCTCTTCTTTTATTGTCCTTTCCCCTCACTAAAGTCTTCTAATTCTCTTTCACTCTTCTTACTTTCCAGTCAACTTTGATCTTCAAACATTTCAATGCAATGTCAATCGTTATCTTCTGTCTTCTTAATTCCTCTTCTTTTTATGTCCTTTCCCCTCACTAAAGTCTTCTAATTCTCTTTCACTCTTCTTCCTTTCCAGACAACTTTGATCTTCAAACATTTCAATGCAATGTCAATCGTTATCTTCTGTCTTCTTAAATCCTCTTCTTTTATTGTCCTTTCCCCTCACTAAAGTCTTCTAATTCTCTTTCACTCTTCTTACTTTCCAGTCAACTTTGATCTTCAAACATTTCAATGCAATGTCAATCGTTATCTTCTGTCTTCTTAATTCCTCTTCTTTTATTGTCCTTTCCCCTCACTAAAGTCTTCTAATTCTCTTTCACTCTTCTTCCTTTCCAGTCAACTTTGATCTTCAAACATTTCAATGCAATGTCAATCGTTATCTTCTGTCTTCTTAATTCCTCTTCTTTTTTTGTCCTTTCCCCTCACTAAAGTCTTCTAATTCTCTTTCACTCTTCTTACTTTCCAGACAACTTTGATCTTCAAACATTTCAATGCAATGTCAATCGTTATCTTCTGTCTTCTTAATTCCTCTTCTTTTATTGTCCTTTCCCCTCACTAAAGTCTTCTAATTCTCTTTCACTCTTCTTCCTTTCCAGTCAACTTTGATCTTCAAACATTTCAATGCAATGTCAATCGTTATCTTCTGTCTTCTTAATTCCTCTTCTTTTATTGTCCTTTCCCCTCACTAAAGTCTTCTAATTCTCTTTCACTCTTCTTACTTTCCAGTCAACTTTGATCTTCAAACATTTCAATGCAATGTCAATCGTTATCTTCTGTCTTCTTAATTCCTCTTCCTTTATTGTCCTTTCCCCTCACTAAAGTCTTCTAATTCTCTTTCACTCTTCTTACTTTCCAGTCAACTTTGATCTTCAAACATTTCAATGCAATGTCAATCGTTATCTTCTGTCTTCTTAATTCCTCTTCTTTTATTGTCCTTTCCCCTCACTAAAGTCTTCTAATTCTCTTTCACTCTTCTTACTTTCCAGTCAACTTTGATCTTCAAACATTTCAATGCAATGTCAATCGTTATCTTCTGTCTTCTTAATTCCTCTTCTTTTATTGTCCTTTCCCCTCACTAAAGTCTTCTAATTCTCTTTCACTCTTCTTCCTTTCCAGTCAACTTTGATCTTCAAACATTTCAATGCAATGTCAATCGTTATCTTCTGTCTTCTTAATTCCTCTTCTTTTATTGTCCTTTCCCCTCACTAAAGTCTTCTAATTCTCTTTCACTCTTCTTACTTTCCAGTCAACTTTGATCTTCAAACATTTCAATGCAATGTCAATCGTTATCTTCTGTCTTCTTAATTCCTCTTCCTTTATTGTCCTTTCCCCTCACTAAAGTCTTCTAATTCTCTTTCACTCTTCTTACTTTCCAGTCAACTTTGATCTTCAAACATTTCAATGCAATGTCAATCGTTATCTTCTGTCTTCTTAATTCCTCTTCTTTTATTGTCCTTTCCCCTCACTAAAGTCTTCTAATTCTCTTTCACTCTTCTTACTTTCCAGTCAACTTTGATCTTCAAACATTTCAATGCAATGTCAATCGTTATCTTCTGTCTTCTTAATTCCTCTTCTTTTTTTGTCCTTTCCCCTCACTAAAGTCTTCTAATTCTCTTTCACTCTTCTTCCTTTCCAGTCAACTTTGATCTTCAAACATTTCAATGCAATGTCAATCGTTATCTTCTGTCTTCTTAATTCCTCTTCTTTTATTGTCCTTTCCCCTCACTAAAGTCTTCTAATTCTCTTTCACTCTTCTTACTTTCCAGTCAACTTTGATCTTCAAACATTTCAATGCAATGTCAATCGTTATCTTCTGTCTTCTTAAATCCTCTTCTTTTATTGTCCTTTCCCCTCACTAAAGTCTTCTAATTCTCTTTCACTCTTCTTCCTTTCCAGTCAACTTTGATCTTCAAACATTTCAATGCAATGTCAATCGTTATCTTCTGTCTTCTTAATTCCTCTTCTTTTATTGTCCTTTCCCCTCACTAAAGTCTTCTAATTCTCTTTCACTCTTCTTACTTTCCAGTCAACTTTGATCTTCAAACATTTCAATGCAATGTCAATCGTTATCTTCTGTCTTCTTAATTCCTCTTCTTTTATTGTCCTTTCCCCTCACTAAAGTCTTCTAATTCTCTTTCACTCTTCTTCCTTTCCAGTCAACTTTGATCTTCAAACATTTCAATGCAATGTCAATCGTTATCTTCTGTCTTCTTAATTCCTCTTCTTTTATTGTCCTTTCCCCTCACAAAAGTCTTCTAATTCTCTTTCCCTCTTCTTACTTTCCAGTCAACTTTGATCTTCAAACATTTCAATGCAGTGTCAATCGTTATCTTCTGTCTTCTTAATTCCTCTTCTTTTATTGTCCTTTCCCCTCACTAAAGTCTTCTAATTCTCTTTCACTCTTCTGACTTTCCAGTCAACTTTGATCTTCAACAATTTAAATGCAATGTCAATCGTTATCTTCTGTCTTCTTAATTCCTCTTCCTTTATTGTCCTTTCCCCTCACTAAAGTCTTCTAATTCTCTTTCACTCTTCTTACTTTCCAGTCAACTTTGATCTTCAAACATTTCAATGCAGTGTCAATCGTTATCTTCTGTCTTCTTAATTCCTCTTCTTTTATTGTCCTTTCCCCTCACTAAAGTCTTCTAATTCTCTTTCACTCTTCTTACTTTCCAGTCAACTTTGATCTTCAAACATTTCAATGCAATGTCAATCGTTATCTTCTGTCTTCTTAATTCCTCTTCTTTTTATGTCCTTTCCCCTCACTAAAGTCTTCTAATTCTCTTTCACTCTTCTTCCTTTCCAGACAACTTTGATCTTCAAACATTTCAATGCAATGTCAATCGTTATCTTCTGTCTTCTTAAATCCTCTTCTTTTATTGTCCTTTCCCCTCACTAAAGTCTTCTAATTCTCTTTCACTCTTCTTACTTTCCAGTCAACTTTGATCTTCAAACATTTCAATGCAATGTCAATCGTTATCTTCTGTCTTCTTAATTCCTCTTCTTTTATTGTCCTTTCCCCTCACTAAAGTCTTCTAATTCTCTTTCACTCTTCTTCCTTTCCAGTCAACTTTGATCTTCAAACATTTCAATGCAATGTCAATCGTTATCTTCTGTCTTCTTAATTCCTCTTCTTTTTTTGTCCTTTCCCCTCACTAAAGTCTTCTAATTCTCTTTCACTCTTCTTACTTTCCAGACAACTTTGATCTTCAAACATTTCAATGCAATGTCAATCGTTATCTTCTGTCTTCTTAATTCCTCTTCTTTTATTGTCCTTTCCCCTCACTAAAGTCTTCTAATTCTCTTTCACTCTTCTTCCTTTCCAGTCAACTTTGATCTTCAAACATTTCAATGCAATGTCAATCGTTATCTTCTGTCTTCTTAATTCCTCTTCTTTTATTGTCCTTTCCCCTCACTAAAGTCTTCTAATTCTCTTTCACTCTTCTTACTTTCCAGTCAACTTTGATCTTCAAACATTTCAATGCAATGTCAATCGTTATCTTCTGTCTTCTTAATTCCTCTTCCTTTATTGTCCTTTCCCCTCACTAAAGTCTTCTAATTCTCTTTCACTCTTCTTACTTTCCAGTCAACTTTGATCTTCAAACATTTCAATGCAATGTCAATCGTTATCTTCTGTCTTCTTAATTCCTCTTCTTTTATTGTCCTTTCCCCTCACTAAAGTCTTCTAATTCTCTTTCACTCTTCTTACTTTCCAGTCAACTTTGATCTTCAAACATTTCAATGCAATGTCAATCGTTATCTTCTGTCTTCTTAATTCCTCTTCTTTTATTGTCCTTTCCCCTCACTAAAGTCTTCTAATTCTCTTTCACTCTTCTTCCTTTCCAGTCAACTTTGATCTTCAAACATTTCAATGCAATGTCAATCGTTATCTTCTGTCTTCTTAATTCCTCTTCTTTTATTGTCCTTTCCCCTCACTAAAGTCTTCTAATTCTCTTTCACTCTTCTTACTTTCCAGTCAACTTTGATCTTCAAACATTTCAATGCAATGTCAATCGTTATCTTCTGTCTTCTTAATTCCTCTTCCTTTATTGTCCTTTCCCCTCACTAAAGTCTTCTAATTCTCTTTCACTCTTCTTACTTTCCAGTCAACTTTGATCTTCAAACATTTCAATGCAATGTCAATCGTTATCTTCTGTCTTCTTAATTCCTCTTCTTTTATTGTCCTTTCCCCTCACTAAAGTCTTCTAATTCTCTTTCACTCTTCTTACTTTCCAGTCAACTTTGATCTTCAAACATTTCAATGCAATGTCAATCGTTATCTTCTGTCTTCTTAATTCCTCTTCTTTTTTTGTCCTTTCCCCTCACTAAAGTCTTCTAATTCTCTTTCACTCTTCTTCCTTTCCAGTCAACTTTGATCTTCAAACATTTCAATGCAATGTCAATCGTTATCTTCTGTCTTCTTAATTCCTCTTCTTTTATTGTCCTTTCCCCTCACTAAAGTCTTCTAATTCTCTTTCACTCTTCTTACTTTCCAGTCAACTTTGATCTTCAAACATTTCAATGCAATGTCAATCGTTATCTTCTGTCTTCTTAAATCCTCTTCTTTTATTGTCCTTTCCCCTCACTAAAGTCTTCTAATTCTCTTTCACTCTTCTTCCTTTCCAGTCAACTTTGATCTTCAAACATTTCAATGCAATGTCAATCGTTATCTTCTGTCTTCTTAATTCCTCTTCTTTTATTGTCCTTTCCCCTCACTAAAGTCTTCTAATTCTCTTTCACTCTTCTTACTTTCCAGTCAACTTTGATCTTCAAACATTTCAATGCAATGTCAATCGTTATCTTCTGTCTTCTTAATTCCTCTTCTTTTATTGTCCTTTCCCCTCACTAAAGTCTTCTAATTCTCTTTCACTCTTCTTCCTTTCCAGTCAACTTTGATCTTCAAACATTTCAATGCAATGTCAATCGTTATCTTCTGTCTTCTTAATTCCTCTTCTTTTATTGTCCTTTCCCCTCACAAAAGTCTTCTAATTCTCTTTCCCTCTTCTTACTTTCCAGTCAACTTTGATCTTCAAACATTTCAATGCAGTGTCAATCGTTATCTTCTGTCTTCTTAATTCCTCTTCTTTTATTGTCCTTTCCCCTCACTAAAGTCTTCTAATTCTCTTTCACTCTTCTGACTTTCCAGTCAACTTTGATCTTCAACAATTTAAATGCAATGTCAATCGTTATCTTCTGTCTTCTTAATTCCTCTTCCTTTATTGTCCTTTCCCCTCACTAAAGTCTTCTAATTCTCTTTCACTCTTCTTACTTTCCAGTCAACTTTGATCTTCAAACATTTCAATGCAGTGTCAATCGTTATCTTCTGTCTTCTTAATTCCTCTTCTTTTATTGTCCTTTCCCCTCACTAAAGTCTTCTAATTCTCTTTCACTCTTCTTCCTTTCCAGTCAACTTTGATCTTCAAACATTTCAATGCAATGTCAATCGTTATCTTGTGTCTTCTTAATTCCTCTTCTTTTATTGTCCTTTCCCCTCACCAAAGTCTTCTAATTCTCTTTCACTCTTCTTACTTTCCAGTCAACTTTGATCTTCAAACATTTCAATGCAATGTCAATCGTTATCTTCTGTCTTCTTAATTCCTCTTCCTTTATTGTCCTTTCCCCTCACTAAAGTCTTCTAATTCTCTTTCACTCTTCTTCCTTTCCAGTCAACTTTGATCTTCAAACATTTCAATGCAATGTCAATCGTTATCTTCTGTCTTCTTAATTCCTCTTCTTTTTTTGTCCTTTCCCCTCACTAAAGTCTTCTAATTCTCTTTCACTCTTCTTACTTTCCAGTCAACTTTGATCTTCAAACATTTCAATGCAATGTCAATCGTTATCTTCTGTCTTCTTAATTCCTCTTCTTTTATTGTCCTTTCCCCTCACTAAAGTCTTCTAATTCTCTTTCACTCTACTTACTTTCCAGTCAACTTTGATCTTCAAACATTTCAATGCAATGTCAATCGTTATCTTCTGTCTTCTTAATTCCTCTTCTTTTATTGTCCTTTCCCCTCACTAAAGTCTTCTAATTCTCTTTCACTCTTCTTACTTTCCAGTCAACTTTGATCTTCAAACATTTCAATGCAATGTCAATCGTTATCTTCTGTCTTCTTAATTCCTCTTCTTTTATTGTCCTTTCCCCTCACTAAAGTCTTCTAATTCTCTTTCACTCTTCTTCCTTTCCAGTCAACTTTGATCTTCAAACATTTCAATGCAATGTCAATCGTTATCTTCTGTCTTCTTAATTCCTCTTCTTTTATTGTCCTTTCCCCTCACTAAAGTCTTCTAATTCTCTTTCACTCTACTTACTTTCCAGTCAACTTTGATCTTCAAACATTTCAATGCAATGTCAATCGTTATCTTCTGTCTTCTTAATTCCTCTTCTTTTATTGTCCTTTCCCCTCACTAAAGTCTTCTAATTCTCTTTCACTCTTCTTACTTTCCAGTCAACTTTGATCTTCAAACATTTCAATGCAATGTCAATCGTTATCTTCTGTCTTCTTAATTCCTCTTCTTTTATTGTCCTTTCCCCTCACTAAAGTCTTCTAATTCTCTTTCACTCTACTTACTTTCCAGTCAACTTTGATCTTCAAACATTTCAATGCAATGTCAATCGTTATCTTCTGTCTTCTTAATTCCTCTTCTTTTATTGTCCTTTCCCCTCACTAAAGTCTTCTAATTCTCTTTCACTCTTCTTACTTTCCAGTCAACTTTGATCTTCAAACATTTCAATGCAATGTCAATCCTTATCTTCTGTCTTCTTAATTCCTCTTCTTTTATTGTCCTTTCCCCTCACTAAAGTCTTCTAATTCTCTTTCACTCTTCTTCCTTTCCAGTCAACTTTGATCTTCAAACATTTCAATGCAATGTCAATCGTTATCTTCTGTCTTCTTAATTCCTCTTCTTTTATTGTCCTTTCCCCTCACTAAAGTCTTCTAATTCTCTTTCACTCTTCTTCCTTTCCAGTCAACTTTGATCTTCAAACATTTCAATGCAATGTCAATCGTTATCTTCTGTCTTCTTAATTCCTCTTCTTTTATTGTCCTTTCCCCTCACTAAAGTCTTCTAATTCTCTTTCACTCTTCTTACTTTCCAGTCAACTTTGATCTTCAAACATTTCAATGCAATGTCAATCGTTATCTTCTGTCTTCTTAATTCCTCTTCCTTTATTGTCCTTTCCCCTCACTAAAGTCTTCTAATTCTCTTTCACTCTTCTTACTTTCCAGTCAACTTTGATCTTCAAACATTTCAATGCAATGTCAATCGTTATCTTGTGTCTTCTTAATTCCTCTTCTTTTATTGTCCTTTCCCCTCACTAAAGTCTTCTAATTCTCTTTCACTCTTCTTACTTTCCAGTCAACTTTGATCTTCAAACATTTCAATGCAATGTCAATCGTTATCTTCTGTCTTCTTAATTCCTCTTCTTTTATTGTCCTTTCCCCTCACTAAAGTCTTCTAATTTTCTTTCACTCTTCTTCCTTTCCAGTCAACTTTGATCTTCAAACATTTCAATGCAATGTGAAAATCGTTATCTTCTGTCTTCTTAATTCCTCTTCTTTTATTGTCCTTTCCCCTCACTAAAGTCTTCTAATTCTCTTTCACTCTTCTTACTTTCCAGTCAACTTTGATCTTCAAACATTTCAATGCAATGTCAATCGTTATCTTCTGTCTTCTTAATTCCTCTTCCTTTATTGTCCTTTCCCCTCACTAAAGTCTTCTAATTCTCTTTCACTCTTCTTACTTTCCAGTCAACTTTGATCTTCAAACATTTCAATGCAATGTCAATCGTTATCTTCTGTCTTCTTAATTCCTCTTCCTTTATTGTCCTTTCCCCTCACTAAAGTCTTCTAATTCTCTTTCACTCTTCTTACTTTCCAGTCAACTTTGATCTTCAAACATTTCAATGCAATGTCAATCGTTATCTTCTGTCTTCTTAATTCCTCTTCTTTTATTGTCCTTTCCCCTCACTAAAGTCTTCTAATTCTCTTTCACTCTTCTTACTTTCCAGTCAACTTTGATCTTCAAACATTTCAATGCAATGTCAATCGTTATCTTCTGTCTTCTTAATTCCTCTTCCTTTATTGTCCTTTCCCCTCACTAAAGTCTTCTAATTCTCTTTCACTCTTCTTACTTTCCAGTCAACTTTGATCTTCAAACATTTCAATGCAATGTCAATCGTTATCTTCTGTCTTCTTAATTCCTCTTCTTTTATTGTCCTTTCCCCTCACTAAAGTCTTCTAATTCTCTTTCACTCTTCTTACTTTCCAGTCAACTTTGATCTTCAAACATTTCAATGCAATGTCAATCGTTATCTTCTGTCTTCTTAATTCCTCTTCCTTTATTGTCCTTTCCCCTCACTAAAGTCTTCTAATTCTCTTTCACTCTTCTTACTTTCCAGTCAACTTTGATCTTCAAACATTTCAATGCAATGTCAATCGTTATCTTCTGTCTTCTTAATTCCTCTTCTTTTATTGTCCTTTCCCCTCACTAAAGTCTTCTAATTCTCTTTCACTCTTCTTACTTTCCAGTCAACTTTGATCTTCAAACATTTCAATGCAATGTCAATCGTTATCTTCTGTCTTCTTAATTCCTCTTCTTTTATTGTCCTTTCCCCTCACTAAAGTCTTCTAATTCTCTTTCACTCTTCTTACTTTCCAGTCAACTTTGATCTTCAAACATTTCAATGCAATGTCAATCGTTATCTTGTGTCTTCTTAATTCCTCTTCTTTTATTGTCCTTTCCCCTCACTAAAGTCTTCTAATTCTCTTTCACTCTTCTTACTTTCCAGTCAACCTTGATCTTCAAACATTTCAATGCAATGTCAATCGTTATCTTCTGTCTTCTTAATTCCTCTTCTTTTATTGTCCTTTCCCCTCACTAAAGTCTTCTAATTCTCTTTCACTCTTCTTACTTTCCAGTCAACTTTGATCTTCAAACATTTCAATGCAATGTCAATCGTTATCTTCTGTCTTCTTAATTCCTCTTCCTTTATTGTCCTTTCCCCTCACTAAAGTCTTCTAATTCTCTTTCACTCTTCTTACTTTCCAGTCAACTTTGATCTTCAAACATTTCAATGCAATGTCAATCGTTATCTTCTGTCTTCTTAATTCCTCTTCTTTTATTGTCCTTTCCCCTCACTAAAGTCTTCTAATTCTCTTTCACTCTTCTTACTTTCCAGTCAACTTTGATCTTCAAACATTTCAATGCAATGTCAATCGTTATCTTCTGTCTTCTTAATTCCTCTTCCTTTATTGTCCTTTCCCCTCACTAAAGTCTTCTAATTCTCTTTCACTCTTCTTACTTTCCAGTCAACTTTGATCTTCAAACATTTCAATGCAATGTCAATCGTTATCTTCTGTCTTCTTAATTCCTCTTCTTTTATTGTCCTTTCCCCTCACTAAAGTCTTCTAATTCTCTTTCACTCTTCTTACTTTCCAGTCAACTTTGATCTTCAAACATTTCAATGCAATGTCAATCGTTATCTTGTGTCTTCTTAATTCCTCTTCTTTTATTGTCCTTTCCCCTCACTAAAGTCTTCTAATTCTCTTTCACTCTTCTTACTTTCCAGTCAACCTTGATCTTCAAACATTTCAATGCAATGTCAATCGTTATCTTCTGTCTTCTTAATTCCTCTTCTTTTATTGTCCTTTCCCCTCACTAAAGTCTTCTAATTCTCTTCCACTCTTCTTACTTTCCAGTCAAGTTTC
>OZ038515.1:37910997-37928497 GCA_964036315.1 Acanthosepion esculentum | reverse complement strand
GTGTGTGTGTGTGTGTGTGTGTGTGTGTGTGTGTGTGTGTGTAGAGAGAGAGAGAGAGAGATTTTTATTATAGACTAAGGTTGACATATACATACATACACACGCACACATACTTTCTTTTAGTTCGGCCTGACTTCCAATAACCGCCACACATGATGTAACCATGAACTTCCGGCTTTCCAAAAAATACCAGGATGTGGGTAAACGAATTCTAAGTACCAAACACTACATTGATTCTTGAAAATAATTGAGATATTCGTATGTACTTGAACAAAAGAATATATCTCCAGAACATTTGGATAATTTTTACACACTTCATGTACAGAAAAGAAAACATTTATATGAACACAAGAATATTTTTTTTATTTTTAAGCTTTTCACCCAAGGCTGGAAGCCACTAGCACGCAAGGGGTTACAGAGGATTTGGAGCGAGAGCAGATAGGAGTGTTAGAGGAAAGGATGTGGAGAAGGATAGAGGATAGATCAAGGCAACTGGAGATGTCGATTGACGTTACACTTGAATAGTTGGAGATCATAGTCATCAGGGAAACAGGAATGAGGAAGGGAGTTACACAGGCGAGAGGTGCGAGATATGAAGCTATTGGAGTAGAAGAGACGTCTACATTTAACAGTTTCAACAGTGAAAGGGTAGGAACGGGATGCCAGCCTCGTAGGACGTTTAAATACTCCATGCAAGGGCAGATGGTTGCTTTGTAAATTTGAAGGATCGATTCAGGGGAGAAGAATTTCTTGGCCCGGCACAGGGCTATATATATATTATAAAGAAATAATCATACATAGAGTCAGTTAGTAATATTAATAATATTAAGTATTCGTGGATTTACCAAATTAAAAATTCATATAAAAAATTCTCACTTGAAATATTTGAACTTTAGCGTTGCGACGTGCACGTTCCAATATTATATAACCGTTAATAAATAACACATTCTTAAAAAAAGCATCTTTCGGTCTACAACACATTTATTTCGAGTTTTGATTTTAAAGGGAAAAAATTACAGCCTGACGATGAGGACATGAAGTTCTTGAAAGTACTTGCTGCTCTAAAAAATACACCAGATCAATCTGAAAATAATTTTATACATAAGGATCGCATCATTCAGTGGATTGTTAGTAGGTTAATGCTTATATTAAGTCTGTTAGCGAAGAGAAATCGCCATTAATTGCATTAATATGGCTAACTGATTCAATGTATGATTATGTCTTTATAATATAATATGCCGCCTAATATAATACATTTATATATATATATATATATATGTGTGTGTGTGTGTGTATATATATATATATATATATATATATATATATATATATATATATTTGTGTATTTAGGCAGCAATCCTTCTTTCATGCACACTTCCTTGAATACGACAGACAATGTGCTTTTATTTAGTTTTTACACACTTTCTCATGCGATCTAATATTTTTTTCTTTTCAGATATATTATATAAAAACTGTCCGAATTTTAGCCTTTTTTGTATGTAGATGATGCTATTATATTAGTGTTCTCAACAAATATGTTACGAATAGTGTCCGGTAGATCTCCATGAATATTTAAATGAGATCTAATTGAGATATGGTCAGAAAAGTGTAGCGTGAGTCTGCGTGTCAAACATGTTGTAGTGTGGCCTATATAATTATTTACCAATTTTGATTGATCAGGAATACAATTCCTTAATAGGCATTTAAATTCATAAATAATATTTGGCCTATTTAATTTTGTTCTAAGTGGTGAATTATTATTTTTAACTATAAGGTTAGAGGTTTAAAATTTTTTGTAATAAATAATTAATCTAATTTTTTGGCTATTGTCAATTGTTGTTGTGTATTTTTTATAATGTTCTTAATTCTACTTTCGTCTTGTTTATAATCGTCGTTCATTTGATTTTTATAAAAAATATTAATGTTATTGTTTATGTTTCTATTCTTACCTCTGCTATTAGCTACCTTAGACAGAAAACGCCTAATGTGGAAATCCAACAATCGATTAGGAAATCCGTTATTAATCAGCGTTTGTTTTACATTGTTTAATTCGTTAAAGAAAAGCGTGCGAGAGGGTGAATTCTCGTGCGCTCTCGTGAGGAAATTTTAAATACAATATAATATGCGTGTTTTAAAAAATGAAAATATTTTATAAAGCATAAATCCAACAAACTATATCATATTTAACAGTTAAAATATTTAATCCTTGAAAATGGCTAAATGTATAGCCGAAAGCGCTCGGATAAAAAGAACATTTGAACAAATTTTATATAATTTATCATCTGAAAAGAAAAAAGTTATTAGATCGCATGAGAAATTGTTTTTTTTTTCTTTTTTTTAAGCTTATTACCCCAAGCAAGGCTGGAAGCCACTAGCACGCAAGGGGTTACAGAAGGTTTGGAGGAAGAGCAGATAGGAGTGGTAAAGGAGAGGATGTGGAGAAAGATAGTGGATCGATCAAGGCAGGGGGTTACAGAAGATTTGGAGCGAGAGCAGATAGAAATGAAAGGTGAAAGGATGTGGAGAAGGGAAGTGGATAGATCAAGGCAACTGGAGATGTCGATTGACGTTACACTTAAATAGTTGGAGATTGTATTTGTCAGAGAAACAGGAATAAGGAAGGGAGTTCCACAGGCGAGATGTGCGAGACATGAAGCTATTGGAGTAGAAGAGACGTCTACATCTAACAGTTTCAACGGTGAAGGGGTGGGAACGGGATGCCAGCCTCGTAGGACGTTTAAATTTATGAGGCCTAGGAACCAGTGAAAGCAGCTCATCGGAGCAATTACCGTGAAAGTATTTGTAAAAAAGACAGAGCGAGGCAACGTCGCGTCTGTGAGAGAGCGACTGCAGACGAGATGACAGATCAGGGTCAATTACATTGCATATCCGTCTCTGGATCTTATCAAGAACCCTGAGGCAAACAGCAGGGGCTCCAGACCATATATGGCAGCAATACTCCATGCAAGGGCGAATGGTCGATTTATAGATTTGGAGGATCGATTCCGGGGAGAAAAATTTCCTGGCTCGGCACAGGGAGCCAACTTTCCTTGCGGTGTATGATGCAATTGACTTGATGTATTTGTTCCATCTCAGATCAGCGGACAGCGTGAGACCGAGAAGCCGCAGAGAGGAGCTCTCGAGAAGTTGGTCTTCAGACATTCTAGTGGGGTACAGGGATGGATCCTTGTGGTGGTTAATAGAGAGCAGTTTTGTTTTAGAGGCGTTAAAGTTAACCATCCATTTCTTGCCCCAGTTCACAACCGATTGGAGGTCCTTTTCTAATCGAACTGCCAGGTTAACTTTGTCAGCATCACTAGATTTGTGTTTCAGGCAGGAGTAAATTGTGGTGTCGTCCGCATAGATGCCGACTTGAGAATCTATGGCGTCAGGAAGGTCGTTTATGAATATGAGGAACAGAGTAGGGCCTAGGATGGAGCCTTGAGGAACACCTGCGTTAGTGGGATAGGAGCTGGAGATGAATCCATTGAGAACGACCTTCAATTCACAGTTTGACAGGAATGATTGTATTAGGTCAAACAATCGACCTGTGATACCATAACCCTGGAGCTTGCGAAGAAGGCCGGCATGCCAAACTCTATCAAACGCTTTGGAGATGTCTAGGGCCACTGCACGAGCTTCACCGTTATTATGAATAACTTGGTAGACAAATTCAGTGATGGCCGTAAGCACATCGGCTGTAGATCGGGCAAAGCGGAAACCATACTGCTTGTCTGAGAGCAGATCATGGGATATCAGGTGATTAATCACTTCGGTGTTGATAATGGCTTCGAAGACTTTGCCGAAGAGGGGTAGGAGACTGATAGGACGGTAATTAGAAGGGTCGGAGGGGTCACCAGAGTTATTAAAGACAGGAACAATGGTTGAGGACTTCCAGCAGTCAAGAAAACAAGACTCCTTGAGGCAGTGGTTGTATAATTTAGAGAGGGCAGGCGCCAGTTCGCACATTTCTCCAGGACAATGGCTGGTATCTCCTCACCACCAGAAGCCTTGTGGTGATCTAAGTTAGAAATAATGCCCAATACCAACGACGGGGATATATGCAATCCGCTCAAAATGGCCTCGGTTCTGGGAGGGAAATCGGGCATGGGTACCCCGGAAGAGTCTAACGTTGAATTGGAAGAAAACTTCCGAGCAAAGCATTCAGCCTTGTCTGCAGAGGTGGTCAGGACCTCAAACTGATTGAACAGGGGAGGAATGGAGGGTTTGCTATTGTTCAGAACGCTCTTGCAGAGGCGCCAATAATCTTTGAAGCCGAATTTGCGAGATGCAATACGTTCCTTCATCCGAGCAGCAAATAGTGACTTAGCTTCGTTGAGGATACGCTTACACTCGTTACGGGCAGAGGTAAATAGGCGTCTATTGCAGTCAGATATATCACTACGAAAACGTAGAAGAAGTGGTTCCTATGGGCAATGGCGGCTGAGCAAGCAGCTGTGAACCAAGGGGAGGAGCGCGGTTTGACCTTGAATTTCCTTAAAAAAATAAATAAAACCACCTTGTCTGTTGTATTCAATGAAATGTGCATATATATATATATATATATATATATATATATATATATATATATATATATATATATATATATATACACACAGTTTTATGTGTGTGTAACAATTGAAGGGTCGTGCTAACTTGGTCCCGTTGACGCGTACTGATAATGCTATAAGAGGGTTCATATAAATAATCCGCCACATATATCTTCAAGAATGTTTGTTCACTTTTAGAAATTCATTTGAAACAATAAAAGTTATAATTAAAAACAAGGCTGGGGGAAAATAAATTTCATATATATATATATATATATATATATATATATATATATATGCTGAGTACTGCCCGTCAAAAATGTGTAAATTTCTTTTCATTTTTCCTTTCAACCTTTGGAAGTAAAGTCTAATGATCCGCGGTCCTTTAAAAGGGCTGTGGTGAAATAATTTATTACATGGAACCTTAAAGTGGTCTGTTTTTATTTTTATTTAAATTATTAGCTCTGAATTACATTGAGCTCTCTGGATTTTATCCTCCTTGGGTCTACCCAGTTGGATTACCTAGTTTTATATATATATATATATATATATATATATATATATATATATATATATATATATATATATATATATATATATACATATGATACGTTGATCTTAGTAGGCCGAGAAATAAGAAAACTCTGAAATTACAAATTGTATCTACAGACTGTCATAGTTTACTCAGACCTTCCAAAGTTTACACAAAAAATATTGTGCTTTGGGAACTTTTGCAATAAACATAATTTTGGTTGTAAATCTGTAACATTTATTTTGAAAAAATACAGATATCTTCTCCTTCGGTGCTTATAATTTGTACGCTGTTCAATTATTAACGTTAACAACGAATTATTTTAAATTACGAAATTGTACTCGGATTAAATGAAAATTACTTACACTATAATATATATTCCTTATAATACATTCCTTCTTGCCGTCAATTTTGACGGCACGGGTACATTCGTAATTAAATAAGAAACTTAAACTCAGTCCCTTGGCAGTCGTCTTTATTGAAATATATATATATATATATATATATATATATATATATATATATATATATATATATATATATACATGCATATATATTATATATATATATATATATATATATATATATATACATATTTATATATATCTATATACATATACATGCATATATATATATATATATATATCCATCAGGGTTCTTGATAAAATCCAGAGACGGATATGCAATGTGATTGGCCCTGATCTGTCATCTCGTCTGCAGTCGCTTTCTCACAGACGCGATGTTGCATCGCTCTGCCTTTTCTACAAATACTTCCACGGTAATTGCTCCGAGGAGTTGCTTTCGCTTGTCCCTAAGCCTCGTGAATTTAAGCGTCCTACGAGGCTGGCATCCCGTTCCCACCCCTTCACCGTTGAAACTGTTAGATGTAGATGTCTTTTCTACTCCAATAGCTTCATGTCTCGCACATCTCGCCTATGGAACTCCCTTCCCTATTACTGTTTCCCTGACAAATACAATCTCCAACGGTTTAAGTGTAGCGTCAATCGTCATCTCCAATTGCCTTGATCTATCCACTTCCCTTCTCCACTTCCTGACATCTTTCATTCCTATCTGCTCTTGCTCTATATCTTCCGTAACCCCCTGCCTTGATCGACCCTCCGTCCTTCTCTTTCTCCACATCCCTTCCTTTACCACTCCTATCTGCTCTTCCTCCAACCCTTCTGTAACCCCATGCGTGATAGTGGCCACCGGCCTTGCTTGGGGTGATACGTTTAAAATATATATATATATATATATATATATATATATATATATATATATATATATATATATGTATACTTAATAGTACATACATATATATACCTAATAAAACCAAAAATAACGTTAGTTGAGTTCCATGTTCCTTGAAAAAGAATATTTAGTGAATGTCGATCTGGCTTCCACAATTATGAATATTTAGTAATCAAATTTTAGTTCTCGTCTGTAATCAAGTGGGAGATTTCTTCCAGAGGACTATCGGCGTTAGACAGGGATGCCGAATCTCCAATACTCTTCAACCGGTTTCTGGAAATAATTATGCAGGAAACGCTCCACGACCACAGCACTTCTGTCTCTATCGGTGGCAGACCTGTCGGCAATCTGCGTTTCGCAGACGATATTGATCATATGGCGGGCAGTAACAGTTAGCTGCAAGACCTGACCAACAAACTCGTTGAAAGAGCCCGCGCATATAGAATGGAAATTAACACAGAGAAATGCAAAGTAATGGTGAACAGCACAATCAACACCTGTGCCAGCGCCAACATGAACGGCGAACAACTGTAGTTAGTGTCCAGCTTTAAATACCTGGGAGCAATCCTGTCACAAGATGGCGCCTGCAACGCAGAAATCCGCACTTGGATCGCCACAGCCACAGCAGCGATGGCCAGACTTGGGAAGAATATGAAAGAGTAACATCAGATTTTAAACCAAGTTCAAGATCTACAAATTGCTGGTCGTATCCATCCTCCTCTACGGGTGTGAGACTTGGACACTCCTGGTTGAAACAGAAAAAAGTATCCAGCCGTTCGAAAACAAATGCTTGAGAAAGCTCCTGCGCTCATCAAACCAATGCCTAAGATCAAAAGTCCCGTGTGCCGACAGGAATCTCTCCTCGCCACTATTAAGCGACGGAAGATATCATGGTTTGGCCACGTCACACGGCATAACACCCCCTGCAAGAGCATCGTATAAGGCACTGTTGAAGACGGACGCAAGCGGAAACGGCAACGCAAGAGCTGGTCAGACAACATCAAAAATGGACGGACATGACAACGCCGTAACTCGTGAGAGCCACCGCCAACAGTTCATCCTGGAGGAGGTTTTCTGTTTTTTCTACCCTTAGATACCCCCACCCAATGATTAAAGCAGTCAAGGGACCGATGGTTGTAATGATGATGAAGAATCAAAAGCAATATCGTATGTGGTAATATTTTCTACTCTTTACTTTTGTAAGTGCTAAATTAATTCTTCAGACGTTACACGGGATTATTAAAAAAGAAAAAAAACGATTTCATTACACAATATTTTAATAAGAAAAGGCAAAAGAAAATTCCAGTCAAGTCACAAGTATTCTATTCACAATCAACTTTTATTCCCTGTCTTACAAGTGTTCAATGTGGCGACCATCTGCAGCACGGGCAACATCAATGCGATAAGAGAATTCCTCCCAGGCGCGTATCAGCATATCACGATCCAATGAGTTGATCGCTGTTATTATTCAATGTTTAAGATCATCAATGTTAGTGGGAAGGGGTGGAACATTAACACGATCTTTTACGTATCCCCACGAGAAAAAAATCACACAAGGTGAGGTCTGGGGATCTCGCAGATCAAGCACAAAGAGCAAGGTCTTGGTAAGTGCCTGAACAAGGCGTAGCCTGTAAGGTTTCAAATGTAGACGTCTTCTTAGCACACGCCAGATAGTGGATTACAGATCGCAAGCTCATGGCTAGATCAATTTGTGGACTCCCCTCAGATGCAGCACGGATTTTCGCCACTTGTTCCTCCGAAATGCGTGATCGTCCTGGACTTTTTCCTTTACACAGACATCCACTCTCTGGAAACTGGTTAACCACCGTCGAATATTCTTAGAAGAAGGCGGATTAATGTGACAACTGGTTTTATTTTCGCTATCTCGAGAACGCAGAACGCCTTTTGCTGAGGATTCACCATTCCGGTGTAAACAAACAGTAGAACGTTGCTGGAGATACGACGCGACTACAGCGTCCCTTTGACAGCCATTCAAAGCTCGTCTTTGAAATGGTCACTAACTCATTCCATGACGATGCTTGAGAACTGAAGCAATGCATCATGAAATAGATTCATTCTTTTTGAATATATATATATATATATATATATATATATATATATATATATATATATATATATATATATCGCGTTCATGCCTCTAAAGATGGCGTGAGTATGAAACTCGGGATACAACTAGGGACACTCTATGATAGAAGTTAAGGTTGTCAAGCGTTTTTTGCTATCTAGGTAATCTAGGCGTCGAGCACGTTACTGAGTAAGTAGGTGCTTACCTTTAGGTCTTTTTTTTTCTTATTGCTGTCCTTCGAGCTTTGTATTTTGTTTAATATACATATGCATATTAAAGAAAATACATACATACATATATATATATATATATATATATATATATAAATATATATATATATATATATATATATATATATATGTGCATACATATATACACTACTTCAATAGAGTTGTCCTCTAATATGTATATAATATTATTTTTATATGTACAAAAGAATTACTTAACTTTGTCCTTTACACAGACACCCACTCTCTTGAAGTTGTTTAAATCACCATCGAATGTTCTTAGGAGAGGGCTGATTTTAAATCATTTTACCTAAAGCAATGCGATAGTGCCACCACAAGGGGCCAAGGAGAGCCCAGTCTAGCCAGATATTTAACACATAGAAGTTATTATAAAGGAATTATATTTGTTGATCTTCAAATCGTAAACAACTTCTTTGTATTGTGCATCGAGCCATAAAACATGAAGAGAAAAGATTAATGTAGTCATTAGTGGCAAAAGGTATACACTGAATATATTAGGTTGTTCGGAAAATAATGGCGTCTTAGCAGAACGGATATAGAAATTAATAGAAGTTAAATTTGTTTAAATACTAGCTTAAAATCCGCCATATTGGGTGGTATTTAAGCGAGACCTTGCGAAAGGCTCTTGATTGGGCCTTCATCACAATAGGTAAGGAGGAGTAGAAGCGATAGGCAACAATAAACTACAGAAGAACTCACAATTAATCGCTGCATTTAAGTATTGAATTAATATTTAAGCTTACCTTTTAAAAATTCAATGATAATTCTTCTGCTGCCACTTAATTTAAAAACAATTTGATTTATGTAGATCAATACAAATAATTATGCCGGATGAAGTCTATCGTCATACCCATGATTACCTTATCCTTAGTAGGTTCATCCAGTACAAAGCAATAATACAGTCCTATTGAAACTCGTTATTAATAGCTGAATTTAAAATTCCCCTCTCGCCTGACTATCCCAAGCTCTAACACTGAAGCCAAACACACAAAGGAACACTCGTTTACGCTCCGCTTGCGTTGAGCTAGTTAATAAGACCAAATTGTTACCATTCTCAGAAAGAATTTAATCAAGGTAGGACAGCAGATGATGCTGCGATCGTCAAAGATTGACCTGATGGTGTTATCAAAATTTATCGCTTTAAGCGCTAAACGCGTCATAACGACAGCTGTTTACGTTAAAGTCATCATCAGAAAGTTATCAGAATCTGTTATACGATTTCAGCAAAGCTTCATAAAGGCGCCAGAAGTTGCAGATTATCTGTGTTAACGAGACCGATTCTTCGACTTGTTACACTCGTTAAACACCGTACTCATAGCCGGTAGTTAGACATTTCGGTAAAGTCTCTTGGCCCACGTGATTATTGTAATTATATTCACTGGTAACGAGATGCTCTTAGCGAGAAGAATTTGGTTTCCATGTGCAAGAAAAGAAAAAAAAAAAAAGAACATTCATAGATACCATTTTCTTTGGAAGATTGATTTGACCAACGGCCTTTTAGGCTTCCTCTCCGTGAATAGGAGTTCACTTTTTTAATAATATAAATTATATGTCACAGTGGGGGGGGGATCAGGTTATTATAGATGCTTAGGTTTGACATGGTCAGATATTGAGAACCGCTACTCTAGTTCTATATAATAACTCTCTGTGGGCCATGTTCCTATTTTCCATAAAAGTAGGGACCTATATATAATAAGAAAATAACCCTTATTCCATTTTTTACAGTTAGGCATTTCAGTAAGGTCACTTGACCCACGGGATCACTGTAACTATATTCAATTATCATCGATTCAAATTATAAAAATTGTTATCGTACAATAAAACTCGTCGCAAAAAATCACGTAAAAACATTGCCGAAAACAATCGCAGTAATTTCAGGAAATTTCCGTGATATTTCAAGCCCTCGGTCACAATGGCTTACGACTTCGTGCTAGCACAGCTATCGACGGCCCCCAAGGGTTCCGTCTACCCAATTTCACTCACAAGGCTTGGGTCAACCCGTGGTACGGTTTTCATGCCCCTTCCAGTTGGATAACACTAATCTCCTTCCTGACAAAATCGACCATGGTGAGAATCGAACCCGGGTCTCATGGTCTGAATGCGAACGTTCTAACCATTCAGCCACGTGCCGATACCATCATCTTATATATATCCTACATATACCCCGCCTTGTCATAACAGAAGACCTGCCAAGAATGGTGAAACGTTGTAAGAACTTGGACGCAAATTTACTGTGGAGGATCTAGCGATTAAAGCACTTTCTATACATTTTCCTCTTAATAAATTGTTTTCTCTTTTAAATAAACTCGCATTTTTATGCCAAAATTGTGGCAAGTGTCGGTACAGTGAGCAACTAAGGTATTTAATGTGTTGTTTTGTTTTTTTTTTAAATTACTCTTTGTATTCATAGAATTTTTCATTTAAACTTCTTGGGGTTTCTCCAATATATTTTTTCTGGCAATTCTCGCGGGTGATAGAGTAAATTACTCACTCTAAGTAAGACGAAAATATTTAGAAAGTGCTTTAATCGCGAGTTCATCCACAGTAAATTTGCGTCCATGTCCTTACATTTCACCATTCTGGGCAGGTTTTCTGTTATCTAAAAGTGGGATATTTATTAACAAAGATGATGGAAACAAAAAGTTAAGGAATCTAAATAATATACGCAAAACACACTAAAAAAACTAAATTTCCCAGCTTCTCTCGTTTGTGAGCATGTGTAGTCGCATCAAAGTAAACAAACTTAGTTCAGTGAAGTCCTTACGGCTGACACGCGTCACACGAAAACTTTTTCCACTTTGGCATGCATATATATATATATATATATATCGTTGCGTCTAGCATGAAACAGACTGTCGCCTCTAAGTGTTGACTTCTATATATATATATATATATATATATATATATATATATATATATATATATAATTAAGTAATTCATTGAGTCTGAAAGAAACCGCAACAGAATGCAGAAAGCACTGGACGGCCGTTTCGTCCTATATTTGGGACTCATTAGCAGTGCGCATCCACTACCGAGTATTGAAACCCGGACAGTTAGGTTATCAAGCAAACGCCATACCAACTGTTCAATGGGCCTCGGTGACGAAGAGGTAGCAAATCAGACTCAATATAGCGCCGCTCGCTCACATATTCCGTGGTGGAACTCAACTGAAATTCTCTGTAACCATAGGACTGTGCCCCCGGGAGCCACGTCTACTATCACCGAGCCGCTCAAACTGAAGCATTAGAGGCCGGATCAAGCAATGATATACATATGATAGAAATTGTTAGGAGGATTTGATAATTATAATTAAGCTTCTAATTAGCAATGAACTTCATAGAAGTCGATTAAGATCACGTTCTCCAAGAAAACTTCACTACTATTGAAGAAACATAGGAATGTCCGGTTAAGATTTGTTTGTGAGCATAAGAATAAACCTGAATCATTTTGGGAAAGTGTTTTATGGACAGATGGGGCAAGAATTGAACTATTTGGGCGTAATTCAAGGACTCACATTTGGAGAAAAGACGGCACGGCATTTGCATCGAAGAACACTATCCCAAATCTGAAATTTGGTGGTAGCAATGTCATGGTTTGGACATGTCTAACTGCTAATGGTATGATTAATTTACAGATAATGGATTGTAGAATGAATTCATAAATATACCAAGATATTTTGTTTCTCTAATTTGTCTGGGTCACTAGTAAAGCTTGGATTCCTAAATGAATGGGTTTTGCAACAATATAATCACCACAAAACATGGCTAAATCTACGAAAAAATGGCTTATTGAAACATGTCAATACAGTGGAATGGCCATCACAGTCTCCAGACTTGAATCCAATAGAGAATTTTTGGCGTTTATTAAAATTTAATTCAATAAAAGAGCTCCGAAAAACATCCTGGACCTGAAGAGAATATGCAAAGAAGAATGGAGTAAAATGCCGACGGAAACTTGCAAATCATTGATTAAAAGCTACAGAAAAAGACTGATGGCTGTTGAATTGAGGAAGGGATATGCTACAAGGTATTAATTATGTATTATAATGTTGCACGAATCATTTTTCGCTTCCAAAGTTTTTAATTTCATTAATTAAATTTTTTCTGATTTTTTTTTAGCATATTTAAGCATTATTCCATGGTATACAAATATTGTATGGATTATAAAATTCTTTTATAAAATCGATACGCAAGAAAATCGGCCTCTATCAGAAAATTTAAAAGAAAGTTATACCTTTTAACGGAAAAAAGAAAAAAAAAAGGCGAAACAGAAATGGTTTTCTAATAAAACAATAATAATAAAAAAAAAAAGCCATCGTCATTAAATGACCTTTTGAGGTTGATATGCCGTAAAACAAAACAAAACAAAACAAAATAAAATCTATGTTAAATAAAAAAAATTCAGGGCGCACGAATATTTCTTTTTTAGGGGATAAAAACTATGAAAAAGTGGAAAAGTTTTCGAGCGACGCGTTTCGTCCATATAGGACTAAATCAGGTTAAAAAGTGATGTTTATGTTGACACGGCAACACATTCACACAAAGAAAAGGGGTTACTAAGAAGTTTTTTTTAAATATATGTTTTGTGGGGTACACAGTCTAGCCGATTTCATTTGGTTTCTGTTTTTCTTTTCGTTTGTGCTTCCATCGCATTTGATATTAAATATCCGACATTGTGACAATTTCTGCCAAGAAAGGTGGAATGTTATCCGAACCTGAAAGTAAGTTTGCTCTGGGAATGATCTTAGCGATTAAAGCACTTATTATACGTAATCGTCTTCGTAAATTGCTTTCTCTTTTAATTAGGGTAGAATTTTTAAATCAAAATTATAGTCAGACTAATTACGGTGAACAACTAATGCATTTAGTGTAACAAATTATACATCGATTTCCCATTTATATATATATATATATATATATATATATATATATATATATATATATATATATTACAGCAAAATTACTTCAACATAGAGGATAGTTTTGGGGTGCACAGTCTAACTTATTTTGAAGTAATTTTAGTTTTTTTTTTTGCTGTAAAACATACATATGATCTGTTATAATAAATACATCGAGCTCTCTGTGGATCAGATTTAATAGTTAATATTACTAGGATCCACTCGGATTATATACCAATGGGTTGATTACCTGTACTATATATATATATATATATATATATATATATATATATATATATATATACACACACACATATATGTATATACACACACATATATCTAGTATATAATATATATATATATACACATATCAAAAACTTGCAAACCTTTGCTTGGAGGAAAAAATAGCTATCATTACCTTCCCAGATCAAAATAAATTATTAAATAAAAGATCCGAGCTAATCTCAAAATGTAGACATGAAAACAAATTTTTACTACGTAACTTAAAATAGAAAAATAAATAAATATATAAACAAACAACAATAAAATAAGCAAAATAAACTACTCCAAACAAATCACAAAACCACACCTGTTAGAATATGCGAAATAAAATCAAAACAAAAGAACGGACGAAAGTTATAACTGTTATACAAATAAAAATAAAAATAATAAGCAAAACAATTTGACCCAAATAAATAAGCGAACAAGCGATTTCCGGTAAATGGCGGCCATTATAGATCACCAACAATAAGCTATATAAACAAATTTTTACTACGTTAACCAAAAACACCGATCAAAATAAAAGAATAAATAAATAAATATATAAGATAAAAAATAAAAATAAAAATAAAAAAACAAACAAAAAAACAAGCAAAATAATTTGACATAAATAAATAAACAAATAAGCGACTTCCGGTAAAAGTAACCGCCAAAATATACTACCCATAATGCACCACTGACCCTTATATAAACAGCCGAGAAAAATAACAGCACTAGTCGCCTGACGATTGCACTAGCATGAAACAGACTGTCGCCTCTAAGTGCTGACTTCCATGTGCACTTTTATATTTACACACGCTCTATCTCTGATATTGTGCACTTTACCCCATAAATATAGCACACTTTAAGACTATATTTCTGTATATATACACATATATATACACACACACACATATGTATACAAACATATATATATATATACAAACATATATATATACACACATATATATATATACACACACACACATTATATATATATATACACACACACACATTATATATATATATACACACACACACACATTATATATATATATACACACACACACACATTATATATATATACACACACACACACATTATATATATATATATACACACACACACACATTATATATATATATATACACACACACACACATTATATATATATATATACACACACACACACATTATATATATATATATATATATATATATATATATATATATATATATATATATATATATATATATATTAGCGTAATATCTGCTTAATTGGGCAGCATTTAAGCTATATCCTGCAAAAGGCTCTTGATTGGACCTTCATCACAATAGGTAGGGAGGAGTAGATGCAAGATGCAACAATAAACAACAGAAGAACTCAAAATTGATCGCTGCATTTAAGTATTGAATTAATATTTAAGCTTCCTTTTTAAAATTTCAACGATAATTCTTCTGCCGTCACTTAATTTAAAAACAATTTGATGTACGTAGGTCCTTACTCTCCATACAAACAATTATTTTTATTTCATGGGTGACTTTTATTGGATTTTGCAATTCATTTCAATTATTCGCAAATTTATTTCCAAGTTATAAAAATTGTTATCGCACAGAAAAATTCGTTGCAAAAAATTACATAAAAAATCGCCGAAAAGAATTGCAGTAATGAAAAAATGAGAATCCAAATTTTCAGGATTGCGGGTCCGGATCCAGCCCAGGATGTTTTTAATTTGCTCAAGGTATCGGTCTCTTTCCAAAATGGTATGATATATTGGGCTACGGCCTCTAGGGGTAAAGTTGAAAACACAGACATCTTTATTTCGAAACATTGTAATTTGAGAACAGTATTTTTTTCATTTGAACATGAACTACTGAAAGATAGAATGTTGTGTCCCATTAAGTTGAAAAAGCGTGACACAGTGACATTCGCATATATATATATATATAAGTACTGTCATCTGGTAAAGATCAGAAAACATAATTAAAAACTTTATTGTAATGAAATTTTTATCGCTGACGATGAATACGGAATGGGTGTGGTCTTAAAGAAAAGGTGCGTTCATATTAATATTCGCGGCTCGTAGAAACAAACTAAGCAGGTGTGGCTTTATGTAAAAGGGAGTTTGATAAAGCCAAACCAAAAAAAAAAAAGATTTTATTCAAGCCAGTAAATGCCAACATAATATAGAAGGTGTAGACCTTGAGCACTTATTGTAAGGAAATGGTTAGTAAGCATATATTTACATAATATATATAAAAATATTCGTCCTCCGACAGGAATCGAACCTGTATCCTATACGGAACCGTCATATAGCCTGACGTGGCACGTCAGACTATATGACGGTTCCGTATAGGATACAGGTTCGATTCCTGTCGGAAGACCCATATTTTCTATGAAAATTTCTCGGACATTCAGGCCGGTAAATGTTATTAATACTGTTTATTATAAACAGAGCATTTACTTAAATATTTGTATCTATAAAAAGAATGTATAAACATAAAAATGTCTTTAAAATAATTGTGGGACTTTGTCCATTTCATAATGTGTGACGTCATTTGTTTACATTTGGATACCCATCGAGCAGATGTGAATGTACGTGAGACAATCATGAAAAATAATAATATAAGATAACGATCTATATAGGGAAAATGTATGACAAAGTGGAAAAAGTGCTTTCGGACCTAATCGGACTAAATTTAAAATTAAAAATTTTTTTTTTTTTAATCTATCCGATTTTATTTGGATTCTTTTTCTTTCCATCACTTTTGTTAGTAAATATCCCACACTGTGACAATAAAGTTTTTTTCTCTATATATAATAGAAGCACTCTCTCGTCATTGACGTCGTAGTGAATTGTTTTCTCCTTTGATAATGTAGCAATTTTTAGGTCCAAATTGTGGTCTGTCTCGTTACGATGGGAAACCAACGCATTTGATGTATTATTTTGTAAAATGTCCCTTTTGTGTTCATATAATCTTTTTAGATTCCTTGAAGTTACTCCGATGTATTTTTTGTGACAGGTGATCCTTCAAGTTGTAGCTTATTGTTTATAATATATAATAATAGAATAATAGAATATAATAATAATATAATAAAATAATAAAACAATGGGGAGTGAAAAAAGGAAGAATAAGAAAGAAAAAATTACTCAGCGTAATAAGTTGGCGAATCGAAAAATTATAACAAATAAGAAACAACAGCAAGAATGGAGATAACCAGTTATCGCTCCTCGCTCTTCAGAGCTAAATCCAGGACAACAAATGAATGTGCGGGTAACGACTGAAATCATGGGAGTAGAGAAAAAAGGTGTCCCACCAAAGAATCAACAAAATAATTAACAAACGGATTGAATCAAGGCCCAGCAAAACCATTCCGTTTGCTCACGGAGGGATGGATCATCGCTCTCCACAACTTCTTATTCTTGTAGCTCTTAGTAAGATCGACCAGACTCCATTTCTTTTTCTTTATCCTCTGAGAACTGCGAACTGCCATAACATTGAGCGGATGGGTGAAACGAGTCGTGGGATATTATATATATATTATATATATATATATATATATAGCATAATGAGAAGCCACGTATACTTTCTTGATATGTATATAATATGGATAAAACAACTGAAAAAAAAATTGGGTGTTTTTTTGCGAAAGTATTTATTTATATGTTTTTATAT
>OZ038515.1:37853497-37908497 GCA_964036315.1 Acanthosepion esculentum | reverse complement strand
TCCTGTTTATATGCTATTCTTATAGATATAATTTATTTAAGTAAACGATTTGTTTTTTAATTAAACAGTAACAAGTTCGTAGAAAATATGCGCTCTCAGAAATCGAACCTGTGACCCTCATGGAAAACGTCATTTGATCTGACGTGCTGTTAACAATTCAACCACAGAGAAGCATCTGTTTTACTGTTTATAAACTGACAACTTCGACGATTTTTCTCGATCGATCATTTCGGCTCACGAAATGTATCTTAACGTAAACAATGACAACATATTATAAAAATGGATTAAGTCCGATAATTATTTAATATATTTCCTGTTTATCTGTTATTGTTTTAGTTACAATTTATTTAAGTAAATTCTCTGATTTTTTTTAATTAAAGAGTATTAATTACATTTACCGGCCTGAGAAAATATATTAGATAATTGTCGGACTTAATCAATTCCATAATATATATATATATATATATATATATATATATATATATATATATACACACAAGTACAGGCTTGGTACAGATAGAATAAAATTCCGATAACCAAAACCACTATTCTTAAAAGAGTGCTCAATATCGAGTAGAGCATATATATATATATATATATATATATATATATATATATATATATATATGTGTGTGTGTGTGTGTGTGTTTGTGTGTGTGTGTGTTTTAAACAATAAAAAATATAAAAAAATCAAAATTTCAGACACAGTGGGTTGTATAATAATATTTTTTGTTTTATTAATTTAAATAGATTCTTCGACTAGTTTTGGCCAGCATGGCCATCATCAGGAGAAAAAAAATTCTGCTTGTTAGTAGAAGTGAATTACAGGAATGAACATATATATATATATATATATATATATATATATATATATATATATATATATATATACGCCCTTCGGCAGGAAACGATCTTGCGTCCCTCAGAGTAGAGGGAGTTCGGTACCGCTTACGCTTAGCCACGAAGGAACAAACGGTCTCTTGCTTTTCAAGTGAAATTTCTCCCTCCCGAAGGGCGCAAATTTATCTTTAATAAGATTTCTCGAATATTCAGGCCGGTGGGTGAAAATAAGTAAATATACTGTTTAAGAAATAGACGAAACTCCTACTCAAATTGAGTCTCCACTAAAAATAACGTTTAAAGTGATAAAAAATCTGATGAATTAATAAAAAAAAACTTTCTAAATATTATCTTTCTTTACGTTTGGATACGAAACTATGTGCAGATATGAAAAAACAAGAAAAGCATGTAACTGACTTCGCCTGACCGCCTTTTCTTCGTGGCCAAGCAGAAAGGCGCGCCGGGATATATGTAAGTTTTTTTTAATCGTCCCGAATAATATATGTTGGCCCAGTTGATTCATTTTGTTGTCCAGTATAGTGTTTCTTTAGCTACTCGTTTCATATATTTGTGCCTTTAACAAATATATATACCCAACAGATTTCTTCTGATACAAGTCATATGAAAAAAAAATAATTCAAAATAATTTCGCATATCTCAGCATCTTATGACACGGCAGAAAAAAAAAGTCTACTTTAAGCTATGTTTAACAGCAAACAGAAGGCGTAAGAGGATTATATCTTTGGAGTTTGTTTATGTTTACCGATTGGTCAATATATGTCACATGGCTTACGCATGCGTGCGATCGATCAAATTACCTAGCCACACCTAGCATATATATATATATATAAGTAGGTGATTGAGAGAGAGACAGAGAGAGGGAAATATGCAGGAAGTATGTGTGAGGTGATATTTATCAACATTGGAAAAGGAATCCGGAAGTGAAACTGGTTTCCGGGATGATATTACGCATGCTCACTTTGACATGATATACTTTTTTTTTCTTTTTTTTTTTTCTTTTTACAGTGAGGTTCACCTTATACAAGACCCGCGAGCCACTCGAGGTAGAAGGATACAGAGTAAAAGGCACAGTTTATGCGGATAGTTTGGAAAGACTTGAACAGTTTGGAGGAAAAGTGGGTGGTTCGCTATAATCTGTGTGGCATGACGGGTCGTAACTAAGGTTAGAAATGGTGCCGTTTGTCGGAGCACTTTCCATAGAAGATAGAGCCGTGAGATATTCATCGCGTCCCGTATGTGAGAGCCGGGTTGCAACGTGGAAAATAATTTGTCACCCACAAGAAAGCGGAGACGCTTTTGAACTCTCTCGAGAAATGAAATGAGGATTGGGTAGCCGTCGCCCAAATATACTCCATATTAGGCCTGATCTGGCTTTTATAGCACGAGGGGTCAGGTACGTATTAGAAATATATCTGTTTATTTATTATATAAAATGTAAAATGAGCTTTTGTTAAAGTAAATAGGTAAGAGTGGGTCATCAAAAACATCATCAATTAAAGGTGGTGGGGGCCGTGAATAGAAAAAGGTTGAGAACCACTAATCTAGAGTCAACCGAACCTCGGTCTATGCTTTTCAAACATATATCGACTTATTTATTAATTCATTTTTTTCTTCTTAGGTTTGACATTAAATACCACCTCAGTATATATGAGGGTTGCCATATAGGAATAAAGTGTCGCTGCTGACACTTGGGTTTGAACACGGATCGCCAGAGAGCAAGCACAGTCGACCTCATCTTGAAATAATTAGATCACATGACGGGTAAAGGAAAAGTATATATATGGGAATTAGCGACCGAGTATTGTTTGAAGGCGTTACTATTATTATATCTGTGATTTACAAAGTCTCTCCTACAAACGGGCGTAACAAAAAGTGTATATGATATAACTAGATATATGAGAAGAAATTAAGTTACCCCACCTAAACCTACAGTCTTCTTCTACAGGTTATGTAAGGTATTTAAGTACATACATTTTTGGATTATTGCTGCATTTTTACTAAACTTCTAATTTGTTTTATCAGAAAATAATCTGGCAAAGAGTTTACTCAAGAAATGAAAAGGCCTGTTGTAATTGTGGCTTTAAAGGCTATGCATAGCGATTTAGTGGCATCTTGATTTTTAAAAGTCGCCAGATCTTTCATTTACAAAGTTCGTAAGTGGATAGAGATGGAAACATATCACCAGTAACAAAGTGTAAAAAGCATTCCAAATGCTGACATCATCAAAACACCTGAATTTATCCAGCAAGTCCAGCAGGCTATTGATGACAATCCTAGAAAATCTGGGATGTCATTTGTGAAAGGTTTCTTTGTCAGAAGGCACAATCAGAAAGGTTGTCAACAAAGACATCATTTATAAGTCTTATGTGATGAGGAAATGTTAATTTATGCCAGAAATAAAAGAAAATTGCTTAATCAGATCTAAAAAGCTCTTGAAACTTAAAAATCCTGAAGATGATGTGATTAGGTGTTTCTCAGACAAAAAAAAAACTTTGAACAAGAAAAGAAATTTAACGGGGAAAAAAATGACAGATGGTTATGTGCAGACCCTTCTGAAGTTCCAACAATTATGCACACAAAATTTCCTACAAGTGATGCCTCCTCACTTCTTTCTAGGCAAACTTAGAGTTAACTCTGCTGCTTACATCAAGGTCCTGGAAACAGTTAAGCCCTGGACAGACAGTGTACGCCTTATGTATTTCAGTAAGGCTCTGCACCCTCACACAAATGAACGATTACATCAAGCTTGAAACTCAGACTTGTGCTGCCGATGAGGGGAATTTTATATATATATATATATATATATATATATATGTGTGTGTGTGTGTGTGTGTGTGGTGTGTTATATATTTGAGGACATATTTGATTTAGTCAGTTATGTTTCATGTGTGATACACCCTTAGGCGATCATGTATCTCGAAAGATACATGACTTTCCCGCAGTCGGTTGCCATTTCTTTCTGCGGTAGACCAGTTGCCATCCAAGGCTCTCCTGCTATTTACCCATAGCTGGGGGGAGGGGAGCAGAAGAGGATTCATACCTTTCCCAAGGGTATTAGCAAAGAAGTGAATGTAATGGATTCGACTGGCATTCAAACTCAGTTCTCCGATTCCTCAGTCCGAGCCGCTATCCATTACTCCACCGGAAATAATAATAATAATAATAATAATTATTATCATCATCATCATCATCATCATCTTCTTTGATCTGGCGTTTAGACATTTCTTTCCGGGTCCCGCCCAGGGACCTAAGGTTAGAAATGGCATCATGACACTTTCCACTGCAAAAAAAATTTAAAAAATAATTACATAGATAAAGCCCTTCGTAAAGTGTGGGCTGTACGTGTCAGAACAATTTTTTGTATCTCTTTGAGGCATGGACTTCCAGGGATCCCTTCAATCAGCCTACTGGAATCTTTTCCAACCAGTCCAAGGGCTCCAACTACAACAGGAATTGTTAATGTTCCCATGTGCCACATTTTTGAGATTTCTATTTCAAGGTCCTTGTATTTTGACAGTTTTTCGAATATCTTCAAAGATACATTGCAGTCTGCAGGGACTGCCATATCAATAAGGAGGCACTTATTTTGTTTGTGGTCTTTAATAACAATGTCTGGGCGGTTGGCTTTGATTGTTCTGTCAGTGTGTATTGTGTAGTCCCATAGAATTGTAACAGATCCTATCTCCGTAACCGCGTCAGGGTGATGTTCGTACCAATTTCTTCCAGTTTCCTTCCCATAGGAGTTGCAAATTTTCCAGTGCAGATATTGGCCCACTCTGTCATGCCGGGTTTTATATTCAGTGGGTGCCAATATCGTACAACCTGATATAAGATGATCAATGGTTTCTGGATATTTGTCACAGAATCTGCATCTTGGGCTAACACAGTATTTTAGTATATGTGCTTGATAATTCCTAGTTAACAAGCATTGGTCTTGTGCAGCAATGATAAAACCCTCAGCATTATTATTATTATTATTATCATCTATCTATCTGTTTGTTTGTTTGTTTCAGAAAATAATATGGCAAGCACTCAAGAAATGAAAAGGCCTGTTGTAATTGTGGCTTTAAAGTTTGAGACATCCAGATGATGATATGATTAGGTTTTTCTCAGACGAGAAAAAGACTTTGAATAAGAACAGAAATTTAACAGGAAAAAAAAATGACAGATGGTTATGTGCAGACCCTTTTAAAGTTCCAACAATTATGCACACAAAATTTCCTATAACTGTCATGGTTTGCGAGGGCTGTCAACAATAAAGGACATGTGATGCCTACTCACTTCTTTCCCGAAGACCTTAGCGTTAACACTGTTGCCTACATCGAGGTCCAGGAGACATCTGTTCATCCCTAGACAATACACGCAATGGGGGGATGGGGCTTTATCAGCAAAACTATGCATCATCACACAAGGCTCAATTAACGTAGGAATAAATAGCTAAAAATTGTCACGATCACATAACCCCTAACATTTGGCCTCCTAATTCCTCAGATCTCAATCCATTGGACTACAATGTATGGGGCGTTGTTGAGAGAGAGGTCAATGAACACCTCCAAAACACCAAGGATTTTTTCTGAAAGCCGCCATAGTTAGAGTAATGTCCAATATAAACCAGGGCTATTCTATTCAAGCATGTAGACGATTTCGATCTCGCAAAGAAGCAGTTATTGATGCTGTAGGTGGCTTTATTGAATACAATTAGAAAAAAGATAACGTATTTTCGGCTTATAATATTTTTTCAGTATTAAATTTATCTGTTATTATATATGTTTTTCTCTAAATATAAATCTGTCCTTAAATATCTTACGCACCCTGTATCCCTGTGCCGAGCCAGGAAATTTTTCTCCCCGGAATCGATCCTCCAAATCTATAAATCGACCATTCGCATCGAGTATTGCTGCTATATATGGTCTGGAGCCCCTGCTGTTTGCCTCAGGGTTCTTGATAAGATCCAGAGACGGATATGCAATGTAATTGGCCCTGATCTGTCATCTCGTCTGCAGTCGCTCTCTCACAGACGCGACATTGCCTCGCTCTGTCTTTTTTACAAATACTTTCACGGTAATTGCTCCGAGGAGCTGCTTTCGCTGGTTCCTAGGCCTCGTGAATTTAAACGTCCTACGAGGCTGGCATCCCGTTCCCACCCCTTCACCGTTGAAACTGTTAGATGTAGACGTCTCTTCTACTCCAATAGCTTCATGTCTCGCACATCTCGCCTGTGGAACTCCCTTCCTTATTCCTGTTTCCCTGACAAATACAATCTCCAGCTATTTAAGTGTAACGTCAATCGACATCTCCAGTTGCCTTGATCTATCCACTTCCCTTCTCCACATCCTTTCACCTTTCATTCCTATCTGCTCTCGCTCCAAATCTTCTGTAACCCCCTTGCCTTGATCGATCCACTATCTTTCTCCACATCCTCTCCTTTACCACTCCTATCTGCTCTTCCTCCAAACCTTCTGTAACCCCTTGCGTGCTAGTGGCTTCCAGCCTTGCTTGGGGTGATAAGCTTAAAAAAAAAAAAATGATGTTGCCCGTCAGGACACAACTTCCAGTTCTTTGTAGCTCCACGTAAATTTTTATTGTTGCTATTTTTCTTCTCTTGATTGAGTCGAATTTTTGACTGGTTAAGACTTTTTTTTTCTCTGGGCCGCATTTTCGGAATTAAAATTTCCTCGCGCCTCATCAAATTTTATGTGATAAAAATTACATTTAAAAACAGAAAGAGGGTTAAATGGGGATAACCGCGGATTTGAAGTCAGAACATTATCATTGATAACTCTCTCCTCCAATTTGCAGACCCTAGTTACTATATTCTTAATAGTTGATATAATGCAAAAATATCACAATCGGTCAATAATATTTATAACTATTTATACTGGGACTCATGCATGAAATTACAAGGAATCCATAATAATATTTTAAATTTTGAAATCATATTTATTTTTGGCATATGAATTTTTTAAAACTGTTTCTAAATCTTTGATTGTCTTTCAATCATTCCGCCTCACCTGCTATCCTCTTCCGCCCGCCTCACCTGCTATCCTCTTCCGCCCGCCTCACCCGCTATCCTCTTCCGCCCGCCTCACCTGCTATCCTCTTCCGTCGCACGTATGAGGCGTGTTGCACCGTTTGAGAACCACTGTGTTAAGAAAATTCTGAAATATTTATCAGCATTAAAACGTCTTACAATTTTTGTTTATATTTTTATCATGTCGATTGTATGGGTCGGCCTTTTTTATTTTAAATATAAACACAAAGACATCAACACAATACATTTTTCTTTAATAAGATTTCTCGACAGTTCAAGCCGGTAGACGAAATAAAATACTGTTTAAAATAAACGGAGCCTCTACTCAAATATAATTAATATTTATATTATTTTAATGTTGGATTAAATGATGTACGAGGGTTATTCAATAAATAAGGTGAGTTTTTCGGTATAAGAACTTCTAATACAGATAGAAGCTTACTCTTTTTTATTTTTTGTTTTTGTTTTGTTTTACTTCTTTTTCACATGGATTTAATTTCTTTTGCAGATTAAAAAAACTTTCAGAGTTTTGGCGATTAACAAAGATGGCCGACCAAGAAGCATGCTCCAGGATTGAACAGCGGTCAGTTATCAAGTTTTTGGTTGCTGAAGGGTGCAAACCAGTTGAAATTCATTGGAGAATGTCAACTGTGTATGGTGCCACATGTTTCAGCCAAAAAAATGTCTACAAGTGGGCTAAATTGTTTAAAGAAGGACGGAGCAGTGTCGAGGATGAAGACAGGCCTGGGAGGCCTACAGAAGTGAGGTCTCCTGAGGTGATCGAATCAGTCAATGACCTCATTCAGTCTGACAGAAGGGTGACAGTGGATGACATTGCAAGGACTTTGAAAGACATAAAGAACAAACGCAGGGGTCATCAGTCAGAAGGAGTCATCTTGCATCATGACAACGCAAGGCCTCACACAGCAGCCCAAACGGTGCAGACCATCAACGAGCTGGGCTGGGAACTGCTCCCTCATCCCCCTTACAGCCCAGACCTTGCCCCTTCAGACTTTCACCTGTTTGGTCCCTTGAAAGCGTTCACGAGAGGCAGGAAATTTAAAAGTGACGATGAAGTCAAAAGTGTTGTGAGCGACTGGCTGAGACATCAGTCCAAAGATTTTTACGCTGAGGGAATACGGAAGCTTGTGCACTGATGGGCAAAGTGTGTGACAGTGCTGGGAGACTACGTTGAAAAAAAAAACGTAAGCCTCGATCTGTATTAGAAGTCCTTATACCGAAAAATTCACCTTATTTATTGAATGACCCTCGTATATATATATAATTTTTAATAAAAGAAAATAGATAAAAAATTATATATATATATAATTTTTATCTAGTTTCTATTTTTCGATTTTTAAGCAACGTAGTAAAAATTTGTTTTCTTGTCTTTATTTAGGATGACTTCCGAGTACCTATTTTTTAATAGGTATTATATATATATATATATATATATATATATATATATATATATATATATATATATATATATATGTGTGTGTGTGTGTGGATATGCTCGAAGTTTGGCCATCATCGGTGCGCAAAGTCGAATCGGCGGGCCTGCTTCATTGCGTTCAATTTCTCACTAATATGAAATGTATGAATCCATATCTTCCGCCCTCCAGCTATGGTTTAAAAAGCAGGGCAGCCTAGGCTCTCTAGCCTTGGTTGTCAGCCAGTATAGAAGAAGAAAAGTTATGAATTCGAAACCGGTTGTGCGCAGGGCTGTCAAATCTCCCTCGTAAAAGAAAACAAAAAACAACTTGCTACAAAAACGTTGGATTAAATGATGTATTATATTTTTAAATAATAGAAGATTATGGATTTAAGCATTTTCTTTTAATTTTGTAACATTTTTATAGTCGTGTATGTTGGCTTGGGAAGAGAATATTTCTGTCAGGAATGGAAATATTTGAAAAAAAATCGATGGTGCAGATTTATATTTTGGTATGTTTCGATAGCGGCAGTTTTTAAAAAAATTGCGCCCCAGTAAGTTATTTTCTCTTTTAATTTAGTTTAAGTTTTATTCCAATTCTAATCATCGCTTTTTAAAATAATAAGCATTGTCGATGAGTAAAGAGAGTTGAGATAAAAGCGATGTCATAAGAAAACTGTCTTTTTGACACTCCATCTTATTGCGAGTACTTTTATCTATGTTTGTTAATTTTCCGATCTTTTTGCATCAGGTTGAAAAGAAGACGATTATTAGTCGAGTTCCAAGCATGCATTTTAGCACTTGTGGCATAAAGATCCTTTACAGTGAAAATCAATTAACCAGTAAATTACCATGCACGCTGTTTATATATATATATATGAGAAATTTCTCAGAGTTAACCTGTAGAAAAAGACAATATGTATAAAGGTAAAAGACAATAGGAAAACTGTATTATTAGCCGACGCGTTTCGTCCAATGTGGACTTTTACAAAGCAAAAATGAAATGGATTTATTGAAAACAAAGTAACTATTAACTAAAAACATTATTTAAATATTAATCTACGCCCACGTTTTTTCCCAATATCACCTTTCCTAACAGAATTCCTACTCTCCCAAGTAAACGTACACAACTGTATCAAGAAATCAAAAGAAAATGGTTGAATCCGTCAACACAATAATAAAAACAATATTTCCACACATGACAGTAACTGACGTAATTTTCATTTGACAATATGAATACAATAGAGTTTTCTAAATTCTTCTAGTTGCTAAGGACATTTTGCTTGTTGTTAATAGTTACATTCATTTCGTTTTTGCTTAGTCCACATTGGACAAAACGCATCGGTTAATTATACAGTTTTGCTATTGTCGTTTACCTTTATATATATATATATTCAAGAACTTTGAAGAGGTAGCTATGAAAAGATCAGAGTATCGTTCTAGTTGCCATGCAGGAATGATGCACCATCAAGAAGTAAGCATCAGTCGACTGCGTGAAACACTAAAGCAAAATAAGACAGCTGACGGTGTTCCTGCTGCACTTGGATACAATACATTCTCCGGTACTGTTTGTGGCCTTTTGTGCAATTCTCGAGCCGGTCTCAAAAGTCATGCCCGTCATAGGCATGCAGATAATTAGTTCGGGGTCATCGGAACCTCATACGTCGAACTCGACGGGAGAATCCATCATATATATATATATATATATATATATATATGTGTGACCATTGAAGTCAACATTCAGAGGCGACAGGCTGTTCTATGCTAGACGAAATCGTCAGGCGGCCTGGCGATTGCGTCTAGCATGAAACAGCCTGTTGCCTCTGAGTGTTGACTTCAATGTTCACTTTTATATTTATATTTACATACGCTCTATCTCTGATATTGAGCACTTTATCCCATAAATATAGCACACCTTAAAACTATATTTCTTCATCGGGTTTCGATCCTAGCTCGAGGCAACCGGACGTCTAGCCACACTGATGAGCTGTGAAACAGCGAAACAGTCGGTCTGTGGATGACAAAAATATATTATATATAAATATATATATATATTATAGAGCAGTGGTTCCCAACCTTTTTTTGACCATGCCCTACCTAAGCATCTCTAAAATCGGCCGTTGCATGCCTCGGCCTTCTTCGGGTGATATATGCTGGAATTTCGAATCGAACTCTTTATTTAGTCCACTATATTTCTGAGTTGAGGTATTGTAACTATTTACACTATTTACATCATTTAGTTGAGTAAATTAAGGGTTCGCTTCGAAATTCCAATGTATAACATCTGAAGAAGGCTGGAGTATATAACGGCCGAAACGCCGTGAATATGGTAATAAAGATGAAAACAAGGAAGTAAATAGTGTAAATAGTTACAATACCTCATCTCGGAAATATAGACAGAATTATATTTATTTCCGTCTAACGTCCTGAATATTGGAGAAATGTCATTAAAGAAAATCCCCCCCCCGGGCAGGGAAAACAATCATTAGATCCGACATGCTTTATGCCGTCTCGTCCAAGGAGTGAGTTGCCGATCAAGCAAAGTTGAATAGTACCTTATAAAGCACAATTCTTATTAATAAATAAAAATCCATTAAATTTTATGTTTGTACATACTTTTTATAGAATAAATATATATATATATATATATATATATATATATATATATATATATATATATATATATATCCAGCTTATATTTTATATCATAAAGAAACAACTTTTACAAAGAATTAAATAGCAATGTTAATGTGATTAATGGCGAAATCCCTTCGCTAACAGGAATGTAATTTTTTTTTTGCCATATTAGGAAAAAAACTCACTCACTTAAATTTAAAAAAAAAAATTCAACCTTAACATTGCGACTGCACGCAAAGTTTGTATTCGTTATCAATAACACAATAAAAAAAAAACATATTTCGATTTGCATTATATTTTTTCGTCTTGGATTCTACCTTAATTTTACCAAAAACAAAATAATTCCAATGCCTGAAGATGACTGAATGTAAAGTCGAAAGTACTTGCGTATTTAAGAAAGACCATATACAGCTTATAATTTAAAAAAAAACAAGGATCATAACATTCCTCGAGTGATTAGTAGGTTAATGCATCTTTAAAATTTTGTTAGCGAAGGAATTTCGATTTTTTATATCATTAACTTTACTAATTTACTTTTTGTATATATATATATATATATATTATTTTATATATATATATATATATATATATATATATATATTATTTTATATATATATATATATATATATATTATTTTATATATATATATATATATATATATATATATATTCCAGTTTTCTCAAAACCTGTTCCCATCATCCATTCCCTAAGGTCATTTGGCATTGCAAGAGTTGGTTGGAGGTGAAAGAAAATCAGAGTAGAACAAAGTGCCAATGGTGTGAATTTGTTTAAGGTGAACCTCAACTTAACAGGAAGTGACCCATACAATTGATTTCATGACCTTCCTCTGCGGTGCACATGGAATGAGACATGCAGAATACAGTTATGAAACTGCAACACATTGCCTCTAACTCTGTTATAGTTTCGAGTGGTGCATCTTCTGTAGTATGTCCTTATGTATATATATATATATATATATATATATATATATATATATATATATATATATAATGTTTAAATGATATTAAAACTTTTATTATAGTGTGTATGTGTGTGTGCGTGTCGTAATCCATTAGTGTCGTAGGCGAACTACATTTATTGCAGCCATGACAACAGCTGTGTGTCTGAGGCAAGATAGACTGATAGAGCACAACCCTTCTTCAGACTGATTCTGAAAGTACTTTTATATATAAAATTCTGTGACTTTTGTCTGTCAGTTCGTCACACCTTCTAAAATAGCCATGCGTTGATCGACCGAAACCAGATTTTGAGGTGCGTAGTTTAGTAAAATAAATTGTCATTTATTTATTTTGGAAAAATTAAAAGTTTTATTATTTAACATACAAAATACTCCCACTATTTTAAAAACAATTCAATGATTAAAATAAAAAATACTTTTTTAATAAAAAAGCAATATTGTTTTTTTGCATATCATTTCTTTAAGTTTTATATATACAAGAATCCAGTTTCCAGTTCGCCCTGTGTTTGCGAGAATTATAAACAAATCACAAGGCCAAACGCTTCGAAAAGTTAGAATCTGGCTCCAGAAAAAATATATGGCCAGTTGCATGCTCAAGAGTAAGAAATCCTAAGAATTTATTCTTCGCTTTTAAAAAATGAAAAAGGAGAAAAAGAAAGTTTCTTAAAAATTATTGTTTACCATTAAGTTCTATAAAATTAAGTTAGATTAAAGAAATTATTAAACCGTCAAAGTATTTTTCCAAACAAATCAGCTTATTCAAATGAACGAAACGTTGTGTTTGTAAATTTCGACAAAGATGTTAGCAATAACCACTAAATACTGTGAGGATTTCAACAGGTGTCAGTGCAAAAAATTTGGTTTCTAATAAAGGTATTAATATGAAAATGTTGACATTTTTTAGTCACCTGTGGAAGATTCTGAGAAGGTACAAGTGTGGACTGTTTGAAATACTAATATCAGTTAAGTTTTTTTTTAACAAGGTTACTTCTGCAAAAGTGGTACCTTTTTAAAATCGCCCTGTATATATTACATTGATACAAACGTCGCTAAAACCGTCTTGCACCCATTCTTAAAGAAATCTTAGAAATGCATTTGAAATGTACCAAATTCTTGACTTAAAAAAAATCAATCAGTTTGATTGCGCCTTTTACAAGTCTGAAGAAAAATTCAAACACAAGGAAAATGAATTGGGCATAAGTTTTACGAAAAAGAATGTCGATCAACGTTTAAATAATTCCTTTTTTATTTTAGCTCGACGTAGAAAAATGTCATTTTTTAACAAGTTAGGAAGGGGCATAAAACAAGGATGTATCTTTTCGCCAGATTTATTCAACCTCTACAGCGACGGCATCCTAAGGAAGCTGGAGAATTTTGTAGGATTTATTATCAGTGGGTGTAAACAATATAAGATACGCAGATGACACTAGGTCAATAGCCGCATCGGAAAGAAAAATACAGGACCTGCTAGACAGGAGCATGGAACAACGGTGCATCTTCTCCCCAGAATTATTCAAACTCTACAGCGACGTCATCCAAAGGGACCCTACCAGGATTTCTTATCAGTGGCCTTAATCTTAACAAGATATGCTGATCACATTGTGATGATGGCTGAATCGAAAAGGAAACGACAGGACCTCCAAGAAAGAATGTAGAAGAAAGCGAGAAGAAAGGACTAACTATCAACTGCAAGAAGACAGAATGTATGGCCATCAACAAGAGAAAAAGCTCTGGAAAAGATGTCAGAATAATGCAGAATCTATACTGAGAGGAAACCACCTACATACGGATTGAGGTTAAATTGAGCAGCTAGGAAAATAAGAATAAAAAATAAACAGTAAATAAAATTTCAGAGTTTAGACGGAGATATTAGAACTGTGGATATGAAATAAATATTTAGAAAGAACCGGAAAGTCAATCCTAATAGGAAAACAAGGAATAAACCTCTACTCCTCTTCGAAAGACAGGGGAGGTGTGTGAACCGGACGATAGGCGGATTTATCCACTCCTGTATATTTGGCTCTACGTAAAACTTGCTTGTATTATATACCTTTCTATTCCGACCAGCCTCCTCATCTCAATTGTTATACTTACATCGTTTCGAAAGTTGTACACTCTGGGCTTTTTTTTAGGTGCCTATCGAATAGAAACGTATATAATACTATTATATGTCCCTCCCTGCGTTAGTTCACACGACCGTTACGTCCTGCCAATACCTCATAAATAGATGACTATTTTGATCGCGTGGAAAGAGGAGGAAAGACGGTACTTGGTTTCAGTGAGATAAAGAAAGAAAGAAAGAGAGATAAAAGTGTTTAATGCCTGTTTCAGTAAAAATGAAAAAGTTATCAATTTCAAATATTTTCATTTGTACCCCCTTACTTCTTAAAATAACGACCAGCATTCATGTTTATGATTGTTATTGCAATATTTTGTTGTTAAGTTTAAATATTTAACGATGTGATAGTGGAATTTCTACGGATGATTTATTGTCGTAGAACTTGCCAGGCGCTTACTCAATCATTAACGTAAGAATTATGATTCAACAAAAATTTTCCATCCAGGGTATGACGATAAACTACATCCGACGGCAAGGCCTATGAGCGTGGAACCACCTCTTAATAGCTGTTGTTCCCAGATCCACTCTGACCCGTGGTGGTAGCACCTGTTAGGGTCCCAATTATGGGTAAATATTTAACCCTCAAACTAGGGTCAAAACATTATGAAAGGATAAAAAAATATAATAAAACTACTAGGAGTACATTTTTTTTTAAAAGAACGTGCTAATGATCCCAAGAAAATTCAATTTCGACATTAAATGACACATAAGGTGTTGAGGTGCCGCTGAATAAAAAAATCATCAGAAATTTCAAATAGGTAAACCGTGAAATTTTCACAGGTTAAAAGTAGTCATTATAATTTGCCATCTCAAACATTCCATAAACTCGTCTGGTGTAACTTTAACAAGATCAAAATAACGAAAAACTGCTATCAGAATTAATCAAGTCAAAACAAGAATCGTTATTTTTTCGGTAATATCCAATTCAGCTGAAAGGAAACATAACGTCAAAGAAAGCCAGGGAAAAATTAAATGGTTGAATAATTAGAGATTTTTTTTTTTTAAAGTCTTGAAACATTTGAACCGCTCTAACATTTCCAATTAATTTATACTTCATTAAAAAGAAATTAAAAATATAAGTCGATTGCTGCTTCTACTTTATCACAGGAAATTAACCTACCAAAATTAACACGTCTGCTTCTTCCATTTTTTAAATCTCTTTTTTCCCTTTTGATTATGGCATTTTAATTTTTTTTTTTCGTTCTTAAATTTTTTTCTATTTCTTTTTTAATACTAATGTTAAAATCCCAAGAGTCACTCAAGATAGAGTGTTTGTATGATTGATTCCTTTTCTACGGCCTTTTTTTCACCTAACAACAGATATACAGATGACACAGTGAGAGCAGCAAACAAAGAAAGGAATCTACAGAAACTCCTACAGAAGGTAGTATGTTTTCTACGCCTTATTTTTTACAGGTTATTTAAAGGCAGAAACCTATTTTTAGATTGTAAAAATTTTTTTCTTTAGAGATAATAATGATTTAGTGATACAAGGCTTACTAATTAACCCATACCTGGGGGAGAAATGGCCGAATCATTCCTAATTAGAATATGATAAACAAATAAGAAATTATAATGTGGACATAAAGTGGGGGATCAATTCTATATTCAATCATCTTATAAAATTATCCCTCATTTTGTGGTCACGACAGTTTCCATATATTTATATTCCAGAAAATGTAAATAATTATTTGTCTTAGAGTTAAAAATGATTTAGTGATACAGGTCTTACTAATTAACCCATAGCTGGGAGGGGAAGAGGTCGATTCGATAAACAAACAAGAAATTCTAATCTGAATATAAAGTGGGGGATCAATGCTACATTACAATAATTTTATTAAATGTTCCCTCACTTTGTGGCCACAGTAGTTTCCATGAGAATGTAAATAAATCTAAAAGACATGTCTGTGTATCTAAATCAGTATTTCATTGATTGACTGATTCATTATCTACGGCTTATCAACCCTTTACAGGTTATTTAAAGCCAGTAAATATTTTTAGATTGTAAGAATCTTTATTGTGATAAAAATGATTTCATGATACAAATCTTACACTTTGATCCATAGCTGAGGGGGAGAGATGGATTAATACCTTTCCCATGGGTATTTTCGAGTTTGTAAATATAACGAACCCAACGGGAATTAGAACTAGCCTCTCCAGTTAACAATTCCATTGCACCACCCGCACATCCAAGCTTACAGCAGCTTGTGCTCCCAAGCGGTCACCCATCTAGGTACTGACCAGAGTTGACGTTGATTAACTTCGGTGATCATACGGAACCGCTGGACCTACATGATGTGGCCGTACGCCATACAAGTCTCACAGCATCTGGTTTTCCGAAGAGGTCGCCCATCTAGGTACTGACCAGCCTCAACACTGCTTAACTTCGGTGTGCGTACGAGAACCGGTGTTTCAGCATGATTGCAAGATTTTTTTTTTCTTTTTTAAGATAATGATGGTTTAAGCATACAAGTTTTACTAATTAACCCATAGCTGGAGGAGAAGACATGAATTCATACCTTTCCAAAGGGTATTTACACGTAAATGAATATAGCGAAGCCAAAAGGAATTAGAACTCGGCTCTCCGATTAACAATTCCGAGCCATTATCCATTATCCGCACATCCAAGTTTACAGCACTTGGTATTCCCAAGCAGTTACCCATCTCGGCACTGATTAGGTTTGATGTTGCTTAACTTCTGTGATCGTACGGGAACCGGTGTTTCAACGCGGTTTGGCCGAAACTGGGAGTGGAAGAGAACGAAAATACTTTAATGAGGAGATGGACAATAAAAGATCGGGGTCCACGAATACAGAAGATTGTGATTGACGTGACATTTAAATTTTTAAAGATCTTCGGTGGCAGAGAAGCAAAAAAACCGGAAGAGAGCTCCACAGGCTAGAAGTGCAAGAAAATAAACTGTTAGAATAGGACTTACGGTTGCATCTAGCGACTCCAACAGTAAAACGACGAGACCTAACTGCCAATCTAGTAGTACGCTTAAATTCACGCGGTCGAGGTTCCCAAGGGGGAGAGCATTATTTATTTGTAATATTTACAACATGTGGCACAAGGCCAAAAAGGAGAATGGGGGAAAGAGCGGTCTTCTGTCATAACATTAAACTTAACTAGCCACAAACACTGACACAAACATGCAACAATATTCCTTACACCAAAACAATGCCTTCTTATACATATTCTTATACGCATACAGCCACCATAATACCTCATTGTCTCTATGAAAGTCTTAAATAGTCCCTACAATTCATTGTCTGTGCAATTGTACAGTTCATTGTCTGTGGTGAGGGGAATAAAACAACAATTTAAAAATCTGGCCCCAATGTGTATTTACAATATGAAAACAAACCTATTTACAAGAAAGCATACAAAATAATGTTAATAATAAAAAAAACATAACCCAAGGAGGAGAGCTCATTAGAATAACTGCTGTGAAAATATTTAAAGAAAAGACGGTGGGAGAGTGACTTAAGTGGAGATGCCAGGTCAGGACCAATAACATAACTGCGCAGTAAAGAAGATATTTATGTATGGAAACTAATGACCCACCAAGTAGATAAACGAGATTTTGCAACAAGTTAGGTGTTATTGAAATCAAAACTGAGCCCTCCCCGTCCATACAGATCTACGCCAAGCTTTCTTCTTTTATTTTCTTAATAATTTTACCCCAGGCAAGGCGGGAATGCCACTACTACGCAGGGAGTTAAAAAGGTGAAAGAAAAAACTGGGTATAGGGGGGAACGGGGAAAGGATAAAAGATGAACGGGGTTCAAAAAGATAGAAGATGGCGATTGACATTTACATATTTAAAGATTGTAATTATCAGGGAAGCAAGAAATCGGAAGTGAGTTTCACGGGTGAGAAGTGCGAGAAAAGAATCTATTAAAACAGAACTGATGATTGCATCTATTTAAACAGTAAAAGCAGGAGGCCTAATTGACAATCTAGTAGTACACTTAAATTTATGCGGTCGCTGAATTTCAGAATCAATTCTCCCAGTTCTTCTTAGACACTTTCATGGCACAGGAAAAATGGTTTACACTATTTACATTCGGACTATTGTTCTCATCTTATTTGTTATTACCACAACGTTTCGGCTGTTGTGCCATCCGGCCTTCCTCAGATGTATATCGATCCGGGAATTCCGAACTGAAACATTTATTTAATCTTCAGTGATAGACTGTTCTCATTCCACCCTTGTAGGCTAAATAAATGGTTCAGTTCGGAATTCCCTATAGCTTACAAGGATTTGTATTACCTGATGAAGGCCAGAGGGCATAACGGTCGAAACGTTGTGGTAACAACAATAAAAATGAGGCTAATAGTCTGAATGTAAACAGTGTAAATAATGATAATTCCTCATCCCAGAAATTCAGACAGAAATTATCGGAAATGTTATAATGCTCGTAGAAGCTGGTCGTTTCTGGACCATAACATTGAAAGGGAAACACGGGAACGAAAGATTAGTAAAGAAAAGGTTTAATCACTTGAGGGACGTGTAGTCACAAGACAATAATAACGAATGCCGTAGTTCAGTGCGGCAATGCGTACGACTCAACGCCACGCTTTGCGACCCAATTTGCAACTCCTGTTGCTATAAACAGACGTCTTATTCATAGTAGACGAGTCAATAATTAGAAGGAAAGATTTTTGGAGGGTCCGTCTACGAAACTCTGGAATCTGGATGCTGAAGGTAGCATAAATCATTAGCATCGTCATAAACTTTATACTTGTATTAATTCCCTCTCACCCTCTCTTTCTCTCTCTCTCTCTATAATGTTTGTGTGTGTGTGTGTGTGTGTGTGTGCTTGCGCGATCTGTTTTCTCTACTGAAGTCTCGGCCTCCATAAATATACCAAATCCTAAACAATAAACACGAATTACACCATGCATAAAAAATCGGAAGAATATATATATATATATATATATATATCGGTATATGGCAACAGGGATATTTCCTGGCACTTTTCACCATTATCTTTTGTCTCTTAGCCTGTTCAAAATATATATATATAAAGTGGACATTGAAGTCAACACCCAGAGCCAACAGTGTTCCATGCTAAATGCAATCGTCAGGGCATGTGCGTTGTGTTATATATATATATATATATATATATTTATATATATATATATATATATATATCTCGACGTGGTATAATGGTTCTAGTTCAATTAGGACTGACTAGTGTGTACAATCCTCACTTGATTCTGGCCATGTGCCACATCTTAGCTACGCTTAGTGAATCGCTCTCTCTCTCTCATATATATATATATATATATATATATATATATATATATATATATATGCCAGCACATGGTTGGTACAGATGGAATAAAATTACGACAACCAAAAACACTATTCTTAAAAGTGTGCTCAATATAGAGTAGAGCAAATAATATATATATATATCTATATATATATATATATATATATATATATATATATATATATATATATATATATTTACAAAATATACGACTGCATACGATCTATCTCCTCTGCTGGAAACTCTTCAGTCATAAATATAGCAAATCCTAAACAATAAATATGAATGTAATAAACAATGCGCAAAAAATAGTTAAATATTTAAATATATATATATATATATATATATATATATATATATATATATATATATATCCGGGTTTGGTCTATTACATATACATTAACACAGGCTCTAATTTGGGACCAGAGAAAATCTCTCTTATATCCGGGTCTCTTATATCCGGGTTACACTGATAGAGATAAATTGATATATATAGAGAGAAAGAAAGAGAGAGATAAATGATAGATATAGAGAAAGAGAGAGATAAATTGATAGATATAGAGAAAGAGAGAGAAGGGGGGCTTTAAAATATATACAAAAACGCAAAAGTAGGTATAAAAAAGAAAACCTGCTCACAAAAGACAAACATATCAATCATGGACATATCAGTAATAAACATAGAAATCCGTCAAATATTCAAACTGTTCCCCCACCCCCGTCATTCACACACTCCATTTTACCTGTAAAACATTTATTATTATTAAGAAAATTATAATAAATGTATTATAGTAAAAATTATGAAAGTAAAAATATTAAAAATGATTTTAATAAACTAAATGACATCTAGAATAAGATAAATCCTAGAACCCCTATTACTTAGTGTACCTATTTTTACAGCCCCAGTGTCATAGTGGGATATTTGGCACGGTGTAATGGTCAGCAAGATTTATAAAGCTTTCCTTATTTAATCGGATTATCTTCTGTTGGATTTAATCCGTATTGGGAACTCAATATATAAGGTTGGACTCGGGCACTTCGACGTGGTTCTATGAGTGAGCAAGCTTGTTTCAGTAAATCAGTTACGACCGAGTAGTGAGTTCGATCCTCACTGGAAGCTCCATATTTTTGGCCTTTTTGCCACATCTAAGCTATGCTTAGAAAATTACTGTACGTGTGTGTGTGTGTGTGTGTGTGTGTGTGTGTGTGTGTGTGTGTGTGTGTGTGTACGTGCGCGCGAAACGTTCTATGCGTAACAAGTGGCGAAATACATACGTCAAATAATATTCCAACTTATTTACGCACAGCACACACACACACATACATACATACACACACACACACATAAGTATGTATACTTACAATTAGTAAGTATAAAAAAAAATATGTACCGGGAATAAACAAGTTGCAATGTTATTTACTAATTGTAAGTGAGTTGTATCAGTAATGGTGATTTTCTTAAGCGTAACTTAGATATGGCACAAGGTCAGTGATATGGAGCACCGAGTGAGGATCGAAATCGGTCGTCATGTTAATATTAGCCGTTTCCTTACAAGGAAACATTCGGCATTCATTGACCGAGCAGCGAATATTGCTTTCGGTTGAAATTTATAAAATCTTTCTCTTAAAACACATTTTTAGGAAAACAGGTTTCTTATATATATATATATATATATATATATATATATATATATATATATATATATATATATATATATATATATAATCCTTGAAAATAGCTAAATGTATAGCCGAAAGCGCTCGGATAAAAAGAACATTCTGACAGTTTTTATATAATTTATCATCCGAAAAGAAAAACATTATTAGATCGCATGAGAAATTGTATAAAAAATTCAATAAAAGCACCTTGTCAGTTGTTTTTAATGAAATGTGCATGAAAGAAGGATTGCTGCCTAAATACACAAATATATATACACGGCCTCACCACTAAGGCAGGATGTCACACAAGGTCGATTTTTACGTGAGGCGACCACATACACATATATGTATACATATGGTCAGTGTGTACTTACAGTTAGTAAGCTTATAAAATATATATATGGTGCGCACACACAGAATCCAGAATTCCTAAAAACATACATATATGCATTAAGCTTAGTCAAGTCTGGCACAAGGCCATAAGTATGGAGTGCCCTTTGAAGTTGTAAATTATCATGACGACATGAGATACCCCACCACCACTGCGATATCGGAAAAATATCGGTTGAAACATAAAAAACAGTTTTGTAAATCTTCAAAGGACAGGAAATTGTGGAGAGCCATAATCGCTAACGTCCTGAACGGTCAGGGCACGTAGAAGGCGAAGCCGAAGAAATGCATGTGTCACATATCGAAATATAAGTAACCTTGCTTTCAATATTGTTTCGACATTAGTTCCGAAGCCCCCAGTGAGGATCGAACTCACTATTCAGTCGTAATTGTTACGCACAGAACGTTTCACACACACACACACACACACACTTAGATGTGGCACAAGGCCGAAAATATGGAGCTTTCAGTAAGAATCGAACTCACTACTCAATCATCATGACTGATTTATTGAGACAAGCTTGTGAGATAAGTTTGTTAACCATTACACCACGTCGAAGTGCCCAAATATAGTAATTTACTAAGCGTAGCTTGGATGTGGCACAAGGCCGAACGTGTGGAGCACCCAATGAGGACCGAATTCTAAAACTCATTTGTAATTTATCTAGCGAGACAAGCTTACTAAACATTACATAACTTCGAAGTGCCCATAAAATGATTTTCTAAGCGTAACTTAGATGTGGCACAAGGCCGAATTATTGGAGCACCCAGTGAGGATCGAACTCACTCTTCAGTCGTAATTGACCATGCATAGCGCCACGCCAAAATACCCGAGTCCAACCTTATGTATTGAGTTCCAAATATGCATTAAAAAATCCGACAGAAAATAATAAATCCGATTAAATAAGTATTAAAACTAAAAAAGGAACCATCAGGAAAAAGCTTTATAAATCTTTATAATCTTATATAAATTTCAAAGTTTCGTTAATTATTTACCTTCATCAGAAATGTTTTGCAAGTGAAATAGTACGGAATTGTGTTTTAGATTCTTTTTTAAAAATCCATGTTGTTTTGTTTTGATATTTTGTATAAATCGGTTGAGAAGTACCTGTAATAATGACTTCAAACTGATGTGATAAAAAAAAACATAATCACTGATATTTAAATATTAGCGGCTGTGTTTGTTTGTTTTTTAAATAATTTAAACAAAAAATACGGATTTTAATTAACATTTTTAAAGAAACTTTAGTCTATCTTACCTGTTAGAAGTTCCGTCATCGATTTCCCTGATCCGATAATAAGTAATGCTGTTGCAAGGAGACGGAACATCGCCACGTTGTCCATTGAAATATTCTTCAGCCTGAAGAGGGGTAGTCAGTTTCGGGGTTTTGGAAAAAAAACAAAAAACGAATCCGCCTGCAAACCCAGTGTTTGACGGAGGCGGTGGTATGTACGTCTCTAACGAAGAGGGGACGTACGTTGATGGACGAGTGTAACAGATAGCAGTGGCTTCTCAGCTGGGCGACACCGACGACCAACACTGAGCTCCGTGCGTGACTTCCTCTCGAGAAATGGTGGCCGTTCGATGCCTGGCTACGCGAATTAGCTGCCGGCTGAGGTCCGTGTTTCTCTGTGAACACAACAAGAGAATGGTGGGCGTTTACTTTTACATCGTTTTGCGATGGAGAGAAAGTGAAAGAAAAAAAAAGAAAGAAACAAAGAACAGCGTGAAATTCTGGCGGGAGGTTGGCACCGAAGCCCTTCTTCTCAGGTCTCCTTCTTTCTTTCTTTCTTTCTTTCTTTCTTTCTTTCTTTCTTTCTCAACAGAAGCGTTCGCGAGGTAATGTGAGTAAATTTAGAAAACAGCAGAGAGAGGAGAAAAAAAGAGTGGGAAGAGGAGAAGGAAAAAGAAGAAAAAGAAGAAGCTTATATAGTGATAAATAAACATCGTAAGAAATGGATTTAAAAAAAGAAGGAAAAGAAAAAAAACGACTAGAAAAAGATGAAGAAGACGTATGGAAAGAAGTGGAAAAAAAACGTAAAATGAATGACAGAAGAAGGGAAAAATAAATTGAAAAATAAGGAAAAAAAAAGAGACAAGGGAGAAGATAAAAATAAAAAAAAGAAGAAATGGAAAATTGAAAAATAAAATGAGAAAAACAGAACGAAAGAAAGAAAGAGACAAGAGGAGTAACAAAAGAATAAAAACAAGAAAAACAAAGATGAAGAAAAAGGAAAAAAGAAATTAATAGTAAAAGTGGAAAATAACGAACAAGAGGCAAACACAGATTGAAAAAAAGAAATAAAAATAACAGAAGGAAGAAGAAGAAGAAGAAGAAGAAGAAGAAGTGGCAAATACAGAGATGGAAAGAAAAAATGAAAAGAGGCTAAAACAGAGAGGAGGTATATCGAAAAAAAGAAAGAGAAGAAGAAGAAGAAGAAGAAGAAGAAGAAGAAGAAGAAGAAGAAGAAGAAGAAGAGACAAATACAGAGATGGAAAGAAAAAATGAAAAGAGGCGGAAAAATGAAAAGCAGGTAAAACACAGAGGAGGGATATCGAAAAAAAGAAAGAGAAGAAGAAGAAAAAGAAGAAGAAGAAAAAGAAGAAGAAGAAGAAAAAGAAGAAGAAGAAGAAAAAGAAGAAGAGGTATGAAAAGAATTGAAAAATAAGTAAAGAACAGAAGAAAAATAAACTGAAAAATAATTTAACAAGAAAAATGAAGAGGCAAACGCGAAGATGGAAAGAAGAAAGAAAAGAAGAATAAATGACAAAATGAAAATGCCAAAGAAGGAAACAGAAAGAAATAAGAAAAGAGAAATAAAAAATGGGAAAATAAAATAAAAAAAAACGAAAATAAAACTGAAGAAGAAGAGGTGAATAGAAAAATAAAAAGGAGAAAAGAAATTAAAAGAAAAAGAAAAAGAAAAGAAGTTGGAAAACAAATGGATAAATAAAGAAAGAAGAAGAAGCGACAATTACAGAGATAGAAAGAAGGAATGAAAAAAAGAGACGGAAAAATAAAAAGCAAGTAAAATAAAGAAGCGAGAGAGATCGAAACGAAGAAGATGAAGAAAAAGAGGAGGAGATTTCAAATACAGAGATGGAAAGAAGAGACGGAAAAATGGAAAAATAAATAGTAAAATAAAAGGGAAAGAAAAGAGGAGGAGGTAAAAGAAAAAAGTAAATGTACGGATGAGAAGAATTAAAAAAAGGACAAATGAGAAAAATAAAAAAAGTAAGGAAAATGAAGGAGAGGCAAATACAAGAAAGGTATAAGAAAGAAAAGAAAAAGAAAAATAGCGATGAAGACAGTTGAAAAGGGTAGAGAAATAAAAGAGGAAGGGTAAGAATAGAAAATGACGAAGAAGGAGAGGGAAATAAAGGGATGGAGAAAAGAAAGAAAAAAAGAAGAAAAATGAAAAAAGACAAGGAGGCAAATAGAAAATAATACGAATAAAGAGAAAGAAGAAAAAAGAAAAAGAAAAGACAAATTGAAAGAAAGAAAAAGAAAAGTAAAAGAATAAATGGAAAAAGAAAAAGGCCAATAGAGATAGAAAAAGAAAAAAACCGAAAAGAATGGAAAAATAAAATAACAAGAAAGAAGAAGAAAAAGGAGAAAGAGAAGAAAAAAGAAGAAAAGAGAAAAAGAAGAAGAAGTATTGGGAGGAGGGCTAACCTTTTAGTAGTTTAAAACCGGAAAATATTTCAGATTGTAAGAATTTTTGGAGAGATAATGATTTACTGATACAAGTCCTAATTAACCCATATCCGGGGGGAGAAAAGATGGATTCCCACCTTTCCCAAAGGTATTTGAATGTAAGTGAATATAACGATTTCGGACTGGAATTGGAACTCGGCTCTCCGATTTCCAATTCCGAGGCATTATCCATTACACCACCCGCACATCCAAACTTACTGCACCTGGCATTCCCCAGCAGCCACCCATCTAGGTACTGAAAAGGTTCGACGTTGTTGCAACGTGATACGGCCGTAAAGAAAGAAAGAAAGAAAGAAAGAGAGAGATAGGGAGGAAATGAAAAGAGCAATGGAAAATGTAGAGACAAAATAAAAAAGAAAAAGAAAGAAAGAAAAGGTCGAAGAATAAAAAAAGAAAGAGAGATAGAAAGAAAAAGTGGATGAAAATGGAAAGATAAGAATGAAAAATGAAAGAAAGAAAGAAAAAGAAAGAAAGCAAAGAAAGAATAAATAGAGATATAAAAAATAAAAGAGGAAGGAACAAGGGACAGATAAATAAAATGAAGAAGGAAGAAAAAAGAAAGAAAGAAAGAAGTGGAAAAATAAAGAGAAAGAAAAAGAAAAAGAGAGATAGGAAGAAAAAGAAAATAGAGAGAGATAGAAAGAAAAAGAAAATAGAGAGAGATAGAAAGAAAAAGAAAATAGAGAGAGATAGAAAGAAAAAGAAAATAGAGAGAGATAGAAAGAAAAAGAAAATAGAGAGAGATAGAAAGAAAAAGAAAATAGAGAGATAGAAAGAAAATAGAGAGAGATAGAAAGAAAAAGAAAATAGAGAGAGATAGAAAGAAAAAGAAAATAGAGAGAGATAGAAAGAAAAAGAAAATAGAGAGAGATAGAAAGAAAAAGAAAATAGAGAGAGATAGAAAGAAAAAGAAAATAGAGAGAGATAGAAAGAAAAAGAAAATAGAGAGAGATAGAAAGAAAAAGAAAATAGAGAGAGATAGAAAGAAAAAGAAAATAGAGAGAGATAGAAAGAAAAAGAAAATAGAGAGAGACAGAAAGAAAAAGAAAATAGAGAGAGACAGAAAGAAAAAGAAAATAGAGAGAGATAGAAAGAAAAAAGAAAATAGAGAGATAGAAAGAAAAAATAAGGATGAAGAAAAAATAGAAAAAGAAGAAGATAAAATAGACTGATGGAAATCAATATGAAAAAGAAAAAGGAGAAAAGAAAAAGAATAAGAAATGAAAGAAAAGAAAATAACAAAAAGAAGAAAAAGATGATTGAAAACTAAAAATGCGAAAGATTGGAAATAAAAAAAAATGGAGAGTGAATGAAAATGAAAAAGTGGGGAATGAAATAAAAAAACACACACACAAACAAACAAACATTTACTCGATGTTTCCACGTGACGGGATCATTTTGATCCGCGTAAAATGTCGATTCACATATGCTAGCCGCCACAACAGACATTCGGGTCGAAACAGATTGAAATGAATGTTTTTTTCATCAATGTAAAACACATCAGCATACATCGAATATATATCTTGAATTATACTTACTTATGCATCAGCAAACACAAACACACACACACACGTTAATGAATTAAAAATATTGTCCGCTCATTTGCACATGCTCAAAATACCAGAGGGTGTAAATTTGAGTGTGTGATTGGTGTAAAGGGGTTCTAGGCAAATCATGTTGAAACACCGGTTCCTGTACGATCACCGAAGTTAAGCAACGCCGAGCCTGTTCAGTACCAAGATGGGTGACCGCTTGCGAATAACAGGTGCTATAAGTTCGAATGTACAGGGCTTACGGCCATATCAAGGTGAAACACCGGTTCCCATACAATCACCGAAGTGAAGCAACGTCAAGCCTGGTCAGTACCGAAACGGGTGACCGCTTACGAATCGGATGTACAGGACTTACGGCCATATTACATTGAAACACGGAAGTTAAGCAACGTCGTGCCTGATGGGTAACCGCGTTGGAATACCAGCTGCCGTAAGTTCGGTTTTACTATTTAGTGTAAAGGGCTTACATATCACATTGAAATGACGGTTCATAGGAAAATCGTCGAAAATTGTGTGTTTAAAAACTGGACTTTGCTAATCAGACGCTTCTCTGTAGCTGAATGGCACAGCATATCAGATCAAATGATGGTTTCCGTATAGAAATACAGGTTCGATTCATGTCGTAGAACGCATATTATCTCCGAAATTTCTCGAACATTCAGACCGGGAGATGTAATTAATACTGTTTAATTAAAAACAGAGCATTTACTTAAATAAATTGTATCTATAAAAATAACGTATAAACAAAAAATATATTAAATAATTGTCGGGCTTTCATTCTATTCAATAGTATATTTATTCATTTTACCCTACAGGACTGAAATTTCGAGAAATCTTATTTAAAAAAAATACATTCGCATACGTATTTTAGTTGGTGCTCCGAAATTTCATCCCGTTATATAAATATAAATGAATATAATGTTTAATAGATAAAGCGTCTACTCAAATACGTGCATCCACTAAAAATAACGTGATACATACATTATATATTATACTAGGGTTGGTTACAAGAGAACGTCTACTATACCAAACCACGTCTTTGGAAGAACTTGAAGGGTGAATATAAGAAGTTATGTTGGGGATTAGTGAATATGTATGTTAAAAATCAGAAGGAAAAATATTTGTGAAGGCATGTTCACTAAAATTCAATCCTCAACAATATTCATTAATTTTGAACAAGGCATGTAAAAACAAAGTTTAAGAAAACCAAGGCAAATTGAATGCAAACAATAATGGTTTATATACAATTAGAATATATACGAATGTGTTAAAAACTGTTAAATGTTTTCTGCTGATGTATTGTATCTGGTGTGTTGATATTTAGCACGTTAGAAACTTTTTGAATGTGTCAATAAGATTTTGTTTGAAAAATAAACAGTTGTTGTTTTATGCAAGTGTTTATGTTCAATTGTTTTTTTAGTCAACCGAAGTTGCATACCCTTAGTTGTGTTTGTATGAAATGTTTTGAGTTATTAATACTTGTTTCGTAGTGATGGAAAATGTCACTTTAATAATTGAAGTTGTAAAAGTTTTTTTGTTTGACAGAGAGAGAAAGATTATGCCAAATAGTTGTTGAGTCAGAGTTTGATTTGCGCGGGAAGATCAGGCTTTTGAATTGCGTGAATTTGTTTTGGCGCCTCTCTGGATGCTAGAATCTGACTGACTAAGCAATGAGTTTTTTCTTTTTATATGTTTTTAGTTAGAAAAATAGGCTCAAGAAACTTTGAGCGCCAAAGAGATTTTTCACGTGCATTTTAGGCTGTTAACCAATGAGAAACTGAGTTGTTGGAATTAGTGTTCTGATTGGATAACAGGTGTGTGTGTGTGTGTGTGTGTGTGTGTGTGTGTGTGTGTGTGTGTGTGTGTGTGTGTGTGTGTGTGTAAAATGGATTGATGTCTTCCATACCACACGAGTTCCTGTTGACATCAGATGACGCGATTCCTGGGCGACTCGAGAAGATGGTAACGAAATCTGGTGGCCATATCGAATTTTAAATAAAACTTCATGCTAAACGCTTTCCTCTCATATCCATTTCTTGTCAAAATTATAGCCAATAAATAAATTATAAATCTTTTAAAATGGGCAGTTACTTTTCAATCACCCTTTAGATATATTGATTACAATACGAGTGCATAATTACCTTCTTTTTTTTAAGCGTATCACTCCAAGCAAGGCTGGAGGCCACTATCACGCAAGGGGTTATAGAAGGGTTGGAGGAAGAGCAGATAGGAGTGGTAAAGGAGAGGATGTGGAGAAAGAGAATGACAGTGGGTCGATCAAGGCAAGGGGGTTACAGAAGATTTGGAGCGAGAGCAGATAGGAATGAAAGGTGAAAGGATGTGGAGAAGGGAAGTGGATAGATCAAGGCAACTGGAGATGTCGATTGACGCTCCACTTAAACCGTTGGAGATTGTATTTGTCAGGGAAACAGTAATAGGGAAGGGAGTTCCATAGGCGAGATGTGCGAGACATGAAGCTATTGGAGTAGAAGAGACGTCTACATCTAACAGTTTCAACGGTGTAGGGGTGGGAACGGGATGCCAGCCTCGTAGGACGTTTAAATTCACGAGGCCTAGGGACAAGCGAAAGCAGCTCCTCGGAGCAATTACCGTGAAAGTACTTGTAAAAAAGGCAGAGCGAGGCAACATCGCGTCGGTGAGAGAGCGACTGCAGACGAGATGACAGATCAGGGCCAATCACATTGCATATCCGTCTCTGGATCTTATCAAGAACCCTGAGGCAAACAGCAGGGGCCCCAGACCATATATGGCAGCAATACTCCATGCAAGGGCGAATGGTCGATTTATAGACTTGGAGGATCGATTCCGGGGAGAATGCGAAGCGGTATATCAGCTTATGGATTATTTAAGGCTGGAATTTTTTTAAATTCTTGGGTTCATTAGTAATTTCTTTAAAAAAAATATATTGCTGGTGATATTTTTTATGAATATGTATTGCTGGTATTTTTACTATAAAAATGTATTTTTATACTTTCATATTAGTTTGAGAGTTTAGTATTTGCCCATAACTGGGGTCGTATCAGGGGCTGCCATCTCGGGTCAAAGTGAACCTGGGAACAACATCAATTAAGAGATGGTTCTACACTCCTCAAGACCTCCCGATCAGAGGGCTTGGTGCCAGATTTAGTTTATCGTCATAACAAAGACATTCGAAAATTGGGGAAAAAATATTGTAACTATGCTGAGAGTACCTTTATATACAGGGTACGATGGATAAATTATCGCCTAAATGACGCAAAAATGAAAATAACACTGACATCTCATTTTAACAGATATACAGGTGCGATGCATAAATTGTCGCCTAAATGACGCAAAAATAAAAAAATAACACTGGCATCTCATTTTAACAGATATATTTACCAAAATTACACAAAATATCTTGAAATACTAAAGAGTAAATTAATTCAATAAAACCACCATTGTCTTCAACCGCGGCCTCTAGACGAATTCGGAATCTACTGCAACTATTCTGGATGGTCTCCTTGTTTAACTTGGCGAATTCTGCCATAATCCTTGCCTTCAGTTCATCTTTGATGTTAAAAGGAATTTTCTGATGTCTCACACAACTGCGTCCCACACATAATAATCAAGGGGTTGTAGTTTGGGGATTCAGGCGGCCAGATGTAAGGGGTGATGTGGTCGCAGAAACTGTTAGCCATGACTGGGTTCTCCTGTTTGTTCGGCATGGTGCAGAGTCCTGTTGCCAGCCATAGGGTTTTCCAACAGCTACCCTCATGACCCAGAGCAGCACTACCTCCTCAAGTCACTTGATGTAGGCCTCCGTGTTGAGTCTGAGGCCCTCACCAACAAATTTGGCAGTTCTTTTCTTATCAGAACAATCAAAGTGAATTTTTCGGGCTGCCGTAATTTCGTAATCACCATTAGACTCATCCAACTCTTTCCGAATCCTCTGCACTGTCCTTAGATTAACACCCAAACACTCCAAAATGTTCGTATTGGAGCTTCCAGCGTGAATGCCAATTCCAAATTTCCGACGAAGTGAATTGCGTCATAGTGATCTTTCCTCACAGACCGTGCCAAACTGATATATATATATATATAATATATTATATATATATAATATATATATATATATATATAATATATATATAATATATATATATAATATATATATAATATATATATAATATATATATATAATATATATATAATATATATATATATATATAATATATATATATAATATATATATATAATATATATATAATATATATATATAATATATATATAATATATATATATATATATAATATATATATATAATATATATATATATATAATATAATATATATATATAATATAATATATATATATATAATATATATATATAATATAATATATATATATATATAATATATATATATATATATAATATATATATAATATATATATATAATATATATATATAATATATATATATATATATAATATATATATATATATAATATATATATATATAATATATATATATATAATATATATATATATAATATATATATATAATATATATATATATAATATATATATATATAATATATATATATATAATATATATATATATAATATATATATATATATATATATATATATATATATATATATATATATATATATATATATATATATATATATATATATATATATATCAAATCGTTTAAAACCACAAACCCTGAAGACTGGACATTTTACCAAGAAACATCGATGTCGGTATAAAATTGATATTTAAAAGTTAAATAATATTTTCATAATATATATATATATATTATGAAATGGACACAGTCCGACAATTATTTTAAGACATTTTTATGTTTATACATTCTTTTTTATAGATACAAATATTTAAGTAAATTCTCTGTTTATAATAAACAGTATTAACATTTACCGGCCTGAATGTCCGAGAAATTTGCTTAGAAAATATGCATCCTCCGACAGGGATCGAACCTGTATCCTATACGGAACCGTCATATAGCCTGACGTGCTTTTACCGATTGAGCCACAGAGGAGCGTTTCGGTTAGCAAGGTCGATTCTACTGTTTTTAAACTACAATCTTCCATGAATCTCTCACGTACATTCATATCTGCTCAATGCGTATCAAAATGTAAACAAATAACGTCACACATTATGAAATGGACAAAGTCCCACAATTATTTTAAAACATTTTCATGTTTATACATTCTTTTTTTATAGATACAAATATTTAAGTAAATGCTCTCTTTTAATAAATACATTCAAACCAGTAAATGTTGTTAATACGTGATTTTTATAGATACAATTTATTTAAGTACGGTCAAGATATTGTGTCCATGTTCATAGTCTTGACCGTGTTAAGAAAAAATTATAAGATCACATGAGAAATTGTATAAAAAATTAAATCAAAGCACCTTGCCTGTCATATTCAATAAAACGTGCATTTTATATATAGTTACATTTACCGGCCTGAATGTTCGAGAAATGTCGTAGAAAATATACATTCTCCGACATAATACAGTTTAATTAAAAGACAGAGCATTTACTTAAATAAATTGTATCCGTTAAAATAACGTATAAATACATACATACAACAATAGTTAATAGTTAATATATTTCAACCTTGGAAATGGCTAAACTTATAGCCGAAAGCGCTCGGAAAGAAAGAACAATTAGACTGTTTTTATATAAATTATCATCCGAAAAGAAAAATCATGAGAAATTGTATAAAACAACTAAATCAAAGCACCTTGTCTGTCATATTCAATGAAACGTGCATGAGAGAAGGATTGCTGCCTAAATACACAAATATATATATATTTTTGAATCGGACAAGGTCCGACAATTTATTTAAAGACATTTTTTTATGATATGTTTAACGTTCTTTTTATAGATACAAGTATTTAAGCAAAACCGAACGGTTAAGGCACGTCACGCGAAATGACGGTTCCGTATAGGATACAGGTTCGATTCCTGTCGGAGAACGAAAATTTTCTATGAAAATTTCTCGGACATTCAGGCCGGTAAATGTTATTTAATACTGTTTATTATAAAACAGAGCATTTGCTTAAATACTTGTATCTATAAAAAGAACGTTAAACATATCATAAAAAAAGTCTTTAATATATATATATATATATTCATATTCTTTTTCTATCGTCTTTCTTTTCTCTCTCACTCTTCCTACCTCTTTCTTCTTCCTTGTACCTTCTTTTCTTTTTCGTTTCCCCTTTCCCGTCATGTTTTTCTCTGACCGGTGGCTCGTAAGTCGATATCCGATTCGTATCAATTGGGTCGCCGTTGATGCGGTGGTATGATGTTGCAAGTCCCGAAACCTATAACGATCTACGCCTGAAAAGATCACTGATCGAACAGATATATTTCACGAACCGAAACTCTTTTTCTGCTCGTGCCATGTCCCTTCAGGACGTTGACAATCACGGCTCTCCATAATTTCCTGTCGCTTGTAGCTCTTATTTTCTCCTATTCTTCGTTCTCATACCCTCCTTCTTTCTGTTTTTTTTTATTTCTTTATCTCTCCCAAGATATATTTGTCTTCCTCCCCGACTCTCTATCATTCATTCTTTTCTCTCTCTCTCTCTCACTCTCTCTCTCTCACTCACTCTCTCTCACTCTCTTTCTCTCTTTCTCTCACTCTTACTCTCTCACTCTCTCTCACTTTCTCTCACTCACTCTCTCTCTCTCTCACTCTCTCTCTCTCACTTTCACTCTCTCTCTCTCTACGCCCTCCCAGGAATGTAAAGGGTGTGTTACAGTATCCCTCAGAGCAGACTATGCGAAATTCTCAAATAACCTTTTTCTTTTTTTTTTCTTTTTTTTTTTAAGCATATCAACCCAAGCAAGGCTGGAGGCCACTATCATGCAAGGGGTTAAAGAAGGGTTGGAGGAAGAGCAGATAGGAGTGGTAAAGGAGAGGATGTGGAGAAAGAGAAAGACAGTGGGTCGATCAAGGCAAGGGGGTTACAGAAGATTTGGAGCGAGAGCAGATAGGAATGAAAGGTGAAAGGATGTGGAGAAGGAAAGTGGATAGATCAAGGCAACTGGAGATGTCGATTGACGCTACACTTAAACCGTTGGAGATTGTATTTGTCAGGGAAACAGTAATAGGGAAGGGAGTTCCATAGGCGAGCTGTGCGAGACATGAAGCTATTGGAGTAGAATAGACGTCTACATCTAACAGTTTCCACGGTGTAGGGGTGGGAGCGGGATGCCAGCCTCGTGGGATGTTTAAATTCACGAGGCCTAGGGACAAGCGAAAGCAGCTCCTCGAAGCAATTACCGTGAAAGTACTTGTAAAAAAGACAGAGCGAGGCAACATCGCGTCTGTGAGAGAGCGACTGCAGACGAGATGACAGATCAGGGCCAATGACGTTGCCTATCCGTCTCTGGATCTTATCAAGAACCCTAAGGCAAAAAGCAGGGGCCCCAGACCATATATGGCAGTAATACTCCATGCAGAGGCGAATGGTCGATTTATAGACTTGGAGGATCGATTCCGGGGAGAAACATTTCCTGGCTCGGCACAGGGAACCAACTTTCCTTGCGGTGGATGATACAACTGACTCTATGTATTTGTTCCATCTCAGATCAGCTTACAGCGTGAGACCGAGCAGCCGCAGAGAGGAGCTCTCGAGAAGTTGGTCTTCAGACATTCTAATGGGATGCAGGGATGGGTCCTTGTGGTGCCTTGTGGTGGTTAATTTTCTGCTAACTGTCTGTATTTCTGAGATTAGATATTATGTACATTGTACACTATTTACATTATTCGGACTATTGTCCTCATTTTTGTAGCCATATTTATTACAACGTTGTAGGCTCCGGCCTTCTTCAGATGATTGGAATGTTGAACTGAACCCTTTATTTCGCTCACTGGAGTAGACTGTTCTAGTTCCACATGCCATGTTTTAATGGATGTCACTGGATAAAGGCGTTAGTTAAATCCAGTGACTGGACCCAAAGAGTGTGAGTTCAATACCCGGTTAAGGCAGTGGAGATAACTGACATCCATTAAAACATGGCATGGGAAACGAGAACAGTTTAACCCGGGGTTCAGTTCGACATTCCAACCACCTGAAGAAGGGCGGAGCGTACAACAACCGAACCTTGTAATAAATATGGCGACAAAGATGAAGACAAGAGTCCGAATAAGGTAAATAGTGTAGGAGAAAGATGTATGACAAAGTGGAAAAGTTTTCATTTGACGCGTTTCGTCTTTTAGAACATCATCAGACTAATATGTTTAATTTATATATATATATATATATATATATATATATATATATATATATATATATATTTAAAGACATTTATGATATGTTTAACGTTCTTTCTTTCTTTTTATGTCTTTAAATAAATTGTCGGACTCTGTCCAATTCAATATATACAGTGTAACCCGGATATAAGAGAGTTGTCGGGACCAGAGAATAAGTATCTTATATCCGGGTTTCTCTTATATCCGGGTTTGGTCTATTTTGTTTTATTTACACAGGCTCTAATTTGGGACCAGATAAACTCTCTTATATCCGGGTTCCTCTTATATCCGGGTTACACTATATATATATATATATATATATATATATATATATATATATATACACACACACACACGCACACACATACACACACACACCACTGGTCAAAATCTTAAGACCAGATACAAAAGGCTTTTAAAAAATATAAAATACTGTTTAAAATCTTCACTTTTTTGTTGATAAACTACATTTTCTAATTAAATGTAAATGTTTCACAAATATATTTTGATTAAAGTAACAGTATTTTTTTTTTAACCCTTTTGTGTCTGCTTTTAAGATTTTGACCAGGGGTGTATATTATATATTATATTATAATAATATGTTTAAGTTGATGCAACTACGAATGCGGACGAACGAGAGATGCTGGGAATTTTTTTTTAAATTACACATTTATAAGTTTACCATTTGTGCATCGTTTGAATATTGCTGCGTCATCTGGTGCTTCTACTATGTATTTCGAGATTCTGGACAAATTCCGAAGAAGAATCTGCAATGTTATTGGTCCTGACCTGGCATCAGTCACTTCACCACCGCCGTAATATAGCTTCACTGTACCTCTTCAATAAATATTTTCACGGTACTTGCTCTGATGAGCTTTCCTCATTGGTACCGTGACTCGACGAATTTAAGCGCAGTACTAGATTGGCAGCTAGGTCTCATCATTTTTCAGTTTATAATGTCAGATATAACCATAAGTTCTATGCTAAAATGTCTATCTGTATCACTTTTCGCTTGTGTAGCTCTCTTCAAAAGAAGAATTTGCAATGTCATTGGTCCTGGCCCACATTATGATAAGAGAAAATCTGCCAAGAATAGTGCAACTTTGTAAAAACCTGAACGCAAATTTACTGTGGGTATCTAGCGGTTAAAGCACTTTCTATACAATTTCTCGAGAATTTTAAATTTAAATAGGATTTTTGTCTAACTGATTTCATTTAGATTCTTCTCGTTTTTGTTTCCATCACTTTTGTTATTAAATATCCCACATTGTGATAACAGACATCCGAAGAATCGTGAAACTTTATAAGAAGCTGGATGCAAATTTACTGTGGAAGATCTAGTGATTAAAGCACTTTCTATACGTTTTCGTCTAAGTAAATTGTTCTCTCTTTTAATTAGAGTAGCAGTCTTTAATCAAAATTGTGGTCACTCTCGTTACAGTGGGCAACTAATGCATTTAATGTGCTCTTTTGTGAAAGATCCCTTTCCTGTACATTATTAACATTATTCGGACTATTGTCCTCATCTTTGTCGCCATATCTATTACAACGTTTCCACCATTGTACGCTCCGGCCTTCTTCAGGTGGTTGGAATGTCGAACTGAACCCTTTATTTCGCTCACTGGGGTAGACTGTTCTCAAGGACACATGGCACAGTGGATAAAGGCGTTAGTTAGATCCAATGACAGGACCCAAAAAGTATGAGTTCGATACCCGGTTAAGGCAGTGGGGAACTTTCAGAGGGGAATTAACAGGAGATAACTGATAACTGACACCCATTAAATATGGCACGTGGAACTAGAACAGTCTACCCTAGTGAGTGAAATAAAGTTTTCAGTTCGATATTCCAACCACCTGAAGAAGGCCAGAGCGTACAACGGCCGAAACGTTGTAATAAATATGGCGACAAAGATGAGGACAATAGTCCGAATAATGTAAATAATGTACATAATACCTCATCTCCGAAATATACACATACTGAAAGGTGATAAATATGGTGACAAAGATGAGGACAATAGTCCGAATAATGTAAATAATGTACATAATACCTCATCTCAGAAATATAGACAGATACTGAAGGGTGATAAATATGGCAACAAAGATGAGGATAATAGTCCAAACAATGTAAATAGTGTACATAATACCTCATCTCAGAAATATAGACAGATACTGAAGGGTGATAAATATGGTGAAAAGATGAAGACAATAGTCCGAATAATGTAAATAGTGTACATAATACCTCATCTCAGAAATATAGACAGATACTGAAAGGTGATAAATATGGTGACAAAGATGAGGACAATAGTCCGAATAATGTAAATAATGTACATAATACCTCATCTCAGAAATATAGACAGATACTGAAGGGTGATAAATATGGCAACAAAGATGAGGATAATAGTCCAAACAATGTAAATAGTGTACATAATACCTCATCTCAGAAATATAGACAGATACTGAAGGGTGATAAATATGGTGAAAAGATGAAGACAATAGTCCGAATAATGTAAATAGTGTACATAATACCTCATCTCAGAAATATAGACAGATACTGAAAGGTGATAAATATGGTGACAAAGATGAGGACAATAGTCCGAATAATGTAAATAGTGTACATAATACCTCATCTCAGAAATATAGACAGATACTGAAAGGTGATAAATATGGTGACAAAGATGAGGACAATAGTCCAAATAATGTAAATAGTGTACATAATACCTCATCTCAGAAATATAGACAGATACTGAAAGGTGATAAATATGGTGACAAAGATGAGGACAATAGTCCGAATAATGTAAATAATGTACATAATACCTCATCTGAGAAATATAGACAGATCCCTTTCTTGACTGTATATGTATTTTAGCAGACTCGAATACCCTAAAACAATTCCCTCTATTCTCCCTTCCCCCTTTCTGTGATCTTCTTTTGTTCTTTATGCCTCAAGCCATTGGCATCTCTTTCTACACTTCAATATCCAGCTATCTTTCGAAATATTTTAGCTGACAGCGCTTTTTTCGACCCCAGCCTGACTCTCACCGGGGAGCGTACTCCTTGCTGACTCGCATAACGAACGATGTAGTATAAAAAGATTTTTTTTTATTCACTTTCACACTTACATTAAAAGTACGATTTTAGTACTAGCGGTCGTAACACATACTAGCAACAAAAGCTGGTGCGTACTACTCCTGACCCGGAGAGGACCCAAGGCAGTGCTTTGTGACCCTCTCTATCTTATCAACATTATCTTTTTTCTACCTACATTTACATACATTATAAATTAAACTAAGCACAACTGACTATAAAAGGATGAAACATTTTAGCAGATTTTGACGCCGTATTTTTCGTCCAAATCCGTGAATTTTTTTACTCATGCTAAGTCTCGAAAAGACACGATATAAAATTCACTACGGTCTTTCTGATCTACTTCGAAGAACTCCCTGATGTCATCAGTTCCTAAGCAGGCATTTAGGCATTTATGCAGATGACACTACCATTTACTCCTGCCTTAATAGCAAATCATAGTTTAAGTTACTCGAAATCGAAAAGGTCTTTCAACTGTGAGTACTGTCCCGACATTAAAATCACTACTATTTCAAGGTATTTAACTCTGTCTCCCCACTAAGACAAGTTTTGACACAAGGTCAGTTTTTAAGGTACCCGAGCACGTACACCCGGGCTAGGAACAAAAATTGCCCGCAGCCCCCGCAACCGTCGGTTGCGCTGGCCTCGGCGCGAGCACCGATCCCTCTCTCTGGCGCAATGAGAGGGTGCGTCCTCGGACAGCTCTTCCCCAGGGCCGGCACCTCTCAGTATAATTTTCCTCATTTGCGCCGCCTGTGAGCGCACTCTGCCCAAAGGCAAAGACGCAACTGAGAGATGATAAATAATGTGTTACAAACTACTCGAGAGAGCAGTTTACACACTAATCACTTATTTCAATACAGCCTATACAGGCTTATAGCCTACAGCAGACACAAAAATGCTGCCCCATACAAGTTTCGCCCGGGGAGGACCGCCCACTCTAGCTATGCTACTGATACAAAAAGATGTATCTGAAAGGGAATATTGGTAACGCTAAAACACTAACATGGAAAATAAAATAATTACGTCGCAGAGAAATGTTACGAAGCGACCCATGAAGAAAGACTGTTCAAGAGGCTCGGGTGTTTTAAGTTCAAGTGTAAAGCTATCTTGCTTTTTTTTATACAGTAAGGTTTTCCCGTTATAGCTAAAGAGCTTTTGTAAATTATTTAGTTAGTTAAACTTTAGCGATTATGTCTCTTTCGATTCATGACTAACCAGGCAGAAGATTTTCCTGTAATAGGTTGCCGTTTCTTTCTGCCGTAGACTGGTTGACAGCCAAGGCTATAGGATTCAGTTTGTCCTGCTATTTAACCCATATACTGCGGTTGGGAGAAGAGATGGATTAATAAGGCTATATTCTGAGTCCTACGCTGTTCTTGATCTTCATCAATGACCTCCCGGATGTCATCAGTTCCCAAGTAGGTATTTATGCAGATGATACTACCATTTACTCGGACAAACAATATGGCTTCCGTTTCGCCTGGTCTACTGCCGATGTGCTAACGGCCATCACTGAATATGTACATCAAGCTCTTGATAATAACGATGAAGCTCGAACTGTGGCTCGAGATATCACGAAAGCGTTTGACATGGTTTGGCACACTGGTCTTCTGCGCAAACTCCAGGGATACGGTATTACAGGATGATGGTTTGATTTAATCTAATCGTTCCTATCAAATTGTGAGATGAAGGTTGTTTTGAAATAAACTCGCTTCCAGATTCTTTCACGCGAATGCGAAGGCCTACACTGTTTCTAATCTTCCTCAGTGATCTTTCTGATGTCATCAGTTTCCAGGTAGGCAATTATGCAGATGACACTACCATTTACTTCCGTCTCAATAGCAAATCCGACAGATCCGAAAACCTGGCAACTACTCTTGAAAAGGACCCCCAGTCAGTGGTTAACTGGGGAAAGAAATGGCTTGTAAATGTTAATACTTCCAAACAAAACTGCTTTCCTTTAACCACTACAGGAAATCTTTTTTCGCTTGTCATAAGCATGGTTTGGTTTGTTTTGTTTTACGGGTTACCAACCTCAATGGGCTATTTCATGCCGACAACATTTGTATTGCTAGTAATATTTTTGTTCAAAAATGTATTGCTGGAAATACTTTTTTTCCAAAAATGTACCGTTGATAATATTTTTCCAAAACTGTATTGCTGGTAATAGTTTTTTCAAAAAATGTATTGCTGGTAATAAAACCTGTTTTTACGCTTTCATAATGTTTTAACCCCAGGTTGGGGGTCAACTATTTGCCCATAGCTGGGACCCTAACAAGTGCCTACCCCGAATCAGGATGGACATGAGAACACTAGTAATTAAGAGGTGGTTCCACGCTCCTCAAAACTTCCTGATCAGAGGCCTTGCTGTTGGATGTAGTTTATCGTCATGCCCAGGACGCGGATGTAGTTTATCGTCATACCCAGGGCGCGAATGTAGTTTATCGTCATACCCAGGACGGCATAAGCATGGCTGGCGCTAGACTCCTGCAGAGCAACACACTACGCCTTCTTGGCCTCATGTTTTCCATGAAGTAGAGTGACTACATCGAATCAATAGCTGCATCTACTGCAAGGAAAGTTGGTTCACTCTGTCGTGCCAGAAGATTTTTCTAGTAAAATCCATCTTGCACATTTACAAATCTACCATTCGTTTGTGCATTGAATACTGTTGCCATATCTGGTCTGGTGCTCCTGCTGCACATCTCGAAATTCTTGACAAAATCCAAAGAAGGATCTGTAATGTAATTGATCCTGACCAGGTATCTCGACAATTGATAGTTAGTCCTTTCTTCCCACTTTCCTGTTTTGTCACGGAGTTTCTACAGTTTTCCATGCCAGTTTCTCAACTCTTAATATTTCCTCGTTGCTCATATGTTCGGTTGATGTTGCTCTCAGCGTCTTTCTGCGGAACTATAGCTCTGTTGCCTCTTCTCTCTGTAAGGAAATTATCCAGCATTCACTGTTATACAGACAGCTTGATATATTGTCAGAATCCATCTTGTACATTTACAAATCTAACATGCGTCTGTGCATTGAATACTGCCATATCTGGTCTGGTGCTCCTGCTATTCATCTCAAGGTTCTTGACAAAATCCAAAGGAGGACCTGCAATGTAATCGATCCCGACTTGGCATCTCGACATCATTCACTTTCTCACCGACGTGACGCGGCTTCCCTCCGTCTTTTCTGCAAATATTTTCATGGCAACTGCTCTGACGAGCTTTTTTGTCCTGGTGCCCGACTAAATGAATTTAAGCGTGCTACTAGATTGGCAGATAGGTCCCACCCGTTTACTGTTGAAATAGCTAAATGCAAGCACCTCTTCTACTGCAACAGTTTATTTTCTCGAACCTCCCGCCTGTGGAACTCCCGTTTTCTTGGTTCCTTGATAACTTCAAAAGTGTAAATGCAACATCAATCGCCATCTTCTGTCTTGCTGAACCCTGTTCATCTTTTGTCCTTTCCTCAATCCTCTCTTTTCCCAGTCTTCTCTATCACTTCCTGTAAGCCTTGCATACTAGTGGCATTATCGCCTTGCTTGGGGTGAAATGATTTTAAAGAAAAGTTGACCACGTCACCTAACATCCTGATTTCATCCTTGCATCTCAAACCCAATGTGTCGTTCTGTTTGCTTGCTTATCTACACATCTGGAGACCTGCTGCGCGTTCCAGGTTTGTTTTTATGATTGACGTTTGCCCCTCTAAGGTTTTGTCTTGTTTCTACCTATTAACTTGTCTGGCTAAGTTGGATCTGATAGGAGATAAGCTCGCGTCGGAATTGCTCCCCAAGTCATAGAAGTACGCAAGCCATCTCACCTCGTCAAGGTACTTGCCTTATTTCGCTGCTTATAAGACGCCCCAATACGTTAGACGCCCCCCTCCCAATTTTGAATTAAGAAATCAGGAAAAAAGTTTTTTTCCCCTTGTACTTCATAACCCTCCACGCTATCACCAATTTTATTCACTGAATAGCATATTTTAGCATCGTAACCTGACAACTGATAAAACAGAGCCGTTGGAAACCGACTCGTTGCAGCGTGTGCAATTCTATACAGTGAGAATCTTGGAGCGCTTATTGATGCGTCGTTGTCAGTGACAATTAGCAAAAATAGATGTTTCAGCCCGTTGGCGGGCTAATGTATTTGCTGAGCAATATTTGATACCGCTAAGTTAATTATGATTATTTAATCAAGCGGAAATACCAAGCATGTGTTAACGAAAGCGTAGTATACAGTAGTCTTATTCTTAAGGTGTCTACTATAAGTGATGCTGTTTTGCGACCAGTAGTTTAAGACAGAAGGAAGGAAGGAAGGAAGGAAAGGAAGGAAGGAAAGAAAGGAAGGAAAGGAAGGAAGTTACTTGAGCATGTGCCGCATTTCCCACCCTATTTAGATATTTAAATTTTTGTACTTGTTTGATTTCATATGTGTCTATATTTCTGAGATGAGGTATAATGTACACTATTTACATCATTCGGCGTATTATCCTCATCTTTGTTGCCATATTTCTCACAACGTTTCGGCCGTTGTACGCTCCGGCCTTCTTCCGGTGGTTAATGTATTCAATACAATACAATATGGGAACCAGTAATAAGGAGTGCCAGAGAAAACCGATAATAAGAAAAAAAATTGCAATATCAGCTCTGGTAAAAAAATGATGCTGAAGACATTAGGTTTATAATACCCAGAAATTCATACACAGATGTCCTCAAGGACACATTGGATAAAGGCGTTAGTTTGATCCAGTGACAGGAACCAAAGAGTGTGAGTTCAATACCTGGTTAAGGCAATGGAGAACTTGGAGAGGGGAATTAACAGGAGATAACTGATAACTGACATCCATTAGACATGTCACGTGGAACTAGAACATTCTACCCCAGTGAGCGAAATAAAGGGTTCAGTTCGACATTCCAACCACCCGAAGAAGACCGGAGCGTACAACAGCCGAAACGTTGTGATAAACATGGCGACAAAGATGAGGACAATAGTCCGAATTATGTAAATAGTGTTGTTTGATTTTGATATCTTCAATTTGTAATTGGCATGTTGGGCTCTTCTTTTTGCAAACAACCATGGATTTTGTTTTCTTGCAATTGGTATTTAGTTCTTTCTTCTCGCTTTCCTTCACTACCATCCGTCGGAGTTTTTGAAGTTTCCTTTCCGTGTCTGCTATCAACACTGTCATCTGCATATCTTATGTCGTTAAAATTGTGGCCGCCAATAATGAATCCTGGTAGGACATCTAGTTCTCTTAGAATTGCCTCGCTGTATAGGTTGAACAAGTCTGGTGAGAAGACACATTCTTGTCTTACACCCCTTTCTATTTTTGTGTATCTGCTGAACTCATTTTCTATCCGTATCTAATCAAAATTAACTAAAGTATTATTCTTTAAAATGTTGTTTTTTTTTGGGGGGGTTGCATTGACAGGGGTTACACTTAGTTATAAGCAATTGTACAAGATTTCACAATTTGAACTGGTGAAACAGAGCCGTTGGGAGCCGACTCGCGGCTGCGTGCGCAACTCTGTATAGAAAAGATCTTGGAGCACATATTGATGCGTCGTTGTCACTGGCGTTGGCGAGCTAATGTATTTGCTCAGTAATATTTGATACCTTTAAGTAAGATTATTTAATCAAGCGAAAATACCCAGCATTTGTTAATGAAATCGTAGTATTCTTATTCTTAAAGTGTCTACCATAAGTAATGCTGTTTTGTGACCAGCTTAAGACAGAAGTAAGGTAGGTGTTACTTGAACATGTCCTCTGTTAAAACACTTCCCAGATATTTAAATGTTAGTACTTGTTTGATTTTGGTATCTCCGATTTGTAATTTTCATGTTGGGTTCTTCCTTTTACTAATAACCATACCTTCTGTCTTCTAGCAATTGATGTTTAGTTCTTTCTTCTCGCTTTCCTTCACTGCCATCTGTAGGAGATTTTCTAGTTTCCTTTTCGTGTTTGCTATCAACTTGGTCATCTTATGTCGTTAAAATTGTGTCCACCAATTATGAATCCTGGTAGGACATCTAGTTCTCTCAGAATCGCCTCACTGTATAGATAGAATAAGTCTGGCGAGAATATACATCCTTGTCTTACACCCATTTCTATTTGTGTATATCTGCAGAACTCATTTTCTATCCGTATCGTATCAACATTAACTAACGTATCGTAACTTTTGGGGGTCTATGAGAGGCGTGTTTCACTCGTATAAACATAATTGTACAAGGCGTCGCTTGCCCCGATGATTTCGCAATTTGAACTGGTGAAACAGAGCCGTTGGGAGCCGACTCGCTGCTGCTTGCACAACTCTCCGGGCGCATACTGATGCGTCGTTATCAGTGGTGATAAATAAAAATGGATGTTTCATTAATTTAATAAATAAGGAAGGAAGGTGTTACTTAAACAGGTGTTACAGCAGCAAGAATTTCAATTCCTGTCAATTTCCCAGTATCCCAACGGCATAAATAGTTTCTCTCAAAACTTAATTTAATTTTGAACCATTGGACTTGTTTTACTTTCACGGGCTCGGAAATCGAATATAAATGAGGAGCTAACGCTCACTTCACACCCCAAACTTATCACTGCTGTCAACCGAACTTCCATTTATAAGACGCAGAGTGTTTTTCAGAGATATTTTATAGGAAAAAAGATGTTTCTTTTAAGCAGTAAACTACGGTAAGTATAAAGTGAGCATATGCCGTAATTTAGCTGAAAGTTTGATTTAATATCTTAGAAAGCAAGGGAGAATACTTTCATGCCTGTATAATGATACTATGAGTTTAAAAAGAAAACTAAATCAAAGTAACATTCCTTCCTTAGGAGCCATGGGGGATATACGCTTTCACAATTAAGTCTCTTCTTGATTCATGATTAACTGGGCAGAAGTCTAGCATTAATTTCTGCAGTAGATTGGCTGTCAACCAAGGCTATAGGACCCAACTACTCCGCTATTTAACCCATAGCTGAGGGAGAAGAGATGGAGTCATACCTTTCCCAAGGTTATTTGCGCGAGTGAATTTAAGAAACTAGATTGGAATTCGAACTCGGTTCTTCGATTTTCCATTCGGAGTCGTTATCCATTACACCTACCACACATCCAAGCTTACAGCACCTGGTATTCCAATACAGTTGATATTTCTACAGGATATAATTTAGAAAGAGGGCTTGGAAAATGTGATACTCACAGGACAGATTGAAGGCAATTGACGCAGAGAAAAACAGCGCATGACATGCATAGTGGGTTTGAGTAAATGGATGGCGTTACAAGGTTTAAAAGAAAAAACAAAAAGACAAAAATTAAGAGCTACAAGAGACAGGAAATTGTGGAGAGCCATGATCGCCAACGGCCTGAAGGAACACGGCACATACAGGAATGAGATTGAGTAAATGGATGGTGGAACAAGATTTAGGAGAGATATCAAAAAGACAAAATTTATTAAGAGCTACAAGAGACAGGAAATTGTGGAGAGCCACGATCGCCAACGGCCCTAAGGAACACGGTACATACATGAATGAACTTGAGTAAATGGAAAGAGAACTCGGAAAATTTGATACTCACAAGACAGATTGAAGATAAGGAAGTTGTGGAGAGCCATGATCACCAACGACCTGAAGGTTTACGGTACATAGAAGAAGAAGAATGAGCTTGAGTAAATGGATGGCGGAACAAGGTTTAGGAGATATAAGAAAAAGACAGAATGCATTTAGAGCTACAAAGTACAGGAAATTGTGGAGAGCCATGATCGCCTCTGTCTTGAGCAGACACGACCCATAAAAAGATTTCTGGGGTGAGCAACTTTTTTCTATTATTGGGAAGGGAAAATTATACAATCCTCATCATTATCATCAAATATGGATTTTACAAGTATACAAATTCGTTTAACGAGTTTTCAATGACTTCTGTGTACATTGCCGTGGAGTAGTATTTAGCAAGCTTGTTTCACAGGCTATTACTTCTATAAAGAGTTGAAGTGCTGTACCAAACCAAATGGTATGACAAGAAGACTGTATAGCGCCAATTGTCCGGATACAGTGGAAGTTGAACAATTCTCACATAGTGTTTGTGTTACTGTGAAGGATCTTCCTGTACTCCACAGTGACATCGTTGGTCCATTTTTTGTCTACCAGACTCTTCTTTTTTTTGCCCAGGATGGCACTTAATATGATGTCAGGAAAAAGACTGTTGGTCCTTAAAAACACATTCTACCATTTCTACTTTCTCTTCCTGATGCTGGATATGAGGTCTACCAACGAACCTATTCCTTGCTTGACAGGAGTCTCACACGGCACACAGACTATGGTGATTCTGTAGCATCTCATTTCCTTGTGAGTTTTTAGTGACTGCGGCAGTGATAAATTTGTATTAATCAAGGTTGTTATAATTCAGGTCAATGTCAGGGTGATGGTACCTGTGCTCCCGGATGCTAATGTCAATTTTATTTTGCTTTGTGCAAAACAGAAGTTCTTGTTTTCTGCTGGTCTTTGACAAAGTTCATGAATTGAAAGTGCTGTAAACAATAGGACTTTTGCATTTCATGAAATTTGATGTAAAGTTCATGGTTCCTGCATCTCATTTTTCACAATTACCTTGTTTCAAAGAGTTGAGAGGTGATTGGTCAAGGCTTGAATTGGGAACTGGGTAAGCAGGGGCTGGAACTTTGGTGCAGTTAGCGGATGTCATGATAGTTCTTTCGGCAGCTGATACAAAATGTGGAATGCCAACCCTGCATCTGGGTGTTTTTGTCAAGATACCATCTCTAGAAAGACTGCCACCCAAGGCTAAAGACTTCTTTCAAACGATGACGTGAATTATCCCGCACCAGGCACTAACTTGAAATTTGAATTTTTCGGAGACTGTCTAAAAGACTCCAGCTCCAAATTTGTCCTCAGGGTTTACTTTCTCATGATTGGGCATGACTGCAAGTCAGTGGAGGTTTAAAATAAGTTTTCCTTCTCTTAGATGAACTACCCTCCCGGGCTTACATATTTCATCTACTCGAAGTGTATAAGTGTATATTGGTATGAGAGAGAACTGTAGAACTGCCGACTGTAGAACCTTTGGGAGTTTTTGGTGACTGAGGTAATGATAAATTTGTATTAATCAAGGTTGTTATAATTAAGGTCAGTGTCTGGGTGATGGTACCTGTTCTCCTGGATGCTCGTGTTGTACATTTTATTTTGCTTTGTGCAAAATAGAAGCGCTGGTTTTCTGCTGGTCTTGACAAAGTCCATGAATCGAAAGTAATTTTGCATTTCATAAACTTTGATGTAGAATTCTTGTTTGTTCTTCCTGCATCTGACTTTTCGCAATTACCTCACAACAAAGAGTTGAGAGGTCTCTCCTCATCCGTTTCATGAGAAAACAAGGTTTTGAATCAGGAACAGAGTAAGCACGGGGCAGTTAGTGGACGTCACGATAGTTCTTTCGGCAGCTGATACGAAAATTTGGGATGCCAACCCTACATCTGGGTGTTTTTTGTCGAGACACCATCTCTAGAAAGACTGCTACTCAAGGCTAACGTCTTCTTTCAAGCCATGAAGTGAATTATTCTGCACTAGACACCAACTTGCATATTCGTCCAGGGATTGTAGTAATTTTATACACAAAGGTAGATTGTTCTACTTCCACATGCCATGCCTAAAGAGTTCAGTTCGAAATTCCTGAAGAAAGTCGGAGCGTACAATGGCTGAAATGTTGTGAATATAGCAATAAAAATGAGGACAACAGTCCGAATAATGTAAATAATGTAAATAATTATAATACCTCATCTCAGAGATATAGACAGCAATTATATCACTAGAAGCTAGTCACTGGATCTAACCAACGTCATTATCTACTGGGTCATGTGTCTTTGTGAATATGGCAATGAAGATGAGGATAACAGTCCGAATAATGTAAATAATATAAGTAATCATAATACCTCATCTCAGAGATATAGACAGCCATTATATCACTAGAAGCTAGTCACTGGATCTAACCAACGTCTTTATTCACTGGGCCATGTGTCCTTGTGAATATGGCAATGAAGATGAGGATAACAGTCCAAATAATGTAAATAATGTAAATAATTATAACTCATCTCAGAAACATAGACAGGTAAGTTTTTAATCAGACTGAAATCATGAAATGGCTTTGTAATTTTGGTCTAATGAGGCAGATATTAGAAACATATCTGCTGAAATAAATTTATTACCAAATTATTCGATGATGTGTTAAGTTTCTTCCTTTGATGTATATCATATTGCTCTGCATACAATACATTAAGCTCTCTTCATAGATATATGTTTTTAATATTTTCTATTAAAAGGACCTACCTGGATTATACTTTCCAATTACAGATTTGATAATATATATTATATATATATATATATATTGTCTACCAAGCTATTCATAATAACGGTGAAGCTCGTGCCGTGGCCCTAGACATCTCCAAAGCGTTTGATAGAGTTTGGCATGCCGGCATTCTTCGCAAGCTCCAGGGTTATGGTATCACAGGTCGATAGTTTGACCTAATACAATCATTCCTGTCAAACCGTGAATTGGAGGTCGTTCTCAATTGATTCATCTCCAGCTCCTATCCCACTAACGCAGGTGTTCCTCAAGGCTCCATCCTAGGCCCTACTCTGTTCCTCATATTTATAACGCCTCTAAAACAAAACTGCTCTCTATTAACCAGCACAAGGATCCATCCCCGCATCCCATTAGAATGTCTGAAGACCAACTTCTCGAGAGCTCCTCTCTGCGGCTGCTCGGTCTCAAGCTGGCCGCTGATCTGAGATGGAACAAATACATCGAGTCATTTGCATCATCCACCGCAAGGAAAGTTGGTTCCCTGTGCCGAGCCAGGAAATTTTTCTCCCCGGAATCGATCCTTAGTCTATAAATCGACCATTCGCCCTTGCATGGAGTATTGCTGCCATATATGGTCTGGAGCCCCTGCTGTTTGCCTCAGGGTTCTGGATAAGATCCAGAGACGGATATGCAATGTGATTGACCCTGATCTGTCATCTCGTCTGCAGTCGCTCTCTCACAGACGCGATGTTGCCTCGCTCTGACTTTTTTACAAATACTTTCACGGTAATTGCTCCGAGGAGCTGCTTTCGCTTGTCCCTAGGCTTCATGAATTTAAACGTCTTACGAGGCTGGCATCCCGTTCCCACCCCTTCACCGTTGAAACTGTTAGATGTAGACGTCTCTTCTACTCCAATAGCTTCATGTCTCGCACATCTCACCTGTGGAACTCCATTCCCTATTCCTGTTTCCCTGACAAATACAATGTCCAAATATTTAAGTGCAACGTCAATCGACATCTCCAGTTGCCTTGATCTATCCACTTCCCTTCTCCACATCCTTTCACCTTTCATTCCTATCTGCTCTCGCACCAAATCAGCTGTAACCACCTTGCCTTGATCGATCCACTATCTTTCTCCACATCCTCTCCTTTACCACTCCTATCTGCTCTTCCTCCAAACCTTCTATAACCCTTGCGTGCTAGTCGCCTCCAGCCTTGCTTGGGGTGATACGCTTAAAAAAAAGTATTATATATAGATATTATATATATTGTATATAGTATATATATTATATATATATATAGTATATATATTATATATATATATAGTATATATATTATATATATATATAGTATATATATTATATATATATATATAGTATATATATTATATATATATATATAGTATATATATTATATATATATATATAGTATATATATTATATATATATATAGTATATATATTATATATATATATATAGTATATATATTATATATATAGTATATATATTATATATATATATATATATATTATATATATATATATATTATATATTATATATATATATATATTATATATTATATATATATATATATTATATATATATATAGTATATATATTATATATATATATAGTATATATATTATATATATATATATAGTATATATATTATATATATATATATAGTATATATATTATATATATATATAGTATATATATTATATATATATAGTATATATATTATATATATATATAGTATATATATTATATATATATATAGTATATATATTATATATATATATAGTATATATATTATATATATATATAGTATATATATTATATATATATATAGTATATATATTAAATATATATATAGTATATATATTATATATATATATAGTATATATATTATATATATATATATATATAGTATATATATTATTTATATATATATAGTATATATATTATATATATAGCATATATATTATATATATATATAGCATATATATTATATATATATATATAGTATATATATTATTTATATATATATAGTATATATATTATATATATATATAGTATATATATTATATATATATATAGTATATATATTATATATATATATAGTATATATATTATATATATAGCATATATATTATATATATAGCATATATATTATATATATATATAGCATATATAGTATATAGTATATATTATATATATAGGATATATATTATATATATATATATAGAATATATATTATATATATAGCATATATATTATATATATATATATAGAATATATATTATATATATATAGTATATTATATTATATATATATACACCATATAGTATATATATTATATATATATAGTATATATATTACGTATATAGTATATAGTGTATATATTATATAAATATAGTATATATATTATATATATAGTATATAGTGTATATATATATTATATATATAGATATAGTATATATATTATATATATAGGATATATATTATAAATATATAGTATATATATTATAGATACAGTATATAGTATATATATAGATACAGTATATAGTATATATATAGATACAGTATATAGTATATATATAGATACAGTATATATATTATATATATATATAGTATATATATATTATAAATATATAGTATATAGTGTATATATATATATATTATATATACATAGTATATAGTATATATATATTATATATATAGTATATAGTATATATATTATATATATAGTATATAGTATATATATTATATATATAGTATATAGTATATATATTATATATATAGTATACATTATATATATTATACATATAGTATACATTATATATATTATACATATAGTATGCATTATATATATTATATATATAGTATACATTATATATATTATACATATAGTATATATATATTATATATATATAGTATATATATTATATATAGAGAGTATATAGTATATCTATATTATATGGTATATATATTATATATATAATAATATTATATATATATATATATATATATATATATAGTATATATATAGTATATATATATTATATATACTGTATATTATATATATTATATATATCTGATGTAGTGTATAGATATTGTATATATATATAGTATATAGTATAAAAAGTATATTGTATATACATAATATATAGGGAATATATATAGTATATAGTATATATATATATAGTATAGAGTACATAGAGAGGTATATAGTATATATAGTCGTATATAGTATATATATAGTATATAGTATATATATAGTATATATTATATATATGGTATAGAGTATATATTATATATAGAATATATATTATATATATGGTATATAGTATATATATATATATATATAGTATATATGTAGTATATAATATATCTATATTATATAGTATAACTGTATATAGTGTATATATGTGGTATATATATATAGTATATATATATATATATATAACATATAGTACATAGTATAATATATAAATATATATGGCAAATATATTATATATATAGTATATGTAGTATATATATATTATATATATATATAGTATACACATATAGTACATATATATAGTATATATGTATATAATATATATAGTATATATATAGTATATATATATGTATATATATATAATATATATAGTATATATGTAGTATATATACTATATATATAGTATATATATATAATATATATACTATATATATAGTATATATATATAATATATATACTATATATATTATATATATAGTATATATATATAATATATATAGTATATATAGTATATATATAGTATATATATATATAATATATATAGTATATATATATAATATATATATAGTATATATATATAATATATATAGTATATATATAATATATATAGTATATATATAATATATATAGTATATATATAATATATATGGTATATATATAATATATATAGTATATATATAATATATATAGTATATATATAATATATATATAATATATATAATATATATATAATATATATAGTATATATATAATATATATAGTATATATATAATATATATAGTATATATATAGCATATATATATAATATATATAGTATATATATATAATATATATAGCATATATATATAATATATATAGTATATATATAGTATATATAATATATATAGTATATATATATAATATATATAGTATATATATATATAATATATATACTTCATATATATATATAATATAATATATATATAGTATATATATATGTATATAATATATATACATATATATATATAATATTATATATATATGATATATATATATAATATATATAGTTCATATATATAATATATATAGTATATATATATATAATATATATAGTATATATATATATATGATATATATAGTATATATATATAATATAGAGTATATATATATAATATATATAGTATATATAATATATATAGTATATATAAGTGTATAATATATATAGTATATATATAATATATAGAGTATATATATAATATATAGAGTATATGTGTATAATATATATAGTATATATATAATATATAGAGTATATATATAATATATAGAGTATATATATGTGTATAATATATATAGTATATATATAATATATAGAGTATATATATAATATATAAAGTATATATATATATATGGAGTATATATATATAATATATATAGTATATATGTATATATATGTATATAGTATATATAATATATATAGTATATATGTATATATAATATATATAGTGCATATATATAATATATATAGTATATTGTATATACATAGATAATATATAGTATATATATATATAATATATATAGTATATATGTATATAATATATATAGTATATAGCATATACATAGATAATATATAGTATATATATATATAATATATATAGCATATATATATATAATATATATATATATATATTATCTATAGTATATATATATATATATATATATATATAGTATAAATGTATATATAGTATGTAGTAAATACATATAGTATACAATATATATATATAATGTATATAATATATACTATATAGTGTATATATATAGTATATATATATAGTATATAAATAGTATATCGTATATTTTTATAGTATATATGTAGTATATAATATATCTATATATCTCTATTATATATTATAAAACTTATAGAGTATATATTGAATATATATAGTATATATATATAGTATATATATCTATATATAGATATAACATATAGTACATATATATAGTATAATATATGAATATATATGGCATATATATAGTACATATATATATTATATATATAGTATACCTATATACATATATGTAATATATATATATATATAATGTATATAGTATATATATATATAATATATATAGTATATATAATATATATAGTATATATATATAATATATATAGTATATATATATAATATATATAGTATATATATATAATATATATAGTATATATATATAATATATATAGTATATATATATAATATATATAGTATATATATATAATATATATAGTATATATATATAATATATATAGTATATATATAATATATATAGTATATATATAGTATATATATATATAATTTATATAGTATATATATATATAATATATATAGTATATGTATAATATATATAGTATATATATATATATAAAATATATATAGAATATATATAGTATATGTATATAATATATATAGTGTATATATATAGAATATATATCGTATATATATATAATATATATAGTGTATATATATAGAATATATATAGTATATATATAGAATATATATAGTATATATATATATAATATATATAGTGTATATATATAATATATATAGTGTATATATATAGAATATATATAGTATATATATATATAATATATATAGTATATATATATATAATATATATAGTATATATATATATAATATATATAGTATATATATATATAATATATATAGTATATATATATATAATATATATAGTATATATATAATATATAGTATATATATATATATAATATATATAGTATATATATATATAATATATATAGTATATATATAATATATATAGTGTATATATATAATATATATAGTATATATATATATAGAATATATATAGTATATATATATATAATATATATAGTATATATATATATAATATATATAGTGTATATATATAATATATATAGTATATAAATATATATAATTCATATATATATATAATATATATAGTATATATAGTACATACATATAATATATATATATATAATATATATAGTTCATATATATATATAATATATATAGTATATATATATAATATATATATATATATAATATATACATTATATATATGTGTATAATATATACAGTATATATATGTGTATAATATATACAGTATATATATGTATAATATATATAGTATATATATATAATATATATAGTATATATATATAATATATATAGTATATATATATATAATATATATAGTATATATATATAATATATATAGTATATATATATATAATATATATAGTATATATATATAATATATATAGTATATATATATAATATATATAGTATATATATATAATATATATAGTATATATATATAATATATATAGTATATATATGTAATATACATAGTATATATA
>OZ038515.1:37788497-37848497 GCA_964036315.1 Acanthosepion esculentum | reverse complement strand
ATCAGTAATGCTTGCATTCATTCCTGACCACTGACAATCCCTTTCTTCCTGATTTTCAATGCATTTTTATAGTAAAATCATTGGCAATGCATTTACATTATAGATACAATAGCCCTATTCCATCTGTAATACTAGAGGTACATCAGCGGGCTGCAATAATGTTTTCATTGATGTAAATATATATGTGCAGGAGGGAGAGGGAAATATTTAATGCAATAGTCAATTATAATTAAGTACCGAAAGGGAATCTGATAGTTAGATAAATAGACAAAGTTATTCACGGCCTTCAAACATTTAATGGGATTTCTTTGTGTATCAAATTCAACAGCTGCTTCTTCTGAAGCAAGAGATGAAAAAACTGAGCATCAAATTGCTTTATATTAAAACAACGATAAGCAAAACCTTTCTGAATAGGTAAGATCCACTTGAAAATAACACATCTATTCCAAGCTGATGATGCTGTCAGAATAAATGCAGAAAGTTCCACCAAGTCTGATTCAGCCCAGGACAGGTGACTTTGTTGAAAAGACTCCCACGTAGGTGCTTCCTAAACTGAAGTAAAACAGCATTCACCATAAAAAATTCAATTTCAAATAGTTGCCACAAACTATTTTCACTAGTTGTACTAGTAGTAGTAATATTATCTGCAATTTTCATTAGATCAAGCATTGTCAAGCATTCTTCATTTTTCACTAGGATTTCTTTCATCTTCATTTCAATTGCTTTATTTCCACTAGTAGTATTAGTAGTAGTAATATTACCTGCAATTTTCATTAGATCAAGCATTGTCAAGCCTTCTTCATTTTTCACTAGCATTTCTTTCATCTTCATTTCAATTGCTTTATTTCCACTAGTAGTATTAGTAGTAGTAATATTACCTGCAATTTTCATTAGATCAAGCATTGTCAAGCATTCTTCATTTTTCACTAGGATTTCTTTCATCTTCATTTCAATTGCTTTATTTCCACTAGTAGTATTAGTAGTAGTAATATTACCTGCAATTTTCATTAGATCAAGCATTGTCAAGCATTCTTCATTTTTCACTAGCATTTCTTTCATCTTCATTTCAATTGCTTTATTTCCACTAGTAGTATTAGTAGTAGTAATATTATCTGCAATTTTCATTAGATCAAGCATTGTCAAGCATTCTTCATTTTTCACTAGGATTTCTTTCATCTTCATTTCAATTGCTTTATTTCCACTAGTAGTATTAGTAGTAGTAATATTATCTGCAATTTTCATTAGATCAAGCATTGTCAAGCCTTCTTCATTTTTCACTAGGATTTCTTTCATCTTCATTTCAATTGCTTTATTTCCACTAGTAGTATTAGTAGTAGTAATATTATCTGCAATTTTCATTAGATCAAGCATTGTCAAGCATTCTTCATTTTTCACTAGCATTTCTTTCATCTTCATTTCAATTGCTTTATTTCCACTAGTAGTATTAGTAGTAGTAATATTATCTGCAATTTTCATTAGATCAAGCATTGTCAAGCATTCTTCATTTTTCACTAGGATTTCTTTCATCTTCATTTCAATTGCTTTATTTCCACTAGTAGTATTAGTAGTAGTAATATTATCTGCAATTTTCATTAGATCAAGCATTGTCAAGCATTCTTCATTTTTCACTAGCATTTCTTTCATCTTCATTTCAATTGCTTTATTTCCACTAGTAGTATTAGTAGTAGTAATATTATCTGCAATTTTCATTAGATCAAGCATTGTCAAGCATTCTTCATTTTTCACTAGGATTTCTTTCATCTTCATTTCAATTGCTTTATTTCCACTAGTAGTATTAGTAGTAGTAATATTACCTGCAATTTTCATTAGATCAAGCATTGTCAAGCATTCTTCATTTTTCACTAGGATTTCTTTCATCTTCATTTCAATTGCTTTATTTCCACTAGTAGTATTAGTAGTAGTAATATTATCTGCAATTTTCATTAGATCAAGCATTGTCAAGCATTCTTCATTTTTCACTAGCATTTCTTTCATCTTCATTTCAATTGCTTTATTTCCACTAGTAGTATTAGTAGTAGTAATATTATCTGCAATTTTCATTAGATCAAGCATTGTCAAGCATTCTTCATTTTTCACTAGGATTTCTTTCATCTTCATTTCAATTGCTTTATTTCCACTAGTAGTATTAGTAGTAGTAATATTACCTGCAATTTTCATTAGATCAAGCATTGTCAAGCATTCTTCATTTTTCACTAGGATTTCTTTCATCTTCATTTCAATTGCTTTATTTCCACTAGTAGTATTAGTAGTAGTAATATTACCTGCAATTTTCATTAGATCAAGCATTGTCAAGCATTCTTCATTTTTCACTAGGATTTCTTTCATCTTCATTTCAATTGCTTTATTTCCACTAGTAGTATTAGTAGTAGTAATATTATCTGCAATTTTCATTAGATCGATTTTCTTTCCGCTTCATTTAAATTGTTCTATTTGCACAATTATTTAATAATTTTTGAATGACGGTGGGGCGCACAGTGAGTATCAGTCTCTCTACTCTTGCAATGTCCTGTCAGACCAGCTCATTTACTATTGCTCTATTACAGTCTCCCTGTGTATATATTTACTCACCTTAGTAAGGGGTGCCATGTGAGGCCCAACTTCTTTAGCAATGCTTAGGTTGATTGTCTTCTTAATAATTGCTCAGTAGTTGGCATTGTCTGAAAGTATTTAGTGTCATCTCAAACAAGGCCACCGAGGAGCATCTATTTGCTCCGCAATCTTAAAAATGGGATGTAAGACATTAGGGAATTTTCTCTCCGTAACAAATGGCCTGACTAATATATATATATATATATATATATATATATATACACACACAGACACATACACACACACATACATACATACATACTCACATATCAGGTGTAACAGCGAAATTGTCCAAATCATGTAACAGCCAAATTTTCTAATTGTTAGATTAAGCTTTGAATCTTTGTATATTAGAAATGATTAAAGGTATCTTACTGGAATTCTTCAAGGTTTTTATAGCATTATTGGATGCTACTTTGAACAATAAGAATGCATTTCAGTGAAGATTGAATGATGATCTCTCTTCCTGTTGCGACCTCCTGATCTAGTTTTCCTCTCTATTGTCCCCTCTCTTTAAAACTTATTCGGCCTTCATTTGATGGTTCTTGAATGGACTTTGAAGATGAAAGCCAGAGTATGAATGGTAGTGCCATTACTGAAGATCTGAATGATCTTTTTCCTCTCACCATTGGTCAGTTTGTAATGAACTCAAGAATAAAAGCATAAAGGAACTCAAGGAAAGAAAAGGAACTTCAGAATAAAAATTAATGAAACCAAAAAAAAAGAATAAATACAAAATGAAATGAATAAAAGAACACAAAAGTAATCAATATATGAATAAATGTAAAAGAATAAATGATCAGAAGAATAAAGGAATAAATGATCAGAAGAATAAAGGAATAAATGAACACAAGAATAAAAGAATAAATGATCAGAAGAATAAAGGAATAAATGAACACAAGAATAAAAGAATATATGATCAGAAAAATAAAGGAATAAATGAACACAAAAAATAAAAGAATAAATGATCAGAAGAATAAAAGAATAAATGAACACAAGAATAAAAGAATAAATGAACACAAGAATAAAAGAATAAATGATCAGAAGAATAAAGGAATAAATGAACACAAGAATAAAAGAATAAATGATCAGAAGAATAAAGGAATAAATGAACACAAGAATAAAAGAATATATGATCAGAAAAATAAAGGAATAAATGAACACAAAAAATAAAAGAATAAATGATCAGAAGAATAAAAGAATAAATGAACACAAGAATAAAAGAATAAATGAACACAAGAATAAAAGAATAAATGATCAGAAGAATAAAGGAATAAATGAACACAAGAATAAAAGAATAAATGATCAGAAGAATAAAAGAATAAATGAACACAAGAATAAAAGAATAAATGAACACAAGTATAAAGGAATAACCAACAAGCCTGATTTTCCATAACATTGGTGAAAATCATGAGACCAATTTCATTCTTCCATCCATAATGCAAATGATCTTTGTTTCTCAAAGAATGATTGAAAAATGAATAAAAATAAAATCGCTTTTCTCATTTTTCTTAAATATTCTCCTGCTTTTTTAATGTGATAAATTACGAAACTAATGCAGATTTTTTAAAAAATGTCATCATTTTATAAATGAATGCTGGAAAATTTGGGGCCTTAGCCAAGAAAGAATGAAAGCCTAATATTAAAATTATTTGGTCTGATTTTGGGAGAACATTTTGGCAGTTCCTGGTATAAGATAATTCTAGATATAATAACTTTACTCTGTCACTAATGTTTGTCATAACTATTTGAAAACAGAGCCTTATTTGGAGTTTCAGTGCCAAGATGGAGCAATTTTTACATGCCCTCACTTGGAACACAAAAAAATGGATGTAAAATCACAGAACACAGCAAACTATCATAGAAATCGCTGTAGTGACCGTAAAGTTAGTAGCAGCAGCAGCTCTAAATAAAACTTAGCAGCAGCAGCAGCTCTAAATAAAACTTAGCAGCAGCAGATCTAAATAAAAGTTTAGCAGCAGCAGCAACTCTAAATAAAACTTAGCAGCAGCAGCAACTCTAAATAAAATTTAGCAGCAGCAGCAACTCTAAATAAAACTTGGCAGCAGCAGCAACTCTAAATAAAACTTGGCAGCAGCAGCAACTCTAAATAAAACTTGGCAGTAGCAACAGCTCTAAATAGAACTTGGTAGCAGCAGCAACTCTAAATAAAAGTTTAGCAGCAGCAGCAACTCTAAATAAAACTTAGCAGCAGCAGCAACTCTAAATAAAACTTAGCAGCAGCAGCAACTCTAAATAAAACTTGGCAGCAGCAGCAACTCTAAATAAAACTTGGCAGCAGCAGCAACTCTAAATAAAACTTGGCAGTAGCAACAGCTCTAAATAAAACTTGGTAGCAGCAGCAACTCTAAATAAAAGTTTAGCAGCAGCAGCAACTCTAAATAAAACTTAGCAGCAGCAGCAACTCTAAATAAAACTTAGCAGCAGCAGCAACTCTAAATAAAACTTAGCAGTAGCAACAACTCTAAATAAAACTTAGCGGCAGCAGCAACTCTAAATAAAACTTAGCAGCAGCCACAACTCTAATTAAAACTTAGCAGCAGCCACAACTCTAAATAAAACTTAGCAGCAGCAACTCTAAATAAAACTTAGCAGCAGCAACTCTAAATAAAACTTAGCAGCAGCAACTCTAAATAAAACTTAGCAGCAGCAGCAGCTCTAAATAAAACTTAGCAGCAGCAGCAACTCTAAATAAAACTTAGAAGCAGCAGCTCTTGAATATAAAACATGTGAATCCTAAAGTAACTTCTTTCTTCTGGGTTGTCTCTTTCGAATTACTGACATGAATTTCCCATGCTGAGACTTGTGGAAAAATAAGTGAAATTACCAGTGGATTTCCAGTTCATATGTGGGAGGTGGAGTGTTTGCCATAGCTTGTTTTTCAAGCAAGGCCACTCTGAGCACTGGTTTTTGTAATCTTTTTACTGGAAAGGGTGAGATACGCACGTCTGCCACCTTGTTACTTAAGGCTTGCCTTCATTCTCTTCTCATCATTTTTTTTTTTTTGTGAGGGGGACTTTATGAGAACAGAGCGATTCTCTTCTTCTCTCATTATTAATTGATCCCTGACTGAATTTTAGATCGTGAGACTAGGCAGTGTTTTGCAACACTTACTGTTACAGGTTTACTGGCTTTTGATCTACCCTTTGAGTTGAAAGAAATTTTTGCCATACTACAAGGGCTACAAATGCCTCACAATAGAACACACCAACAAAGTAAGTTCCCACAATAACATATTAATGAACATTCTGTTGTGTAAATAATTTACGTCTAACAAAAGAAACTCTTGTTTTAAACTTTGCTTTTGTTAATTTTGTTCTAATAAATGTTATCTTTGCATTATAAATCATTTGGTCTGTTATTTTATGTATCTACTTTTTACACCACCATTATTTCATGTGCTTTAAAATGTTCCCATAAGAAACCTTACACATTTAATTATTGAAGTAGTTAATCACCAAACCGCCATTGAACAGCCCAGATGAGCACAAAATGCAAGAAACAACCTGATTGGCTGGTACGATAACCAGCCAGCTAATCTCAAGGCTTGTATTATCAGGGCGACAGATCATCCCAGTTGTCTTCTTTGTCATTCAACTTTTTGGCCAATATATTAGCACTGTTGTCTCTCCGTGTTAATACCTAAACAGTGACAGCTTACAATCGCATCATGTTGAAACCCTGGTTCCCATATGATCACCAAAGTTAAGAAGCATCAAGCCTGGTTAGTACCTAGACGAGTGACTGCTTGAGAATACCAGGTGCAGATGGTGTAATGGATAATGGCTCAGAATTGTTAACTGGAGAGCCGAGTTCCAATTCCAATTAAGTTTGGTTATTCACTTATGTACAAATACCCTTGGAAAAGGTATGAATCCGCCTCTTCTCCCCACAGCTATGGGTTAATTAGTAAGACATGTATCGCTAAATCATTATTATCTCAAAAAATAATAATAATAAAATTCTTACAGTCTAAAAATATTTTCTGACTTTAAATAATCTACAAAGTCGTAGAAAACTAACGAACCAACCAACCACCTGACCATTGAGAATCCCTTTCTTTCTGTTCAATAGAATTTGATATAGAAGTATTTAGCAAACTTATTCCACAGACTATTACTTTCATAAGGAGTTAAATCTACAGTGCGGTACAAAATCAAATGGTGTGAGGTAAGATGACTATGTAGCGCCAATTGTCCGGGCAGGTCTTAAAGGCCAGTATTTGAAATCAATTTTTTTTAAAAATCTGAGAGTGAACAATTCTGGAATGGTGTCGGTAGAGGAGGAACATGCAACCATCATAGCCACCAAGCATGCTTCTTTTATGAAATCTAATTCTGTGCATCATAAGACCAAATAGTAGGCTGGAGAAAGACTGTGTTGCGCCAGCATTCAAACAGAAGAAAGGGGCAATTTTTTTTTGTACCAGATTAAACCATGATTAAATATCAATAGCATTTTAAGCAGATATTTATTAAACATAATTCAGTAGAACAAAACGAAGATTATGTTGTGCCAGATTTAAACAAGTAGAAAACTACTTTTGTACCAGCTAGGAGTCAATAGGTGTAGATATCGTCCGGTTCACACTCCTCCCTGGTCTTTTGAACAGGAGTAGAAGTCTATCCCTTGTTCCCTGTTTAGGATTGGGTTTCTGGTTCCTTCTAAAGTCTTGTCATTCTCTTTCCCTCCTAGTAGCTTCGTGCGTCTTAGTGGCATTATCACCTTGCTTGGGGTGAATTAAATAAAAAACGAAAATAGGTTTGCCTATCATACGGTTCACACTCCTCCCTGGGATTTTGAACAAGAGTAGAGGTCTCCTAGTTAAAATTGGGTTTCCAGTTCCTTCTAAAGACTTCTCATTCTCTTTCACTCCCAGTAGCTCATTGCGTCTTAGTGGCATTATCGCCTTGCTTCGGGTGAATTGATTAAAAAATAAAGATTAAGCCACGATGAAATATAGGTAATATTTAAAGCAGATATTTAAACCTAACTCAATACGACAAAAAACAAAATGTAAGATAGAAGGGTGATTGTGTTGCGTCAGAATTCCACATGAAAAAAAAGGCCTTTCATACCCGATTAAGTCATGCTTCAATATTTAATGACGGAAGATTGTGTTGCGTCAGAATTCCAGACGTAAGAAAGGCCTTATGCAACCGATTATGCAATCATGTTTAAAGTAGAAACCTATTTAGAATAAATTCAAAAACTTCCGACTTACTGTCCACCTAATATATATATATATATATATATATATATATATATATATATATATATATATATATATATATATAATGCCCTGTGCCCGAGAACATGTCTTTCGCGGATCGGGTTGGTATCTCATTTAGCAGCCCACAGAAGATGGACGGAGATGGATGAACAGCGTAGTCATCAGCAATGACTAACAGCCTAATATATATATATAATTAATATTTGGTCTGTTGTTACATTGAGCTCTCCGGATTACATCCTCCCTGGAGTTATCCATACGAATTACCAAACACATCTTTATATATATATATATATATATATATATATATATATATATATATATATATATATATATATTAGGCTGTCCGTCATTGCTGACGTCATTATATATATATATATATATATATATATGAAGAAATATATATATATATGAAGAAATATAGTCTTAAAGTGTGCTATATTTATGGGATAAAGTGCTCAATATCAGAGATAGAGCGTGTGTAAATATAAAAGTGAACATAGAAGTCAACACTTAGAGGCGACAGTCTGTTTCATGCTAAATGCAATCGTCGTGCCACGACGATTGCACCTAGCATGAAACAGACTGTCGCCTCCTATGTTCACTTTTATATTTATATATATATATATATATATATATATATATATATATACATATATATATATATATATATTAGGCTGTCCTTCATTATATATATATATATATATATATATATATATATATATATGTATGTATGTAAAGATGTGTTTGGTAATTCGTACGGATAACTCTAGGGAGGATGTAATTCGGCAAATATTAATTATATATATATATATATATATATATATATATATATATATATATATATATATATATATATATATATATATATATATATTCTTTTCATATCGTCTGATAAGCTTAATAACATTACCATTAAAAGATGAAAGAAAATCACCATATTGATACATATTTTTTAATCCTTCCTAAGCTTTCGGCTTACATAAGCCATTATCAAAGATGACAATTACATTACAATATATTAATATTGCATGGGAGATTTCCAAGCAACGACAAACTCGTGCATACAAGACGCTGGAAACGTACCTCAGTTCATGACATCACACATGAACACGGGAGAATAAAAACGAGAAGTATTAAGTATGGAAGCCGTTGGTATAAACCAATGGCTTCTGTTATCAATTATAAGCACTTAAGAATGTTTGTGGAGATTCCATAGTTTATTTTGTTCAGGTTAGGTTTCCACTGTTTTATGTATATAGCTTCAAGAATTTTTAGTTTTTGTTTATTGTTTTCATGTTTAAGTATAGTTGTGTTTTCAACGAGGATTTTCCGGAATTGTGTATGCGGCCAGGCATGTTGTTTTAAATGCCTAAAAATGTTAGAGTTATCATTTAAATGTAGTGTCAAGCGTCGTGAAAGCGAGTTTGTGGTGTGTCCAACATAAATATTATTTAATCCGTTGGAGATACAATCTCCCAGAATACACTTGAATTTGTAAACTATGTTGTTTTTTTTTTTGCAAATCGCTAACCGGGGGAGAAGAATCATTGCGAATAATTGAGTTGGATATACTAGATTTAGTGTAGTATATGATTAACTTTATTTTTTGCTAGGATCTGTTGTAGATATATTAGTATTTACTATTTTTTTAGTATATTTTCATCTTGTTTGTAATTAGTATGCATTTGATTACGATATAGGAGATTAATGTGTTTGGAATTAGTTGAAGCAGTATTATGTTCTGTTTGCTTAGTATTGAGACTTCTAAGAAAGCATCTTATTTGTTCATCAACTATATAGTTTGGAAAGCTATTATTAATAAGTGTTTGTTTTATATTCTTTTTTATTGCTATTTTGTAGTAATATGGACATTCGCTCTTGGAGTTAAGTGTACGTGAATTTATGCTGGTAGGTTTTTTGTATGGCGAAATAGTAAATTTGTTATTATTTGTGTTTATCAATATGTCAAGGAAGGGAATTTTATTATTAGTATTGAGTTCATACGTGAATTTAAGGACAATTATTTTGGAAACGTTTTTGATGTTGAAGTATTTCATGAGTTTTAGTATAAGTATGTTACTTCACTAAATTAAACTGAATAACTTTTCATTCATAGTAGTGGAGTTCTAATCTATTCGTGCCCTCTTTTCCACCCTCAAGCTGTTGGACCACAAAAGAGGTTGACTTCAAACAAAATGAAAAGGTTAATATTAACGTCAATACTAGCAGAACAGTGTAATTTCTCTGCTCTGATTTTTTTCCTCTCCAAAACTTAGAAAAGTAGGGGGGCAACCGAACGGCCAGCCAAAATTCGGGGGGGGGGGACACCCCTCCCGGTAGAATCGCCACTGGTGAGTACCCAGTTAACTTCCAGCAAGATGGAGCTCATCAAGTTCAGTTTCCGGATGCTTGGATGGATCGGCGTGTTCCTGTGATCTCTCCCCCTTGATTTCTATCTTTAGGGGCACTTGAAGGCCATAGTGTATCAGGTGAAGATACGAGACATAAATCATCTCAAGAAACGTATCACTAACGCCATTACAAGGATAACTTCAACTGTGCGTGTTCATCAACAGTGGGAAATACGTATTAATATGTATTTTCAATATCATATAGAGTACATTAAACCAGTTATGTGCCATACGTGATACACGCTTAGGCGATCATGTATCTTTCGATACATTGCTAACGAGGCAGATTTTTCCTGCAGTAGGTTGCCATTTCTTTCTGCAGTAGACCAGTTGCTATCCAAGGCTATAGAATCCGGTCTGTTCTGCTATTTACCCATAGCTTAATGGTTAGAAAGATTGTCTCGCTCGATCTATTACGACTGAGTAGTGAGTTCGATCATCACTGGGTGCTCTATAAATTCGGCCTTGTGCCACGTTATAGCTACGCTTGGAAAATAACATGAATAGAGCACTTCGGTTGGTTGACGTTTGTTTACATTTGTAAAGACAATACGTTAGATTTAGCCGACTCATTCTGTCGAGTGAGGATAGCGCAGTTGTAGATACTCTGACTGACACCAAATCGGTTGGGTTTCAATCAGGGCTTGAGGCATTCGGGTGTCTAGAGGCGCCGAAGAGCTGTGATACAGCGAAACACTTCTGTCTGCGAATGGCATATATATATATATATATATATATATATATATATATATATATATATATATATATATATAGTAAACAGAGATTGTATATATAGAGAGATAGAAAACAGGCAGAGATTGTGCGTGTATATATATTTTATATATGCGCGGTGCTTATTGGAAAGCGCTCAATATCAGTGATAGAACTAACATATTTACTTTAATGGATATGAGTTTGTGACCCTGGGTTTCACGCTTTTGTGATCCTCAGACAAACTCTTATCCATTCAAATAATATATATGTATAGAGAGAGAGAGAGAGAGAGAAAGAAAATGGACTGAGATTTTGTATGTGTGTGTGTGTGTAAGTGAACACTTGATGAGGAAAGAGAGCTTAGAAAATTTGACACTCACAGGACATTGAAGACAAGAGGAACAGAGTTTGGTGTAAATGGATGGCAGCACAAGGATTAGTGGAGATAGCGGAAAGACAAGATTTACTAAGAACAAGAAATTGTGGAGAGCCATGATCGCCCACGTCTTAGACACGGCACATAGAAGAAGAAGAAGAAGAAGAAGAAGAAGAAGATTGTGTAAATGGTTGGCAGAACAGGGATTTGAGATAGCAAAAATACAACAGTTGCTAAGAGCTACAAAGGACAGGAAATTGTGGAGAGCCATGATCGCCAACGTGCTAAAGGGACACGGCACGTGGAAGAAGCATCTACGAGGTTAGTCACCTAACCATTTTTGGTTTTTACTCATGTCGAAAAGATTCAACTCGTAATGCTAGGAAGAACAGTTTCCGAAGAAAAATGAAAAAATTGAAAACCAGCAGAGCCGGTGAAAGTGCCTCGTGCCCCACCCACAAATCTATGATACGCCCCCACCCAATCTATGATACGGGGGCCCCCTACTCTACTACATCTCAATTTCCATTAGGCAGTATTCATAAAATAAAATTTTATTGTAACCTAATTATTTACAATGAATCATTCATATGCAATGTAGGTGAACAATTCATCTAGAAAAATTGGAAATAAATACAATGTATATAAAGAGATGCCATAACAGATTATTCCAGGCGGTGTAATGGTTAGCAAGCGTGTCTCGCTAGAACAATTACGACAGAGTGGTGAGTTCGATTCTCACTGGGTACCCCATACTTTCAGCCTTGTGCCACATCTAAGCTACGTCTGGAAAATGTCTTATTCCATTCTTAAATAAATCAACGATGTTTTGCGGTAGTTTTCAACATTAAACTTGAATTGTTTTTCTTTTTTAAAAGTTGAATAATTTTAAATGGATAAAAAAAAGTGAATATTAGAGTGTGTATGTTTTTAATTTTTTTTTAGACTCAACATGAGCAAATAAAATTAAAAACATTCCCGAATTTGGACGGAAAAAAAAATCCCAGAATGACGTCAAAATCCGCGAAAATTGTTCATCCTTTTTAATAGTCAGTCAGCGTTTAGTTTACTGGAACCGGTATAATAAATGTAGGTAAAAAAAAACAAAAAAAAATGTTGATAAGATAACGAGGGTCTCAAAGCACTGCCCGGTCGGGAGTATTACGCACCGGACCAGAAAACCAGTATCGTGGAAGACACGGACAAAATTGTCAATTCTAAATACAAGCAAAGAATTTTCGTTGTGAAGTAAAAATAAAACAAAAAAAAGAAAAACAAGAAGAAATTCCCATTGATACAAACACTTCAAAGAGTTTAACTAAAAAAAAGAAAAAAGAAAAAAGAAAAAAAAATATGGCAGTCCTAAGCAAGTTAAGTTAACACATCCGGCTGAGCTGTTTTAGCAACGTGAGGATACTTTTTTTTTCTATTTTTTTTTTTTTACCTTCGAGTTTTTTTAGTAATTCTTACGAATCTGCAGGCGGGAAACATTCTTACCTTGTAATGGTGTTTCAGTTTATCCATTGATTTTTAGAAGTCCGCTATCTCCGTTTTCGTGTCTGATGGGGGTCAGGCGAATTCTCTTCTTGTTCATCCCTTCTTCCAAACTTGCCACGTTATTTGCTTTATTTTCGACGAAAATAATTCGCAACTATTGTTGCTAAAAGTTTGCTTTGACGAGTAGGCAAAGCAAACATTCGTCCTTTCCTCTCTGTGTATTTCTTTCACTCTGTTTTTTCTCCCTCTCTATCTATCTCTCTATATATATTAATCTCGCCATTCCACTCACAACCCCCGTTCTTATCTCTGGTACTAGACAATATCCTCCCTCACGTCGACTACTCGTAGAGAACTATAAGCAAAACTTTTTATGCAAACACCAGGGCACGTATTCTCGCTTTTCCAGTAAAGACGTTGTTTCGCGGTTTAGTCAGAACGATAAAAAATACTTGTTTTAAGTTCGTGTAAGTGGTGATCGCCTATGTCCTGAAGAAACACGGCGTATAGTGCTTTAATAAGCGTGGCTTAGATGTGGCACAAGGCCAATAAAGTATTGGACGCACAGTGAGAGTCGAACTCACTATTCAGTCGTAATTGATCTGGTGAGCCCAGCTTGCTAACCATTTACCCCAGTCGAAGTATCCAAAAGTTATTTTCCAAGCGTAGCTATAATGTGACACAAGGCCGAATTTATGGAGCACCCAGTGATGATCGAAGTCACTACTCAATCGTAATAGATCGAGCGAGACAATCTTGCTAACCATTGGCATTACACCACGTCGAAATGCCCAAAAATGATTTTATAAGCGAATTGTAGATGTGGCACAAGGCCGAATTTATGGAGCTCCTACTGAGTGTCGAACTCACTACTCAATCGTAATAGATCGAGCGAGACAATCTTGCTAACCATTGGCATTACACCACGTCGAAATGCCCAAAAATGATTTTATAAGCGAATTGTAGATGTGGCACAAGGCCGAATTTATGGAGCTCCTACTGAGTGTCGAACTCACTACTCAGTCGTAACTGATTTAGAGAGAGAAACTTTCTAGCCATTACACTACACCGAAGTGCCCAAAAATGATTTTCTAAGTGTAGTTGTGGCACAAGGCAGAAAGTATGGAGTACCCAGCGAGGATCGAACTCATCAGTCAGTTGTAAGTGATCTAGCGAGACAAGCTTATTGACCATTACACCAAGAAGTCGAAGCTCACAGAGACACGGCATATAGCAGAAGAAAAGTTTAAAATCCTTGACCATCTATGCCGAAAGAAATTAGTCAAACTGACAATAACCTTGAAAAATTCACCTTTTTCCTATTTGAATTTCTTGAGGAATCCTAATTCTTAATTTCTCAGAATTGCAAGTTCTGCGACTAAAAAAAAATCCATGCAAATTCCTATGTCGCATCGTTAAATATTTGAGCTTAGCAACTTTAACAAAATATTGCAATACAATTATAAATACAAATTATTGAAAGTAAGAAGTTACAAAAAAAAAGATTCAAAATTGATAAAAAAAATCCATTTGACTGAAGCAGACGTTAAACTCGTGGGAGAGTTATCTTCTTCTTCTGTTGTAGTTATTGATACTCTACTACTACTACGCATCTTCTTTTTCTTCCTCCTTTTGTTGTTGTTACTTGACTGAAGCAGACGTTAAATTCGTTGGAGAGTTATCTTCCTTTTCTTCTTCTTCTTCTTCTTTTTCTTCTTCTTCTTCTTTTTCTTCTTATTATTATTTTATATACTAATGTTCACTCAATACAAGCTTCAAGTGTCACTCAAGGTAGAGAGTTACTATGTGGCATTGTATTAGCGTAAGAAGTGAAGTTAGTGGGTATATGCTGGAAATACAACGGTTAACCCTAGACTTGAAGAGGTCGAGATTGTAGTGACTGGGAAAACATCCTGCCAGGAGTCTGTTCCACAAAGCAACAGTTCTTGGAAAGAAGCTGTCCAAATGGAACTTACTTCTTACTAATGGAATACGATGGGAATGAAGATGATTCGTCTTTGTGTACGCGGCATGACAGGTTCCAGTTGCAACGGTCAGGGTTGGTGGAATCAAGCAATGTTGCCCATCAGAACACATGCTATAGAAATAGCGATAGAATTGCAAGAAGCTCGCAACATCTGTGGGAAAGTCTGTGGGAAAGTTGTTGTCGGGTGAGAAATATTTCATCACCCACAAGGTCGCGTAGAAGCTTTTTGAACTCAAGACAAACAATTGACAGCTCCAGCCCAGATATGACAGCATTTTTTTTTATCTGATCGGGTTCTTTTAAGGATAAAGTACAGCGGGGGTGGGGGGGTCAGTTACTTACTGGAGCGGTACAATGAATTATTATTATTGTTATTATTATTACTATTATTATTATTATTATTTGTGTATGTTATGTTTCCTGCTTTGTATCCTGTAGAGTTGGGTTCGAACTATGGTCCTTATGCCCTATAGGAGAATTGCCATTTAATTGATAGCACTTTTCTTAGCATAAGGGATGTTCCTAGTAGGGCAATCTTCTGGGCAACTTGTACGTTGATGTTAGCTGGGAGACTGTTAGTAAAATTGTCCATTCCTTTTCTCACGAGGCCCAGTGCTCCGATTACTATTGGTTCAGTCTCAGTCTTCCTTGTATTTGGACAATTTCCCAGTAATTTTCATGGAGGTGTTTCTCTCAGATGGTAATGCTATGTCAATAGGCATACACTTCCTGAATGTCTTTTTTTATGATAATATCAGGTCTGTTAGCTTTTATTTCCCTGTCAGTTTGAATTGGCCTGTCCCTGAGGATAGTTACATCTTTATTTTGGGTAACTGTGTCTGGTTGGGGCTCATACCATTCATTATTATCACCATCAACCTTTCATTTCTGCTCTATTCTCATATTGCATCATCGCCGATCTAACTCCGAACTACCACTAGTCAGGATGAACGGATGTCCCCACGGGGTGGCACCATGCCTTAGAGACTGGTGGACCTCAAACGCGCACCTGACCTCAAATGGAACTCGTAAATACAATCCGTTGCTAAGGATACAGGTAAAATGGTCGGCTCTCTGTACTGCTCCAGTAAGTACCTGATTACTTTTGCTATCCTCTACCTTTACAAGAGCCAGAAGTACTGTTGTCATATTTGGGCGGGAGCTGCGTAGGCCGCACTCTCCAGCCTTGAAAGCGTATTCGAGCCTTTGTGGATGACGATTTATTCTCCACCCTCCACCTTATCTCCCACAGGCGGGATGTGGCAAGTCTTGCGCTGATCTATCGCTACTTCCATGAAAAGTGTCCGGGCAAACTATATTCCTAGGTCTAACTTTCACGGCTAGGACACGCCATGCCACTTACATTGTAGCAAACTACCCCCCCCCGTATTCCATCGGTGAGAAGTAAGTACCTCTCGAAGATCTTCTTCCCGTGAACCACTGAGCTGTGGAACAGACTCCCAAGAGGATGTTTCCTCGGTCATTACAATCTTAATCTGTTCAAGGCTATGGTTAACCCTTATCTTTCCCCACATATCCGCATAAATTGTGCTGCTTACGCTGTAACCCTCTACCTTGAGTGGATCCGGGCCTTATACAGGGTGAATCTCACTGTTTAAAAAAATCCTCCATTTAAACTTCAAAACTGCTTGTTTTATTTTGTTTTGTTTGTTTTTTTTTAAATCAAGTTCAATGAAATAAACTAAAAGTTCTTCAAAATAAAAAAAAATCCTACTCAAAAGAAAAAATGTTTTGCACATTAATTTTACATAAATGCATAGTGAGTTCTCACTGAATGCTCCATACTTTCGTCCTTGTGCCATATCTAAGCTACGCTTAGAAAATCATTTAGAACACTTCGAAGTGGTGTAATGGTTAGCAAGCTTGTCTGGTTGTATCAATTACAACTGAATAGTGAGTTCGGTTCTCACTGAGTGCCCTATATTATCCGAACAAATTGCCTCCTAAAGTAAACACTACCTTAAGTGGCTCCCGTGCCTTGTAAAGGGTGAACCTTACTGTAAAAAAAAATCATTCCGGGTTCCAACCAGAAACTTTCGGTCAGAAATGACATTTCCCACTGAATATTTTTGGGGAAATAACAATTAAATAAATAAAAATAAAACAACCTAAGATCACACGTTCACATCTTCGTAAGGTGTGAGCTGTACTTGTGAGAACATTTTTTTTTGTATTTCTTTAAAGCATGGTCTACCTGGGATCCCTTGAATGAGTCTATCAAAACCTATTCCAATCAAACCGAGGGCACCAACTACAACTGGAATTATTGATGTCCTCGTGTGCCACATTTCAACTTTAAGATCCTTGCACACTATTGACATGTCAGTTATTAGTTATCTCCTGTTAATTCCCCTCTCCAAGTTATCCACTGCCATAACCAAATATTGAACTCACATTCTTTGGGTCCTGTCACTGGATCTAACTAACGCCTTTATCCACTGTGCTATGTGTCCTCGAGTTCAATACTTGATTAAGGCGGTGGAGAACTTGGAGAGGGGAATTAACAAGAGATAACTGATAACTGACATCAATTAGACATGGCATGTGGAACTAGAACAGTCTACTCCAGCGAGCGAAATAAAGGGTTCAGTTCGACATTCCAACCACCTGAAGAAGGCCGGAGCATACAATGGCCGAAACGTTGTGATAAATATGGCAACAAAGATGAGGATGATAGTCCGAACAATGTAAATAGTGTACATAATACCTCATCTCAGAAATATAGACAGATACTGAAGATCCTTGTATTTTGATAGTATTTTTTCAAGATCTTCAGAGATACATTACCGTCTGCAGGAACTGTCATCTCAATGAGAAAGCACGTTCTGTTTTTGTTGTATTTGATCATTATATTTGGCCGATTGGCCTTATATCTTCTTTTTTTTTCTTCTTCTGAAAACTCAGTGTCTCTGATATATCGTTTTCTTTTGTCTTTCCTCGCAATCTAAACGGAGCGGTCCGTTATTTATCTGAGGTAATGGCAGGAAGTCATGCACGCGTTAACTAACTTAATATCCTACCAAAACTGAACAGAAGGATGCACAAGCAAAGCGTGTGTAAATGGATAACAGAACAGTAACTGGGGGAGGGAATAAGAAGAAACACTTTAATGAGAGCATCTCTTTTTACTTTTGTTTTTTTAACTAAAACGTTCACTCAGTACAAGATTCAAGATCCTTGAAACTGACTTTTCCTCGACTGGCCTGAATATTCAAGAAAAGCGCATCAGCGTCGGATTTAACGACTGTTTCTCTTGCACAGGGGGAAATATTTTTTTCTTTAAGTTTTCTCGAATATTCAGGCCAGTAGACGAAAATCAAATACTGTTTAAAAAAAAAACGGAATATCTACTCAAATACGTTTAAAGTGATAAAAATAAGTTACAGTAAAAAAAAAAAAGACCATTAGTTCTTCTAGAGGGTGCTTTTGATAACTTGTCGTCTAAATGATGCAAAAATGAAAATAATCTCATTTTAATAGATATATTTACCAAAATTACACAAAAATATCTTCAAATACTTAAGAGTAAATTTATTCAATAAAATCACCGTTGGCTTCAACCACGGCCTCCAGACATCTTCTCCTTGTTTAAGTTGGTGAATGCTGCCATAATCCTTGCCTTCCGTTTATCTTTGGTGTTACAAAGAGTTTTGTTATTCTCTCACTCGACTGCGCCCCACAGTTAATAATCAAGGGGGTTGCAGTCTGGGGTGTTAGGTTGCCATATATAAGGGGTGATATGGTAGCAGAAATTGTCTAACAGACATGACTGGGTTCTCCTGCTTGTGTGGCATAGTGCGAAGTCCTGTTGCCAGACAATAGGATTTTCTATCAGCCACCTTCTTGACCCAGGGCAGCACTACCTCCTCAAGGCACTTGATGTAGGCCTCCGTGTTGAGTGAGGCCCTCACTAACAAATTCGGGAGTTTTTTTTCTAATCAGAACGATCAGCGTGAGTATTCCGAGCTGTCGCACCTTCGTAATCACCATTAGACTAATTCAACTCTTTCCGAATCCTCTGCACTAACACCCAAACACTCCAAAATGTTCGTATTTGGAGCTTCCGGCGCGAATGCCAAGAAGTACAGCCTGCCATTTCCAAATTTCTAGCGGAGTGAATTGCGTCATGGTGCTCTTTTTTCTCACAGACGGTGCCCAACTGATCCTTTTATACTGTGCAGTCAACAAAATCAAAAACAAAGAACGCGCATGCGCGAAATTAAAAATATAAACCAGCGACAATTTACCCATCGCACAATCTATCTATCTATCTGTCTGTTTATCTATCTCAGCCTGTTAATATCTATTCATCTATCTCTCTTTCTTTATATATATATATATATATATATATATATATATATATATATATCAGCCTGTTCCTGTCTGTCTGTCTGTCTGTCTGTCTGTCTCTCTCTCTCTCTCTCTCTCTCTCTCTCTCTCTCTCTCTCTCTCTCTCTCTCTCTCTCTCTCTCTCTGTGCCTGTCTGTTATATTTCAGGTTGTTGGAGTGTATTTTAACACATAATAAAATTATTTTTATTCATTTATTGCCTGAGAACAGCAAGGATTTGTTTGGATTTAAACCATGACATCCACGTGCTAACTTGTCACCATGTTTAATTCAGAAGCCCCCGTTCTGACTAGCGGACAAGGGGAATAACTCAATTATATTTTGTCCTTTGTAGGGGTAATAGATTAGCATCCGCTAACACCTTCCTTTTTTAGCCTTATTCTCGTATGTTTTTTGTCGGGAATTTAATTGAAGTGAGTATGGCTTACTTCGTAGTCGATGGGATTTCCTTGGTGCACTTTTTTCTGGAATCCTATCTTTGTCCCGTGGCATTAATTGGGAACTTTGTTGAGGCAGTTCGAAGGTGTCCAATAGAATGTCCAGTGACAAAGTGAAGTTTGAGTTGGTCTCTGGAATGGTTGATGGTCGTGATTGGTTTGCATGTCGAACCCAGACTGAAGACTGTATAGCCACGCCATCCGTAACATTTCCAGGGCGACGTATAATGCGTCCTTGGATCCATTTTTCTTTACGTTGCGGTAATCTTTTGCAAATACAGGTTGTCCTGGTATATATTTGCGTTTCACTGCTTCATAATGATGGTTAAACTGTTCTTCCTTCACCGTATACCATTTTAGGGAAGGATTTGTAGTTGGGTAGACGGCATCTATGTGAAAACTAACTTTACTGTTAATCGATTTCCATTCGGTGCATTTAGATTGAATGTAGGTCTGTAACTTCCGATAAATATTTCTAATATTTCTTGTGTGGTTCCCCACCCCACTTCGTGTTTGAGGAGTGCCCTCTTAAAGGCATCGACAAAACGTTCCACTTGTTTATTTGATTATGGATGAAAAGGTTCTGTCCTAATGTGTTGAATACCATTCTGTGCACAGAAAGTTGAAAATGCAGCTGAAATAAAAGCAGTGTCATTATCAGAAACTAGTAGCTGTGGGACTCCAAATCGACTGAAGATTTGCTTTCACCTAAGAATTGTTTCATCCGAGCTGTTGCGATTCATCTGAAAGATTTATGGCCATTTGCGCTGGAAAGCATTTGAAAACACTTGGATAGGTGAAACGCTATAATATTTAAATGTCTTATGATTTAATCCCCCGCCCCCCAAAAATTAGTGGGTCACACTTATGTCTGTGATTCTCTTCTCCAAAGCAACAAAAAACGATCGATTTTTTAAAAGCTTTTAACTCAAGCGATGAAAAATGAATTGCTTACAACAATGTCGAGCGAAAAATGTCCTGGGAAAAGCGAAATGAGCCGCCGTTAACCACCGTAAAACTAGGTGTTTCTTTTTACAGGTACGTCCCCTTCAGGACGTTATCGTAAAATAAGTCCAAAGAGCCACTCGAGGTAGAGGGTTACAGAGTAAGATACACAGTTTATATATGTGGAAAAAAATAACAAATCGGTTAAGATTATAAAGACCGAGGAAACGTCCACTTGGAAGTCGGTTCCACGCTGTTGCGATACGTGGTAAGAAACTGTTCGGTTGGAACTTCTCACCAAGGAATACGAAGGGAATGAGGGTAGTTCACTACGATGGGCGAGGCATAGCGGGTCTTAACTGTGAAAGGTTAAAACTAATAGAACTGATGAATGTAGCTCCGCTCTGAACATTTGCCATGGAAATAGCGATAGAGTAGCGAGAGGCTTAGCTGTGAAGGTCTGAACTGGTGGAACTAAGGAATGTAGCTCCTCTGAACATTTGCCATGGAAATAGCGATAGAGTAGAGAGAGTTTTAGCTGTGAAGGTCTGAACTGGTGGAACGAAGGAATGTAGCCCCCCCCCCTCTGAACATTTGCCATGTAAATAGCGATAGATTAGAGAGAGGCTTAGCTGTGAAGGTCTGAACTGGTGGAACTAAGCAATGTACCTCATCTGAACATTTGCCATGGAAATAGCGATAGAGTAGAGAGAGGCTTAGATGTAAAGGTCTGAACAGGTGGAACTAAGCAATGTACCTCATCTGAACATTTGCCATGGAAATAGCGATAGAGTAGAGAGAGGCTTAGATGTAAAGGTCTGAACAGGTGGAACTAAGCAATGTACCTCATCTGAACATTTGCCATGGAAATAGCGATAGAGTAGAGAGAGGCTTAGATGTAAAGGTCTGAACAGGTGGAACTAAGCAATGTACCTCATCTGAACATTTGCCATGGAAATAGCGATAGAGTAGAGAGAGGCTTAGATGTAAAGGTCTGAACAGGTGGAACTAAGCAATGTACCTCATCTGAACATTTGCCATGGAAATAGCGATAGAGTAGAGAGAGGCTTAGATGTAAAGGTCTGAACAGGTGGAACTAAGCAATGTACCTCATCTGAACATTTGCCATGGAAATAGCGATAGAGTAGAGAGAGGCTTAGATGTAAAGGTCTGAACAGGTGGAACTAAGCAATGTACCTCATCTGAACATTTGCCATGGAAATAGCGATAGAGTAGAGAGAGGCTTAGATGTAAAGGTCTGAACTGGTGGAACTAAGGAATGGAGCTCTTCTGAACATTTGCCATGGAAATAGCGATAGAGTAGAGAGAGGCTTAGATGTGAAGGTCTGAACTGGTGGAACTAAGTCATGTAGCTCATCTGAATATTTGCCATGAGAATAGCGATAGAGTAGAGAGAGGCTTAGCTGTAAAGGTCTGAACTGGTGGAACTAAGCAATGTACCTCATCTGAACATATGCCATGGAAATAGCGATAGAGTAGAGAGAGGCTTAGATGTAAAGGTCTGAACAGGTGGAACTAAGCAATGTACCTCGTCTGAACATTTGCCATGGAAATAGCGATAGAGTAGAGAGAGGCTTAGATGTAAAGGTCTGAACTGGTGGAACTAAGGAATGGAGCTCTTCTGAACATTTGCCATGGAAATAGCGATAGAGTAGAGAGAGGCTTAGATGTAAAGGTCTGAACTGGTGGAACTAAGGAATGGAGCTCTTCTGAACATTTGCCATGGAAATAGCGATAGAGTAGAGAGAGGCTTAGATGTAAAGGTCTGAACTGGTGGAACTAAGGAATGGAGCTCTTCTGAACATTTGCCATGGAAATAGCGATAGAGTAGAGAGAGACTTAGCTGTGAAGGTCTGAACTGGTGGAACTAAGGAATGGAGCTCTTCTGAACATTTGCCATGGAAATAGCGATAGAGTAGAGAGAGGCTTAGATGTAAAGGTCTGAACAGGTGGAACTAAGCAATGTACCTCGTCTGAACATTTGCCATGGAAATAGCGATAGAGTAGAGAGAGGCTTAGATGTAAAGGTCTGAACTGGTGGAACTAAGGAATGGAGCTCTTCTGAACATTTGCCATGGAAATAGCGATAGAGTAGAGAGAGGCTTAGATGTAAAGGTCTGAACTGGTGGAACTAAGGAATGGAGCTCTTCTGAACATTTGCCATGGAAATAGCGATAGAGTAGAGAGAGGCTTAGATGTAAAGGTCTGAACTGGTGGAACTAAGGAATGGAGCTCTTCTGAACATTTGCCATGGAAATAGCGATAGAGTAGAGAGAGACTTAGCTGTGAAGGTCTGAACTGGTGGAACTAAGGAATGGAGCTCTTCTGAACATTTGCCATGGAAATAGCGATAGAGTAGAGAGAGGCTTAGATGTAAAGGTCTGAACAGGTGGAACTAAGGAATGGAGCTCTTCTGAACATTTGCCATGGAAATAGCGATAGAGTAGAGAGAGGCTTAGCTGTGAAGGTCTGAACTGGTGGAACTAAGGAATGTACCTCGTCTGAACATTTGCCATGGAAATAGCGATAGAGTAGAGAGAGGCTTAGATGTAAAGGTCTGAACTGGTGGAACTAAGGAATGGAGCTCTTCTGAACATTTGCCATGGAAATAGCGATAGAGTAGAGAGAGGCTTAGATGTAAAGGTCTGAACTGGTGGAACTAAGGAATGGAGCTCTTCTGAACATTTGCCATGGAAATAGCGATAGAGTAGAGAGAGACTTAGCTGTGAAGGTCTGAACTGGTGGAACTAAGGAATGGAGCTCTTCTGAACATTTGCCATGGAAATAGCGATAGAGTAGAGAGAGGCTTAGATGTAAAGGTCTGAACAGGTGGAACTAAGCAATGTACCTCGTCTGAACATTTGCCATGGAAATAGCGATAGAGTAGAGAGAGGCTTAGATGTAAAGGTCTGAACTGGTGGAACTAAGGAATGGAGCTCTTCTGAACATTTGCCATGGAAATAGCGATAGAGTAGAGAGAGGCTTAGATGTAAAGGTCTGAACTGGTGGAACTAAGGAATGGAGCTCTTCTGAACATTTGCCATGGAAATAGCGATAGAGTAGAGAGAGGCTTAGATGTAAAGGTCTGAACTGGTGGAACTAAGGAATGGAGCTCTTCTGAACATTTGCCATGGAAATAGCGATAGAGTAGAGAGAGACTTAGCTGTGAAGGTCTGAACTGGTGGAACTAAGGAATGGAGCTCTTCTGAACATTTGCCATGGAAATAGCGATAGAGTAGAGAGAGGCTTAGATGTAAAGGTCTGAACAGGTGGAACTAAGCAATGTACCTCGTCTGAACATTTGCCATGGAAATAGCGATAGAGTAGAGAGAGGCTTAGATGTAAAGGTCTGAACTGGTGGAACTAAGGAATGGAGCTCTTCTGAACATTTGCCATGGAAATAGCGATAGAGTAGAGAGAGGCTTAGATGTAAAGGTCTGAACTGGTGGAACTAAGGAATGGAGCTCTTCTGAACATTTGCCATGGAAATAGCGATAGAGTAGAGAGAGACTTAGCTGTGAAGGTCTGAACTGGTGGAACTAAGGAATGGAGCTCTTCTGAACATTTGCCATGGAAATAGCGATAGAGTAGAGAGAGGCTTAGATGTAAAGGTCTGAACAGGTGGAACTAAGCAATGTACCTCGTCTGAACATTTGCCATGGAAATAGCGATAGAGTAGAGAGAGGCTTAGATGTAAAGGTCTGAACTGGTGGAACTAAGGAATGGAGCTCTTCTGAACATTTGCCATGGAAATAGCGATAGAGTAGAGAGAGGCTTAGATGTAAAGGTCTGAACTGGTGGAACTAAGGAATGGAGCTCTTCTGAACATTTGCCATGGAAATAGCGATAGAGTAGAGAGAGGCTTAGATGTAAAGGTCTGAACTGGTGGAACTAAGGAATGGAGCTCTTCTGAACATTTGCCATGGAAATAGCGATAGAGTAGAGAGAGACTTAGCTGTGAAGGTCTGAACTGGTGGAACTAAGGAATGGAGCTCTTCTGAACATTTGCCATGGAAATAGCGATAGAGTAGAGAGAGGCTTAGATGTAAAGGTCTGAACAGGTGGAACTAAGGAATGGAGCTCTTCTGAACATTTGCCATGGAAATAGCGATAGAGTAGAGAGAGGCTTAGCTGTGAAGGTCTGAACTGGTGGAACTAAGGAATGTACCTCGTCTGAACATTTGCCATGGAAATAGCGATAGAGTAGAGAGAGGCTTAGATGTAAAGGTCTGAACTGGTGGAACTAAGGAATGGAGCTCTTCTGAACATTTGCCATGGAAATAGCGATAGAGTAGAGAGAGGCTTAGATGTAAAGGTCTGAACTGGTGGAACTAAGGAATGGAGCTCTTCTGAACATTTGCCATGGAAATAGCGATAGAGTAGAGAGAGACTTAGCTGTGAAGGTCTGAACTGGTGGAACTAAGGAATGGAGCTCTTCTGAACATTTGCCATGGAAATAGCGATAGAGTAGAGAGAGGCTTAGATGTAAAGGTCTGAACAGGTGGAACTAAGCAATGTACCTCGTCTGAACATTTGCCATGGAAATAGCGATAGAGTAGAGAGAGGCTTAGATGTAAAGGTCTGAACTGGTGGAACTAAGGAATGGAGCTCTTCTGAACATTTGCCATGGAAATAGCGATAGAGTAGAGAGAGGCTTAGATGTAAAGGTCTGAACTGGTGGAACTAAGGAATGGAGCTCTTCTGAACATTTGCCATGGAAATAGCGATAGAGTAGAGAGAGGCTTAGATGTAAAGGTCTGAACTGGTGGAACTAAGGAATGGAGCTCTTCTGAACATTTGCCATGGAAATAGCGATAGAGTAGAGAGAGGCTTAGATGTAAAGGTCTGAACTGGTGGAACTAAGGAATGGAGCTCTTCTGAACATTTGCCATGGAAATAGCGATAGAGTAGAGAGAGGCTTAGATGTAAAGGTCTGAACTGGTGGAACTAAGGAATGGAGCTCTTCTGAACATTTGCCATGGAAATAGCGATAGAGTAGAGAGAGGCTTAGATGTAAAGGTCTGAACTGGTGGAACTAAGGAATGGAGCTCTTCTGAACATTTGCCATGGAAATAGCGATAGAGTAGAGAGAGACTTAGCTGTGAAGGTCTGAACTGGTGGAACTAAGGAATGGAGCTCTTCTGAACATTTGCCATGGAAATAGCGATAGAGTAGAGAGAGGCTTAGATGTAAAGGTCTGAACAGGTGGAACTAAGCAATGTACCTCGTCTGAACATTTGCCATGGAAATAGCGATAGAGTAGAGAGAGGCTTAGATGTAAAGGTCTGAACTGGTGGAACTAAGGAATGGAGCTCTTCTGAACATTTGCCATGGAAATAGCGATAGAGTAGAGAGAGGCTTAGATGTAAAGGTCTGAACTGGTGGAACTAAGGAATGGAGCTCTTCTGAACATTTGCCATGGAAATAGCGATAGAGTAGAGAGAGGCTTAGATGTAAAGGTCTGAACTGGTGGAACTAAGGAATGGAGCTCTTCTGAACATTTGCCATGGAAATAGCGATAGAGTAGAGAGAGACTTAGCTGTGAAGGTCTGAACTGGTGGAACTAAGGAATGGAGCTCTTCTGAACATTTGCCATGGAAATAGCGATAGAGTAGAGAGAGGCTTAGATGTAAAGGTCTGAACAGGTGGAACTAAGCAATGTACCTCGTCTGAACATTTGCCATGGAAATAGCGATAGAGTAGAGAGAGGCTTAGATGTAAAGGTCTGAACTGGTGGAACTAAGGAATGGAGCTCTTCTGAACATTTGCCATGGAAATAGCGATAGAGTAGAGAGAGGCTTAGATGTAAAGGTCTGAACTGGTGGAACTAAGGAATGGAGCTCTTCTGAACATTTGCCATGGAAATAGCGATAGAGTAGAGAGAGGCTTAGATGTAAAGGTCTGAACTGGTGGAACTAAGGAATGGAGCTCTTCTGAACATTTGCCATGGAAATAGCGATAGAGTAGAGAGAGACTTAGCTGTGAAGGTCTGAACTGGTGGAACTAAGGAATGGAGCTCTTCTGAACATTTGCCATGGAAATAGCGATAGAGTAGAGAGAGGCTTAGATGTAAAGGTCTGAACAGGTGGAACTAAGCAATGTACCTCGTCTGAACATTTGCCATGGAAATAGCGATAGAGTAGAGAGAGGCTTAGATGTAAAGGTCTGAACTGGTGGAACTAAGGAATGGAGCTCTTCTGAACATTTGCCATGGAAATAGCGATAGAGTAGAGAGAGGCTTAGATGTAAAGGTCTGAACTGGTGGAACTAAGGAATGGAGCTCTTCTGAACATTTGCCATGGAAATAGCGATAGAGTAGAGAGAGGCTTAGATGTAAAGGTCTGAACTGGTGGAACTAAGGAATGGAGCTCTTCTGAACATTTGCCATGGAAATAGCGATAGAGTAGAGAGAGACTTAGCTGTGAAGGTCTGAACTGGTGGAACTAAGGAATGGAGCTCTTCTGAACATTTGCCATGGAAATAGCGATAGAGTAGAGAGAGGCTTAGATGTAAAGGTCTGAACAGGTGGAACTAAGCAATGTACCTCGTCTGAACATTTGCCATGGAAATAGCGATAGAGTAGAGAGAGGCTTAGATGTAAAGGTCTGAACTGGTGGAACTAAGGAATGGAGCTCTTCTGAACATTTGCCATGGAAATAGCGATAGAGTAGAGAGAGGCTTAGCTGTGAAGGTCTGAACTGGTGGAACTAAGGAATGGAGCTCATCTGAACATTTGCCATGGAAATAGCGATACAGTAGCGCGAGGCTTGCAGCGTGGACCCGAAGAAGGTAAAATTTGTGTATCGTGTGGGATTGGAAAGGAATTGGTAATTACGTGCTACTTCGGCAAAATCAAATTTCTTTATATCATCTCAGGACGTAGGCGATCATGGCTCTCCACAACCTCTGTACCTTTTAGCTCTTAATAACTTTTGTCTTTGTCTTATTTCTCCTAAACTTTGTTCCGCCATCCATTTACTCAAGTATGTTATACGGTGCCCTACTTGCCTTCAGTCTGTCCTGTGAGTATCTAATTTTCCAAGCCCTCTTTCCTCATTATGTGCCCTAGAAATGTCCACTGTCTCTTGATATTAAGTATAAGTTTCCTTTTTGTTTTCATTTTCTCTAAAACTTCGTCGTTGCTCACATAGTATTTTTTTTAGCTGTGGAGAGCCGTCATCGCCTATATCCTGAGGGGGGCATTGTCACAAAGAAGAAGATAAAAGGCTTGCTAATTAACCCATAGCTGAGAGGAGAAGAAGTGGATTAATGCCAAATCTATTTGAATATAACGAACCTGACTGAAATTGGAACTCGGCTCTCCGATTAACAATTCCAAGCCATTATCCATTACACCACCTGCACATTCAAGTTTACAGCACTTTGTAATCCCAAGTGGTCACCCTTCTAGGTACTCACCAGGCTTGACGTTGCTTAACTTGACGGGAACCGGTGCTTTCAATGTGATGTGACCGTAAGTCGATTTATAATAAAATCTGCGATATCATAGTAATTTTGGAGTGTATCAGTTTATTACTTAATGACAATAGAAAACCGATCCTCAACTTTAAGACCTGACACCGTGTAGTAATCGTAAGAGGGTTCAATTTTATACTTAATAACAATAGAAAACCGATCCCTCATTTTCTGTTCAGTAGAAACTTGTATTAATATCTAACATAAAAATATCTTGAAAGTTTTATCAACATTGATTGATTCATGCCAGTTTTATTGTGAAGACTGACTTACATTATAAAGTCAGACATTGTATAGTAATTGTAAGAGGGATCAGTTTATTACTTAATGACAATACCAGACCGATCCCCTATTTTATGCCCAGTAGTATCTTATACACATTTTTAATTTAAATGTATTTTGAGAAATTTACCAACATCGGTTGGTTAATAGCAATTTTCCTCTGAAAACATTGGCTTGTCTGACGTAATGGTGGATTGCCTAAAGAGCATCAGACCGGGAAAAAAGTATTTGGATATATGCGACTTTATCTGAAACGGTACACTCCGTAGGAGAAGTAAAAATAGTAAACAGAATGTTGATCTAGCAATCCTAGGCAGTTCAGATATCTATCTATCTATCTATCTATCTATCTCAATCTGTTCATATCTATCTATCTGTCTATCTATCTCAATCTGTTCATATCTATCTATCTCAATCTGTTCATATCTATCTATCATAGTCTATTCATATCTATCTATCTATGTCAACCTTTTCATATCTATCTCACACATCCATCTATCTCAGTCTGTTCATTATCTATCTATCGATCTAATCTATCTCAACCTGTTCACATCTCTCTCTCTCTCTCTCTGTCTATCTATTTATCTATCTACCACTGTCTATTCATATCTATCTATCTATCTATCTATCTATCTATCTATCTATCTATGTCATCCTTTTCATATCTATCTATCTATCTATCTATCTATGTCAACCTTTTTCATATCTATCTATGTCAACTTTTTCATATCTATCTATCTATCTATCTCACACATCCATCTATCTCAGTCTGTTCATTATCTATCTATCAATCTAATCTATCTATCTCAACCTGTTCATATATCTCTTTCTCTGTCTGTCTGACTATCTATCTATCTATCTATTTATCTATCTATCTCAGCTTATTCACATGTTCGTCTGTTTATATAGCAAGGTGCTCTAATTTTAAACAATTCTAATCCCATATAATCTTCTCTATTAATATAAATGATAAATTTCTATCAAAACGTTATTCTCACAAATATAATAGGTTGGAAGATCTCTGAAATAGTAAACAGGCCAGTTTCTATTCAACTCCAATAGATATTACCTATTTGAATACACTAAATGTAAGTAGATGTTTCGGGGATAAAATACCTATTTGAGAATCGCTAGTAAATAAGTACCGCCAAAAATGCCATCCCCTGTTTTAAAGAAATTACCAAAAAGTCGGAAAATTATTCGATTTCAAATGAAAATTTCATCGGATTAGTGAGTCGTTTCTATAACAAATATGTTATTTTATTAGAAAACTTTGTAGAAATATTTTTGGAGTGGCCAATTACGCCCACCTCATCTCGATTGATTATTAATATTTTTAATGCGCGTAATTTGAAAATATATATTTCTACATACGTTTTACAGGTAAAGAAACAATTGTTTTTTAAAGTGACAATAACCACAGGTCGAACAACAATAAAATGACACAACTTTTTTTTAATGAGCCTTTATTCAACGGTTCACAAAGATTGGAAACTAGACTGACATGTTTAATATCAAATAGCATTTATTCATTCAACGATACTGATGTGGACCCGAAGTGGGGGCCACGGAAGGAAAACACGGAACACGGGTTAGAGGTAAGAAAGATATATTAAACAGAAAAGTTACAAAGAATAGTGTAAGCAGAGCTTACTATCCAGTGGTGTCCGATATTGGTATCGTACGCGGCTGCGCATTACTGGTATATTTAACAACCACCCCACACGGGGCGAATGTGGCACAAGGCCGGTTTAACGTGGGCTTACCGAGCCCGTAGGCTCGGCCAAAAATATGCCCATTTACAACCCGTATACACGAGTTTAGGGACTGTCTATCTCCCCGGACGAAACTTTGCCCTGCGGCAAAGCCTCGTCCGAGTTCCTCTCTGCCAAACAGAGAGTTCGACAGCAGAACACGCGCCTGCGCATTACTGGTGCTACGCCCCATGATTCACATAATAATATAGTACTGGGAGAGTCCATGATGTAGGGAAGTATCGGTCTCACAACAGATACAGAATTGGATATATAAAACATTTACTTTTTTTCAACCATTTGCAACGATTGGACATGCCGTGGACACCTTTACAGGTGTACAAATTTGGGTATAATAATTTGTTGGAGCGTAATGAAAATTCTGATAACAGTTACACGACAAGAAGAAAAAGAAAATCGACATCAATATGAAATTCAAATAAATCTCTAAATAACTAGACACATTTATTCAATTGTTACGTACTCTTCGTTGTGGTTGTTTCTCAGAGGCCACCTCATCACATCTTGGCACGTCGATAGTCAGTAGTCAAAGAGAGTGAGATTTTTAATTGTCCGCAAAGGTGAAAACGAGACATGCATGTGATTTGCTCTACTAATTACCAATCGGAAGACTTGTTACATGCCAGTTAAAGAAATGCCGTTAAAGTGACCCCGGGCTTGGCCAATTCAACTTTAAATTCTTACGAGTGGCCATTACAGATGCATCAAACATTTGCTTTTATTCAGCGATTTACAAGTATTTGACTCATAAAACATTTGATTTTTATTTAACGTTTTTCAATGATTGGACACATAAAACATTGTTATTCAACGATTTCAAGTATTTGACTCATAAAACATTTGCTTTTTATTTAACGATTTACAAGGATTGGACACATAAAATATTTGCTTTTATTCAACTGTTTACAAGCATTAGAAACATCAAACATTTGCCTTTAATCAATGATTTACAAGTATTTGACTCATAAAACATTTGCTTTTTATTTAACGATTTGCAAGGATTGGACACATAAAATATTTGCTTTTATTCAACTGTTTACAAGCATTAGAAAGCTCAAACATTTGCCTTTATTCAATGATTTACAAGTATTTGACTCATAAAACATTTGCTTTTTATTTAACGATTTACAAGGATTGGACACATAAAATATTTGCTTTTATTCAACTGTTTACAAGCATTAGAAAGCTCAAACATTTGCCTTTATTCAATGATTTACAAGTATTTGACTCATAAAACATTTGCTTTTTATTTAACGATTTACAAGGATTGGACACATAAAATATCTGCTTTTATTCAACTGTTTACAAGCATTAGAAAGCTCAAACATTTGCCTTTATTCAATGATTTACAAGTATTTGACTCATAAAACATTTGCTTTTTATTTAACGATTTACAAGGATTGGACACATAAAATATCTGCTTTTATTCAACTGTTTACAAGCATTAGAAAGCTCAAACATTTGCCTTTATTCAATGATTTACAAGTATTTGACTCATAAAACATTTGCTTTTTATTTAACGATTTACAAGGATTGGACACATAAAATATTTGCTTTTATTCAACTGTTTACAAGCATTAGAAACATCAAACATTTGCCTTTAATCAATGATTTACAAGTATTTGACTCATAAAACAATTGATTTTTATTTAACGTTTTACAATGATTGGACACATAAATCATTGTCTGTTATTCAGCGATTTCAAGTATTTGACTCATAAAACATTTGATTTTTATTTAACGATTTACAAGGATTGGACACATAAAACATTTGCTTTATTCAACTGTTTACAAGCATTAGAAACATCAAACATTTGATTTTGTTAAACGATTTACACGAATTGAACAATACAAATATCCTTTATTTACGACTTACTATGACATGGCCACACTTGGCAGGTGTATCTACTTAGAAACTTTTAGTTCGAAAATGATCTAAGCACTTTGCAAGAGTAGGCAAAAGATTCTTTATTAAATGACCTTCAAGTTTAAAGTTTTGGTTTAGTTTGGTTTGTTGTACGGCATATCGAACTCAATGGGTTATTTAATGCCGACAAGATTTTTTATTGCTGGTAATATTTTTTTTCCAAAAATGTATTGTCAGTAATATTTTTTTTAAAATGTATTGCTGGTTATATATTTTTTTTTTAAATATATTGCTGGTAATTTTTTTTTTTTTCAAAAATGTATTGCTGGTAATTACTTTTCCCAAAAAGAATTGCTGGTATTAAAACCTATTTTTATACTATCATAGTGTTTTGACACCATTTGAAGGGTTAACTATTTGCCCATAGCTGGGACACTGACAAGTGCTACCAACCCGGGTCAGGGTAGCCCTGAGAACATCAGCAATTAAGCGGTGGTTCCACGCTCCTCAAAACCTCCTTATCAGAGTCCTTGCTGCCGGATGTAGTTTATTGTCTTACCCAGGACGCGGATGTAGTTTATCGTCATCGCCAGCACAGCAAGTTTAAAGGTATTTTATCATGAAAATGAAATGCTTAACAAAGAGTATAGAATTTTACTTATTCGTTTATTGAATTTATCTTCTCATATTCTAAGATTCCCGAACTGAAAAATCGTGGAAAATATTCATTTGTGTTTTCCTATCAGTTTTCCTCTTTAACGATCCAAAAATGTCTCAGATATGTTTAAGAGCCTTCATTTTTTTTTAGAGTCGATTTTGACCATCTCTTTTTTACCTTATGGTTGTGGTTCCATTTTATTTTCTCTGGGCCGCATTTTTGGAATGAAAATTTTCTCGCGTCTCATCAAATTTTATGTGATAAAAAAGTACATTTAAAAATTTAAAAAAAATATAAAGAGGGTTAAAGGGAGGTAACCCCTGATTCGAAGTCAGAACATCATCACTGATAACTCTCTCCTCCAATTTACAGACCTTATTTACTATATTCTTAATACTTGATATAATGCAAAAATATCACGATGATAAAATCGGTCAATAATTATTTATAACTATTTATACTGGGACTCACCTGCTATCCTCTTCCCCCTCACTTGCTATCCCCTTCCTCCTCCCCTGCTATCTCTTCCTCCTCCCCTGCTATCTCTTCCTCCTCCCCTGCTAACCTCTTCCGCCTCACCTGCTATCCTCTTGCTCCTCACCTGCTATCCTCTTCCCCCTCACTTGCTATCCCCTTCCTCCTCCACTGCTATCTCTTCCTCCTCCACTGCTACCTCTTCCGCCTCACCTGCTATCCTATTCCGCCTCACCTGCTATACTCTTCCGCCTCACCTGCTATCTCTTCCTCCTCTCCTGCTATCTCTTCCTCCTCCCCTGCTACCTCTTCCGCCTCACCTGCTATCCTCTTCCGTCTCTCCTGCTATCCTCTTCCGTCTCTCCTGCTATCCTCTTCCCCCTCACTTGCTATCCCCTTCCTCCTCCCCTGCTATCTCTTCCTCCTCCACTGCTACCTCTTCCGCCTCACCTGCTATCCTATCCCGCCTCACCTGCTATACTCTTCCGCCTCACCTGCTATCTCTTCCTCCTCTCCTGCTATCTCTTCCTCCTCCCCTGCTACCTCTTCCGCCTCACCTGCTATCCTCTTCCGCCTCACTTGCTATCCCCTTCCTCCTCCCCTGCTATCTCTTCCTCCTCCACTGCTACCTCTTCCGCCTCACCTGCTATCCTATTCCGCCTCACCTGCTATACTCTTCCGCCTCACCTGCTATCTCTTCCGCCTCACCTGCTATCTCTTCCTCCTCCCCTGCTACCTCTTCCGCCTCACCTGCTATCCTCTTCCGCCTCACTTGCTATCCTCTTCCGCCTCACCTGTTATCCTCTTCCGCCTCACCTGCTATCCTCTTCCGCCTCACCTGCTATCCTCTTCCGCCTCACCTGCTATCCTCTTCCGCCTCACCTGCTATCCTCTTCCGCCTCACCTGCTATCTCTTCCGCCTCACCTGCTATCCTCTTCCGCCTCACCTGCTATCCTCTTCCGCCTCACCTGCTATCCTCTTCTGTTCTACCTATGACGCGCGCTACATCATTTGGGAACTATTGCCTTATGGCATGGGAATTAGTATTTCATAGAAATATTACAAAATGTGTTGTTCTTGCCCAACTCATCGCTCGTGAATATTGCCAGAAACTCGTCTGTTATGAATTAATGAAATCTCCTTAATTTTGCTATTTCTCAAAATATGGAGGCACGATGAGTTGGTGGCCAGAATTTTGAAAGCTGATTTTCATGGAAGGATTATTTTCCTCGTTTGAAAGGTTGCTGCATCACAATCTTACTACACCTGGCCCAAACTGAACTTTATCTGGGGTTATGCTCAGTTTAATTCGATTAAGTTGAGTTAGTTAACGAGTGACACACTAACACTATATTGGGTCATTGAAAGGGAACTTATATCATTTATACGTACGATGAATTAGTCGATAGGTAGACACGGGTACTGCTTAACCAAGATTCAGAAAGGGAGACATAGGGTCCGCTTTACACGGTAGGGACCGCCACAAAAAAAAGTTTAAAATGAATTTCTCAAAATGAAAAATCTTTCTTGAAGCTTTTTGATTTCAAGCTAATAGATTAAATTTAATATTTCAATAAGTATTGCTGTATTGCAAAAATTAATTTAAAACTAATTTAAATTGATTGGAAAGGTTTGTTTTTTTTAAAAAAATTTTCTAAAATGGCTGATTATCGCGCTTTTTTAGTCGTCTTTCATCGCAATGCAATTCTGTTTATTAAAAAATCTTCCAAAAATTAAATATACTTTTCTGAAATTTTATTTGTGGAATATTAGCTGATGTAAAGTATAATTAATATTTGGAAGTGAATTAACAGAAAGGATCTTAGGATTTAAGGTTAGATAGATAGATAGATAGATAGATAGATAGATAGATAGATAGATAGATAGATAGTAAAAACCTGAGATAGATAATGAACAGACGGAGATAGATAGATAGATAGATAGATAGATAGATAGATAGATAGATAGATAGATAGATAGATAGATATTAGCAGACTGAGATAGATAGATAGATAGATAGATAGATAGATAGATAGATAGATAGATAGATATTAGCAGACTGAGATAGATAGATAGATAGATAGATAGATAGATAGATAGATAGATAGATAGATAGATAGATAGATAGAATTTACACCAGAATTTTAGAAATACCCCTTAAGAAGAAGGAAAAAAGAAATAGTAAAACGGTTTTTCGCACACAGGACATATTTATTTTATTTCTTGATGTACCCGTTTATTTCTACAAGGAGAGCGTTAGAGCAGGAGCTGGAACTATTACGCTACGTAGCGCCAATTCATGGTCCACATTTCATCCGCTTGACCCGCTAACCTTCAACTATCCAGTCCCTAAACTCTCTCTCTCTCTCTCTCTCTCTCTCTCTCTCTCTCTCTCACTCTCGTCTTCCTGTTAGCTGTAAACAGAAACACCGGAAGTGGCCAATAGATGAAGTGATGGAGAGAAAGATAAGGCTAAAGTGAAATGACGATATGACGTGATGAAGAAAGAAGATGTAAGCCGATAAGAGGCAGGAAGGCAGTGAAGAAGATGCTGATGACACTTGTTTCAAGAAGAATAAAACGAGAAAGGAAATAAAAAAAAATAACGTAGGAAATAAAATTGGAAGGTGGAACACGTTTAGATAGATAGTTATTAACAGATTGAGATAGATAGATAGATAGATAGATAGATAGATAGATAGATAGAAATAGGCTCAGATAGATATAAACAAACTTAGATTGATAGATAGATAGATAGATAGATAGATAGATAGATAGATAGAAACAGACTCAGATAGATAGAAAGATAGATAGATAGATAGATAGATAGATAGATAGATAGAAACAGACTCAGATAGATAGATAGATAGATAGATAGATAGATAGATAGAAACTCAGATAGATATAAACACACTCAGATCTATGAATGATTCATTGTAATATAAATTGAACTACACCACATATTTGATTTAAATGTATATATATATAGATATAGATAGATATAAACAGACTCAGATAGATAGATAGATAGATAGATAGATAGATAGATAGATAGATAGATAGATAGATAGAAACAGGCTCAGATAGATATAAACAAACTCAGATAGATAAATAGATAGATAGATAGATAGAAACAAACTCAGATAGATAGATAGATAGATAGATAGATAGATAGATAGATAGATAGATAGATAGATAGATAGATATTGTGAGATTCTCTTGGTATGGCATTTTTATTCGCTTTCAACATCAACATAACATTCAACCGGACGTTCATGTAATCGGTGGAAAGTCAATTATTTAACTTTTCTCGCTAATTAAAATTTTATTCCTTACCAAATCTAAGTTCTTATCTCAAACACAAACACTTAGCAGGAATAGTAAATTATAATAAGGAATAGTAAATTATAATAAGGAATAGTAAATTATAATAAGGAATAGTAAATTATAATAAGGAATAGTAAATTATAATAAGCGCCAAATTACAAATAAAACTCAAGTACTGCGTACAATTTTGAAAGGCAAACACATTACACAATTACGAATCAGGTACAACTACAAAGTTTGCACAAAAATTTCCTTTTGAGCGCCTATTAAGGCAGGATAACAATCTCTATCTATAAAAGGCAGGATGTGTGTGTGTGTGTGTGTGTGTGTGTGTGTGTGTGTGTGTGTGTGTGTGTGTGTGTGTGTGTGTGTGTGTGTGACGAATGCACGGCCGCAATTTTCGACGGATTTGCACCAAGATTTACATGCACATGCTCCAAGTTAGCAGAAAAGCCAAGACCGACTTTGCATTTCCCAACTCTCATCGATACTGAAATAATCGATTTTTTCATGCTTCTACGGCAGTTTTCATGTAGTTTGCGGCCATTTTCTATTGGCCAGAGTGAGAGCCTATATAGCTGGCTGCCCTTTGCCGTGCTGATGTTGCTACATGCCTTACTTCTTGCCTATCTCACACTGCGAATTTGTCTAAGCTCTATACTAAACATTAAATCTGTTACGAAAAAAGAACTAAACAAAATGAACACAAAACGATCAGCTTTAAAAAAGGACCCGTAACTGGAAAAACCGAATGAAAAAAGAATGTTAACAACAAATACTTTTTCACACTCAACACAATCCTGCGGAATCAGAATCAACGTTGAGTTTAAGCAAGCGAATGAGCCAATTGGAGTAAAGTGCCATGCAGATTTAAATTTTTCCCACTTTCAAAAATAAAACATACTTTTCTGAAACTCTTTTTGGAGAAGATTAACTGATTTAAAGTTTAATTAATCTGATTTGAAACAAATATTTACTTTTAGTTTAAAATGAATCCATTTTTAATACGAATGTAGGTGTTTACATACGGTTTTGACAGCTTGACTGATAGACAGAAGTTTATCTAATTTTTTTCCTATGGTGGACATATAACGTGAGCGCCTTTTTTTATATAATTTCTAACTCCCAAGTAATCTTTAGAATTTAGGAAAATATTCTCCCTAATCTAATGTTTTATTGAATTTTATCTACTTTGACTTTAAATTGACTATAGTTATCGCACTTATTTTCTGATAATGTTCTGTATGGATGTCTATATTTACAAAAAAAATGGTACGTCTCTTCACACACACACACAAACACACACAAATTTTTTAAAAAATTTAAAATATTAGGGGTTGCTGAATTGTAGTAAGCTTTTCCATTTATGATTAGTAAATATAGTTTTTACTTAATAACAATATCACATAACCGGTACAAATTAATACAGAATTTTAAATGATTTAAGACTTTATAAATTATTCTAATTAAAATTTTTTAAAAGTGAAAACAATTATCGTAAAAATTCACTATTCCTCAATTTTTTTTTCTTAAACCAATAGAGTCAATAATATATTTTATTCATTAAAGCAATTAAAAGCTTTTCTAATTAAATAATGTCTTCGTTTTATTGCATCTTTTATTTTACGATTCAGAGCAGATTTTCGGTAACTAGGGGCCCTGTTTTACAAAAATAATTCATGATTTAAATTCTCCAAAGTGTTATACGTACAACTAATAAAAGTATATAAATTAATTTCTCGAAATTTCATAAAATTACGGCGCTATATTGAGTCTGATTTACTACCTCTTCGTCACCGAGGCCCGTTGGAACAGTTGGTATGACAACCTAACTGTCAGGGTTTCAATTCTCGGTAGAGGATGCGCACTGCTGATGAGTCCCAAATATAGGACGAAACAGTCGTCCAGTGCTTTCTGCATTCTGTTGAGGTTCCAGACTCGATGAATCACTTATATATATATATATATATATATATATATATATATATATATATATATATCAACACTGGAGTTAAAAAAGCAACAATAATAAGATGGAATAAAACTAGTAATAAAATCATTTAAAATAAAAAATATATTTAAAAAAATAACCAAAGGCACAAGTATTTTACCGTACCAACATTCCCAAGGGTTGGTGGGTGTATGGGGGAGTATTAAAACTTCAAATATATCTTTCCATATCTAATTAAATTACCAAACAACAAATTTCTTAGTCGAGACGAGAAATTTTGAGAAATCCCATCGGAAGTGAAAAGTCCCACAATAAACGAATGGGAAAGGAATATATTCAATAAGAGATAAAAATAAAATTATCTATCTCTAGGAAGGGAGAGTTTGGGGCCTCGTGTAAGGTCCCAAAAGTACTCAGATGCCGTCTGAAGCAGTCATTCGTGTTCAGAGGTTGCAAAGAAAATGTCTAACAACAATATCATCTTTACACTGCCTGTTTGAATGGATTTCTAAAGGAAACTGCCATAAGTACCGTATATTTCCGCATATAAGTCGACCTTTAGATAAGACGAGGTAAAAAAAATATATAGCAAGTTTTCATGAATTTATCCTATACCTGTAGTATAAGACGACTGCTTATTGATTATATAAAGATAATGTTATTGGAAATGTTGTATCCTTAGAAATTCAAAATAAACAAAACCGATTCTATATCGTATTTTTCCAATACACGTCCGCTAAAAGGCAAGTCATTGTTTTGTTTACGTTACATCACGTAATCTCTTACGAATACTGATGCTTCTTCTTCTTCCTCTTCTTTTCCTATATCTAAACAATTACAAACAGCCTGGTGTACTAATGGCCATTTACTTATACTTAATCGACAATCACAAAATACTGCTAATAGCAGTATGATAATGTACGATAATTGTACATTCCACTCTCAACATTTTTTTATTGAGTCTGTTCTTAACTTCTGTAGAAGCCAGTTGAATTTTTTTACCCTTATCAATCATGGAACCACCAGCAAAACGAAGAAAGTCTGAAATGAGGTTTAAATTGGAAGTTATTAAATTAGCCAAGGAATCGAAAAACTGTGTAGCTACTAGAAAATTCGATGTGACCGTGAAATTGGTAAGAAAATGGAGTAAGACTGAAGATAATTTAAGAAAAATGCCGAGACAAAAATGTATAAAAATAAAGGTCGTATGTAATCCTAAATTGCGTTATTATTTAGCACCAAAATGATAATGAATTTTTTATGAGAAATGAACATTATGTTATCTTAAATGTTAATACTGCCGTAATTAAGACTACCATGACAATTATTGAAAGTTTAGCGAAAGATAAATATTGCTCTGATCAAAATCATAACTCGATCTTTACGCTTTCTCAGCTGAGCTTGCATAAGTTGATTTCATTGAATTATTCTCCGAATAGGCAAGTTATTATGAAGTTATGCGAGTAAAATATAAGGCAGAAATGGTTTTATAATCAGTTTATTTGATAATGTGAATCTTTTCATGTACGTTATTTGTTATCGCACCGAAGCAGAGGTTAGCCTACCGACAAACATCACTCAGAATTTAAGATTTCTTTTATAGAATAAGACGACCCCCCAATGTGTAAGGGTGATTTTAGGGATTTAAAGGTCGTCTTATGCGTTGAAATATACGGTATATATATTTAGTGTAGGCAAAATCTATTTATTTCGCATATGTGAGTAGCTAATAAACTTACGTATATATATATATATATATATATATATATATATATATATATATATATATATATATATATATATATATATAGCAAATTTATCCTATAAGATGATGTTATTGGAAATGTTGTTACTTACTCTATCCTTCGAAATTCAAAATAAACGAAATAACATAACTGATTCTATATCATGTTTTCCTACACATGTCCCCTAAAACGGAAGCCATTTTTTGTTTATATTTCATCACGTGATCTCTTGCCAATTCTTCTTCTTCTTTTTCTTCTTTTCCTATAACTAAACAGTTACAATCAGCCTGGTGTACTAATGGCCATTTACTTATACTTCATCGACAATCACAAAATACCGCTAATAACATTACGATATTGTATGATAATAATACATTCCATTACTGTGAACGCAATCATAACTCGATCTTTACGTTTTCTCTGCTGAGTTTGCATAGATATAAGTTGATTTCATTGATGTGGAATTATTCTTCGAATAGGCAAGTTATTATGAAGTTATACCAGTAATATATAAGATAGAAATGCTTTTATTATCAGTTTATTTGATAATGTGAATCTTTTCATGTACGCTATTAGTTATCGCACCCAGGCCAAGGTTACCCTTACCGACAAACATCATTCAGAATTTAAGGTTTCTTTTTTAGAATTGTAGTATAGGACGTTTCGCATTATCTGAGTTGTTGTTCTTTACGGCAGCGAATGTTGAGCGATTTCCTAAAAGATGAAGAGACTCGAGGCGACGTAGATGTGGTTCTACAGAAGGATGCTAAGGATATCATGGACCGAGCATGTGAGTAACGATGAGATCTTGGATAGGTTACGAACAAGGAGAAGGCTTATACTTAACATCAGGAATAGGCAGCTGAAGTTCCTGGGACACATAATGAGGAAGGAGGGCCTAGAGAATCTGATACTTACAGGTCGAATAGAGGCAAAGGGAGACAAGAGAAAGCTACGCATGACATACCTAGCGGCCTTAAAAAAGTGGATGACAGAACATGGTCTGGGGGAGGTGGCAGAGAGAAGGAACTTGTTGAGAGCCACAAGAGATAGAGGGGGGGGTGGAGAGCCATGATCGCCTACGTTCTGAAAGGACACGGCACATAGAAAGAAAAAGAAATATAGGATGCCCCCAATTTTTAAGGATGATTTGGGGGATTTAAAGGTCGTCCTATATGCGGAAATATACGGTATATATATATATATATATATATATATATATATATATATATATATATATATATATATATATATATGTGACGAGATTCAGGAGCACCCAGGGAGGATCGAACTCACTATTCAGTCGTTACTGATTGAGAGAAACAAACTTGCTAACCATTATACCACGTCAAAGTGCAAAAAGTGTGGATAGGTGCATCTACACGTCCATACACATACATGCGCGCGCACACAAATACATAGAAATAGAATTTTTTTTGTTATTTTTATTATCAGTTTATTTGATAATGTGAATATTTTCATGTACGTCATTGGTTATCGCACCGAGGCCGAGGTTAGCTTTACTCAGAATTTAAGGTTTCTTTTTTAGAATTGTTGTATAAGACGACCCCCAATTTTTAAGGGTTATTTTGGGGAATTAGAGGTCGTCTTATACGCGGTAATATACGCTACTTTGATTTAACCTCTGAACTAATCATGTCTGAATATTTTACAAGTATTTACAACTGCGTGAATGAAAGAATAATTGTTCCGAAGACTCATAATTTCACTGCTCAAATTGCTAGACGCAACTGTAAGTTCTATGTTAATAGTTTCTTCTCTTGCACTTTTCATCTAGGATTTGGTAGGAAGGTCTCGCCATTTTCAGTCAAAATGGCTAGATGTAACCGTAAGTTCTAAGCTAATAGAATCCTCACTTGCACTTTTCGTCTAGGTCTTGGGAGCAAGGTCTCAACATTTTCAGTCAAAATGGTTAGATGCAACCGTAAGTTCTATGCTAATAGCTTCTTCTCTCGCACTTCACGCTTACAAAACTCTTTTTTTTTCCTTTCTACCAACTTTTTATGTGCCGTGTCATCTCAGGAATGTAGTCGATCATAGCTCTCCACGATTTCCTGTCCCTTGCAGCTCTAAATAATTTATGTCTTTTCGTTATTTCTAAACCCTGTTCCGCCATCCATTTTCTCAAGCTCATCAAGTATATTATGCTTTTTTTCCTCTGTCCCTCTTGGCCTCTATCTGTCTTGTGAGTATCAGATTTTCCAAGCCCTCTTTTCTCATTATGTGCCCCAGAAATTTCAACTGTTTCTTCCTGATGTTGATCATAAGTTTCCTTTTGTTTTCATTTTCCCTAACACCTCGTCGTTGATCATATGTTCGATCCATCGCATCCTCAGCATGCTCCTGTAGAACCACATTTCTTTTGCTTCAAGTCTCGTCTCCATCTCTGAGGAAATTGTCCAGAATTCACTGCCATACAGGATGACAGATATCACGCAATGGTTCATTACTCTTTCCTTCTAAGATCTTCAAATATTTAAATACAACGCCAACGGTCGTCATCTGTCTCCTTGAAACCTGTTCTTTTATTGTACTTCTCAAATTAGTTTTCTCAGTTTCCTTCCCTCTAAGTAACTCCTCTCCTTGCGTCTTAGCGGCTTTATCCCTTTGCATGGAGTGGAATTACTTTTTTTAAGTCAAGTCAGCTATTTATTATGTTACCAATGACATAAGTTTGGCCCCTGTCAAGGTTGACAATGGATGGGTTATCTAATTACTAACTTATGAGAGAATATTTTTATCAAGTTCTCAGTTTTTCTCTGTTAACAATTTATGCAAGCCAGCGTTAAAATTTCTCAATATTACTCAAACCATCGCACTGAAATCAGCGTTCTTCACATTCACTAGTAAAAATTTTAACTTTCAGATGAACGCAGCAATTTTGTCTTTGAAAATGATGAACACTACAATATTTGTCTTGAAAAACACAACGCCCTAATGATGACATTGCGCTAATAGCGAAAGTACTCAGAATAAAATAATATGTATCAACACACAAATATTCTCTCTTTCTTTAATAATGAGACCAAAAAGCTTGTCCGTGAATATGAAAGGGTCCAATTGAAAATAAGTAGACAAAACTTGTCTAAATTATTCAATGAAACATGTCTCAATATATGTATGCGTGCGTGTCTGTAAAAATTCAGATATAAATGTGGTGATATCTGTAGCAACAATATAAAGAAAAGAAAAGAAAAATGCTATACTTAAAAAAACAGAAAATAACATTTCCTGAATGTGCAATTATCGATTTTTGCCAAGCTGTTAACTTACGTACTGGATTTTTTTTCTTCCAAATATCACTTTTCTTAAAAGAAATACACCTTTCTCAATCCAAAAAACATAACAATTTTAAAAATTAAAAGAAAAAGTTTGTCTGAAGTCCTTTAAATATTTAAAATAAGTAAATAAAATACGAAGAAAAATAATAATTACATTAAAAAAATAAATAAATACATTTCAGTTGCTTATTTTCATTGGTCAAGTAAATCGCATGCCTTTGGCGTCACATGTCTTTAGTGAATGTGTGTGTGTGTGTGTGTGTGTGTGTGTGTGTGTGTGTGTGTGTGTGTGTGTCTAAGTTCTAGTTGGTATTTTTGTGTTTGTCTGGTAGTGTCTGTGGGGTTAGTGCCTGAAGATGGTAGTTAGTGGGAGGAAGATATCACACAAACACACACACACACACACACACACACATACATTCACCACACCCCACACTTTTAAATATATATATATATATATATGTATATGTGTGTATGTGTGTGTGTTACTCTAAGTGTTACTACAGTGGTTACTTCGCATTTGAAATAGACGCCCCATTCTTAATCATTAAACAAAGTGCATTGAGTCTATCGGCCTGCACATTCGAGAAAACTTATTAAAGAAAATCCTTCCCCTGACAAGGATCGAACCTGCGTCCACCCACTTTTTTTGCAAAGTCCTACTAATGAAATTGTGCCCCCGAGAGGAACTGAACATGTACCCCTTTTTTCTATCATGGAAGATTTGAACTACCTATTCAACCCTTTACCTATCCAGAACATTTTTGTGTGTATTATCCAAACGTTTCTGTTTGTTTTCAATATATAACTATTTCAAGGCAACTTTGGCAAATAGAATTTGCTGATATATAATGTTTCACATCATAAAAATCGACGAATCATAAGTTATTTACAACACGCTCTGTGCATCACATGTGATGCACAGGTTTTTATTATGCGAAACACTGCATATCAGCAGATTCTATTTGCCAAATAAGCAGAGTTGCCTTGCATTTGATATAAATCTGAAAACAGGCAAGCATCTTGTGGGTCATATATGCTGCATAAAATATTAGATTAGGCCTTTCGTCGGACGTCCTGCTTAATAGATACGCAAGGGAGGCAAAGGGTTAAGACGAACAGAATAGGAAATTTCAAATGAATAGGATATTAATATGGAGATTAGAAACAAGTGACCCCACCGTAATTCTTCTGATGAGCTTTCATCATTAGTAACCTCGACTTCACGAATTTAAGCGTATCTGGGAAGTGTTCTAACAGAGGATGGAAAGTGTGACACCGAAATCCGAAGACGCATTGGGATAGCCAGAGATGCATTCCAAAAACTAGAAGTCTTTCATATGAGAAACTTTTGCAACGAATGCCAAACATTTGTGCTGCAGTAATCAAAGATAAAGGGGGATATTTTGACGAGAGCAAAATTTAATCATAAAATGATTTTTTTTTTCTTTTGCTCATAATAAAATTTCTACTAAAAAATCGTGTCTCACTTTTTTTTAACAATGTATAATAATTTTCCCTTATTTAAAGTACAAAACAATTGCTTTTGAAAATGACCAGGGGTTGCCTCAGACTTTTGGTTTGTTGTTTATATATATGATAAAAATATAGTTTTAAGATATGCTATATATATATATATATATATATATCTATATATATATATATATATATATATATATTTGGTTAAATAAGTTAGACATATTATGCGTATTTATTTTAGTTTTAATCCTTCCAAGTCTACGAATTAATTTTTGGGTGGGTGTAGAAAATTGATTAAGAAAAATTCCAAAATTTTGTTTCAAATAAGTTTTATTTTCTCAATTTAACCAAACATGCTTGAATGAAAATATGTTGCCTATATATATATATTTATATATATATATATGGGGGGGTGCACGTGCGTAAGCCGTAAATTCTCAAAGTGGAAACTTCTCTCAGATATGTTGATTAATTTCCTCATTTTTTTCTGCTCTCTTGTCAAATATGAACGTTTTCCAATTACAAATATGGCCTCTCCACACACTTGGTGGGGCCATAAAGTAATTGGAAAGTGTAACTATTATAGCCACAAATTCGGAAACCTTCACATTTCATAAATTATGTTGTAATTCCTTATGGGTTGAATGAATGTGTAAACATTGAAGCCAATTTGATTGTACGTCAGTTTATTATTCAGATTTATTCAATCTGAAGATATTTAAGCCTGTTTAAGATTGAAAGAATTCTGTTTTAATTTGATTTTCGTTTCATTTTTTTTTTTTTTTTTGCGAAAAACTTAACCCTTTGCCTGTCCAGGACATTTTTGTGTCTACTATCTAAACGTTCATGCTTGTTTTCAGATTTATATGTTTTGTAAGACAACTTTGGCAAATAGAATGTGCTGATATATAGTGTCTCACATAATAAAAACCAGTGCATCACATGTGATTCACAGATTGTACAAGTCATAAGTTATTAACACTACGCTCTGTGCATCACATCTGGTTCAAAGGTTATAATCATTTCGGTAAAGTGGAAAACTAGAAGTCTTTCATTTGAGACCTTACATTATCAGTCAAACGTCCTGTGGTCAAATATGATGAATAGAATATTAGTTTAGACCTTTCCTCAGACATCCTGCTTAATATTAGACTCTTTTCTTAGTCGTCCTTAGTTTGACCACTCTTTTGAATTCATGACTCGTGTGCACCACATATAGTACACGGACGTGGAAATCACACGTCGTGTGCATCACATGTGATACGCAGGACAGGCAAAGGGTTAGTGATCTCGATTATGTCCTTGACTCCAATCTGCTGTCGAATCCATTTGTTGTTCTTCTTGTCATGTAAGCCGATGCTGAGCATGATTGGCGCCATTTTAAAAGAGTCACTACACTGCAGGTGTTGGGCCCCCATGTGATATGCAGGACAGACAAAGGGTTAAGGAAAGTACATCTGTCGTCGGGAATTCTACGAATCTATATCTGGTAGCGTCAGTTTCACATTATATATTTATTCATCCCTAAATGTTCATGCAAATAAAAGACAAACAGACATTTCTACGAATTCGTCAATCTTCTTTGACTTCATATATTTTCCATAATACGTACTTGTTCGTAAGTGTAGAAATAGACAAATGGACGTAGCGGGGTACTTTTTCTTACTTTCCGATGTCCCTGTACCAGACTTGTGCTAGTATAGTAAACATCTGCTTGCATCAAATATATGCTAATTATCCTGAAAGGTCAATTCAGTTTCTCTGTCAGATTTAGCCTATTGTGAAGAATGTCTTTCCGTTTTTCGTATTTATTACGATTCGTTGTCGCTTTTCTACCTGGCATTAATCTGACCCCATGGCAAAGAAGTCAACATCTGGAAACTAGTCGAGAGAAAAAGCTAAACGATAGTCACGCTGGCTGGCCAGGCCAGATCAAAATGAAGTCAGCCGGCAGACTTTGAGGCATATGGCAGAAATCAAGAACCACAAAGAAAGTCAAAAGCCCGTCAGACGGATGTCGGCCATTTCAACTCGATGGATTTCAGCTGCTCTCATTCAACCGGAAGAATACGCTTATATTGTATGTATCTACGCATGCGCATGCAAGTGGTTTCTGTTTGCGCGTCTTTGCTCGTGGGAGCATAAGTGCTTAATACAGGGTGTGTTTGTAGTTCATATATACGTTTGAGTATAACTGTAGGTGTGTATTTCCGTTTCCCCTGTCTGATTGCAATTCTATGCGTGTGTATGCGGTATTTCATTTTGTGTTAGGATGAGAATAGATCAATAAGTATGTAGCCTGATATTCAGTTATTAACTGAATTTTGATTTGAATGTTTCGCTTTATAATGTCCGATCTACGTAATTAATATTCACCATTAAATTAAGAGCATTGACACGGGAGAAAATTACGGGAAAAAAAAACAAGTCTTTTTTGTATAAAAGAAACAGTCTTTCAGAAGGTTACGTGTTCGAATCGAGTCGTGGTCATCACTGTAACGGGAGAGAGCTAGGAAGAACGATTTATTCTCTTATTCGTATTTCCCCCATTATGGGCATTATTATATACGTGATATAATAACTCCGTAATTCACGAACGGAACGGAATGGCTGAAAGGAAAAAGAATGACAAACATACTTTATCCTCAGACAGACTTTTATAATACTAAATCATACAAAATCTATATATACATATATACACATGTCCCACGCGGAGATTAATATATGACATATATCTACAGAGCAAAGCAGAGGGTAACGCGAAACAAAAAGGGTCTTACATATAATATTGAGATACTCCTGTATCTGGAGAAGCCACATTTAGTACTCCAGATTCAAACGAGCCGGATTCATCTGTGTCCCAGGCGAGGACATATTCCACGAACAGGAAACAGTGAATGTTGGGGTTTCCCAAATTAAGAACTGTGAGCTGGAGTTTCATTCTATATTTGAGAAAGATATATTCTCAAAGGGAAACGGCACCGTGGTCTTGTAAGCTGCAGGAGAGCCAGATTTAACCTCTGGCCTGGCCATGGGGAACCGAGCTAAAGAAAACAACATTACGGTTTAGCTAATGTAAACTAACTAAATTTTGACTGCCGCTATGGTCACTGTATGGAGTGACGACACTAAACGGCTGTCATGTGACCGACGTGACTTATCTCCACCAGAGGGTGGGTTATGAATGCTTAGTGCTTGCGTACGTGTATTTTGCTAAATACATTATATTTATTAAATGTAATTAATTAATTAATGTAATTATATTCATTAAATGCAACTAATTATGAAATTTAATCCCAAACATCCTATTTTATTTAAAAAGAAAAATACTTAAAATTATTTAAATGAAAAACATGTGAAGATTTTAATTGACTGAATCGTTTTCTACGGCTTATCAACGTCTTGAGTAAGACGATGAAATACACCCGGCAGCAACGCCTTTAAGTAGGAGGTTTTACATGAGCATGGAACCACCTCTTAAATGCTGGTGTTCCCAGGTTCACTCTGACCTGGGGTGGTAGCAACTGTCAGGGTCCAAAATATGGGCAAATAGTTAATCCCCTAAAAAGGTTCAAAACACTATGAAAGTATAAAAATAGGTTTTAAAACCAACAATACTTTTTTAGAAAGATTATTGCCGGCGATGCATTTTTGAAAAGGTGTTGCCGGGGGTATGTTTTTGAAGGCGTTTTTTGTCGACGGTACATTTTTGAAAGGGTGTTGCCGGCGGTATGTTTTTGAAGGGTTTTTTTTTTGTCGGCGATGCATTTTTGAAAAAATATTACTAACAATACATTTTTTTCAAAAAATTTTTTACCAGCAATAAAAATCTTGTCGGCATTAAATAACCCATTGACGTTGATATACTGTAAAACAAACCAAACCAAACGGCTTATCAACACTTTGTAGAGTTATGGCCATATCACATTGAAACATTGGTTCCTGTATGATCACTAGAACGAGACATAACAGAGGTGTTTCAGTTTGTTTTTTTTGCATTTATAAAAGGATGTTAGTCAAGCTAATCGAAAATAATTATTAATATAGAGATATAAAAACTGATCGTTCATTAATTCCATTTTTACGGCTTATCAACACTTTGCAGGTTATTTAAAGCCAAAAAATAATTTTAAATTTTAAGAATTTTTTTGGAGATAATGATTGGAGTGATCAAGTCTTACTAATTAACCCATAGCTGGTGGGGTAAAAGTGGTCGATTCATGCGTAATCAGAATTTGATAAAAAACAAGAAATTATAATGTGGATATAAAGTGGGGGATCAATTCCATATTACGATCAATATATAAACTGATCCCTTACGTTGTGGCCACTATAATTTCTATACATTATATTCCAGAGAATGTAAATAAATCTAAAAGACATGCCGACGAGAAATTATAATGTAGATATAAATAGGGGGATCAATTCTATATTACAATCAATATATAAACTGATCCCTCGCTTTGTATTCCAGAGAATTTAAATAAATCTAAAAGACATGCCTGTGTCGCTAATCAATATTTCATTGATTGATTGATTCGTTTTCTACGACTTATCAACCCTTTGCAGGTTTTTAAAGCCAGAAAATATTTTTATATTAGAATTTTTGGCGGGGAAATAATAATTATTAAGTGATACAAGTCTTACTAATTAACCCATAGTTAGGGCGGAGAAGAGGTGAACTCATACCTTTCCCAAAGTGAAGGTAACGAAACCGAGTAGAATTAGAACACCTCCATTTTTTTTTAAGCATGTCACCCCAAGAAAGGTGAGAGTGTCACTAGCACACAAGAGAGTGAGACCAAGAGTAAAGAGAGGATAAAGAGAAGGGCGGGTATCAAGATCAACGAATCAGAAGATGTCGATTGACTTTACATTTAAAGTTTTGAATATTATAGTTATAAGGGAAGCAAGTAAGGGGAAGGGAGTTCAACTGTCGGGAAGTGCGAGAGAATAGAAGAGGCGGTTACATTTAATTGTTTCGACAGTAGAAGATTGGGACCGAGATGCCAACCTAGTAGCACACTTAAATTAATGCAGTCGGCGCACCATGATAATAGCTCGTTAGAGCAGATAACATGAAAATATTTGTAGAAAAGACAGGGGGAACCCATATCACGTATGTGAGAAAGTGCCAGGTCAGGACCTATCACATTGCATATCCGTCTTTGGATTTTGTCGAGAACCTCGAGATGAACAGCTGGGTGAACCAGACCATATATGGCAACAGTATTCAATGCAATGATGTAGATTTGAAGGATGGACTCAGGCTAGAAAAATCTTCTGGTGCTACAGAGAGAACCAAATTTCCTTGCAGTAGATGAAGCTATTGATTCAATGTAGTTGTTCCACCTCAGGTCAATGGAAAACATGAGACCAAGAAGGCGCATAACTTATTTTATTTCACTGTTTCTATTTAACTATTTGTGCAGCTTATATAGTGGGAAACTTGTGCCTGGTGCTTTTTCGTGATTTCTTTAACATAAAAAAGTTTAATAATTATTCATTTATTCAAATACCAACGCTATATATATATATATATATATATATATATATATATATATATATATATATATATATATATATATATATATATATACCAATGCACTATCTCATCTATACCAGTGCACTATCTCATCCATTGAGAGTCCTAACACTGACAGGATATACATTGGGTCAACGAAGAAAAAATTTAAAATTATATGGAGACAACACTATCAACAATATCCAAAATAGAAATCAGACATCTCTATCCCAATATTTCTGGCATTTAAAAGAAACGAATAAAACACCGAAAGTAAAATGGAAAATAATAAATAGAACAAGAACTTGTAAAACCTAGGATGACCCATGCCCTTTATGCCTACATGAAAAACTACACATCATTAAGTTTCTAAATAATGAAAAGTTATTAAACAATAGGCAGGAGTTAACGATTTTTTGCCGACATCAACAAATTTTCGCATTAAATAATTAACAAAAAAAAACAAAAAACACAACAACAGCATATTAACAAATAAATTATATAGTTTAATAAAAGCCTTAAAAGCTCAGCCCAATCATTAAATAGAAAAACCCTTTGTGGAATCGTCAAAAAAACAAATTGTAATCCATTTCAACACGTTTGTAAAAGAAATAGCCATTTGAATAAACAAATAAATAAAGAGATTAATAGACAGATAATAATGAAACAGAACCCTCTCGACACTTAACGACCTGCCGCAAGGCCATAAAATGCCTTTAGACCAGCTAGACGGCGACCGCTACTATCAGACTTGAAATAGGGACCCCAACATAACCTGACATAAACTTTCCGAAGGGGACTGGTCTGTAGATAAAAATTAATTCTTAACTCTTCGACCACCTAACCAATATGGCCTAGCCGTTTCCATAGTAACTAATGTTGCAAGAGACCATACTTATAAACACGCGTAAACCACAAGATAGCTTATTCCCAAATTCTCGCTTGACGAGGAAGCGAGACCAGACACCTTAATTCAACTTAATTCCAAAAATTATATTGAGGGTCTCGGCTCTCGCTTTTGAAACATGAGAACTTTTATGTAGCGAAGGAATCATATTTTTAAAAAAATATTATAATATATATATATATATATATATATATATATATATATATATATATATATATATATATATATGCCGTGACAATATTTCGCGGAAAAATTAAGAGAATCACGCGGTGGAGAATCACAGCTATAAGTTGATGCCCAACATTGCGGAATTGTTTATTCTTTATTTTTATGTTCTATATCATAAATGCCAATGTCAGTGTGTCATTGTGTCACACTTTTTCAATCAAAGGGACACAACTCTAATTTTTGATAGCTCATGTTACAGAAATTTTCATTATTGTGATTGTTCTCGGGGCGATTTTTTACGTGATTTTTTGCAACAAATTTTTCTATACGATAACAGTTTTAACATCTTTGAAATGAATTTGGGAATAATCGAAATTAATTTTGAAATCCATCGAAAGTCAACCATAAATAAAACTAATTGTTTGTACGAAAAATAAGGACCTAAGCACAATAAATTGTCTTTAAATTAATTGGCAGCAGATGAATTATCGTTGAACTTTTAAAAGGTAAGCTTAAATATTATTGCAATACTTAAATGCAGCGATAATTATTCAGTTCTTCTGTAGTTTATTGTTGTCTATCTCATACTGCAGCAGGATGACTCGCAAAAAGAAATCTCCGCCAACAGAGGACCAGATTGCAATCAAAAGAGCCAAGGCTGCAGCGAGGAAAAAAAGTTCTGGACAAATGAAAACCCAAATCAAATGGCAGCCAGAAGAGCTTCCAGTGCTGAGAATATGCAAAGACACTCAAACCCCTGAATAAGCTGAAGGCCCAATCAAGGCTCCTCCGAAGGAGCCAGCTTAAATGCCGCCTGATAGGGAAGTTTGGTTTGGTTTGGTTTGGTTTACGGCATATCAATCTCAATGGGTTATTTAATGTCGACAAATTTTTTATTGCTGGTAATATTTTGTTTTATCAAAAATCTATTTCTGGCAATATTTTTCCTTCAGAAATATGTTTCTGGTAATATTTTTTTCAAAAAACTATTTCTGGCAATATTTTTCCTTCAGAAATATGTTTCTGGTAATAATTTTTTCAAAAAATCTATTTCTGGCAATATTTTTCCTTCAGAAATATGTTTCTGGTAATAATTTTTTCAAAAAACTATTTCTGGTAATATTTTTCCTTCGGAAATATGTTTCTTGTAATAATTTTTTCAAAAAACTATTTCTGGTAATATTTTTCCTTCAGAAATATGTTTCTGGTAATAATTTTTTCAAAAAACTATTTCTGGTAATATTTTTCCTTCAGAAATATGTTTCTTGTAATAATTTTTTCAAAAAACTATTTCTGGTAATATTTTGCTTCAGAAATATGTTTCTGGTAATAATTTTTTCAAAAAACTATTGCTGGTAATATTTTTTACTGTATAGCTGGTAATATTTTTTTCAAAAATATATTGCGGGTAATATATTTTTTCTTCAAAAATTTATTGCTTGAAATAATTTTTTACAAAGTATTTCTGGTATTAAAACCAATGTTTACACTCTCATAGTGTTTTTACCTCTGTTTCGGGGTTAACTATTTGCCCATATCTGGGACCCTAACAGGTGCTACAACCGCCGGGTCAGGGTGGACCTGGGAACACTAGCAATTAAGAAGTGGTACCACGCGCCTCAAAACCTCCTGATCGGAGGACTTGCTGTTGCGCGTAGTTTATCTTCTTACTCTGGACGCGGATGTAGTTTCTCGTCATAACGAGGACGGTTATAGGGTGGCTTTTATATAATAATAATGAGTGGTGACAAAACTGCAATTAGAGCCATGGTACGCTACCTGTGGGGAAAAAAAGGACTCAGCGAAAGAGCAACGACAAAAGAAATTAATGTGGAAGGCCCCTGAACTATCAACGAACGTGTGGCACAAAAACTGGTTCAGACACCAGTCTCGAAAATAAACCATGGTCAGGTTATATTCTGGAAGATGTAGCCTTGCTTGAAATGGTTGAACAACAGCCAAGTAAAAGCACTCATATATTGTCTGCAGATCTTGGTCCTTCACAAAGCCCCATTGATCGACACCTCCATAAGATCGGCCTTGTGAACAAACGATGTCAATAAGTTCCCCATGAACAGACCAGGCTCAACAACTTGCGAAAATTTGCAAACAACTGCTGGCAAATCCTCTAAGCTGATTGTTTTTAGTGGCGATTTGTAACTGAGGATAAATTGTTGATCTATTTTTGTAATCCTAATAAGACAAATCAGTGGCGTTGTTAGAGCCAGGCTTTAGAACCTTTTGCTAAACAACAGCGATTTGAACAAGTCATGTGTATTTGGTAGAATTTCAAGGTGTGTTGCACATTGAGCTTGTCCCAGAAGGTCTTGCTGCGAACGCTGACCTTTGTGGTCAACAAATGCACCGAGTATATCATGCTATGAAAGCCCGCTACCCGGCATTGGTCAATCAAAGACACGCACTCCTACAGCATGACAGAACACACTGCCAATGTGACCAAACGCAAGCTTGAGGAACTTGAGTGCTGCCTCAACCTTCCTACCGTTCAGATCTTGCCCCATCAGATTACTATCTCTTCCGAGCAATGGCTCATTTCCTGCGGATAATGCTGATGAGTTTGAAAACGGATGCAGGGAGGTTGTTGCCTCAAACCAGCCAAGCGTGAAATTGTGCTTCTGGCATAAAATATAATGTATTGAGATGTATTTTGATGAATAAACGTTTTTCGTATGCAATTTCTTTGAACTATTAATTAAAGCTTGAGTCCTGGGTATGACGATAAACTACGTCTGGCAGCAAGTACTTTGATGTGAAGTATTGAAGGATAATGTCGATGAAACACACGTGTTGTATTTAACGAAACAAGATAAGGAATTTATTTACAAATTTACACATTTGAAGTTGTCAGTTGCGTGTTTCAGGAAAAGGAATCAAATATTTAAAGTTCGTAGTTTCGATCAATTGTCAAGAAGAGAAAATGTTCAGATTAAAACGTCGGACACAAAGTAATATTTCAAAATGTTTAAAACAAATTGAAAGAGTTCGTTTTTCACAAACAAGTTATAAGGTTGTATTGAACATGAATGAAAAGATATATTTTAAGGTTTGGCTTGGTTTGTTTTACGGCATATCAACCTCAATAGGTTATTTTATGTCGACATTAATTTTTACTGCTGGTAATATTTTGTTTTGTCAAAAATCTATTTCTGGTAATATTTTTCCTTCAAAAATGTATTGCTCGTAATAATTTTTTTCAAAAATGTATCGCTGGTAATATTTTTTTTTTTTTTTCAAAATTGTATTGCTGGTAATATTTTAAAAAAAAAACTGTTGGTAATATTTTTCCCCAAATTTATTGCTTAATAGTTTTTTTTCCTTCAAAAATTTATTGCTGGTAATAATTTTTTACAAATATTTCTTGCATTAAAATCTATTTTTACACTTTCATAGTGTTTTTACCCCAGTTTAGATGTTAACTATTTGCCCATAACTGGGACTCTAATAGGTGCTACCACCCCGGGTTAGGGTGGACCTGAGAACATCAGCAATTAAGAGGTGGTTCCATGCTCCTCAAAACCACCTGATCAGAGGCCTTGCTGCTGGATATAGTTTATCGTCATACCCAGGACGATAGTTCTTTGAAATTGCCCTGCTCTCATTAGATGCTGATGATGTATCAGTGTGTAATTTGACACTGGCATTACTCAGACGCGTGAAACTCTCTCTCTCTCTCTCTCTCTCTCTCTCTCTCTCTCTCTCTCTCTCTCTCTCTCTCTCTCTCCCTCCCTCCAACTTGTTCTGCCTATTTATATAAAAGAAAAACGATTTGACATTGGCTTATTCATTTTTTTCTCAGTGTGTAATGCGCTCCCTTTTCAATTGGTTAGAATAAATTTTCACGTCAGTCAGTTATGTGCCATGCGTGATACACACTTAGACGATCATGTATCTTTCGATACATGACTAACGTGGCAGATTTTTTTTCTCCTGCGGTATGTTGCCATTTCTTTCTACGGTTGCCATTCGATTCATAGCTATCCTAAGGGTATTAGCACGTAAGTGAATGTAATGCATTTGACTGGAAAGTCAATGTGGCATGCGTGATACACACTTAAGCGATCATGTATCTTTCGATACATGGCCGACGAGGCAGTTTTTTCCAGCTGTAGGTTGCCATATCTTTCTGCGGTAGACCAGTTGCCATCCAAGGCTATAAAACCCGGTCTCTCCTGCTACTTACCCATAGCTGGGGGGAGAAGAAAAGGATTCATACCTTTCCAAAGGGTTTTAGCACGTAAGTGAATATAATCGATTCAACTGGAAAGTCTGTCAGTCAGTTATGTGCCATGCGTGATACACACTTAGGCGATCATGTATATTTCGATGTATGACTAACGAGACAGATTTTTTTCCCGCGGTATATTGCCATTTCTTTCTACGGTTGCCATTTGGTCTGTCCTGCTATTTACCCATAACTGGAGGGGGGAGAAAAGGATTCATTCTTTTCCCAAGGACATTAGTACGTAAGTGAATGCAATGGATCCAACCGGAATACGAATTCGGCTCTCCGATTCCTCAATCCCAGCCGCTATCCATTACTCCAATTTTCTTATTTGCCTTGGTCTTTTCTTCAGTCCGGAGCCAATCCCTTTTTCTATTGGCCAAAATAAATTGACCCGGGGTATGATAGTCTCGATCTGATAAAGCTAATGACCATGACTTAAATTTTTAGGCTAATATTTTTAGTTTTGTAGCAACATGTGGTATTGTAGGAAACAGGTAAGAATTCTAATTCTCTCTGAATAAATCTCACGGTAAAGGTTGAATGTCCCGCATGAAAACACATCTTTGTTTTACACCCATTTCTATTTTTTCTATATTTACTGAATTCATTTTCTATCGCTATGCGGCGAATTGCTCCCAGCATACCGTAATTTCCCATGTATACTACGCCTTCATCCATAATACGCACCCATAAAATTGTGCTGAAAGTATGGGAAAATGCTTCTACTCACGCATAATACGCACCCCTTGTTTGATAATCAAGCTCTATAAATTGTACCTCTCCAATTTCATTACGGCCAGCGTTTCCTATTCTTATTCAAGCTGTAATTGAAGATATTTATCAATATTTCCGATCATCACGATTCTAAAAGGAAACGGAAATACCTATATTGTGCCTACTGCGCAGACTCATTAACCTGGTTTTGTTCGATAAAAATGTGCAATCTACAGGATCTGTATGTAGTTTTTCACAAAAAATGGTTTTAAACATAGAAAAATATTATTCTAATTTAGTTTTATGATAATTCTTATTTTATTTTACATTTGTAAGTATTGTTAGGTACATATGATTGTATTTGACATCCTTATGGGGGTCACAATCGCCGAATGTTAGCGTCAAATTGTCGTATGTTTGTGGTGAGTAGTCATTTCAACTGAAATCGACCTATAAAACGGAAATTTTTTTAACATTTTTGTAGCTGTGCTACAAAAATATTTTTTTTAGGGTTGCGTATTATACGCAACCCTAGAAAAAATGCGTACTATACATAGGGAATTACGGCAAGTCATTGATTATTCTAAAATTCTTCCCTAATATAGTAACCTTACGTATAAATTCCTTGTGTCATACTTTATCAATGGTAATGGTAATATAAGCCGTTTCCCTATAAGGAAACATTTGGCATTCTTTTATATTATACAAATAATAGATTGTTAGAATTTGGGGGTGGGGCGGGAGAAAATACTAATGATTTAGTTATACAAGTCTTACTAATTAAATCATAACTGGGGGGGTGAGGTGAATTCATACCTTTCCCAAGGGTATTTAGGCGTAAGTGAATATCAACGAACCCAACGGGAATTCGAACTTTATGAAATCCAAAGAAGAATCAGCAATATTAGAGATCCTGATCTGGTGGCTCGGCTTCAGTCACTTTCCCACCGCGACGAGGCCTCACCAATTTACTGTTGAGTTGGCTAGATGTAGCCGTAAGTTCTGTGCTAACAGTTTCTTTTCCCGTACTTCTCATTTGTGGAACTCCCTTCCATGCTTTCCAGCAAACTTTAATCTGCCAAAAATTTAAATGCAATGTCAATCGCTATCTACTGTCCTCCTGATTCCTCTCTTCTCTTTCCGCTATATTATTAATGTTTCTGTTCTTAATTCTTCCACACCCTGTAACCCCTTGTGTCTTAGTGGCTTTATTGCCTTGTTTGACTGAGAATTACACCAAAAAAAACGTTAAAAATGAAGCAGTAATTGTTGTCCTTGAACAATATTCCTAGGTTTTACCTAAATTTGAACACCGACCACTGGGAAATACCCAACTAGCTCATCCATAAAAGATGCCCTTAAAAATATTTACTAATTCTTTTTCGGATAGATAAAGGTATATGTTTAATTATAGATGAGGGGTGATTTGATTTAGGGTGTATATATAAAGGATTGGTATTAAGTTTTTTATAAGGTGTGTATGTATTTTTCTTTAAATATAATGTTATATCAAGGAACTTTTTTTAATTTAGTGCTGACGGTAATTTTTAAACCCATGCTTTTAAATTCTTTATATAATACCTTTCTAATTTTATCTATTTTGAAGTTAGTAGAGTTTCTAATAACCATAAGACCATCGTCCCTGTATAAACCAATGTATATATGTATATATATTTACATATATATATATCATATATATATATATATTAATACATATATATATATATATATATATATATATATATATATATATATATATATATTATGAAATTGACGAAGTTCGACAATTATTTTAAGACATTTTTATGTTTATACATTCTTTTTAATAGATACAAATATTTAAGTAAATGCTCTGTTTATAATAAACAGTATTAAACAACATTTACCGGCCTGAATCTCCGAGAAATTTTCATAGAAAATATTCGTCCACCGACAGGAATCGAACCTGTCCCCTATACGGAACCGTCATTTAGCCTGACGTGCCTTAACCAATTCGGCCACAGAGGAGCGTTCGGTTAGCAAGGTCGATTTTACTGTCTTTAAACTATAATCTTCCATGATTCGCTCACGTACATTCATATCTGCTCATGGCTTATCCAAATGTAAACAAATGACGTCACACATGTCGCAGTTAGCTCCTCCTCAGTTCCTTAATCCTTCAACAGGGGTCTCTCCCCCTGGCTATAAATACTGGCTAACCCTTCGCCTCGATCTCTCTTTTTCGACTTAGGCCTTGGGCCGCCACCTCGCGCGGAAGTGTTGTAAAATCTCTCTTTTTCAACCAACTCCAATATGTGAACTCTCACAGATACAGCGTTTCCCAAATTCTGGAAACACGCTAAGAACAATACACGTACGTACGTACGAACACTCACAACACACACACACACATAATTTCTCCATACAAACACTATGTAACTGTCCATGTCTTTGTGTAACTTGTTATTGATATATATTTGTTTATATATCGGTCTTGTTTGTTTTCTTTGTCTTCTTTGGACTTAATTAAAGTTCAACATTCCCATGTAGCTGGACCGGCCAGCAGGAAAGTTTAACTTTCTGATCTTCATATATTCACCCGCACGGTCCGCTACACACATTATAAAATGGACAAAGTCCGACAATTATTTTAAGACATTCAGGCCGGTAAATTATTATAAACAGAGCATTTACTTAAATATTTGTATCCATAAAAAGAATGTATAAACATAAAAATGTCTTAAAATATATATATATATATATATATATATATATATATATATAAAGAGTAGTCAGATTAATAATCCACAGTTCTTTAGCATCTGTTTTTAAAGTGCTTGATACAAAGTAAAGCATAATATTATAATATTATTTCGCTTTCAAAGTAAATCATTTTTTCTGAAATTGTTGAATATTGCTTGAAAATGGAACAATAATTTTAGTTCCAAAACATTGAAATTTCTGTGTCACGATGAAAAAATGTTTTTAAATAATAATATTATAATATTTTTGAACGTTGCTATCCTTCTTTGTCTGTGTACTTTTCTGTCGTTTGTTTGTTCTTCTCAAGGTCACTTTTATAACCAGATTCTTGTAAACAGGTCAAATATGTTTCCCCTCGAATTCTTCACCGTAAGGGAACGCGTGTCGATTTGAAAGCTCTATACAATCTTCTATCGAATGCTTACATAAAGAACAGTGTGGACAATGCATGTTTTGTCACAAAAGGTATTCGCACGCGGTATTGACGGTAAGGTGAGGCGTGAGGGGAGAAATTAACGCCCCAAACTTGTATAAAAGTTAATTCTATCGTCATTATTTTTGAGCTTGGTCAAAGAAAAACAGAACATTCTGGCATTAAACTTATTTATGGCCACTATATAGAACCGGATATATTTATGTCTGAAAAGTTGTTTACATCAGGGAAATAATAATAATAATAATGGTGAAAAGTAGCCGTTTCCATACAGGAAAGATTCGGCATTCATTGACCGATTAT
>OZ038515.1:37728225-37788297 GCA_964036315.1 Acanthosepion esculentum | reverse complement strand
TACGTTGAGATTCATTGCGGAATTCACTTGACTCTTTTCTAGCAGTTGACTACTTCTTCTACGTGACGCTAGCGAATCTTATATACGTTGTTCTTGTCTTAAGTATTATCGTTCATTACCAACCTTCGTGTGATTGTTCTATTCAGTCTTTTTCAATCTTTTTAAGCAAAGGCACACCTACGAGTAAGTGAAAATATCACGGTACACTTAGCAAAATTTTTAAAGGGTATATTATGAATTAAAACCATTGATTTAAAAAAAATACACACACAAATATGAACATTTTCTTTTTATACAAATTTCAGAGTAATATACTTTTTAAAAATTAAAAATTATTATATCAAATGCTCAATGCATTGGAAACTTCGGCAATATTAATTCATAATTTAATATAATTTTGTAAAAGAGTGAATTAAACAAAGAATGTTAGATACAGTTAAAGGTTTATATTCATTTATTCAAATAAAGGGCAATTTTAAAAATAGATTTAAAAAAATTAAAAATACTTTTTAAAAAATGAGTATTAAAACAAAAGTATTTAAAATAACATAATCAAAGAATAGTTAAAAGAATTATTTGAAAAAAGTTCATTAAATATTCATTTATTCAAATAGTAACGCTGTACCATTACTACTTCCACGGAGACATAGACAGGGCGCGATGGATAAATTGTCGTCTAAACGACGCGAAAATGAAAAATAACATTGACATGTCATTTTAACAGATATACAGGGCGCCATGGATAAATTGTCGTCTAAATGACGCAAAAATGAAAATAACATTGACATGTCATTTTAACAGATATACAGGGCGCCATGGATAAATTGTCGTCTAAATGACGCAAAAATGAAAATAACATTGACATGTCATTTTAACAGATATACAGGGCGCCATGGATAAATTGTCGTCTAAATGACGCAAAAATGAAAATAACATTGACATGTCATTTTAACAGATATACAGGGCGCCTTGGATAAATTGTCGTCTAAATGACGCAAAAATGAAAATAACATTGACATGTCATTTTAACAGATATACAGGGCGCCATGGATAAATTGTCGTCTAAATGACGCAAAAATGAAAATAACATTGACATGTCATTTTAACAGATATACAGGGCGCCATGGATAAATTGTCGTCTAAATGACGCAAAAATGAAAATAACATTGACATGTCATTTTTAACAGATATACAGGGCGCCATGGATAAATTGTCGTCTAAATGACGCAAAAATGAAAATAACATTGACATGTCATTTTAACAGATATACAGGGCGCCATGGATAAATTGTCGTCTAAATGACGCAAAAAATGAAAATAACATTGACATGTCATTTTAACAGATATACAGGGCGCCATGGATAAATTGTCGTCTAAATGACGCAAAAATGAAAATAACATTGACATGTCATTTTAACAGATATACAGGGCGCCATGGATAAATTGTCGTCTAAATGACGCAAAAATGAAAATAACATTGACATGTCATTTTAACAGATATACAGGGCGCCATGGATAAATTGTCGTCTAAATGACGCAAAAATGAAAATAACATTGACATGTCATTTTAACAGATATACAGGGCGCCATGGATAAATTGTCGTCTAAATGACGCAAAAATGAAAATAACATTGACATGTCATTTTAACAGATATACAGGGCGCAATGGATAAATTGTCGTCTAAATGACGCGAAAATGAACATAACACTGACATCTCATTTTAATAGATATATTTACTAAAATTACACAAAAATATCTTGAAAATTATAGAGTAAATTTATTCAATAAAATCGCCATTGATTTCAACCACATTCTCTAGATGCTTTCGGAATCTCCTGCATCTTTTCTGAATGTCCTCCTTGCTTCAGTCGGTGAATTCTGCCATAATCCTTACCTTCAGTTCATCTTTGGTGTTACAAGGAGTTTTGTTGGTCTCTCGCTCAACTGCACCCCATACATAATAATAAAGGGTGTTGCAATCTACAGAGTCAGGTGGCCAGAGGTAAGGGGGGATGTGGTCGCAGAAATTGTCTGACAGCCATGACTGGGTTCTCCTGCTTGTATGGCATGGTGCAGAGTCCTGTTGCCACACATAGGGTCCTCCAACAGCCACACCTTGACCCAGGGTAGCACTACTTCCTCAAGGCACTTTATGTTGAGTCTGAGACCATTTGGGAATAAGAATGGAGCCATAACATCGACATCACTAGTGATCACGCCAAACACCTTCATAATCACCATTAGACTCATCCAACTCTTTTCGAACCCTCTGTACTTTCCTTAGATTGAAATTCAAATGTTCTGAAATGTTTGTATTAGGAATTCCGGCGCAAATGCCAAGCAGTAAAGCATGCCGTTTCCAAATTTCTGCCGGAGTGAATTGCATCATGGTGCTCTTTTTCTCACAGACAGTGCCCAACTGACCCTACTATACTGTGCAGTTGACAAAAGCAAAATCCAAACACAAATATGCGACAATTTACCCATCGCACCCTGTATATGAATACCATGAGAATATTTCGCTGCACACGTAAGACGCTCGCGCGGCACACTACTGTGCCGCGGCACGGCCGATGAAAATCACTGGCTTAGACAATGTATTTACTCAGATATTTACATCTCAAATGATATCAAATTTTTAAAACTTCCTCTATATAAGACTGATTCTATTATTAAATATTTTCTTAATTTTCTTACGGTTCTAAAGCCTTAAACATATGAGATGCTAATAATTAGTTGCTCACGGGTCAGTTGTTGAATTTTTCTCTCGTGACCTCCGTTGGTCTTGGAAAATGTGTAATCCAAGAGCTCTGAAAAACCGGGGGTGTATTTCTACCCACTTATTCTAATCGTCTATGCAATATTTGATACAATTTATTTTAATCATTTCACCCCAAGCAAGACAAAAAAGCCACTAAGAGACAAGGGGTTAATAAATGTGAAATAATCTAAGAAAAATAAAATATTAAATTAAGAATACATTCTGTCTCTTAATAATGTTTTACTTTTTCTTAAAAGAAGAGGAATTAAGAAGACAGAAGATAACGATTGACATTGCATTGAAATTTGAGAAGATCAAAGTTGACTGGAAAGTAAGAAGAGTGAAAGAGAATTAGAAGACTTTAGTGAGGGGAAGGGACAATAAAAGAAGAGGAATTAAGAAGACAGAAGATAACGATTGACATTGCATTGAAATTTTAGAAGATCAAAGTTGACTGGAAAGTAAGAAGAGTGAAAGAGAATTAGAAGACTTTAGTGAGGGGAAAGGACAATAAAAGAAGAGGAATTAAGAAGACAGAAGATAACGATTGACATTGCATTGAAATTTTAGAAGATCAAAGTTGACTGGAAAGTAAGAAGGGTGAAAGAGAAGAAGATAACGATTGACATTGCATTGAAATTTTAGAAGATCAAAGTTGACTGGAAAGTAAGAAGGGTGAAAGAGAATTAGAAGACTTTAGTGAGGGAAAGGACAATAAAAGAAGAGGAATTAAGAAGACAGAAGATAACGATTGACATTGCATTGAAATGTTTGAAGATCGTGATTGAAGAAGACAGAAGATAACGATTGACATGGCATTGAAATGTTTGAAGATCAAAGTTGATTGGAAAGTAAGAAGAGTGAAAGAGAATTAGAAGACTTTAGTGAGGGGAAAGGACAATAAAAGAAGAGGAATTAAGAAGACAGAAGATAACGATTGACATTGCATTGAAATTTTAGAAGATCAAAGTTGACTGGAAAGTAAGAAGGGTGAAAGAGAATTAGAAGACTTTAGTGAAGGGAAAGGACAATAAAAGAAGAGGAATTAAGAAGACAGAAGATAACGATTGACATTGCATTGAAATGTTTGAAGATCAAAGTTGATTGGAAAGTAAGAAGAGTGAAAGAGAATTAGAAGACTTTAGTGAGGGGAAAGGACAATAAAAGAAGATGAATTAAGAAGACAGAAGATAACGATTGACATTGCATTGAAATGTTTGAAGATCAAAGTTGATTGGAAAGTAAGAAGAGTGAAAGAGAATTAGAAGACTTTAGTGAGGGGAAAGGACAATAAAAGAAGAGGAATTAAGAAGACAGAAGATAACGATTGACATTGCATTGAAATGTTTGAAGATCAAAGTTGATTGGAAAGTAAGAAGAGTGAAAGAGAATTAGAAGACTTTAGTGAGGGGAAAGGACAATAAAAGAAGATGAATTAAGAAGACAGAAGATAACGATTGACATTGCATTGAAATTTTAGAAGATCAAAGTTGACTGGAAAGTAAGAAGAGTGAAAGAGAATTAGAAGACTTTAGTGAGGGGAAAGGACAATAAAAGAAGAGGAATTAAGAAGACAGAAGATAATGATTGACTTTGCATAGAAATTTTAGAAGATCAAAGTTGACTGGAAAGTAAGAAGAGTGAAAGAGAATTAGAAGACTTTAGTGAGGGGAAAGGACAATAAAAGAAGAGGAATTAAGAAGACAGAAGATAACGATTGACATTGCATTGAAATGTTTGAAGATCAAAGTTGACTGGAAAGTAAGAAGAGTGAAAGAGAATTAGAAGACTTTAGTGAGGGGAAAGGACAATAAAAGAAGAGGAATTAAGAAGACAGAAGATAACGATTGACATTGCATTGAAATGTTTGAAGATCAAAGTTGACTGGAAAGTAAGAAGAGTGAAACAGAATTAGAAGACTTTAGTGAGGGGAAAGGACAATAAAAGAAGAGGAATTAAGAAGACAGAAGATAATGATTGACTTTGCATAGAAATTTTAGAAGATCAAAGTTGACTGGAAAGTAAGAAGAGTGAAAGAGAATTAGAAGACTTTAGTGAGGGGAAAGGACAATAAAAGAAGAGGAATTAAGAAGACAGAAGATAACGATTGACATTGCATTGAAATGTTTGAAGATCAAAGTTGACTGGAAAGTAAGAAGAGTGAAAGAGAATTAGAAGACTTTAGTGAGGGGAAAGGACAATAAAAGAAGAGGAATTAAGAAGACAGAAGATAACGATTGACATTGCATTGAAATGTTTGAAGATCAAAGTTGATTGGAAAGTAAGAAGAGTGAAAGAGAATTAGAAGACTTTAGTGAGGGGAAAGGACAATAAAAGAAGAGGAATTAAGAAGACAGAAGATAACGATTGACATTGCATTGAAATGTTTGAAGATCAAAGTTGACTGGAAAGTAAGAAGAGTGAAAGAGAATTAGAAGACTTTAGTGAGGGGAAAGGACAATAAAAGAAGAGGAATTAAGAATACAGAAGATAACGATTGACATTGCATTGAAATTTTTGAAGATCAAAGTTGACTGGAAAGTAAGAAGAGTGAAAGAGAATTAGAAGACTTTAGTGAGGGGAAAGGACAATAAAAGAAGAGGAATTAAGAAGACAGAAGATAACGATTGACATTGCATTGAAATGTTTGAAGATCAAAGTTGATTGGAAAGTAAGAAGAGTGAAAGAGAATTAGAAGACTTTAGTGAGGGGAAAGGACAATAAAAGAAGAGGAATTAAGAAGACAGAAGATAACGATTGACATTGCATTGAAATGTTTGAAGATCAAAGTTGACTGGAAAGTAAGAAGAGTGAAAGAGAATTAGAAGACTTTAGTGAGGGGAAAGGACAATAAAAGAAGAGGAATTAAGAAGACAGAAGATAACGATTGACATTGCATTGAAATGTTTGAAGATCAAAGTTGATTGGAAAGTAAGAAGAGTGAAAGAGAATTAGAAGACTTTAGTGAGGGGAAAGGACAATAAAAGAAGAGGAATTAAGAAGACAGAAGATAACGATTGACATTGCATTGAAATTTTAGAAGATCAAAGTTGACTGGAAAGTAAGAAGAGTGAAAGAGAATTAGAAGACTTTAGTGAGGGGAAAGGACAATAAAAGAAGAGGAATTAAGAAGACAGAAGATAATGATTGACATTGCATTGAAATGTTTGAAGATCAAAGTTGATTGGAAAGTAAGAAGAGTGAAAGAGAATTAGAAGACTTTAGTGATGGGAAAGGACAATAAAAGAAGAGGAATTAAGAAGACAGAAGATAACGATTGACATTGCATTGAAATGTTTGAAGATCAAAGTTGATTGGAAAGTAAGAAGAGTGAAAGAGAATTAGAAGACTTTAGTGAGGGGAAAGGACAATAAAAGAAGAGGAATTAAGAAGACAGAAGATAACGATTGACATTGCATTGAAATGTTTGAAGATCAAAGTTGACTGGAAAGTAAGAAGAGTGAAAGAGAATTAGAAGACTTTAGTGAGGGGAAAGGACAATAAAAGAAGAGGAATTAAGAAGACAGAAGATAACGATTGACATTGCATTGAAATTTTTGAATATCAAAGTTGACTGGAAAGTAAGAAGAGTGAAAGAGAATTAGAAGACTTTAGTGAGGGGAAAGGACAATAAAAGAAGAGGAATTAAGAAGACAGAAGATAACGATTGACATTGCATTGAAATGTTTGAAGATCAAAGTTGATTGGAAAGTAAGAAGAGTGAAAGAGAATTAGAAGACTTTAGTGAGGGGAAAGGACAATAAAAGAAGATGAATTAAGAAGACAGAAGATAACGATTGACATTGCATTGAAATGTTTGAAGATCAAAGTTGACTGGAAAGTAAGAAGAGTGAAAGAGAATTAGAAGACTTTAGTGAGGGGAAAGGACAATAAAAGAAGAGGAATTAAGAAGACAGAAGATAACGATTGACATTGCATTGAAATTTTAGAAGATCAAAGTTGACTGGAAAGTAAGAAGAGTGAAAGAGAATTAGAAGACTTTAGTGAGGGGAAAGGACAATAAAAGAAGAGGAATTAAGAAGACAGAAGATAACGATTGACATTGCATTGAAATGTTTGAAGATCAAAGTTGACTGGAAAGTAAGAAGAGTGAAAGAGAATTAGAAGACTTTAGTGAGGGGAAAGGACAATAAAAGAAGAGGAATTAAGAAGACAGAAGATAACGATTGACATTGCATTGAAATTTTTGAAGATCAAAGTTGACTGGAAAGTAAGAAGAGTGAAAGAGAATTAGAAGACTTTAGTGAGGGGAAAGGACAATAAAAGAAGAGGAATTAAGAAGACAGAAGATAACGATTGACATTGCATTGAAATGTTTGAAGATCAAAGTTGATTGGAAAGTAAGAAGAGTGAAAGAGAATTAGAAGACTTTAGTGAGGGGAAAGGACAATAAAAGAAGAGGAATTAAGAAGACAGAAGATAACGATTGACATTGCATTGAAATGTTTGAAGATCAAAGTTGACTGGAAAGTAAGAAGAGTGAAAGAGAATTAGAAGACTTTAGTGAGGGGAAAGGACAATAAAAGAAGAGGAATTAAGAAGACAGAAGATAACGATTGACATTGCATTGAAATTTTTGAAGATCAAAGTTGACTGGAAAGTAAGAAGAGTGAAAGAGAATTAGAAGACTTTAGTGAGGGGAAAGGACAATAAAAGAAGAGGAATTAAGAAGACAGAAGATAACGATTGACATTGCATTGAAATGTTTGAAGATCAAAGTTGATTGGAAAGTAAGAAGAGTGAAAGAGAATTAGAAGACTTTAGTGAGGGGAAAGGACAATAAAAGAAGAGGAATTAAGAAGACAGAAGATAATGATTGACATTGCATTGAAATGTTTGAAGATCAAAGTTGATTGGAAAGTAAGAAGAGTGAAAGAGAATTAGAAGACTTTAGTGAGGGGAAAGGACAATAAAAGAAGAGGAATTAAGAAGACAGAAGATAACGATTGACATTGCATTGAAATGTTTGAAGATCAAAGTTGACTGGAAAGTAAGAAGAGTGAAAGAGAATTAGAAGACTTTAGTGAGGGGAAAGGATAATAAAAGAAGAGGAATTAAGAAGACAGAAGATAACGATTGACATTGCATTGAAATGTTTGAAGATCAAAGTTGACTGGAAAGTAAGAAGAGTGAAAGAGAATTAGAAGACTTTAGTGAGGGGAAAGGACAATAAAAGAAGAGGAATTAAGAAGACAGAAGATAACGATTGACATTGCATTGAAATGTTTGAAGATCAAAGTTGACTGGAAAGTAAGAAGAGTGAAAGAGAATTAGAAGACTTTAGTGAGGGGAAATGACAATAAAAGAAGAGGAATTAAGAAGACAGAAGATAACGATTGACATTGCATTGAAATGTTTGAAGATCAAAGTTGACTGGAAAGTAAGAAGAGTGAAAGAGAATTAGAAGACTTTAGTGAGGGGAAAGGACAATAAAAGAAGAGGAATTAAGAAGACAGAAGATAACGATTGACATTGCATTGAAATGTTTGAAGATCAAAGTTGACTGGAAAGTAAGAAGAGTGAAAGAGAATTAGAAGACTTTAGTGAGGGGAAAGGACAATAAAAGAAGAGGAATTAAGAAGACAGAAGATAACGATTGACATTGCATTGAAATGTTTGAAGATCAAAGTTGACTGGAAAGTAAGAAGAGTGAAAGAGAATTAGAAGACTTTAGTGAGGGGAAAGGACAATAAAAGAAGAGGAATTAAGAAGACAGAAGATAACGATTGACATTGCATTGAAATGTTTGAAGATCAAAGTTGACTGGAAAGTAAGAACAGTGAAAGAGAATTAGAAGACTTTAGTGAGGGGAAAGGACAATAAAAGAAGAGGAATTAAGAAGACAGAAGATAACGATTGACATTGCATTGAAATTTTTGAAGATCAAAGTTGACTGGAAAGTAAGAAGAGTGAAAGAGAATTAGAAGACTTTAGTGAGGGGAAAGGACAATAAAAGAAGAGGAATTAAGAAGACAGAAGATAACGATTGACATTGCATTGAAATGTTTGAAGATCAAAGTTGATTGGAAAGTAAGAAGAGTGAAAGAGAATTAGAAGACTTTAGTGAGGGGAAAGGACAATAAAAGAAGAGGAATTAAGAAGACAGAAGATAACGATTGACATTGCATTGAAATGTTTGAAGATCAAAGTTGACTGGAAAGTAAGAAGAGTGAAAGAGAATTAGAAGACTTTAGTGAGGGGAAAGGACAATAAAAGAAGAGGAATTAAGAAGACAGAAGATAACGATTGACATTGCATTGAAATTTTTGAAGATCAAAGTTGACTGGAAAGTAAGAAGAGTGAAAGAGAATTAGAAGACTTTAGTGAGGGGAAAGGACAATAAAAGAAGAGGAATTAAGAAGACAGAAGATAACGATTGACATTGCATTGAAATGTTTGAAGATCAAAGTTGATTGGAAAGTAAGAAGAGTGAAAGAGAATTAGAAGACTTTAGTGAGGGGAAAGGACAATAAAAGAAGAGGAATTAAGAAGACAGAAGATAATGATTGACATTGCATTGAAATGTTTGAAGATCAAAGTTGATTGGAAAGTAAGAAGAGTGAAAGAGAATTAGAAGACTTTAGTGAGGGGAAAGGACAATAAAAGAAGATGAATTAAGAAGACAGAAGATAACGATTGACATTGCATTGAAATTTTAGAAGATCAAAGTTGACTGGAAAGTAAGAAGAGTGAAAGAGAATTAGAAGACTTTAGTGAGGGGAAAGGACAATAAAAGAAGAGGAATTAAGAAGACAGAAGATAACGATTGACATTGCATTGAAATGTTTGAAGATCAAAGTTGACTGGAAAGTAAGAAGAGTGAAAGAGAATTAGAAGACTTTAGTGAGGGGAAAGGACAATAAAAGAAGAGGAATTAAGAAGACAGAAGATAACGATTGACATTGCATTGAAATGTTTGAAGATCACCAGAACAATTCCTATGAATCTATTTATAGGCAAAGGCACAGAGAAGCTACATTACGATGGTGGGAAAATGCCTGAAACCGCAGTGACAGGTCAGGATCAACAACATTGCAGATTCTTTCAATTTTATCAGAAATCTCTAAATATAAAGCAAGAGCACCGGACGATATGCATTAGCCATATTCTTAGCATGAACGAATGGTAGACCTATAAATATGTAAGATAGATTCTGGAGAGTAATATTGTTATTATTAAGGAACGAGTACAATAAAAGAAGAGGAATCAAGAAGATAGTAGGTAACGATTTACATTGCATTTCAATTTGTGAAGAACAAAGTTGGCTGGAAAGGAAGTATCCGGAAGAAAGTTACACAAGCAAGAAGTGTGAGAGAAGAAACTATTCGCATAGAACTTACGGTTACATCTATCCAATTTAGCTGTAAAATGATGTAAAGCATGTTTAGATAAGACTTTCGTTAATTCCACACAAGGGACGGACGTCGTTTCCAGACATACAACGCTAAACTAAGTCATTTGCTGGTCCATGTTCGACCGTTCTGGAGAGTTGACTTTGACGATTCTTTGTGTTATGTAAATCGAGCCAACAGTCGCAAAGAGGTTAAGTTTTGATTAGGTATCCCACTTGGCTTTAGATCCTCATCATCATCATCATCATCATCCACATCATCCTCATCATCATCAACCTCATCATCCTCATCCTCCTCCTCATCATCATCATCATCCTCAGCATCCTCATCATCATCAACCTCATCATCGTCATCCTTATCATCATCCTCGTCTTCATCATCCTCATCCTCATCATGCTCATCACCAACCTCATCATCCTCATCATCATGCTCAGCGTCAGCATTATCCTCATCCTCCTCACCATCATCATTCTCATCGTCCTCATCCTCATCATCTTCAACCTCATTATCCTCAACCTCATCATCGTCATCATCATAGTCATCATCATCATCGTCATCATCATCATCATCCTTATTCACATTATCATCCTTATCCTCATCCACATCATCATCCTCATTATAATCATCCTCATCATCCTCATCATCCTCATCCAAATCATCATCATCATGCTCATCATCATCCTCATCCTCATCATCTTCATCCTCCTCACCATCGTCATCCTCATCATGATGTTCATCATCATCCTAATCATCCTTATCATCATCATCATTCTCATCCTCATCATCATCCTCAACATCCTCATCATCCTCATCCTCATCCGCATCATCCTCATCCTCATCATCCTCATCCTCATCATCCTCATCCTAATCATCCTCATCTTCATCATCATCCTCAACATCCTCATCCTCATCATCCTCTTCCTCATCATCCTCATCCTCATCATCATCCTCGTCATCCTCATCATCATCCTCATCCTCATCATCATCCTCAACATCCTCATCCTCATCATCATCATCCTCAACATCCTCATCATCCTCATCATCATCCTCATCCTCATCATCCTCATCCTCATCATCCTCATCCTCATCCTCATCATCCTCATCCTCATCATCCTCATCCTCATCCACTTCAACCTCATTATCCTCATCCGCATCATCCTCATCCTCATCATCCTCATTCTCATCATCCTAATCCTCATCATCATCCTCATCATCCTCATCCTCATACTCATCATCCTCAACATCCTCATCCTAATCATCCTCATCTTTATCATCATCCTCAACATCCTCATCCTCATAATCCTCATCCTCATCATCATCCTCATCATCCTCATCATCATCATCATCCTCATCATCATTCTCATCCTCATCATCATCCTCAAAATCCTCATCCTCATCATCCTCATCTTCATCATCATCCTCAACATCCTCATCCGCATCATCATGCTCAGCGTCAGCATCATCCTCATCCTCCTCACCATCATCATTCACATCATCCTCATCCTCATCATCATCCTCAACATCCTCAACCTCATCATCCTAATCATCATCGTCATCATCATCATCCTTATTCTCATTATCATCCTTATCCTCATCCACATCATCATCCTCATTATCATCCTCATCATCCTCATCATCCTCATCCAAATCATCATCATCATGCTCATCATCATCCTCGTCCTCATCATCTTCATCCTCCTCATCATCCTCATCCTCATCATCATCCTCAACATCCTCATCCTCATCATTCTCATCATTCTCATCATCCTCATCATCCTCATCCTCATCCTCATCATCCTCATCCTCATCATCCTCATCATCCTCATCCTCATCCTCTTCAACCTCATTATCCTCATCATCCTCATCCTCATCCTCTTCAACCTCATTATCCTCATCATCATCCTCAACATCCTCATCCTCATCATCCTCATCCTCATCATCATCCTCATCATCCTCATCATCCTCATCCTCATCATCATCCTCATCATCCTCATCATCATCCTCATACTCATCATCCTCATCCTCATCCTCAACATCCTCATCCTCATCCTCATCATCCTCATCATCATCCTCATACTCATCATCATTCTCAACATCCTCATCCTCATCATCCTCATCCTCATCATCATCCTCAACATCCTCATCCTCATCATCCTCATCATCATCCTCATCCTCATCCTCATCATCCTCATCCTCATCATCATCCTCATCATCCTCATCCTCATCATCCTCATCCTCATCATCATCTTCTTTCTTCCTTTCTCATTTTTGTTTTTCTTTCCTTCTTTCTTTCTTTCTTTCTTGTTCATCCTCCAGTTCTTCCTTCTTCCTTTCTCATTCTTATTTCCTTTCTTTCCTTTTTCTTTCTTTCTTTCTTGTTTATCCACCAGTGGTTCCTTCTTCCTTTCTCATTCTTATTTTCTTTCTTTCCTTTTTTCTTTCTTTCTTTCCTTCTTTCCTTTTTTCTTTCTTTCTTTCTTGTTTATCCTCCAATTCTTCCTTCTTCCTTTCTCCTTCTTATTTTCTTTCTTTCCTTTTTTCTTTCTTATTTTCTTTCTTTCCTTTTTTCTTTCTTTCTTTCTTTTTTTCTTTCTTGTTTATCCTCCAGTTCTTCCTTCTTCCTTTCTCATTCTTATTTCCTTTCTTTCCTTTTTCTTTCTTTCTTTCTTTCTTTCTTTCTTGTTTATCCACCAGATGTTCCTTCTTCCTTCCTCATTCTTATTTTCTTTCTTTCCTTTTTTCTTTCTTATTTTCTTTCTTTCCTTTTTTCTTTCTTTCTTTCTTTTTTTCTTTCTTGTTTATCCTCCAGTTCTTCCTTCTTCCTTTCTCATTCTTATTTCCTTTCTTTCCTTTTTCTTTCTTTCTTTCTTTCTTTCTTGTTTATCCACCAGATGTTCCTTCTTCCTTTCTCATTCTTATTTTCTTTCTTTCCTTTTTTCTTTCTTTCTTTCCTTCTTTCCTTTTTTCTTTCTTTCTTTCTTGTTTATCCTCCAGTTCTTCCTTCTTCCTTTCTCATTCTTATTTTCTTTCTTTCCTTTTTTCTTTCTTATTTTCTTTCTTTCCTTTTTTCTTTCTTATTTTCTTTCTTTCCTTTTTTCTTTCTTTCTTTCTTTTTTTCTTTCTTGTTTATCCTCCAGTTCTTCCTTCTTCCTTTCTCATTCTTATTTCCTTTCTTTCCTTTTTCTTTCTTTCTTTCTTTCTTTCTTGTTTATCCACCAGTTGTTCCTTCTTCCTTTCTCATTCTTATTTTCTTTCTTTCCTTTTTTCTTTCTTATTTTCTTTCTTTCCTTTTTTCTTTCTTTCTTTCTTGTTTATCCACCAGTTGTTCCTTCTTCCTTTCTCATTCTTATTTTCTTTCTTTCCTTTTTTCTTTCTTTCTTTCCTTCTTTCCTTTTTTCTTTCTTATTTTCTTTCCTTCCTTTTTTCTTTCTTATTTTCTTTCTTTCCTTTTTTCTTTCTTTCTTTCTTTTTTTCTTTCTTATTGATCCTCCAGTTCTTCCTTCTTCCTTTCTCATTCTTATTTCCTTTCTTTCCTTTTTCTTTCTTTCTTTCTTTCTTGTTTATCCACCAGTTGTTCCTTCTTCCTTTCTCATTCTTATTTTCTTTCTTTCCTTTTTTCTTTCTTATTGTCTTTCTTTCCTTTTTCTTTCTTATTTTCTTTCTTTCCTTTTTTCTTTCTTTCTTCCTTTTTTTCTTTCTTGTTTATCCTCCAGTTCTTCCTTCTTCCTTTCTCATTCTTATTTCCTTTCTTTCCTTTTTCTTTCTTTCTTTCTTTCTTTCTTGTTTATCCACCAGTTGTTCCTTCTTCCTTTCTCATTCTTATTTTCTTTCTTTCCTTTTTTCTTTCTTATTTTCTTTCTTTCCTTTTTTCTTTCCTTTTTTCTTTCTTTCTTTCTTGTTTATCCTCCAGTTCTTCCTTCTTCCTTTCTCATTCTTATTTTCTTTCTTTCCTTTTTTTTTCTTTCTTTCTTTTTTCTTTCTTTCTTTCTTTGTTTCTTGTTTATCCTCCAGTTCTTCCTTCTTCCTTTCTCATTCTTATTTTCTTTCTTTCCTTTTTCTTTCTTTCTTTCTTTCTTTCTTTCTTTCTTTCTTTCTTTCTTTCTTGTTTATCCTCCAGTTCTTCCTTCTTCCTTTCTCATTCTTATTTTCTTTCTTTCCTTTTTTCTTTCTTTCTTTATTTCTTTATTTCTTTCTTTCTTGTTTATCCTCCAGTTCTTCTTTCTTCCTTTCTCATTTTTGTTTTTCTTTCCTTCTTTCTTTCTTTCTTTCTTTCTTTCTTTCTTTTTTATCCTCCATTTCTTTCTTCTTCCTTTCTCATTCTTATTTTCTTTCTTTCCTTTTTTCTTTCTTCCTTTCTTTCTTTCTTTCTTTCTTTCTTTCTTTCTTGTTTATCCTCCAGTTCTTCTTTCTTCCTTTCTCATTCTTATTTCCTTTCTTTCCTTTTTCTTTCTTTCTTTCTTTCTTTCTTGTTTATCCACCAGTTGTTCCTTCTTCCTTTCTCATTCTTATTTTCTTTCTTTCCTTTTTTCTTTCTTTCTTTCCTTCTTTCCTTTTTTCTTTCTTTCTTTCTTGTTTATCCTCCAGTTCTTCCTTCTTCCTTTCTCATTCTTATTTTCTTTCTTTCCTTTTTTCTTTCTTATTTTCTTTCTTTCCTTTTTTCTTTCTTTCTTCCTTTTTTTCTTTCTTGTTTATCCTCCAGTTCTTCCTTCTTCCTTTCTCATTCTTATTTCCTTTCTTTCCTTTTTCTTTCTTTCTTGTTTATCCACCAGTTGTTCCTTCTTCCTTTCTCATTCTTATTTTCTTTTTTCCTTTTTTCTTTCGTATTTTCTTTCTTTCCTTTTTTCTTTCTTATTTTCTTTCTTTCCTTTTTTCTTTCTTTCTTTCTTTTTTTCTTTCTTGTTTATCCTCCAGTTCTTCCTTCTTCCTTTCTCATTCTTATTTCCTTTCTTTCCTTTTTCTTTCTTTCTTTCTTTCTTTCTTGTTTATCCACCAGTTGTTCCTTCTTCCTTTCTCATTCTTATTTTCTTTCTTTCCTTTTTTCTTTCTTTCTTTCCTTCTTTCCTTTTTTCTTTCTTCTTTCTTGTTTATCCTCCAGTTCTTCCTTCTTCCTTTCTCATTCTTATTTTCTCTCGTTCCTTTTTTCTTTCTTTCTTTCTTTTTTTTCTTTCTTTTTTTCTTGTTTATCCTCCAGTTCTTCCTTCTTCTTTTCTCATTCTTATTTTCTTTCTTTCCTTTTTTCTTTCTTTCTTTCCTTCTTTCCTTTTTTCTTTCTTTCTTTCTTGTTTATCCTCCAGTTCTTCCTTCTTCCTTTCTCATTCTTATTTTCTTTCTTTCCTTTTTTCTTTCTTTCTTTCTTTCTTTCCTTTTTTTCTTTCTTTTTTTCTTGTTTATCCACCAGTTGTTCCTTCTTCCTTTCTCATTCTTATTTTCTTTCTTTCCTTTTTTCTTTCTTTCTTTCCTTCTTTCCTTTTTTCTTTCTTCTTTCTTGTTTATCCTCCAGTTCTTCCTTCTTCCTTTCTCATTCTTATTTTCTCTCGTTCCTTTTTTCTTTCTTTCTTTCTTTTTTTTCTTTCTTTTTTTCTTGTTTATCCTCCAGTTCTTCCTTCTTCTTTTCTCATTCTTATTTTCTTTCTTTCCTTTTTTCTTTCTTTCTTTCCTTCTTTCCTTTTTTCTTTCTTTCTTTCTTGTTTATCCTCCAGTTCTTCCTTCTTCCTTTCTCATTCTTATTTTCTTTCTTTCCTTTTTTCTTTCTTTCTTTCTTTCTTTCCTTTTTTTCTTTCTTTTTTTCTTGTTTATCCTCCAGATCTTCCTTCTTCCTTTCTCATTCTTATTTTCTTTCTTTCCTTTTTTCTTTCTTTCTTTCCTTCTTTCCTTTTTTCTTTCTTTCTTTCTTGTTTATCCTCCAGTTCTTCCTTCTTCCTTTCTCATTCTTATTTTCTTTCTTTCCTTTTTTCTTTCTCTCTTTCTTTCTTTCCTTTTTTCTTTCTTTTTTTCTTGTTTATCCTCCAGTTCTTCCTTCTTCCTTTCTCATTCTTATTTTCTTTCTTTCCTTTTTTCTTTCTTTCTTTCTTTCCTTTTTTTCTTTCTTTCTTTCTTTTTTATCCTCCAGTTCTTCCTTCTTCCTTTCTCATTCTTATTTTCTTTCTTTCCTTTTTTCTTTCTTTCTTTCTTTCTTTCCTTTTTTTCTTTCTTTCTTTCTTGTTTATCCTCCAGTTCTTCCTTCTTCCTTTCTCATTCTTATTTTCTTTCTTTCCTTTTTCTTTCCTTCTTTAAGTCCTTTTTCTCTTCTCCCAATGTTTAATTCCTTTTGTATTTATTTCTTTCTTTGCTTTCCTTTAGTCTCTTTTCTCTTCTTTTCACATATTTTTCATCATTTCGTTCTTCCTTCCTTTCTTTCTGTCCGCTCTCCCTAATTCTATCCTATTTATGCAGCGTGGTCCGAAAGTCTTGTCACCCTCTACCAAACAGTAATGAGAACAATAGAACAAGTAATAAAGTAATACAAAGCACACGTACTGGATTCAGTTTATTCACTTTCATTGACACTGTCACACACAATCATTTTCGTGTCAATCATCTGAAATAGAAAATTATATTAAGTAGGGTTGACAAGTCTTTCGGACCAGCCTGTACAATCAATTTCCCGTTAAACTGAAATTTGACAATCCCACACAGAATTAATATTAGGCTAAGTCATAAGTAATTGCTCTTTCTATGAATCAGCTGTAATGCCGAATATATTCTCCTAACTACCAACCATAAGTGTTAGTTAACAATAAATTTGGAGTACATTGACATATTTGAATTTAAATGGATTAAAGGAAAAATGCTGTTCTCCACCATAAAAACACAAGACCGCAAACAGCAAGGATAACACAGGAACATTTTTTGGAACTCGGTTGGTCTGTTCTGTCCCACCTGCAATATTCACATGACCTTTTTAACTTTTTTTTTTATCTCTGCATAACATTTTCATATGAAAATCATTCTCTTATGAAAACCAGATACAACTGTTCCTTGAAATATTTTTCGCATGAAAACCTGCAGAATTTTACTCAGAAGATATCGAAGATGACCACAGATTTGTAGCAGATCTCTGCTATGACTTTGCTCTAACATCTCACTGGATAGTTACATTTACTGCTTGGAAAACGAAACTAGTTACATTCCATCATCGCCGATCGAAGACTGAACTATCACCAATCAAGATGAATAGATGTTCCCTCAGGGAACACCCTTGTGCAAATTAATTGAAGCAAAACGAATAACTGCGTTATTATTTACTTTTTGGGGGTATTTTTCCAAAGAAATATAACCCAGTGCATATGTTAGTACTTCGTATGTCCATTCCAGGAAGTCGTTCCTTGCAGATTGACCACAGATTCTTAATTGGATTTAAATCAGGAAAGTTTCCAAGCCAGTCTATAGTACTTTGATTTGCTCACTGGTAAGGCTTGCCAGTGTGTTCGTCCAGCGTTATAATTTTCGTACGCTACCTTGGAGTAACGTCCATCGCAGACAATGGCCGTAGGACAACTAATCGTCAATCGAGATAATAATCTAATGCAATCACGGATGACGCAATATTTTTCAAGGCCAAACATATTTCATCATACACCCCTAAAATAGATTCATATTACTGCACACTACTGCAAATGACCTAATCTGAGGAAAAAATAGAAATTGATTGCACCCTGTCACTCCAGTGGGTCTAAAACTGACCGTATGGGGAAAGAAAGGAAACTAAAGCGGTTGTTTCAATTAATTTGCACAAGGGTGTACGAGCTCTTCTTGAGGTCTGGGTTGAGTTTGTCTCAATAGGTTTGAGTGCCTCTTTGGAGGCACTCAACCCAAACCTCAAGTGAAGCTCGTACATACGATCCATCGCGAAAGATGCTGGGAAAAGCGTCGGCTCCCTGTACCGCTCCAGGAAGTACCTGACGCCCCGTACTATCATCTACCTTTACAAGAGCCAGATCAGGCCAAAATAGAGTACGGTTCCCATATACGAACAAGCGCTGCCCAGTCTTCACGTTCCCGTTTTGATATCGTCCATAAGCCTCTCCCCGTCCTTGTGGGCGATGAATTATTTTCCACCCTATAAACCCTTTCCTCACAGACAAAACGTCTCACTGCTCTGTCGTTATTTCCATGGAACGTGTTCAAACAAACTACATTCCTTAGTTCCACCAGTTTTAGCCGTCACGGCTAAGACCCACCATGCCACACCCACTGTAGCGAATCACCCTCATTCCCTTCGTATTCCATTGTTGAGATGTAATTTCCACTCTAGCAGTTTCTTTCCATGAACCGCTGATCGACTCCCAAGAGGGTGTTTTCCCGATCACTACAATCTTAACCAGTTCAATCTTAACCGTTATCTTCCTTAACTACCCACATAAACTGTGCCTCTTACTTTATAATCCTCTACCTTGAGTGGCCCGGGCCTTGTACAGGATGAAGATCACTGTAAAAAAAAAGTTGGCTGATGAGCGACAAGTCATTGCAAAATATAATTGTAATTTATTCTTTAAGAATAAAGGTGACAGACAAAAACGGAAATTATCTGTGACTCAAACTAAAACATGAACTGGGGTGCTGAAAATTTCGTGTACTGAGTCGCTACTTGACATAAGACCAAATAACCAAACTTCATTTTTTTTCTTTCTTTTAAGTTTTTTAAGTTTTATTTATTTATTTATTTATCTGAAGGTCATTGTGGTCAGGTCGAGTACTTTTCGGCACCTCAATGTCAGTCTCAAGTCATTTGTGTAAACATATACATGTTTAGTGTTTTATTTTCTGCGTTTAGTTTGATTAATCATGTCCGCGTTCATTCGACCACTCGCGACAGCCTGTTCATATCTATCTATCTATCTATCTATCTATCAATTGATCGATCTGTCTCTGTTCATATCTATCTATTTATCTCTCTCAGCCTATTCATTATCTATCTATCGATCTATCTATCTATCTATCTATCTATCTATCTCAGCCTATTCATATCTATCTATCTATCCCTCTCAGCCTATTCATATCTATCTATCCCTCTCAGCCTATTCATATCTATCTATCCATCTCAGCCTATTCATATCTATCTATCTATCTATCTATCTCAGCCTATTCATATCTATCTATCTATCTATCTATCTATCTATCTATCTATCTATCTCAGCCTATTCATATCTATCTATCTATCTATCTATCTATCTATCTATCTATCCATCTCAGCCTATTCATATCTATCTATCTATCTATCTCAGCCTATTCATATCTATCTATCTATCTATCTATCTATCCATCTCAGCCTATTTATATCTATCTATCTATTTCAGCCTATTCATATCTATCTATCTATCTATCTCAGCCTATTCATATCTATCTATCTATCTATCTATCTATCTATCCATCTCAGCCTATTCATATCTATCTATCTATCTATCTATCTATCTATCTATCTCGGCTTATTCATATCTATCTATCTATCTATCTCAGCCTATTCATATCTATCTATCTATCTATCTATCTCGGCTTATTCATATCTATCTATCTATCTATCTCAGCCTATTCATATCTATCTATCTATCTATCAATCTATCTTTCTATCTCGGCTTATTCATATCTATCTATCTATCTATCTCAGCCTATTCATATCTATCTATCTATCTATCTATCTATCAATCTATCTTTCTATCTCGGCTTATTCATATCTATCTATCTATCTATCTATCTATCTATCTATCTATCTATCTATCTATCTCAGCCTATTCATATCTATCTATCTATCTATCTATCTATCAATCTATCTTTCTATCTCGGCTTATTCATATCTATCTATCTATCTATCCATCTCAGCCTATTCATATCTATCTATCTATCTATCTATCTATCAATCTATCTTTCTATCTCGGCTTATTCATATCTATCTATCTATCTATCTATCTATCTATCTATCTATCTATCTATCTATCTCAGCCTATTCATATCTATCTATCTATCTATCTATCTCAGCCTATTCATATCTATCTATCTATCTATCTATCAATCTATCTTTCTATCTCGGCTTATTCATATCTATCTATCTATCTATCTATCTATCTATCTATCTCAGCTTATTCATATCTATCTATCTATCTATCTATCAATCAATCTATCTTTCTATCTCGGCTTATTCATATCTATCTATCTATCTATCTATCTATCTATCTATCTATCTCAGCCTATTCATATCTATCTATCTATCTATCTATCCATCCATCTCAGCCTGTTCATATCTATCTATTTGCCTGAGCTCTTTCAGTTTCTCTCTACATCCCTTTCTATTCATATCTATATTTCAATCTCTTAACGTTTCGATATGATCTCTCTCTCTCTCCCTCTCTCTGATTCTGTGTCCATTTCCCTCCCTCTTTTTTTCTCTCTCTCTCTCATTCTCAGTTTATTCATCTCCTTCCTCTCTCTCATTCTCAGCCAGTTCATCTCCTCCCTCTCTCTTATTCTCAGTCTGTTTATCTCCTCCCTCTCTCTTATTCTCAGTCTGTTCATCTCACCAACCCCCTTTCTCTCTCTCTCTCTCTCTTTCTCTCATTCTCATTCTGTTTATCTATCACTCTCTCTGAAGAGTTCATGGAAAACGTTTTCTCCTCAAAACCTGCAGAATGTCACAGAAAACGTATCGAAAAGCCGCCTGAGAAGCGACAAGTCATTGCAAATTTGTCATCTTATTTTTTCAGGAATAAAATAGACAAAGAAACGCGGAAATTATCTGAGTCGCTTCTTGACATAAAACGAAATGACTTTTTTTTCTTTCTTTTAAGTTATTTCAGTTTCATTCATTTATTTCTCTGAAGGTCATTGTGGTCAGGTCGAGTACTTTTCGGCACCTCCATGTCAGTTTCAAGTTATTTGCGTGTATGGATATACATGTTTAGCGTTTTATTTTCCGCATGACATCTGATTAATCATAAGTCCACTTTCATTCGACCTTTCGTGACTTTTGTAGGTTAATAGATGGAATTGAATTTTATTTATTTAAGGATAACGTTGATACATGAAAACGAAAATTATTTATGACACCGATGTTCAGAGAACTTAAAATGATTACTTGGTTACTTATTTTAGTGTATCATTTCACTTAAAATTATTGCCTCGTGACCCAAGCAATCGTCGGTGGATTATTTCAAGAAATTATCCGTGAATAATCAACGGCACCTTTTTATAGCCATCTGTCACTTATATGATTGCCATCGATGACGTAGAATTCAACTCAAAAAGTAGCGAGGATTTAGGAGATGCCCAGAAACATTTTTTGCATCAAAAACCAGCGGAACTTCATTGAAATAGTATCGAAGACCTGCAAGATAAGCGACAACAGGTTATTGCAAATGGAATCTTGCAATGGAATTTTTTAAGAATAACATTCAGACATGTTGAGAATAGAATATTCGATACAGACAAGGAACGAGGAAATTGATCTGAACGAATCCCATTATTGTTCTTGCCCCCCCTCGTTAGTTTGCACGACCGTTACGTTCTGCCAATACCTCATAAATAATGGTGGGTGGACAGTTGCGTACTGGTTTGGTTTGTTTTGTTTTAGGGCATATCAACCTTAATGCCGACAAAATTGTTGTTGCTGGTAATATTTTTTCCTTCAAAAGTCTATTTTTGGTAATATTTTTTCCTTCAAAAATATATTTTTGGTAATATTTTTTCCTTCAAAAATCTATTTTTGGTAATATTTTTTCCTTCAAAAATCTATTTTTGGTAATATTTTTTCTTCAAAAATGTATTGCTGGTAATAATGTATTGTCGGTAATAATTTTTTCTTCAAAAAGTTATTGCTGGTAATTTTTTTACAAAAAGTATTTCTGGTATTAAAACCTATTTTTACACTTTCATAGTGTTTTGAACCCAGTTTGGTGGTTAACTATTTGCCCATAGCTGGAACCCTAGGTTTAGGTTTAGTTTGGTTTGTTTTGGTTTACAAAATGGGTTATTTAATGCCGAAAAGTTTTTTATTGCTGGTAATATTTTTTCTTCAAAAATATATGGCTGGTAAGATTTTTTTCTTCAAAGATGTATTGCTGGTAATAATTTTTTTACAAAAAACTTTTGCTGCTATTAAAACCTATTGTTACACTTTCATAATGTTTTGATACCAGTTTGGGAGTTAACTATTTGTCCATAGCTGGGACCCTAACAGATGCTACCACCCCGGATCAGGGTGGACCTGGGAACACCAGCAATTAAGAGGTGGTTCCATGCTCCTCAAATCCTCCTGATCAGAGGCCTTGCTGTTGGACGTAGTTTATCGTCTTACCCAGGACGCGGATGTAGTTTATCGTCATACCCGGGACGGCGGTTGCGTACTGGACATTTGCGTCCCGCACAATTGCGTACCAGACACTTGCGTGCCTGGACATTTGCGTCCCTAGACAAATGCGTCCTTGGATAATTGCGTACCTCTGATATTTTTTTGAAGTTAACATTTTTTAAAGAGTTGTTTAATATAGAAATTTGCACACCTTTAATTATTCTAAACAAGCAAAAAGGTAGTTACCATAAATTAAAATTGAGAAAAAAGTTTCTATTTCAAAGCAAGAGAAAATTAAGCTAGCAGTTTCAGTTCACTCCAGCAGTGCGTACCACAAACATCTTATTGATTCTGGAATTCATAGATTATATTTTTATTTGGAACCCATGGCTAAGTTCCGAAAATCAAACACTGGTGGAAAAATATTTGTGGACGAGGAAAATTACAGCTACTATTATAAAAAAAAAAAACGCCGATGAAACAAAAACATACTGGCGATGTATAGTGCGATCTTGCAACGCTGTTAATCTGTCATTGCATTTTAAACAAAAATAAACTTTTTTTTATTCCTTTTATTTTTTTTTTTTTAAATTATGATTACTACCTATGTTTTTTTTTTGTTTTTTTTTCAAAACTTATGGCAGTTGTCTTTAAAAGCTTCAGATAATTATCAGAAGGATGTAATTATCCAGAGACGCATTTGTCTAGAGACGCAAATGTCCGAGAACTCGTAAATAATGAACTATTGCGTTTTGATGCGTGGAAAGAGGGGAAAAGACACTATTTGCTTTCAGTGAGAAAGAAAGAAAGAAAGAAAGAAAGAAAGAAAGAAAGAAAAAATACAAAGAAAGAAAAAGAAAGAAAGAAATAAAGAAAGAAAGAAAGAAAGAATGAATGAAACAAAGAAAGAAAGAATGAATGAATGAATGAGTGAACGAAAGAAAGAAAGAAAGAAAGAAAGATGTGTTTAACGTCTCCTGCCAGTAGCTCATAAATAATAGACTTTTCCGTTTTGAACGTGTGGCCAGAGAAAGAAAGAAAGAAGCGAAGAAAGAAAGAATGAATGAATGAATGAATGAATGAAACATTGAAAGAAAGAAAGAGAGAAAGAAAGAATGAAAGAAAGAAAAAGAAAGAAAGAAATGATGAAAGAAAAAGATATAAAGAAAGAAAAACAAATAAATAAAGAAAGAATGAATGAAACAAAGAAAGAAAGAAAGAATGAATGAATGAATGATTGAGTGAACGAAAGAAAGAAAGAAAGAAAGAACGTGTATAACGTCTCCTCCCAGTACCTCATAAATAATAGACTTTTCCGTCTTGAACGTGTGGCCAGAGAAAGAAAGAAAGAAAGAAAGAAAGAAAGAAAGAAAAATAAATAAATAAAGAATGAATGAAAGAAAGAAAGACAGAAAGAATGAATGAATGAATGAATGAAAGAAAGAAAGAAAGAATTAATGAATGGATGAAACATTGAAAGAAAGAAAGAAAGAAAGAAAGAAAGAATGAAAGAAAGAAAAAGAAAGAAAGAAATGATGAAAGAAAAAGATATAAAGAAAGAAAAACAATAAATAAATAAAGAAAGAATGAATGAAACAAAGAAAGAAAGAAAGAAAGAATGAATGAATGAATGAATGAATGAATGATTGAGTGAACGAAAGAAAGAAAGAAAGAACGAAAGAACGTGTTTAACCTCTCCTGCCAGTACCTCGTAAATAATAGACTTTTCCGTTTTGAACGTGTGGCCAGAGAAGGAAAGAAAGAAGCAAAGAAGAAGTGTTTAACGTCTGTTTCAGTAAAATGAAAAAACTTTCATCAAAAAATTCAAATAGGAAAACCGTGAAATTTTCAGAGTCCTTCCTACTGGATGGATAAATATAAGAGTTGACAGCTTCGAAATTCAAACAGAAAGGAAGCCGGAAATTACAACGACCAGAATGTCGTCATATAGTCAACGAAAACAACGAACGACACTTCCTCTAAAACAAATTCACACAGTTTTAATGGGCCTTTCTGACGTAACAGTATTGCAAAAATAATAACTCCGACAAAAGAGATTGTTTTCTATAAATATGGCACGCTTTTTTTTTCTGCTATAAACACTTATACGTGCCCCAGACCCACAAGAAAACTATGAAAAAGAAAAAAAATCATTCTTGTCATGTAATTTCACACCATCTTGGCATGCGTAATGAGGCAAAAATATAATGTTTCGCCACTACATCCGCCGCTGAAAATAGTTCTTGCAATTTCGGTGAGGTCAAACATTTGGCGAGCCATACCCAGATTCTGATATTATTACTCAAAGTTCGTTAGAAATGGTTGGTTGAATGTTTTTAGAGTGAAAAAGGTGAGAGGCTTGGAAAGTGAAACCGTCGAACCTAGTTCAATTTCCGGTCGATTGTGTTTTCACTCACTTTGCACTAACACCCTCGGGAGAAGTCATGGATCCACCTCCCCTAGCTATGGGTTAAATAGTAGAGCAAACTGGGCACTTTTGCTTTGAGCTAGCAACCAGTCTAGGAGAAAGAAAACTTTCAATCCAAAACCAACCGGATGGGGGTTGTGCTCCGCTGGGCTATCTTGACCAAGACACGCCAATGCCGCTATGGATTACATAGTAAAGCAGACTGGGCTCTTTTGCCTTCAGTTGACAACCAGTCTAGGAGAAAGAAAAAGTATGGTTACACTTCCTCGAGTTATAGGTTATACAGAAGTGCGATCTGGGCTTGGTAGAGCATTTAGCCAAGGAGAAGGACAATTAAGAATTCAAAAGAAGTCTGAAGAGGAATGGGCTCCGTCAGATTATCTTACGCTACCCACGTCTCTTACGGTTGCAGTACATGTGGTACCCCTACGATCCCCCACCCCACAAAAAATGCTGGGCATGACGATAAACTACATGACAACTTGATTAGGACAGTATTTACATTAGTCGGACTATTGTCCTCATCTTTGTCCTCAAGGACACATGGCACAGTGGATAAAGGCGTTGGTTAGATCCAGTGACAGACCCAAAGAGTGTGAGTTCAATACCCGGTTCAGGCAGTGGAGAACTTTCAGAGGGAAAATTAGCAGGAGATAACTGATAACTGACATCCATCAAACATGGCTCGTGGAACTAGAACAGTCTACCCCAGTGATCGAAATAAAGGGTTCGATTCGAAATTCCAACCACCTGAAGAAGGCCGGAGCGTACAACGGCCGAAACGTTGTGACAAATATGGCGACGAAGATGAGGACAATAGTCCGACTAATGTAAATACTGTACATAATACCTCATCTCATAAATATAGACAGAACTTGATTAGGAGATTAGCGGTTTTGAGGAGCACTGAACCATCTCTTAATTCCTGTTGTTCCCAGGTCTAAAAATGAAATAAAATTAATTACCAATATCAAATATATTCAGGGTGCATCAAAAATACTTTTAAAATTTAGGCGTCGGGTTCCTCACACAAAGCATGGACAAAAGTCCATATAAACATATGTCCGTAGACCTTCCGTTTTTGAGTTATTCAGTTTTAAAAAAGTTTACTAGATGGTGCTGTGTTGCCATTTACACCAGGTTGCATTGGTCATTCGTGTACATTTGTGGCTAGTCTTCAACTGAGAAGTGTTCCGTTTAACAATTGCAGGATATTCATATCGTGAGCAGGCAGATATGATTTTTAAATACGACCGCCCGAATGGTAATGGACGCGAGGCTGCACAGCTGTATTAGATTGCGTTTCCAGTCATCCAATCTTTGCTGCCGTTTATCGTCGCGTTGCTAAGACAGAATCCGTGGCACCACAAATTATGGATCGAGGAAGACCAATTGTACATTTAACAGCGTCTACCGTATACTTTAAATTTACAAACTCAAAAACGAAGGATTTGCAGACATATGTTTATATGGACTTTGTTCCTTGTTTAGTATAAGGAACCCGCCACAAAAGTTTGTAAAAGTATTTTTATACACCCTGTATAAATATTTCTCGGCAAACATGGTCCTTCGGGCCCTCCCCCACCTAAAAAAAAGCACGGAATTGTTAAAAGGATGTTTTTCCCTTGACAACACTATTATTTTAACTACTTCCACTCCTCAGCAATGTCTATTCTTTTAAAAAGTGATGATTAAAAATGTAATAAAGCTTAAACATCCGCGTCCCGGGTAAGACGATAAACTACATCCGCGTCCCGGGTAAGACGATAAACTACATCTGCGTCCCGGGTAAGACGATAAACTACATCCGCGTCCCGGGTAAGACGATAAACTACATCCGCGTCCCGGGTAAGACGATAAACTACATCCGCGTCCCGGGTAAGACGATAAACTACATCCGCGTCCCGGGTAAGACGATAAACTACATCTGCGTCCCGGGTAAGACGATAAACTACATCCGCGTCCCGGGTAAGACGATAAACTACATCCGCGTCCCGGGTAAGACGATAAACTACATCTGCGTCCCGGGTAAGACGATAAACTACATCTGCGTCCCGGGTAAGACGATAAACTACATCCGCGTCCCGGGTAAGACGATAAACTACATCCGCGTCCCGGGTAAGACGATAAACTACATCTGCGTCCCGGGTAAGACGATAAACTACATCCGCGTCCCGGGTAAGACGATAAACTACATCCGCGTCCCGGGTAAGACGATAAACTACATCCGCGTCCCGGGTATGACGATAAACTACATCCGCGTCCCGGGTAAGACGATAAACTACATCCAACAGCAAGGCCTCAGGAGGTTTTGTGGAGCGTGGAACCACCTCTTAATTGCTGGTGTTCCCAGGTCCACCCTGATCCGGGGTGGTAGCACCTGTTAGGATCTCAGCTATGGGCAAATAGTTAACTCCCAAACTGGTGTCAAAACACTGTGAAAGTGTAACAATAGGTTTTAATAGCAGCAAAAGTTTTTTGTAAAAAAATTATTACCAGCAATACATTTTTGAAGAAAAAAATCTTACCACCAATAAAAAAAAAAACTTGTCGGCATTAAATAAACCATTTTGTAAACCAAAACAAACCAAACTAAACTAAACATATGAAAGTGAATTTATACATTTTCTTTGTTCTTGAGAATTGGCAACAAAAATAATAAACACTATTTATTTATTAGATTATCTATTTAACTATTTTGTTATAATTTATTATATTATTTATTGGAATGGTTGACGAAACATCGGCTAATTGCTAACCGATTCGAAATTTATAAAATGGTAAATAATAAGGATTTCTTTATAGTTGGTTCATATATTTTAATAATTTAGTAAATGTTTATAAATTTATGAATAAAAAATTGCTTTCCTATTTATTTCTTTATAAATTGTTAAATGATAAATATTGCAATACATTAGAGACTTAATACAATTGTATTAGTTTTTAGAATGTTGTAAATATAGAATTATTCTTGTAAATAAACAATCTAATAAATAAATGGGTATGTCAACAGTATTCAATACACTTACCAATGTTAGATTCATAAATGTGCAAAATGCATTCTGACAAGACAAAGCATGGCAACTTTCCTTGCAGTAGACGTGGTAATAGATTCAATACAGTTGCTCCTCTTCATGTTATTGGAAAACGTAAGTTCAAGAAATTGCAGTGTGTTGCTCTCCTGGAGTTTAGCATCAGCTATGCTGATGGCAGTCAAAAATGTTTCTCTGTCGTGACTAAGCTCGCAGCAGATACCCACATTTCAAGGAAATCTGTCGATATCAAAAGCTTTCTATCAGATCTGATCTTCATCCTGAGCTGATTCCCAACGATTGTCAGAAAATCGCAAAGGGCGTGAAATCCAGGGTCACAAACTCACATCAAAGCAACTAAATATGTTAGCTCTATCACTGATATTGAGCTCTTTCCAATATATGAATATTTTGAGACATTTTTTATGTTAATACGTTCTTTTTATAGATACAAATATTTAAGTAAATGCTCTGTTTATAATAAACAATATTAAAATAATTGTCGGACTTTGTCCATTTCATAATATATATATATATATATATATATATATATATATATATATATATATATATATATATATATATATATATATATTAAGATATTTTTATGTTTATACATACTTTTTATAGATACAAATATTTAAATAAATGCTCTGTTTATAATAAACAATATATAAATAATTGTCGGACTTTGTCCATTTCATAATATATATATATAGCAATCGCCCAAAAATTAGATCTAGATGACCGAATAAGTTGCATCAGCAAGGCGCATGCCTTTATCACACTAAAAGACCACAAAGAAAATTTCAAAACCAACCCTGCATGCAGACCTATAAACCCAGCCAAAAGCGAACTAGAAAAAAATAATTCTGAACTAAGGAAGAAGTTAGGAGTAAACCAGTGGAAAAACACAAAAGCAACTATTGACTGGTACTACAGCATAAATAACAAACAAAATTGCCACTTCCTACAATTAGACATAAAAGAATTTTACCCATCCATAACAGAACGCATATTAGATAAGGCCATCAACTTAGCTCAGGAACAAATACTAATAAAAACCAAACGAAATCGACATCATTTAGCACTCCCGTAAATCATTATTATTTCACCATGAAGAAGCATGGATAAAAAAAGATGGGATATTTGACACTACAATGGGAAGCTTTGACCGTTAGAAAATAGAAAATATAGGCATTTACTTACTACACGAACTAGGCAAAATAATAGATAGAAATGACACAGGACTCTACAGGGACGACGGTCTCATAATCTTAAGAAACTGCAACAAACAAAACACAGAGAAAACTAGAAAAGCAATAATAGATATTTTCAAACATAACGGATTCGACATATATATAAAAAAATAACCTAAACGAAGTAGATTTTCTAGATGTTACCTTCAACCTAAGAAAAGGCACATACAAACCATACAGAAAACCCAATGATAAACCAATCTATATACACACATCTTCCAACCACCCGCCTTTTATAATCAAACAGATACCAAAATCGATTAACCGCAGCCTTTCCGACAATTCCTTCAATGAAACAAACAAATTAACAAAGCTAAGAAAGACTACGAAACAGCCCTAATAGATAGCGGATTCCCAGCAAGATTCACATACTCACCACAGAACACAAAAAAGGCCAACAGGAAAAGAAATATCATATGGTTCAACCCACCGTACAGCAAAAACGTAAAAACAAACGTAGGAAAAATATTCTTCAAACTTTTACACAAACACTTCCCGGAATCAAGTATCCTACACAAAATATTCAACAAAAACACAGTAAAAATCAGCTATAGTTGCACCGAGAACATGACAAAAATAATAAAAAAGCACAACAGGAAAATTATCAACAAACCACAGGAACAAATTAAACCCACGTGCAACTGCAGAATAAAAAACGAATGTCCCTTAAACGGTAATTGTTTAGAAAAAACGTAATCTACCAAGCCACGATAAAATCACCAGATAATGAAGAAAAAGTATACATAGGAGTAACTGAAGGACCCTGGAAACAAGGAAATTATGTACACAAAACATCTTTCACAAATAGTAAATATGCGAACAGCACAATGCTTTCTAAGTATGTCTTGGAAATAAAAAACAAAACGCACACCACACCAAACATATCTTGGAAAATAAGGAAAAAATCCTCAGCCTACAACAACCAATCAAAAACTTGCAAACTTTCCTTGGAAGAAATTACCTTCCCAGACCAAAATAAATTATTAAATAAAAGATACGAGCTAATCTCAAAATGTAACTTAAAAATCGAAAACGGAAAAAATAAATGCATAAACAGACAAAATGACAATAAAATAAGCAAAATAAATTAATCCAAACATATTACCAAATCACACCTGTTAGAATAGACGAAATAGAATAAAAAATTAGAAACAAAATCAATAAATAAAGTAAATAATAAACAAATTAGCAAACTATTATGACCAAAATATTAGACTATAAAAATCAAAACAAAAATCGGACGGAAAATAGCTATAACTGTTATATAACGATAAAAACATGAATAAAAAATAATATACTGCGTTACTTAAAAATCGAAAACCAAAAAGAGAAAATATACAGTATAATAAATAAATAACGACAAGTATAATAAATTGACCTAATACATCCAAATATATAAATAAACTAACAACCGATACCGATAAACTAGCTGTTTAGAAAAAAACAAATAAAGATAATCAATCCAAATAAATAAATAAATTAAAAACTGTTCCCGCCAAAATAATAGTCAGAACAAACCACAACAATCAACCCCAAAATTGAACAAATAGCTTTAATTATCTTCCCAAACAAAAACAAAACTATTAAATAAGCTATATAATCAAATTTTTATTACGTTAATAAAAACACCGATCAAAATAAAAATAAAAAATAAATAAATATATAAGATAAAAAATAGAAATAAATAAAAACAAGCAATATAATTTGACCCAAATAAATAAATAAACTAATAAACGACTTCCGGTTAAATACGTTAATAAAAACACCGATCAAAATAAAAAATAAATAAATATATAAGATAAAAAATAAAAATAAAATTAAATAAAAACAAGCAAAATAATTTGACACAAATAAATAAACAAATAAACGACTTCCGGTAATATAACCACCAAAATAGACTACCCACAATGCACCACTGACCTGTATATATAAATAGCCGAGAAAAAAACTGTCGCCTCTAAGTGTTAACTTCTATGTTCACTTTTAGATTTACACACGCTCTATCTCTGATATTGAGCACTTTATCCCATAAATATAGCACACTTTAAGACTATATATATATATATATATATATATATATATATATATATATATATATATATATATATATATTGAGACATTTTTATGTTTATACATTCTTTTTATAGATACAAATATTTAAGGAAATGCTCTGTTTATAAACAGAGCATTTCCTTAAATATTTGTATCTATAAAAAGAATGCATAAACATAAAAATGTCTTAAAATAATTGTCAGACTTTGTCCATTTCATAATATATACATATATATATATATATGTATATATGTATATGTATTAATATATATATATATATATATATATATATATATATATATATATATATATATATATAAATATATATACATATATATATAAATATATATATATGTTTGTGTGTTTACAATCGGATATAAAATCCAAAGTTTTGAAATGGATATATATATGTGTGTGTGTGTGTGTGTGTGTGTGTGTGTGAGTGTGTGTGTCTGTGTCTGTGTGTCTGTGTCTGTGTATATCATGCTTTCGAGACATTCTGAAAATGAGATGAGGATTTGCCTTTATTTCGATACATAAAAGCTGAGATAAATTATAAGAATTATAAAGAAATAATACCGAATAAATATGAACAGCTTTTTAAAAAGTCACTCATTTTCTTTCTTCTTTAATCACGAGAAACATCAGATTAATGAAAAAATACTATCATTCTTTATTTAAGGACTGAAGACGACCTTGGATAAGATTAAAAGTACTTGGGAAAATAAAAAAAATTGAAAAAACTACGGCGCCTTCATTAATGAATTTAATATCAACTTCTTAATGTTGATATTAAATTCATTAATGAAGGCGCCATAGTTTTTCAATTTTTTTTTATTTTCCCAAGTACTTTTAATCTTATCCAAGGTCGTCTTCAGTCCTTAAATAAAGAATGATAATAATTTTTTCATTAATCTGATGTTTCTCGTGATTAAAGAAGAAAGAAAATGAGTGACTTTTTAAAAAGCTGTTTATATTTATTCGGTATTATTTCTTTATAATTCTTATAATTTATCTCAGCTTTTATGTATATATATATTCATCCACAGACTCACTGCACCACAGATCATCAGTGTTGCTAGAGATCCGATTGCTTCCACCCGGGATCGAAACCCGACAGATTTGGCATCAGTCAGAGATTCTACCATCAAGATATCGTCGCACTCCAGGGCGTGAGGGAAATTTTAACGTTTTTACTCTGCGAAAGACGTCAGTAGCTAGGAGAGCTCGACTCGAGTAGCAGAGCATTGCAGTAGCAGCAGCAGTCAGTGTATATCACCCCTTCCTCTCCGAGTGCTCAATCGAATTATTTCGCGAGCATATATATATTTGTCTTAAGGTATTGCTTATGCTTGTATGTGTGCAATAGGCTACCTATATCTGCGCCACAAATAAACTACAAAATGTTTCTCTTTTTACAAAATGAATTATCTTTACCTAAAACAGGAATTTACTTGCTTACTCGTTTTATTTCTTCCGCGTCTTCATTTAATAAAAATTATTCGTCGAAGATTTTACTCTGGACTTTCTTTACTCCGTTCAGATGACATTCTGAATTTTGATTGTCGTCTTAAAAAAGAATTCTAAATCCGTCTTCGTTATTTTTTAGGGTGTTGTAAAAATAGAACAAGGAAATTTAATCAAACAGACGTTTCCTTAATTCCAGCTCAAAGAAATAAACGTATCAAACCCAGATTAGGGTTAATCCTCACGTTTGCGTTCGCCTGAAAAACACCGAACCACTTTGTTAAGACACGAATTAAACATAAAGCCATGTCGTAAAAATGGTTTTCGCACAAGCAAAGTTATAACCAAAATCCTGCCTGGCATTAATTCCTAATATATATTACAATGACCCGTTTGATGTACAGTGCGGTACCCAGATACAAACAGTTTGCGAAACGAACAAATTGATTAACGACTGGTTTTTCTTAAGAACATTAAAGTCGCTTAACGAGATGCAATTTCGACACCGAACTGCGAGTAGACTACGCATGCGCATAAGAGGCTAGGAGCGTTCTTAATACCTCTTCAGTCGCCATATTTTATTCGTTTCGTGTCGTAAGCTGTGAACTTGTAAAGTTTCGCGGTTTTTGTATTGAAAGTATAAGGCTTTCTGACTAAGGGAACAAGGTTCGAATCTATTTATTGGAGAAGTGATTTCTTGATAATATCGGCCTGGCACCTTTGGAAAGTGCCTGAAAATCATCGGTTAACCCTAACCTATTTGGCCATGTGGATTTCCCAATGGAAGAGGAATGTATATTAATTTTGTAAAATTAAAAAATGTGGTACAAGGCCGAGGGGAAGTGGGGAAAGGCTGGTCTTCACTGACTATCCTAGTTCTAGTTAACAGCAATGACCCATTCATTCAATACAATATGCTCAATCACCACAAGAACTTGTTTATCACCTCCCAATCTTACATATACCACATATTCCCAAGGGACCTACAAAATACCCCATGATGTAAAAATTTGTGCAGTTCATAATGTTTTTTATATTATTTTTTTTCCTATAAAAATATATAAAACTTTTCATGCTGCGTGAAATGATGGGGGAGGGATTAACCCGAAAACAAAACGAAAGAATGAAACAAAAACAAACTAAGACAAAACAGATGTCCGTACCGCCCCCCCCCCCCCCACAATAATAAGTATTTTGTCGTTCGACAGAATCAAGCAAGCACACTCACTAATGGAGGGGGAAGGGAAAAATTAAACCGTAGAGTAGTAAAAATCAAAGTCTGAAACCAGTCGCGTTGAAAAAAGGGGACAAAAATAAACTGGGGAGGTTGGGAATCTCGACATGGGACGTTGGTTCATTTTGCTGAGGAGACACGGCCATTGTGGCCCTAGGCTCACCACAGCACAAAAACACAAAAGTTCCAACAAAAACGGAGTGTACAAATACACACAGTAAACAAGTATGACACGTCAAAACAACAGTGACAAACGCAACAAAAATAACACTCAAAGTAACAAGGTTTCCAGCCAATGTAAAACTTCCTCCAACAAAGAACGAAATCGAACCCCAATGGGGTGGGGGAGAATGATTGCAAAAGTTTCCTCCCTTTCCCTCTTATAGTCAGAAATGCATGCTGGGATATTTTAGGCAGAGTCACGTCTGGGGAGGAAGACAAGCCCGACCCCGTGTATGCAGGGTCTACAGGTAATTTTTGCCCAAGCCTACGGGCTCGGAATTGTCCCACCTATAAAACAAGCTTGTACCACATGTCGCCTTGTGGGGAGGCGAAGTAAATAACATCAGTCCAGATCTATCTTAGTTACGACACAGACCTCCTGCGTTCGCTTGTCCCACTTTGCTTTTGTATACAAACACCAACTCATAATTTGTGAATTCTTTTGCCTTCTTATCTGATTGATTTACTTTAATTATCTTGTTTGCTTGCTTACTTTCATGATTGTTGCTGCTTCATCCTTTTTACCTTTTTTCTTTATTAATTCTGCTTGTGTTACTCATCAGGCCATTGCTGGATCTGTGACCAATAGCAATTAGACAATGGTTCCACACTCAAGACCTCCAGTCTCCCTATGCTGCCGGATGTAGTTTATCGTCAAACCCAGGACTATCAATATGTTCTGAGAGTGTCAAATTGCCTAAGCGCTTTTTTTCTCATTATATGTCCTAGAAATTACAACTGTCTCTTTCTGATATTAAGTGTAAGTCCTTTTGGTTTCCATTTCTTTTCTCATTCTTCGTCATGTTCAGTCCATGTTTTTCTCAGCATCCTTCTGTAGAACCACACATCAGTTTCTTCAAATGAGTAGATTGTCCAGCATTCACTGCTATATAGGAGAGCCAATATGTCATAACAGTTAAGTACTGTTTTTTTGTTGTTGTTTTTTTGGTTTTTGTCTAACGAAATTTGAAAGGAATTTCAAATAAACAGTACGAGATAATTTTGTAATGAAAGGTTTCGTGAAATTAAATTAATGTAAATGGGAGATAGGATTTATGTGTGTGTGTGTGTGTGTGTGTGCGTGTGTGTGTGTGTGTGTGTGAGTACATTTACTACATTTATATGTAGAGGCGTGAGCGTACACACTTCTTTTGTATTTCGTTTGATTAAGAGTATAAGGTTAGACTTAAAGATTTATATAATAGTAAGAATAATGTTGTTTTTTTAGAAACCGTAATCTAAGTAGTAAATAAGTTTTAGTTATCGAATTAGGGGGGAGGTATTTAAAACGTAAAAACACTGGATTAAACTTTGCAAGAACCAGTCCAGCTTACCTCGTTATGAATTCCGGGGAAATAGCTCGAATCAAAACCGGATGAAGCAAAAAAGACAAGACGATATAGGAGGGAAGGGGGAAAAGCCTTTATTTCATTGGCTGACGTTGACTGACGTCCATCTTACCTCGTTATGAATTCCGGGGAAATAGCGCGAATCAAAACCGGATGAAGCAAAAAAGACAAGACTATATAGGAGGGAAGGGGGAAAAGCCTTTATTTCATTGGCTGACGTTGACTGACGTCCATCTTAACTCGTTATGAATTCCGGGGAAATAGCGCGAATCAAAACCGGAGGAAGCAAAAAAGACAAGACTATATAGGAGGGAAGGGGGAAAAGCCTTTATTTCATTGGCTGACGTTGACTGACGTCCATCTTACCTCGTTATGAATTCCGGAGAAATAGCGCGAATCAAAACCGGATGAAGCAAAAAAGACAAGACTATATAGGAGGGAAGGGGGAAAAGCCTTTATTTCATTGGCTGACGTTGACTGACGTCCATCTTACCTCGTTATGAATTCCGGGGAAATAGCGCGAATCAAAACCAGATGAAGCAAAAAAGACAAGACTAGAAAGGAGGGAACGGGGGAAAGCCTTTATTTCATTGGCTGATGTTGACTGACGTCCATCTTACCTCGTTATGAATTCCGGGGAAATAGCGCGAATCAAAACCGGATGAAGCAAAAAAGACAAGACTATATAGGAGGGAAGGGGGAAAAGCCTTTATTTCATTGGCTGACGTTGACTGACGTCCATCTTAACTCGTTATGAATTCCGGGGAAATAGCGCGAATCAAAACCAGATGAAGCAAAAAAGACAAGACTATATAGGAGGGAAGGGGGAAAAGCCTTTATTTCATTGGCTGACGTTGACTGACGTCCATCTTACCTCGTTATGAATTCCGGAGAAATAGCGCGAATCAAAACCGGATGAAGCAAAAAAGACAAGACTATATAGGAGGGAAGGGGGAAAAGCCTTTATTTCATTGGCTGACGTTGACTGACGTCCATCTTACCTCGTTATGAATTCCGGGGAAATAGCGCGAATCAAAACCGGATGAAGCAAAAAAGACAAGTCTATATAGGAGGGAAGGGGGAAAAGCCTTTATTTCATTGGCTGACGTCGACTGACGTCCATCTTACCTCGTTATGAATTCCGGGGAAATAGCGCGAATCAAAACCGGATGAAGCAAAAAAGACAAGACTATATAGGAGGGAAGGGGGGAAGCCTTTATTTCATTGGCTGACGTTGATTGACGTATGTCAATAAAAACGGTCGGACTCATAGGCATATCTGAATTTTTTTTTTTTTTTACAATGTCGAGGTGCGTAGCATGACGCTATCAAAGGAGGCAAACTGACCCTTTTGGAATCAAGTCGGGGTTGTTGTTTGAGCCGATATGAACCAAAACCCGAAATCGGCGATGAAGACAGTGCATCACTGAAGACCACTCTTGATGCATCTGAAATGTATTATTCCACATTACCCTGTGTTTTTTTTTTTTTTTTTTTTTTTTTTTAAGGTTTTCGGCCACATCAGGTTGAAACACCGGTTCCCGTATGATCACCGAAGTTAAGCAACGTCGAACCCGATCAGTACCTAGATGGGTTACTGCTTGGGAGTACCAGGTGCTGTAAGCTTGAATGTGCGGGTAGTGTAATCGATAATGGCTCAGAATTTTTAATCGGAGAGTCAAGTTCCAATTCTGTGTTCGTTATATTCACTTACGCGAAAATACCCTTGAGAAAGGTATGAATCTCCTCTCAAATATGACTTAATTATTAAAAGTTGTATCACTAATTCATTATTATCTCAAAGGAATTTTTTACAATCCAAAAATATTTTCTGGCTTTAAATAACCTGCAAAGGGTTGATCAGCCATAGAAAATGAATGAATCAATCAATGAAATACTTATTAGCTACACGTCTTTTAGATTTATCTACATTCTTGGGGATATAAATGTATAGAAACTAGTGTGACTACAAAGTGAGGGATTAGTTTATATATTGTTTGTTACACAGAATTGATCCCCCACTTTATATTCCCATTATAGTTACTTGTTTGTTTAACAGATTCTGATTAGATATGAAGCCACCTTTTCTCCCCTCAATTATGGGTTAATTAGTAAGACTTGGAGCAATAAATCATTATCTCAAAAAAACAAATTCTTACAATTTAAAAATATAATTCGGTTTTAAATAACCTGCAAAGCGTTGGTAAGCCGTAAAAAATTATACTACCAATCAATGAAATACTGATTAGCTACACAGGCATGTCTTTTAGATTTATTTATATTCGCTGGAATATAAATGTATAGAAAATACCTTGGCCACAAAGTGAGGTATCAGTTTATATATTGATTGACCCCTCACTTTATATCCACATTATAATTTCTTGTTTGTTTATCAAATTCCGATTAGGTATAAATCAACATCTTCTCCCCTTCACCCCTGGATTAATTAATGAGATTTGTATCAGTAAATCATTATTATCTCAAAGAGAAAAACCCAAAGATTTACTGGGAGTGAGAGAATGTGAGAAAAATACAATTAAATCGAGAGAATAATAAAAGAACGGGATTTAGGAAAACAGAAGATAACGATTGATATTAAAATTTTTAAACATCAATGTTGCCTGGGAAACAAGAAGCCGGAAGAGAGTTCCACGGCCGTGAAGTGCGATAGAAGAAACTGTTAGCATAGAACTTACGGTTACATCTAGCCATTTCAACTGGAAAATGATGAGACCTAGTTGCCAATCTAGTACCGCGCTTTACAAATTCATAAAGACGATGTACTATAGAGGAAAATTCATCAGAACAATTACAATGCAAGTATTTACAGAAAATGCACACACACACACACACACACACACACATATATATATATATATATATTAATACATGTCTCATTAAATAATATAGATAAGCGTTGTCTATATATTTTATGCAAGTTTTTTTCATATAGTCTGATAATCTTAATAACATTATCATTAAATAATGAAAGAAAATCACAATATTGATACATACTTTTTTTTATTTAATCCGATCTGAGCTTTCGGCTTACATAAGCCATTATCAAAGATGACAATTACACAATATATTTATGCAATACACGAACAAGAAATTGATGATAGTATTATTTGTTTACATGGATGATATCCAGGCAACGATAAACACGTGCATATAAAACGCTGAAAACGAAAATCGCACGACAGCTCATGACGTCACACATGACCACGCGAGAGTGAATCCGATGAGTATTGAGTATGGAAAGCCGTTGGTATGAACCAATGACTTCTGTTACTAATTATAGGCATTTAAGGATATTTTTGATATATATATATATATATTCAGAACTAAGGAAGAAACCAAACCAATAAACTTTTTATCTGTTCATGTCTATGGTTAACAATCATCTTCTAGTATATCCGCATAAACTATTCCTCTTACTCTGTAGACTTCTGTCTCGAGTGGCTCTTGGGCCTTGTGCAGGTTGAACATTATTGTCAAAAAAATAATACCTAAATGGAAGCGAGGCATGAAAACTGCCAGAAGCAACGATTTGATAAAGAACATAGAAAAATATAATAAATTGCTAACACCTCAACTAATAGCAGATATCACAACATGATAGATCTGATTGCCACACATCATGTGTCACAAAGATCTTTGTTCGTCCTGGGCATGACGATAAGCTACATCCGACAGCAAGTATGAAACAGTCCTACAAGAGTGTGGATTCCCGGCAATACTCACACACCACACCATAAAAAAAGCCAACAGGAAGTAAAAACATCATATGGTTCAACCCACCGTACAACAAAAACGTAAAAACAATCGTAGGAAAAATATGCATTAAACTCACTCGCAAACACTCTCCAGAAGATATTCAACAGAAACACAGTAAAAATCAGTTACAATAGCACCGAGAACAGAGAACATGGCACAAATAATAAAAAAGCACAAGAAAACAGCCAGCAAATCACTCGCAAAAATCAAACCTACGTGTAACAGCTGAACGAATGTCCATTAAATGACAATTGCTTGCAGAACAATGGAATATACCAAGACACTGTAAAATCAGCAGATAACGAAGAAAAAATATATAGGAGTAACTGAAGGACCCTGGAAACAAAGGAGCCACACTCACAAAACATCCTTTACAAATAATAAATACGCGAACAGCGCAATGCTTTCTAAATATATCTGGGAGATTGAGTAAAAACAAATCACACAAAATATAATGGAAAATAAGGAAAACAGCATCAGCCAACAACAATAAATCCCAAAACTTTAAGCTCTGTCTGGAGGAGAAATTAGATATAATCACCTTCCCAGACCAACACAAACTACTAAATAAACAATCAGAACTTATCTCAAAATGCAAACATGAAAGCAAATTTTTACTACGTTACTTAACAACAAAAATAAATAAAAATAAATAAATAAGTAATAATCCAAACCAATAAATTAGTAAAGAAATTAAGCAAATAATAAACTACTTAAAAAACTACGATCGTACACATACACACAAATAAACTTAATGGTAACAACCAACAACAACATAATCAATAATAAATAATAATAAAGTTAAAGAACAACATTATAAAATAGCCACGAAACTGCATTCAGATCCACAATTATTTCCACTGAATAACTCCTAAAATGTTTCGAAACATAACCGTTGCTGCTCACCCAAATAGCGCTTATAATAATAAATTAGGCCGAGCTATAATGCATCACTAATCAGTATATATAAATAGTATAGCAAAACTACAACTCATAAGGCCTGACAAAACAGACTGTCGCCGCTGGGTTTTGATTTCAATGCCCACTTTTACGTTCTATCCCTTTAACCCATAAATATAGCATAGCTTTAAACTTCATATTTATCATATATATATATATGATAAATATAAAGTTTAAAGATATATATATATATATATATATATGATAAATATAAAGTTTAAAGATATATATATATATATATATATATATATATATATATATATATATATATATATATATATATATATATATATATATATATATATATGCAAGTTTCATTAAAAACGACAGACAAGGTACTACGGTTAAGTTTTTTATTTAATTTTTCTTGTGTACGAACAAGAGTTTTCTTTGCTGGACAAAGGGTGTGTAAGAACTGTCCAAATGTTTTATTTTTCCGAGCGCTTTCGGCTATATCTTTAGCCATTATCAAGGATGATTTGATTTTTCTGTTTAATTGAGTATGTGAATTATGTGTATGTCTTAGTGTGTAGTAGTGGTGTTTTAATTTCCAAATACGGTTAGCACGTTGTGGCTTTGTTCGTAGTTAATATTGTTAAGGGTAGGCTTTTTCTTTTTTATTATTAAAGCCTCCATTATTTTTAACCTTTTTTACAGGTGGAAGCAATTAATATATTTGTATTTTCTACTCGTATATTTCTAATGGAGTCTGGTAAATTTTTGTGTGTGTTTAAATGGGTTCTAATGGAGCTGTGATCGGATAGGTGTAACGTAAGACGTCTGGATAAGCATGTGGTTGTGTAACCGATGTAATTATTTATGAGTCTGGTTTCATTAGGAACGCAGTTCCTCAAGGGGCATTTGAACTTGTAAATAATGTTTGTTCTTTGCAATTTTGACTTATCAGGCGTGTTGTTATTTTTTAGGATGAGGTTAGCTGTCTTAAATTTTTTATAATAGATAATTAATTTGATTTTTTTATTTGGGTCGATTGGGGTGGTGTATTTCTTTATAATATGTCTTAGTGAGCATTCATCTTGTTTGTAATTCAAGTGCATTTGGTTTTTGTAATAAATGTGTATGTGATTTTTGACTGTGTGTTCACTCTCATCATTACTTACTTTAAGGAGAAATAGTCTAATTTGTGGGTCTATAAGATAATTGGGGAAGCCGTTGTTGATTAGGGTTTGTTTTACGTTATTAATTTCTTTGAGGAAGAGTAGTCTAGAGGATGAATTTTGGTGTGCTCTTTCTAGAAAGTTTTTTATTACAGCTATTTTATACCTAAATGGAGATTCGCTTTTAAAGTTTAGGTGACAAGAGTTCTTGCTGGTGGGTGTTTTGTATAAGGATGTAATGAAAGTGTTATTGCTGTATTCAACGAGGACATCTAGGAAAGTTCATAAGTGAAGTTAAGGACGGAGTTTTTCTCAAATGTGGCCTTAAGTGTGTCTATTTGTTTAATGTTGTTCGCTAAAATGAAAATATCGTCTACGTAGCGTACGTATATCTTCGGTTTACGGACTTGTATGAATGTCGTATTTTCTACATGGGACATGTAATAGTTGGCAAAGCATGGACCGAGTGGATTTCCCATGCTGAGGCCATTAGTTTGGGTGTAGATATGACCACAGTGGCAATATCTACACTTTCATTACAAAAAAAAACAAAACTTGATAATGGCTAAAGATATAGCCGAAAGCGCTCGGAAAAATAAAACATTTGGACAGTTCTTACACACCCTTTGTCCAGCAAAGAAAACTCTTGTTCGTAAATAAAAAACTTAACCGTAGTACCTTTTCTGTCGTTTTTAATGAAACTTGCATAAAATAAGGATTGCTGCCTAAATATACAACTATATATATATATATATATATATATATATATATATATATATATATATATATATAAAAGTGGACATGGAAGTCAGCACTTAGAGGCGACAGTCTGTTTCATGCTAGTGCAATCGTCAGGCGACTAGTGCTGTTATTTTTCTCGGCTGTTTATATAAGGGTCAGTGGTGCATTATGGGTAGTATATTTTGGCGGTTACTTTTACCGGAAGTCGCTTATTTGTTTATTTATTTATGTCAAATTATTTTGCTTGTTTTTTTTGTTTGTTTTTTTATTTTTATTTTTATTTTTTATCTTATATATTTATTTATTTATTCTTTTATTTTGATCGGTGTTTTTGGTTAACGTAGTAAAAATTTGTTTATATAGCTTATTGTTGGTAGTCTATAATGGCCGCCATTTACCGGAAATCGCTTGTTCGCTTATTTATTTGGGTCAAATTGTTTTGCTTATTATTTTTATTTTTATTTGTATAACAGTTATAACTTTCGTCCGTTCTTTTGTTTTGATTTTATTTCGCATATTCTAACAGGTGTGGTTTTGTGATTTGTTTGGAGTAGTTTATTTTGCTTATTTTATTGTTGTTTGTTTATATATTTATTTATTTTTCTATTTTAAGTTACGTAGTAAAAATTTGTTTTCATGTCTACATTTTGAGATTAGCTCGGATCTTTTATTTAATAATTTATTTTGATCTGGGAAGGTAATGATAGCTATTTTTTCCTCCAAGCAAAGTTTGCAAGTTTTTGATAGGTTGTTGTAGGCTGATGATTTTTTCCTTATTTTCCAAGATATTTTTGGTGTGGTGTGTGTTTTGTTTTTTATTTCCCAGATATACTTAGAAAGCATTGTGCTGTTCGCATATTTACTATTTGTGAAAGACATTTTGTGTACATAATTTCTTTGTTTCCATGGTCCTTCGGTTACTCCTATGTATACTTTTTCTTCATTATCTGCTGATTTTGTCGTGGCTTGGTAGATTACGTTGTTTTGTAAACAATTACCGTTTAAGGGACATTCGTTTTTTATTCTGCAGTTGCACGTGGGTTTAATTTGTTCGTGTGGTTTGTTAATAATTTTTCTGTTGTGCTTTTTTATTATTTGTGCCATGTTCTCGGTGCAACTGTAGCTGATTTTTACTGTGTTTTTGTTGAATATTTTGTGTAGTGTGCTTGATTCCGGGAAGTGTTTGTGTAAAAGCTTGAAGAATATTTTTCCTATGTTTGTTTTTACGTTTTTGCTGTACGGTGGGTTGAACCATATGATATTTCTTTTTCTGTTGGTCTTTTTTGTGTTCTGTGGTGAGTATGTGAGTGTTGCTGGGAATCCGCTATCTTTTAGGGGTGTTTCGTAGTCTTTCTTGGCTTTGTTAAATATAGATTCATCGGAAGAATTGTCGGAAAGCCTGCGGTTAATCGATTTAGGTATCTGTTTGATTATAGAAGGCGGGTGGTTGGAGTATATATGTATGTACTGTGGTTTATCATTCGGTTTTCTGTATGGTTTGTGTGTGCCTTTTCTTAGGTTGAAGGTGACATCTAGAAAATCTACTTCGTTTAGGTTAGTTTTTATATCTATCCCGAATCCGTTATTTTTGAAAATTTTAATTATTGCTTTTCTAGTTTTATCTGTCTTTTGTTTGTTGCAGTTTCTTAAGATTATGATACCGTCATCTCTGTAGAGCCCTGTGTCATTTCTATCTATTATTTTGCTTATTTCGTGTAGTAAGTAAATACCTACGATTTCGCATGAGTACTGCACCGTCAAAGCTTCCCATTGTAGTGTCAAATATCCCATCTTTCTTTATCCATGCTTCTTCATGGTGAAATAATAATGATTTACGGGAGTGCTTAATGATGTCGATTTCGTTTGGTTTTATTATTATTTGTTCCTGAGCTAAGTTGATGGCCTTATCTAGTGTACGTTCTGTTATGGATGGGTAAAATTCTTTTATGTCTAATTGTAGGAAGTGGCAATTTTGTTTGTTATTTATGCTGTTGAACCAGTCAATTGTTGTTTTTGTGTTTTTCCACTGGTTTACTCCTAACTTCTTCCTAAGTTCAGAATTAATTCTTTCTAGTATTGTTTTACTTATTTTACCTAGTTCGCTTTTGGCTGGGTTTATGAGTCTGCATGCAGGGTTGGTTTTGAAATTTTCCTTGTGGTCTTTTAGTGTGATAAAGGCTTGCGTCTTGCTCATGCAACTTATTCGGTCATCTAGGTCTAATTTTTGAGCGATTGCTTTAGCTTCTTTATTTATATCGTGTTCTATTGTTTTGGGTGCCTTTTTGTATGTTTTGGTTATGTTGTTCTTTAGTAATTTATTGTGCGTGGGAGGGGTTAGTTTGTATAAATTTCTTGTTTTGTCGGCTGCGATAAATACATTTGCTGAACTGTTTATTTTAGCTATATCTTCTTTTAGCTTTTTTTGGAATGCATCGCCTGACGATTGCACTAGCATGAAACAGACTGTCGCCTCTAAGTGCTGACTTCCATGTCCACTTTTATATTTTATATTTACACACGCTCTATCTCTGATATTGAGCTCTTTACCCCATAAATATAGCACACTTTAAGACTATATTTCTGCATATATATATATATATATATATATATATATATATATATATATATATATATATATATATATATATATATATTCTTTCCTTACATTAACTTGCCTTGCCCTAAGTATTGTACTAAATAGAAAGCAGATAATATTTCCAACTCATGGATGTTGCAAATGACTGCCTTTACCCACAAGTCAGGTATGTCTTGCTAAAAGTGTAGACTCTGCTCAACAGTCAGGGACTCATCTTTCCTTCTTTTTGGTGTCTACAAAAACAGGTTTTTGGTTGGCTATGAAGAGCCACATGACCGGCAAAGCGCGGTACGTATTAATTTGGGAAACAGAAAGAATGTTATCGCAACATTTCTTTTGCTTTTTCGATGCTTTTAAAATATTAATTCTATATATTTTTCTAGACTGTATCTTGACACACTCAGAGCTTTCTTTAGGTTCTACTTGCCTTGTTAATTATCGTCGAGTTTGATTTCACTTTCAAAGTAGTTTTAAATATCAAATTCTACTGATTATATTCATGTCTACTTCTCAGGCAATTCCAGATATACTCAATACCGTTCTTTATTCTCAGCATCGTCCGTGGCAGTAAGACAATGTCACATCTGTCTTGTGTCAGAAATGTTTTCTCAGTCCGGCTTTCGAAAAAAAAAATAAAAATAAAAAACAGTGACAGCCAAACTTCTAGTTTGTTCATTCGAAATGTAACAATGGTGTTTTGCAAAAGTCTAAGCTTTTAAAACATTAAACCCTTGGTATCGTCTGTAAAGTATTTTGGCAACACATCAGGAAGACCTTCAAAAAGTGAAAAAAAAAGATTTCTCTATAACAGTAATTCAAATTTCGGCGCCAAAATGAATAGATAAAATAAATAAAAAGATAATATTCGAATTTTAAAAAATGAACCATTGTTGATTGTGTGGGTGCTGAAAAATTCTCGGGCTGTCCAAAAATTAAATTAGAAATAAAAGTCCGTTACTTCCTTTGGTTAGATTGTGAGGAAAATTAAACGAAATCGATAAGTAAAATAATAAAAAATTTAAAAAAATAAATAAATAATAAATAATAATAAATATATAAATAAATAATAAAATGCTGGCAATTGTCTTCCATAAACCTCTACCTATGAATTAAGTCAAACTTTCACTTTGGTTGTTCCAACTCAGTGCAAGGTTGACTTAAGCGCGGCCATTATAACGATTCTTATAATGACTGACCCCAACATCAGGACCAAGAAAAAATTGTTCATTAATATTATTATTTTATATATCATTAAACATATATATATATATATATATATATATATATATATATATATAAATATATATATATATATATATATATATATATATATATATATATAAACAAATGTTTAGAGGTACAAAATTGATATATTGTTTTATGTTGTAACCAAGTAAATGGTTAAGAAATAACAAAACAAGAGGTTGCAGATAAATCGTGTATTGAACAGTAAATACAACAGAAGAGTATTACACGACTTGGGAGTGTGTCGGTTGACCAGCGTTCAATCTATTAGACTGTTCCCCCGAGACTTAATTTCCTACTAATTTTATAGTAAGTGGAAGAGTCCACAATAGACTCATTAGAAGGAGGACTCCACAACATTTTAAAAACAAGGAAAATATTTGTCTCCAAGGACCTTTCATCCAACCTCTCATCAGGAGTAAATCGTTGGCAATAAATTATACGCAAGAACAGTAACAACGAAAATGAAGAGCAAAAAAAAAAGTGGGGAAACATTATAAGATATATACATCCGGGTGTTTGCAGACTCATGAGTCAGCGATTGGTGAACACCTTTTAAATTCTGTCGATTGCAGGACGAATTATTCTCCTGATTTCTTTTCTGTCAGACGCAGGGCTAGGACGAGGCTCCATTGAGACATCTTGGAGTTCATTATTATTAATATGTAACGTCCTGCACTGTGTGGACAGAGGGAGATAAAATTTAGGTTGGTCTTATTCGGGGAGATTACTGCTTAACTTAAAAAATATTTAGTGGTTAGGTTTCAACTGTTTTATGTATATAGCTTCAAGAATTTTTAATTTTTTTTTTATTGTTTTCATGTTTAAGTATAGTTGTGTTGTCAACAAGGATTTTAACAGAATTTTAATTGTCTTTCCGCAATATATTTTGCCACTCTTTCAATGTCCAGGTCTTCTTTGCTCATAAAAGTCTTCTTTTTGAAGCATGGTGGTGGGTTCGTTATGGTGTGGGGTGGTTTACGGGAGAGCAGGCTGGATATTTGTTTCAGGTCAAGGGAATCATAAAAAAAAAGTGCAATATCATTCGATTTTGCAACGCCATGTTATGCCATCTGGTTTATATATGGAAAAAATTCCCCTTTCAAAAAGACACTCTTCAAAATTATTTCAAAATTACCTCCAGTCAAAAAAAAAAGGGACAAAATTTTGGAAATTATTACTTGGTCGCCTCAGTCTCCTGGCCTATCTCATACTGAATTACTAAAGGATGAATTGGATAGGAGAGTTCAAAGAGAATACCCAAAGCGTGAGCGTGAGATTTTACAGAGCTTGAAGAATGCTTGGGAAGATCTGACATCTACATTTTTTTCGAAAACTGTTGAAAATTATGTCAAGAATTTGTAAAGCAATAATTAAAGTAGGCAGTGGTTAGTGTTAGGGTTGACAAAAATAAAATATGATAATTTTTTATAGTTAAGAGCTTATTTTTTTCTGACGTAAATACTCTGTAGTTCTTGAAATTTGATCTTTTACTTAAAAATAATACAAAAATACCTAATTTTATGGCGTGTTTCTTTAAGAAATCGAGGGTGGCTCCAATTTTTTGTTTTTTTCTGTATATATGACACGATGAAAAGATAGTCATTCAATAAAATGCTCAGTGACGTCATCAAAATGGATGCTTACAGAGATGCTCTCAGAGAACCACGGCTGATTTCAATCGAAACATTACCCTATCGTATAAATAATAACATCTGTTGACCGAATGTCTCTATGTAGCCACACCCTAGCTTTCAGCCAAAAGCGCTTATATTGTTTCCTCTATTCTGAACGGAAATGCCGGAAAAAATCGGCATTAGCTTCCGCTAATTTGCCTCACCTTAGTTTTCTCTATTCTTAGTCTCTCGTAAAAACTGAATGCATGGCTGTCAGCAAAAGGTACATTCCAAAAGGCAGATTACAAGCTAGAGATGCCGAAATCAAACAAGTACGAGAATTTAAATATCGGGGAAGTGTTTTAACAGGGGACGGAAATTATGACACCGAACCTCGAAGGCGCGTTGGGATAGCGAATGATGCCTTCCAAAAACTAGGCAAAGCATTAACAAACAGAAAAAATCCGTTAGAAATGAAGAAAAGACTACTGAACTGCTATGTAATATCAGTCCCCCTATATGGCAGTGAATGCTGGACAATCTCCTCACAGATGAAGAAGAGACTTGAAGCAAGAGAAACAAAGAAAAGAGTACTGAACTGTTATGTAATATCAGTCCCCCTATATGGCAGTGAATGCTGGACAATCTCCTCACAGATGAAGAAGAGACTTGAAGCAAGAGAAACAAAGAAAAGAGTACTGAACTGTTATGTAATATCAGTCCCCCTATATGGCAGTGAATGCTGGACAATCTCCTCACAGATGAAGAAGAGACTTGAAGCAAGAGAAATAAAGAAAAGAGGACTGAACTGTTATGTAATATCAGTCCCCCCTATATGGCAATGAATGCTGGATAATCTCCTCACAGATGAAGAAACTTGAAGCAACAGAAATATGGTTCTGCGGAAGCATGATAAGAATACCATGGATTGAACATGTGAGCAACGATGAAGTTTTAGAGAAAATGGAGATAAAAAGGACACTTATACGTAATGAGGAAAGATGGCTTGAAAAATTTGATACTCACAGGACAGTTTGAAAGCGAGAGGAACAGAGGAAACAACGCATAATCTACCTAGCTAACTTTAGTCAATGGATGGCGGAACAAAATTTAGAAGAAATAACAAAAAGACAAAATTTACTAAGACGTAGAAGAGACATTGTGGAGAGCCATGACCGCCAACGTCCTAAAGGGACACGGCAAACAGAAGAAGAAGAATGCGCTTAAGTAAATGGATGGCAGAACAAGGTTTAGAAGATATAACTAAAAGGCAAAATTTATTAAGAGCTAGAAGAGACAGGAAATTGTGGAGAGCTATGAACGCCTACGTCTTGAACTTATTAGGAGCTACAGGAAATTGTGGGACACGGCACATAGAAGGAGAAGCGACTGTATTTCATTTTCTTACTTAATTTATGGATATGTGCGGTATATCTAGAAAGGCCAGTGTCCGTTGTTTTATAACGCACAAAACATATCATGTCCTGTTTCTCTTTCTGATGATGACTGTTACCAAATTTACACCGGCTTTGCCTGACCTCTTATCTTGTCGTCGAAACAGGTAACTATACAAACAATTATATTATAAAGAAGAGCTGATTCTCTGTCCTTCACGCTTAGCCTGTGAATCTCTTTGCATGCGTGTATACATTACAGGGGAGTCTGCGACTTACGGCTGAGTTCCGTCCCTATGTTGAAACCTACCCGTGACTTTCCGGTAATAAGCACTTGGGTCACTCTCCGATCCTAACGCAATAATAAATTAATAATTTAAGACATATCATCACATTTCTATGACGTTGGGACCAAAAATCACACTTGGAGGTCATAAATATAATACGTATAAAGAAATGAAATTGTTTTAAGCTGTTTGTATAGGATACCGCATAAATGCTAAAAATTCCAAATGAATTCTATAGGGTGGTCCGAAAGTCTTGTCACCCCTTACCAAAAAGTAATGGGAACAAAAAATGATCACATCATCTTTCGACCTCCTTGCGGTTGGGCGGAACTCCATTGACAGCCTCTTTTCACACGGCTTGGTCCGGCATTGCCGTCCCCACATCCCCAAATGTCCAACCCTGAGTCCCGAGTATTGATGTCCGGGAAAGTCAGCTTTCGTTTGAAGGATGCCATAGAGGTCTGAGACGACCTCCCTGTCCGCTCGGTGGCAGTGGCCGGCAAACTGTAATCGTTTTTGTTTGAGCTTAAGAGACATTGGTCTCAGTTCTCTGTAAAGCATTACGTGACTTCTCCAAATGATGTTCTTCATTTTTCTTAGCAGATTTGTGTCTGTTTCATCCAGTTGTCTTTCAAGGCGAATAGATAATTAAATACAGTAATACAAAGCACATGTATTGGATTCAGTTTATTCACTTTCATTGAAACTGTCTCACATCGAGAAGGCCTCTTTTCCAAACTGTAGAAATGTTAATGAGGGGTCCAGTTTGTTATGTAAATTCATTGTCCAGGGTGGACCAAAAGTCTTGTCACCCCCTACCAAAAAGTAATGAGAGCAATAGAACAAGAAATACAATAATACAAAGCACATGTATTGGATTCAGTGTATTCACTTTCATTGAAACTGTCTCACATCGAGAAGGCCTCTTTTCCAAACTGTAGAAATGTTAATGAGGGGTCCAGTTTGTTATGTAAATTCATTGTACAGGGTGGACCAAAAGTCTTGTCACCCCCTACCGAAAAGTAATGAGAGCAATAGAACAAGAAATACAATAATACAAAGCACATGTATTGGATTCAGTTTATTCGCTTTCATTGACACTGTCACACATCGAGAAGGTCTGCACGAACATCATTTTCGTGGCACAAAATGATGCGGCGCCATGTCCCGTGTGATATTTTACGAAGCAGTCCTTTGTTCATTGTTTCAAAGTCTCTCCGAACATCGCCCTTCAACTGATGGACATTCTGGTATCGTTCATGTGATACTCTCTCCTTGATAATATCCGCACAGAGCGTTGAAATAGAAAATTATATTACATAACGGGTGACAAGACTTTCGGACCACTTTGTACTTTGCCTCCATTATTTCGCTCAAGACAATCCAGCAGAAGTTCTTCATCCTGACGGGGTTCCACATGTCTTGGTGGTTTCTTACCATCTTGGTGGAACTTTTCTCCATGCTTACTATTACTATCTTAATACCTCACTTACTTTCTTGGGTCTACTAAAATTAAGAAATGAAAAACGTCGATTTATTAATAAATCCATTAACTCTTTAGAAATTCAAAGTGCGGGGCGCTCCAAAAGTCTTATCACCCTTACCAAAAAGTCATAAGAACAATAGAAGAACAAGTAATACGCTTATACAAAGCAGATGTACTAGATTCAGTTTATTCACACCGGGAAGATCTTTATGAACACCATCATTTTCGTGGCACAAAATGATACGGCGCCATGTCCTGTGTGATATTTTACGAAGCTGTGCTTTGTTGATTGTTTCAAAAGCTCTCCGAACGGCGTCCTTCAACTGATGGGTATTCTGGTATCGTTCATGTGAAACTCTCTCCTTGATGATACCCCACAGCGTTGAAATAGAAAATTATATTAATGTAGGGGTTGACAAGACTTTCGGACCAATCTGTACGATTCAATTTTGGTAATTACTATGTATACTATTTGCTTTTTTCAAAGTGTTTCAGTATTTACTGGCAACAATGTCTACAGAAATTAAAAGAAAGTATATAATTGATCAACGTGAAAACGAACTGACACCAGCTGGAAAACAACTTGGAATCTATAGAATGTTTATCAAAAGGACAATCGATCGATACAAGGAGGCTTCCTCCATCAAAGATAGAGTGATACCAGGACATCCTCGCACATCCAGAACGCCATTCGAAACGGGCGTGAATCGAAGAAGGCCAATGAGAAAATTGGCTAATGAAGCCGGAACATCGGAGAGACACATGTCGAAATGATCTAGGATTGCCGCCCTACAAGATTAGCAAGAGACGGCTTCTTTCGGCAGCTAAAGTGAAAAAGAGGCTTCCAGGAAGTAGGCAATTACTAAAACAGATTCTCGATAGGAAGCTGCAAAACATCATCTTCACTGATGAGAAACTGTTCACTGTTGAACAGACATTTAATCATCAAAATGACCGTGTTCTTTCAACAAGTCGTCAATCGGTTCCTGTCTTTTCAGGAAAGTGCCTTAGAAACCAGAAACTAACATCAGTTACTTACTGTATAATAATAAAACAAGAACGAATCAACTCGCCGGAGGCCGGGTCACTGGAATAGCATTGTCTCCTACATTAACCAGCGGGGGAGAATGTGGCATGGATTATCTCCCCTTATACGTATTTAATTAAAGCTTTAATTAAGTCATACCTGCGTTCGTTTTCTCGTTACACATATGTTGACATAATTAAGACGAAAACACATACAGAGGAGATAAATAGAATAATACATATGAGATGAAATTGTTTTAAGCTGCGTGTATATTTATTGCCAGTGATGTCATTGGCTCTCGGTAGTTGAGATGACGAAGCGTAAGATCTTGTCTCTCTTTCAGGACTCAGCAGCAGCATCAAATCTGGGAAAAAAGGAAAACAAACAGACGTTTATTTTTTTATCGGGAATTCACCAACTTATAGTCGAAACATGGTTAATGGAGATTACGTCGTAACCACGAATCGTCGTAGGTCGAAACTGTTGTAACCCGGGGACTTACTGTATAATAAAATATGAACGAATCAACAGTCCCGTAATAACGACAAATCCGGGCTTTTGTTGTGGTTTCTGGGCAAAGCGGTTCTGTGATTTGTTCGCCTGCATCAGTTTCTGCTTTCATGAAAGCCATACACCTACCTAACTGATTTGACAGTGCGAAACAACAAATTTCTTTTTAAATTTGCTCTCAAGTGATTTGAAGAGTTTTATGCCTTTCGACTGATAGCAGCCTAATCCCTTCGAGTTTGCTATCGGCTTTATAAAATAAGCTCAGACGAGTCAATGCCGTAGGCGGCTGTCGACTGCGAAGCCCCACGACATTCTCGAATGACACGCAAAAGACCGGGCAATGGAATGACTTTGTCTCCTACAAATAACCAGCGGGAGAATATGTAGTATGGATTATCTCCCCTCATACATATTCTGTATTTAATTAAGTCCAATAAGACACGCTTCATTCTCAGTTGAATAAAGCATTAGTTAAGTTACATCTGCATTCATTTTCTACCATTCCAACGTATAACTTCGCAAGGAACCTTACTCACCTCATAATTGTCGCAACCTGGTACAGTCCTTCGGAGACGCCACGTTCAAACAGTAAAACACAGTAAAGATTTAAAGTAAAAATCACCCATTAGTGAAGGAAGCGAAATTAATACAGGAAAACCCGAATTATGCGTTCGTCCAGCACTTGGACGGGAGATGAGATACTGTGTCCTTGAATGATTCAACTCCTGCGGGAGTAAGACTCCCAGAGAAATCAGACATGGAATTGCTACCAGAACAAATGGACCAACATGACCTTAGTTCTGACGAGGAGTTGGCACCTAAAAAGCGAGTCCACTCTGAAACAGACAGAGCTACTTCAAATCCAGACACAGTGGGGCTTTACGAATCGAACAATACATAAATGCTTCAAGTCAAAAGTTTATACTTGAAAGCCGAGTAAGCAAAACAAATCTGGACAACAAGTTCAGACGGGTCAATGTCGGCGGCGATTGTCGTCTGCGAACCACCACGACATTCTCAAAGGACTCGCGGGAGGCCGTGTCAACGGAATGACTTTGTCTCCTACAGATAACCAGCGGGGGTTAATGTAGTATGGATTATCTGCCCTTATACGTATTTAATTAAAGCTTTAGTTATGTCATACTTGCGTTCGTTTTCTCGCTACACATATGTTGACATAATTAAGACGAAAACACATACGGAGGACATAAATGTAATAAATATAATGAGATGAAATTGTTTTAAGCTGCTTGTATATTTATTGCCAGTGATGTCATTGGCTCTCAGTAGCTGAGATGACGAAGCGTAAGATCTTGTCTCTCTTGCAGTACTCGGAAGCAGCAGCAAATATGGGGAAGAAAGAAAAACAAACACGAGTTTGTTTTTCTTTTTTTTTTATCGGGAATTCACCAACTGATAGCTTAACAAGAAAATGTTCTTATCTCTTATAGGGAAACTGAATACGTATACACATGTGGTACTTTTCCAAGCGTAGTTGCGATGTGGCACAAGGCCGAAAGTATAGGGCACCCAGTGAAGATCGAACTCACTACTCGGTCGTAACTGATCTAGCGAGACAAGCTTACTAACAATTACACCACGTTGAGGTTCCTATACGTATACACATATGTATATGTTTTAAGGTACATAAAGCCACTTTTAAGATATATAAAACATGTTTTAAGCTACATAAAACATGTTTTAAGGTACATAAAACATGTTTTAAGGTACATAAAACATAACAAACCAAGGTCAGTGAAAATGAACATACGTGTGTATACAGCATGTTGAAATAAGATTAATGGCGTTTGCGTCGTAACCACAAATCGTCATAAGTTACGGCTGTCGTAACCCGGGGACTTACTGTATATATGTGCGTGACTTACAAGTGTTTTTGACAGTTTAGCTATTTCTGAACGAGTTTGGCATCATGCTTCGCATCTATATGAAAGTTTCAATCTGATGAGGCTATTTACGGGACATGACTCGAATTTTCAGGTTAATATTTTTGGTTTTGTAGAAACTTGCTGTGTTGGGCGAAACTACCCATAGCACAGTTCACTTTCATTACAGTGTTCAGTTTCCCTATCTTTTTTTTTCTTTTTTGTAATCAAGTTCACACCAAGCAAGGCAGTAAAGCCACTAAGACACAAGGACTTACTGGGTGTGGAAGAATTAGAAAACAGACACATTACTAAGGAGCGAAGACAATAGAAGATTAATCAGGAGGACAGGAGATAGCGAATTTTGAAGATTAAAGTGCGAACCGAGAAGAAACAGTTAGCATAGAACTTACGGCTACTTCTAACCAACTCAACTGTAAATTGGTGAGACCCCGTTGCCAGTCTTGTATCAGGGGCACGTCTTTTATCTCCGGTGTGAGCGAAAACACAGCCACGTTCAAGATAAGGAGCCTTTTTCAGAGTGTAAGTGTTCATCATGACTGCAGAAAATTCACGGCCTGCTCAGTGATTATGAAATATTACGATCTTTGTTTCGAGGGAACTGAATGTTTCAAGCCAATTTCCCCCCCCCCATTTTGAGCTTTTAGAGCTAGGTCAGAATAGAGATCAGCAGGTTTGCCCAAATAAAGAATGATGCGAGAACATAACAAATATGGACCTCTATGCAGAGAGGCTTTTGGTTCGTTGCTTTCTCCTGTTCTGTTCTAGTGGCATCCGGGGTCACCAGTTTATTGTAGAGATATTTCAAGGGAGTTGTTGTTTTTTAGTCATTTCTCCTCGAGCAAGGCGATAATGCCACTAAGACGCAAGCAGTTACTGAGAATGAAAGAGAATGAGAAAACTTTAGTGAGAAGAAAGGACAATAAAAGACATGTTTTAAAATTTCACTACACATCTTTGGATTCTGGTGAAGATATGTGAACTTTATTTTAATCACTTCACCCCAAGCAAGGCGATAATGCCACTAAGATGCAAGGGGAGTGAATGAAAGAGAATGAAAAGATTTAGTGAGGAGAAAGGACAATAAAAGACATGTTTTAAAATGGCACTACACATCTTTGGATTCTGGTGAAGATATGTGAACTTTATTTTAATCACTTCACCCCTAGCAAGGCGATAATGCCACTAAGACGCAAGGGAGTCACCGATAATAAAAAAGAGAATGAGAAGACTTTAGTGAGAAGAAATGACATACAAGACATGTTTTAAAATTTCACTACACATCTTTGGATTCTGGTGAAGATATGTGTACTTTATTTTAATCACTTCACCCCAAGCAAGGCGATAATGCCACTAAGACGCAAAGGGGGTGAAAGAGAAGAATTTAGTGAGGAGAAAAGGAACAAAGAACAGGTTTCAAGAAGGTAAAAGATGGCGGCTAAATCTTTGAAGAACACAGATGGCAGGAAAGCAAGATATTCCACAAGTAAGAAGTGCGAGAGAAGAAACTATTAAAATAGAACTTACGGTTGCATCTTTTGCTATTTCAACAGTAAAACGATGAGAACTAACTGTCAATAGATAGGTAGATAGATAATGAACAGACAGATAGATAGATAGATAGATAATGAACAGACTGCGATAGATAGATAGATAGATAGATAGATAGATAGATAGAGAGATAGATAGTTTATTTAAAGACATTTTTGATATTTTTAACGTTCTTTTTATAGATACAAGTATTCAAAATATATATATATATATATATATATATATATATATATATAGATAGATAGATAGATAGATAGATAGATAGATAGATAATGAACAGACTGTGATAGATAGATAGATAGATAGATAGATAGATAGATAGATAGATAGATAGTTTATTTAAAGACATTTTTGATATGTTTAACGTTCTTTTTATAGATACAAGTATTCAAAATATATAGATAGATAGATAGATAGATAGCAATATTCAACAGACTGAGATAGATAGATAGATAGATAGATAGATAGATAGATAGATAATGAACAGACTGCGATAGATAGATAGATAGTTTATTTAAAGACATTTTTGATATGTTTAACGTTCTTTTTATAGATACAAGTATTCAAAATATATAGATAGATAGATAGATAGCAATATTCGACAGACTGAGATAGATAGATAGATAGATAGATAGATAGATAGATAGATAGATAGATAATGAACAGACTGCGATAGATAGATAGATAGATAGATTATTTAAAGACATTTTTGATATGTTTAACGTTCTTTTTATAGATACAAGTATTCAAATATATATATATATATATATATATATATATATATATATATATATATAGATAGATAGATAGATAGATAGATAGATAGATAATGAACAGACTGCGATAGATAGATAGATAGATAGATAGTTAATGATCAGATAATGATATTGAAGCAATATTCAACAGACTGAGATAGATAGATAGATAGATAATGAACAGACTGCGATAGATAGATAGATAGATAGATAGATAGATAGATAGATAGATAGATAATGATCAGATAATGATATAGAAGCAATATTCGACTGAGATTTAATATAATCGCTCACTTCTGCAGAAAACGTAATATGAATAAAAGGCGCAATGAGTTGCTTCCCTAGGGATTAGCATCAGCAATGCTTATGAAAGGCAGGAAAGGGTCTCTATGGTAATCAAATGATAGCAGTCTTGTTTTGGCGCCATTAAAATTTACAGGACATTTCTTACCGCAGTTAACAGCTGCTTCGAGGAATGTTGGCTCATGCTGCCTCAGAATGGGTTGGAAGAACAAAATAGGGGGGGTCTTTGAATTTGGCGTTTATACAGGGCGCGATAGCGAATTGTCACTATTTTAATTTTGAGCATGCACGTTGTTTGTTTTTGATTTTGTCAACCGCACACTATAGTGATTTTTCAAGCGTAGCTTAGATGTGGCACAAGGCCGAAAGTAAGGGAGCACCCAGTGAGGATTGAACTCGCTACTCAGTCGTAATCGTTCTAGCGAGACAAGCTAGCTAACCATTACACCACCCCTAGGTGAGCTTATGATTTTCTAAGCCCAGCTTAGATGTGGCACAAGGCCGAAAGTATGGGGCACCCAGTGAGGATCGAACTCACTACTCAGTCGTAATTGATCTAGCGAGACAAGCTTTCTAACCATTACACCAGATCGAGGGGCCCCAACCGCACACTACAGTAGGGTCAGCTCGGTACCGCCTGTGAGGAAAAGATCTCCATGACGCATTTCACTGCGACAGAAATTTAGAAACGGCATGCTGTACTGCTTGGCATTCGCGCCGGAAGCTACAATACGAACATTTTGGAGTGTCAGCGTGTCAATCTGAGCACAGTGCAGAGGATTCGAAAAGATTTGAATGAGTCTAATGGTGATTACGAAGTACGACAGCTCGGAAAACTCACTCTGAGCGTTCCGATAAGAAAAGATCTCCCGAATTTGTTGGTGAGGGTCTCAGACTCAACACGGAGGCCTACATCAAGTGCCTTGGAGCGGTAGTGCTGTTCTGGGTTAAGAGAGTGGTTCCTGAAAGACACTATGTCTGGCAACGGGACTCTGCACCATGCCACACAAGCAGGAGAACCCAGTCACGACTGTCAGACAATTTCTGTGACCACATCATACATTATATCTGGTCTCCTAACTCCCCAGTCTGCAACCACCTTGATTATTATGTGTGGAGCGCAGTTGCGGGAGAGACCATCAAAACTCCTTGTAACACCAAAGATGAACTGAAAGCAAGGATTATGGCAGCATTCACCAACTTAAACAAGGATGCCGTCCAGAAGAGTTGTAGGAGATAACAAAGTAGTCTGAGGACTATGGTTGAAGTTAATGGCGATTTTATTGAATAAATTTACACTGTAGTATTTCAAGATATTTTGTGTAATTTTAGTAAATATACCTGTTAAAATGAGATGTCAGTGTTATTTTCATTTTTGCTTAATTTAGATGACAATTTATCCATCGCGCCCTGTCGAGCCACGGTTGCAAGATCATTACAAGAGTAGGGATTAGTCCTTTTTTTAACCATTCGACGTCCTCGTTTTATTCGGTGTTAATATTATTTTCTGATTAATTATTCTAAATTACAAAAGGGTGACTAAAAATCTATAACACGGTCTGCCCGGCTCGATTCTGGGTTGTTCTCACGCTGGTCAGTAGTGCCGCCGGTTAACTGATGGTTATCCGCTCACCACTTCGTTACTTCATCTGTTCTTCCCCACATTTTGTTCTTCGATCACAGAGCTGTGAAGATCGAATGTTCGTCCGTACTTAAGCGCTTCTCAGCTCTCCCTCCAACTGCTGACTTCGACTAAGCGTTCGGTTTATATGTATTTAACCCAACTCCTACAGCTCCTAAAAGATCATTACATATTCATCAATTAATTATCATCTCCAACCGCGGAGACATGGTACCGACCCTCAAACAAAGCGGTCAGCTATTCCAAAACAATAAGCTTTGTCCCCACATTCCTTGCGACAATTGGCTGTTTTTTATCCCGTCAGTAAATTTTAAACATTATCTCTAAAGAATTTCATTTTCTTTACTGACTTCCAAAACAACCGATTTCAAATCCCATTTTTTACATTTTGGCTTTACCCAAATTGCTCCCCGGACGTCACTGACCTTCAAATACAAAACAGTTAACTATTCAAAACTCTGATTTCCCTGACAGCAATTTTCTGCGCCTTTGAAATTTTTCAAACGGCAAGAATTTTCTTTGTTTATCGAGTTATCAACACGACCTAAATAATTCTCTATCCATTTTCAAAACACGCTCCAGATTGTTTACATTCTGGTTTCGAGGACTTATAACAATTCTTACTTGCTTTTTCATTTTATATTTTCTCCAAACCATATTTTGAACTCAACATTCCATTCAACGTTTCCGTTTATCAAAAGGTATAAAAATATCTTTTTTTTTCTTCGCTTCATATTTCAATTCATGTTTTTCCCCTAAATTTTTTAAAAAACTTTTTGAACCCTTCTCCAATTCTATACGGGGTTTTCACATGAACTCTTTTAACCCTAATTCCATACTACCAGTGTCACAAATATATCGGTTATGTGCCATGCGTGGTACACGCTTCGGCGATCATGTATCTTTCGATACGTGACTGACTAGGAAGATTTTTTCTCGCAGTAGGTTGCCAATTCTTTTGCCGTAGACTAGTTGCCATCCAAGGCTAGAGAACTCGGTCTGTCCTGCTATTTACCCATAGCTGGGGGGAAACGAAGAGAAGTCATACCTTTCCCAAGCTTCGAACTCGGCTCTCCAATTCCTCAGTCCGAGCCGCTATCCATTACTCCACTGTGTCTCCAAATATATATTAAATGTCTTTAAATATTTGATAATCTTCTTTCTTTTTTTTTTTTTTTTTAAAAAAAGAAAGATTCCCAGGTGGGTTCAATGAAATAATCTTTCAAATTTATTATCGGAATTGAACAATGCAATTCTTAATGATTCCTATTCCTTTCCTTTTCGCTTTCTCATAATCAAATAAAGCCTGTTTTCGAAGTTCCAGGAAGATGCGACAGTCTCTCTTAGACATTCCAAGAGATAGATTTCGATGAAGTGAACCATTCCAAGACAGAGCATTGAATCATCCTAAGTTTTAGCGAAACAACATTCGTGCCCGTCACCTTCGCTGTTATGAGATGAACACGTAGGTAAGGTAATCGCGGAAAGCAAGAAGAAAGGACAAATAAGAATTAGATAAAAGAGGTGTCAAAAACGAAGTGGGTCCAGAAAATCAACTGTTTGGGTAATGCAGCAACAGACAACGAAAAATATGACACATACATTTGAACGTAAATGGGAGTATTAAAATATGCTTTCCAGAAACTAAGCAAAGTATTAAGAGATAG
>OZ038515.1:37708225-37723225 GCA_964036315.1 Acanthosepion esculentum | reverse complement strand
TACCTGCAAATGCAACGAACTAAAATCGAATTCGATCTCGGTTCTCAAGAGTTCTTATTCCGAGCCGATATCCAAAGAATTAATGGATTTATTTTTAATCCAACCTTTTTATTACTTCGAACGTTATTTTCATTATAAATGATGTTTCATTAAGACGGATTATATATAAAGGTGTTTCATTAAGACGGATTATATATATATATATATATAAGGGTGTTTCATTAACGCAGATCAAAGTCAGCAGTTAATAAATCAGTGTTATTGGTGAAAAATTATTTATTTCTCTATTGGATCATGTTATTTAAGTCATGGCAATTATGTGTGAAAAATAATATCATCCAAATGTCCACCAAATCTGAAAGAAAAAGAAACAAATCATTAGACGCTTAAACTTTATTCATATTAAAATTGGTCCAAGTTATTGGAACAGCCTTTATATTGTGTATTACGTCTATTGACCATTAGAGAAATCTCAGTAAAGAAAATACGTTCCGCGTTAGGGATCGTACCTGCATCCCCACCCCTTTGTAGGGGAAACCATTGTTTCATTCAGTGTGCTTTACCGCTCAGCCACGAAGAACGTCACAACAAGCAAGGTTCTGTTTCCTTTTATATCGAAAGCACATCCTCTTCACTAAGATTATTTTCCTCGGAGTTTCATATCTGCTGAGCTTCGTATCCGAAACGTAAATAAAGTAATTTTTAAAGAATTAATGGATTTATTTTTAATCCGGAATTTTTATTACTTCAAGTGTTATTTTTAGTGAATACTTCGTATTTGAAATAGACGCCCCATATTTTCATGGTGAGTCCTTTTGTCTCGCTCTCTTCTAATACCCTGTCTAGGAAGTCCTGTATTTTTCCGTGTATGCCATCGACATTTGAGTATATTTCATTGTTAAGAATACGCCCACCTTTATCAAATCCAGCTCCCTCAGGATAGCTTCGCTGTAGAGGTTGAATAAATCTGGAGAGACGATGCAGCCTTGTCTCATGCCCCTTTCTATTTTTCTGCAGCTACTCAATTCATTTTCTATTAGTTTGCTAGCTGTTTGCTCCCAGTATAATTTCTGGATTATTATAACATTTTTTCCAAATAAATGAAGTTGTCCTGGCAGTTCAAACAGCTCTTTGAGCCCAATGACCATTAACGTTTTTTAAAAACAAAATATTTTGGAGGCTTTAATTAAAGTTAGGACATCTCGAAAGCATTTGACAAGGTTTGGCATACTTGTCATCTTCACGAGTTAAGGTATTTTTGGACGAAATTTTTTAATAGATTCAGTCTTTCTTATATCGCTAAATGCAACTTATCTTGAATGGCCACTCGTCTAGATCTTTTTGCATAAATGCAGGTGTTCCACGGGGCTCTATCCTTGGACCTACGTTTTCCATAATTTGCACCAACGACCTTGCTGATAGCATCAGTTCTCAACTTAGTGTCTATGCTGATGACACAACTATTTACTCCTGTCTTAATAATGGGATCGATTCGGTGATAATCAAAAAATGACCTACAATCAGTTGTTAAGTGGGGCAAGGAATGGCATGTTAATTTTAACACATCAAAAACGAAACTGCTCTCTATTAATCGTCTTAGAGAACCCTTTTTATCTTCCATCAGTATGGCTGATGCTAACCTCAAGGAGAATGACTCATTGCACCTTTTCAGACTAACATTCTCTTCATCAATTGATTGAAGAGCCATGAGAAACTGACTGATGTCGAGATGCCAGGTGAGGACTGATAACATTACATATGCTTTTTTGGATTTTGTCGAGAATCTCAAGACATATAGCCAGAGCACCAGACCTATATATATATATTATGAAATGGACAAAGTCCGACAATTATTTTAAGACATTTTTATGTTTATACTTTCTTTTTATAGATACAAATATTTAAGTAAATGCTCTGTTTATAATAAACAGTATTAAACAACATTTACCGGCCTGAATGTCCGAGAAATTGTCATAGAAAATATGCGTCCTCCGAGAGGAATCGAACCTGTATCCTATAAAAATCGACTTTGCTAACCAAACGCTCCTCTGTGGGGAAATCGGTAAAAGCACGCTAGGGTATATGCCGGTTCCGTATAGGATACAGGTTCGATTCCTGTCGGAGGACGCATATTTTCTATGACAATTTCTCGGGCATTCAGGCCTTTAAAATGTTGCTAATACTGTTTATTATAAACAGAGCATTTTACTTAAATATTTATATATATATATATATATATATATATATATATATATATATATATATATATATATATATATATATATATATATATATATATATATATATATATATAAAAAGCATTTTGCCCCAAGCAAGGCAGGATTGTCACTAACTCGCAAGGGGTTACAGAGATTGAGAGCAAGAGGTGTTTGAGGAAAGGATATAGAAAAAGACGGGGATCAATATGAAGACATCAGAAAATGTCGATTGACATTACATGTGAATATTTGAAGATTATAGCTATCAGGGAAACAAGTAAGAGGAAGGGAATTCTACTGTCGGGAAGTGCGAGAGAAGAAGCTGCAGGAATAGAAGTGGCGGTTACATTTAACTATTTCGACGGTGAAGGGGTGGGACCGAGATACCAACGCTTAAATTCATGCAGTTGGGGTATCAGTGAAAGTAGCTCGTCAGAGCCGTTGCCATGAAAATATTTGAAGAAAAAGTATAGGAAAGCTACATGACGTCTGTGAGAAAGTGACTGTAGATGAGATGCCAGATCAGGACCTATCACATTGCATATGCGTCTCTGGATTTTATCGAGGACCTCGAGATGATGGCAGCTCTATTCAGTGGATGGGAGAACGGTAGATTTATAAATTTGCAAATGGTCTCTAGCGAGAAAAATTGGCAGGCATGAAACAGTGAACCAACCTTCTTATCAGCAGGCCTAATAATTGTAAAGATTATATTGAATCAATTGCTAGGTCTGCTGCTCAGAAAGTGGGTTCACTGTGTCGTGCTAGACCATTTTTCTCATCAAATCTATCTTACATAATTATATGTCTACCATTCATCCATGCTTTGAATATTGCTGCCACATATGGTCCGGTGCTCCTGCTATATGTTTAGAGATTCTTGATAAAATCCAAAGAGGAATCTGCAATGTTTCTTTCCAGAATCTATCTTACATATTTATAAGTCTACCATTCATCCATGTTTTGAATATTGCTGCCACGTATGGTCCGGTGCTCCTGCTATATATTTAGAGATTCTTGATAAAATCCAAAGAGGAATCTGCAATGTTTCTCTCCAGAATCTATCGTACATATTTATAAGTCTACCATTCATCCGTGCTTTGAATATTGCTGCCACATATGGTCTGGTGCTCCTGCTATATATTTAGAGATTCTTGATAAAATCCAAAGAAGAATCAGTCCTGACTTGGTATCTTGTCTTAATTCCCTTTCACACCGCCGTAACGTAGATTCCTTGTGCTTTTTCTAGAAATACTCTCATAGCAATTGTTCTGGTGAATTCACTTCTATGTTACCTCGACTTTATGAATTTAAGCGCAGTACTAGATTGGTGGAAAGGTCTCATCATTTTAGGTTTAAACTGGCTCGGTGTGACCGTAAGTTCTATGCTAATAGTTTCTTCTTGCTTGTGGAACTGTCTTCCGACTTTTTGCTTTCCAGACAACTTTGACTTTAAAAATTTAAATTCAATGTCAATCATTATCGACTGTCTTCTCAATTCTTGTTCTTTTATTGTTCTCGCTCCTCAATAATGTTTTTCTTTTTCCTATATTTTTCACACTCAGTAGCCTCTTGTGTCTTAGTGGCTTTATTGCCTTGCTTGAGGTGTAAAGTTCATAGAACATAATAAATTATATCGCTTTCTGAGAGAGTTTTTTTTTACTCTGCCGCACGAATGCAAAATATTGTCTGTATCGTATAGAACAGAAATCTGTTGGATAAACGGGGTTCGATCAATCAGCTTTGATCTGGAATATTCATTGTATAATGTTCGGTCTATGGGATTAGGTCAGAAGTGTTGTGTTCTGTTAATGAAATGGACTTAAAATAACGTTATGTTGATAAATGCCGTTTGTATTCGTGTATAGAGCGAGTTTTTATCATCAGTTTTCTGTAACCGGTTGGACTGTTCACAGGATCATTTTTACGGTATTTAAATCTTCGTATCAGATATTTTATGTTTTTTTTTTAGTGATTTTTCTCGCCATTTTTGGGATTAGGGGTAAGAATAAAGACCATTTATTTTTATTTTATTTTTTTAATCAATTTCACCCCAGGCAAGGCAGTAAAGCCGGTAAGACACAAGGGGTGGGGGTTACTGGGTGTGCAAGAATTAGGAACAGAAACATTAATAATGAGCGGGAAGAAAAAAGAGTAATCAGGAGGACAGTAGATAGCGATTGACATTGCATTTAAATTCTTGCTGATTAAAGTTGGTTGGCAAGCATGGAGCCGGAAGGGAGTTCCACAAGCGAGAAGTGCGAGGAAAGAAACTGTCAACATAGAACTTACGGCTACATCTAGACAGTTCAACTGTAAATTAATGAAATCTTGACACTAGTCTAATGCTGCGCTTAAATTCAAAAAGTCTAGGTTCCAAAGCGAAGAGCTCATTCGAACAATGACCATGAAAGGATTTGTAGAAAAGACACAGGGAAGCAACCTTAGGGCGGTATGAAAAGTGACTGAAGTCAAGCTGGCAGATCAGGACCGATAATATTGCTGATTCTTCTTTGGATTTTATCTAGGAGCTCAAGGTAAATATCAAGAGCACCAGACCATATGTGGCAGCAATTATTCTAAGCATGGACGAATGGTAGACTTATGTAAGATAGATTCTGGAGAGAAACATTGCAGATTCCTCTTTGGATTTTATCAAGAATCTCTAAATATATAGCAGGAGCACCGGACCATATGTGGCAGCAATATTCAAAGCATGGATGAATGGTAGTCTCATAGAGATGCATGATAGATTCTGGAGAGGAAAAATTTCTGTAAAATATGTCCAGGATGATACCCAATACAGCAACATTTGACTACGGTAGGCCCACTAGTATTGCTCAAAAACTGGGGTCGCATTATAAAAGAGCTATATAAAAAAATCAAGTTTTTCACACAAAAACTCGGGGGTCGCACTTCAAATGAAGTAGACTTATACACGAGTGTATACGGTAAATATTTATTTTATGAAAATAAATGTTTCTTTTTCCTCTTGACGTCTGAGACTGGGGGGTGACCGCTGAGAAAACGCTCGTGTCTATCTTTACTTAAGATTCCTTTGGGAATCGGATATTTGGAGAGTTTTAGATTTTCGTTCAGCAACTCCTCCGTGTCTGATTGCAAAAGTGTTTAACGTTCAGGTATTTACAAGAGCAGTTATTTGGAAAGAAAATAGCTATACAACATTGGAGAACGCTCTCTCTCTCTCTCTCTCTCTCTCTCGCTAAGTTTCTGTTTGTCTATCTCTCCCTCCCTGTTTCAGTAACTCTATCTCAGTATGCAGTTATTTAATTCTGATCGTATCTATCTATCTCAGTTCATATCTATCTATCTATCTATCTCAGTTCATATCTATCTATCTATCTATCTCAGTTCATATCTATCTATCTATCTATCTCAGTTCATATCTATCTATCTATCTATCTATCTCAGTTCATATCTATCTAAGTTCATATCTATCTATCTATCTATCTCAGTTCATATCTATCTATCTATCTCAGTACATATCTATCTATCTATCTTATTTATATCTATCTATCTCAGTTTATTCGTATCTATATATATATATATCCATATATATATATAAAAATATATATATCTATATATCAGCCTATTCATATCTCTCTTTCTCCATATATATATATATATATATATATATATATATATATATATAAAAGTGAACATAGAAGTCAACACTTAGAGGCGACAGTCTGTTTAATGCTAGATGCAATCGTCAGGTGGCCTGACGATTGCATCTTGCATGAAACAGACTGTCGCCTCTAAGTGTTGACTTCTATGTTCACTTTTATATATACACACGCTCTATCTCTGATATTGAGCACTTTATCCTATAAATATAGCACACTTTAAGACTATATTTCTTCATATATATATATATATATATATATATATATCAGCCTGTTCAAATCTATCTATCTCAGTTTATTCATATCTATCTATAAGTCTATCTATCTCAGTTTGCTCCTATCTATATCTATCTATCTATCTCAACCTGTTCATATCTATCTATCTCAGTTTATCTGTCTATAGTGGGGTGCACGGTGGAGTAATGGATAGCAGCTCGAATTGAAGTTAGGTGAGCCGAGTTCGAATTCCAGTTGAATCCATTACATTCACTTACGTGCTAATACCCTTGGGAAAGGTATGAATCCTCTTCTTCTCCAACCCCAACCCCCAACTATGGGTAAATAGCGGGACAGACGAGGTTTTATATAGCCTTCCGCAGAAAGAAATGGCAAGCTACTGCGGGAAAATATCTGCCGCGTCAGTCATGTATCGAAAGATACATGATCGCCTAAAGGTGTATCACGCATGACACATAACTGACTGATCTATGTCAGTTTATTCATATCTATCTATCTATCTATCTCAGTCTGTTCATATCTATCTATCTATCTCATTTTGTTCATATCCATCTATCTATCTATCTATCTCAGTCTGTTCATATCTATCTGTCTATCTATCTCAGTCTGTTCATATCTATCTATCTATCTATCTATCTATCTATCTCAGTCTGTTCATATCTATCTATCTATCTCTTTTCATATCAATCTCTTCGCATCTATCTTCTGTTTTACAAATTCTTGTTACATTCTTCCTTGTTGACAAAAATTTGCAAAAGTACTACAAAAATCACATATAAAAATTAATTCATATATATATATATATATATATTTTATGAAATGGACAAAGTCCGACAATTATTTAAAAACATTTTTATGATTAACGTTCTTTATATAGATACAAGTATTTAAGTAAATGCTCTGTTTATAATAAACAGTATTAAATAACATTTACCGGCCTGAATGTCCGAGAAATTTTCGTAGAAAATATTCGTCGTTCGAGAGGATTCGAACCTGTATCCTATACGGAACCGTCATACAGCCTGGCGTGCCTTACCGCTCGGCCACAAAGGATCGTTCGGTTGGCAAGGTGGAATTTAATGTCCGAGAAATTTTCAGAATGACAGACACACACACACACACACACAATGACAGATACACACAGACACACACACACAATGACAGACACACACAGACACACACACACACACAATGACAGACACACACACACACACACACACAATGACAACCACACACACAGAGAATTATCATCTGTTTTATAGATATAGATGAAGCACCGAATCTCCAAAAACATTTATTTATTTATTTTTTTTTTTTTTTGTATTTTATTGAATTATTTTTAGATAAATTTCGGGACGAATTTTCAGTATGTTGAAGATATTGGATTTTTATTATTATTTTTTTTACAGAAATATCATTTCCATGAATTTTTCTTTATATACTTTATATAAATATAAAAAAAAAGAAAAATCGTGAACACTTTCCCCAGACCCCAATAAAAGTTCGAGGTATTGAAAAGTGGAGGTGAAAATGACCCTAAAACATATTTCCAAAAAGTCTTCGTATAAAATAATTCGGCATACAAATGAATATTGCTGTCACCTCTGGTCTGGTGCTTCTGTTATGGAATCAGAGATTCTATATAAAATCCAAAGAAGAATCTGCATTGTTATTGGTCCTGACCTGGCACCTCAGCTTCAGACACTTCACCACCACCGTAACGTAGCTTACCTGTGCCTTTTTTTATAAATATTTCCATGGTATTTGGTTTTAATGAGTTTTCCTCTATGGTACCTAGACTTTGTAGATTTAAGCGCAGTACTAGATTGGCGGCGAGGTCTCATTTTACAACTGAAATGGCTAGATGTAACCGGAAGTTCTATGCTAACAGTCTCTTCTCTCGCACTTTTAGCTTGTTGAACACTTTAAGCTTTTCTTTCCAGATCAACTTTGATCAAAAATTTAAATACAATGTCAATCGTTATCTTTTGTCTTCTAAATTCCTCTTCTTTTATACTTCTCTCTCCTTAATGTTTTTCTCATATTCTCAGTAACCCCTTGTGTCTTAGTGGCTTTATTGCCTTGCTTGGGGTCAGTCAGTCAGTCAGTTATGTGCCATGCGGGATACACACTTAGGCGATCATGTATCTTTCGATACATGACTGACGAGGCAGATTTCTTTCCGCCAGATTTCTTCCCGCAGTAGGTTGCCGTTTCTTACTGCGATAGACCAGTTGCCATCCAACCCGGTCGGTTTTACTATTTACCCATAGCCGGGGAGAGAAGAAGAGGATTCATACCTTTCTCTAGGGTATTAGCACGCAAGTGAACGCAATGGATTCGACTGGAATTCGAACTCGGCTCTCCGATTCCTCAATCCGAGCCGCTATCCATTACGTCATTGTACTTGAGGTAAAAAGATTTTTAAAAATATAATCAATTCATTGATGAGCACCTACTGAAAAAATTGTTTAAATCAGAAAATTCACAGATTTTGATAATGTTTTTTAAAACGGTGTAGCGTTTTGGGATTTTTTGTTATTTTTTTATCTTTTATTTCTGGAGAAAAAAAAAACGCCTCCATTTTGGCGGTATGTCGTATTTAATCATCCATCCAACGGCCTAAATCAACAGGATGTAAGACAAGAAGACTTGGATTTAAAACAACATTAATTAATAGTGTCCCTTCTGGTATTCCGTAGACCGATTTTACATTAGGAGCTTCATTTGTGATACAATCTGGTAAATAAATGATTTGCCTCTCTTCCAGCGAAGCAGACCGCCTGACGACATGGAATGTGCCGATAAGAGTAAAAGCTTATTCAAGGCCGATCAACGATTGGATTACAAATGAACAAAAACAGTAACCCCCGGGTCGACTCTGAAGGCGAACACAGCGTACAAGGTCGGAATTGTTTGCCAAGCGACTGAATAGGGACAGACCTCCTCAGCACGCCTAACCTCCCGATTGTTCACAAAGCCATGAAATCACGGACACAAACAACGCCAAGTCATTAATTTGGAATAATTTAAACATCTTTTCTAAAGTTTCCATTTTGGTTTTAATCGAAGGAAAATAGCAAAAACATTAAAAGTTAATTTTGCTTACATAAAGCGGGTTTTAGACTGATTTTAATGTCAATTTTAATTATTCGAAATAAAGTTCGTTTACAATACATGTACAGTAGTTGAGAAAGAGCCTCGAGGCGGTGGAGATGTGGTTCTACAGAAGGATACTAAGGATATCATGGACCGAGCGTGTGAGCAACGGTGAGGTCTTAGAGAGGATGCAAACAAAGAGGAGACTTACACTTAACAGCAGGAATAGGCAGCTGAAGTTTCTGGGACGCATAATGAGAAAGGAAGGCCTGGAGAATCTGATACACACGGGTGGAATAGAGAGAAAGAGCGACAAGGGGAAACAATGCGTGACATACATGGCGGGCTTAAGCAAGTGGATGACAGAACGTGGTCCGGGGGAGAAAGCAGAGGGAAGGAACTTGTTGAGACCTGTAAGGGATAGAGGGAGTGGAGAGCCATGATCGCCCACGTCCTGAAAGGACAGGGCACATAAAAAGAAAGAATTGGTCATGGTTAAATGTAATTGGCAGAAATGTCCAACAAACTGAATTAGCAGTTTCCAATAAAAAATAACAAAAGAAAGAAAACAGAAGAACAGGCCCAAAAGAATACTGAGCACACAATATATGTAAGGCAAAACAGCAATAAGGCAAAACAACGGCAATAAGGCAAAACAACAGCAATGAGGCAAAACAACGGCAATAAGGCAAAACAACAGCAATAAGGCAAAACAACGGCAACAAGGCAAAGGTTAAAAAAAACTAAGAATTGTTCTGATAGGGGATACATACAAGCGATCGCAGCGTTCTGGCTTCAAAACGAGAAAAAAAAACAGAACTAAAACTGATGAGAGAGAAAAGTGTCCTATATTATTTGCTACGAAAAAATCCCAGTATGCATCTATGTGTTTTGTCTATACATCTGGGGAGGGGGATGTTTTTGCAGTCATTCCCAACAAGGATGCTATGGGGGTCGTAGGTGCCTGTAGATATGTGGCATTGTGGTATATATAGGATTGAAGGTGATGGATAAGTTCTTGTGTTGATTTGGTATATTGTAATTAATGATTGGGTCGTGATTGTAATTAACTAAGACTAGGATAGTCAGTAAAGACCAGCCTTTCCCCACTTCCTCTTCGGTCTTGCAAGGAGATTGTCCAGCAATGACTGCCATATAGGAGGACTAATATTACATAACAATTCAGTTCTCATTTCTTTGTTTGTCTTGCTTCAAGACATTTCTTCATCTTTGAGGCGATTATCCAGCATTCATTGCCATATAAGAGGACTGATATTACATAACAGTTCAGTCCTCTTTTCTTTGTTTCACTTGCTTCATGTCTCTTTTTCATCTTTGGGGAGATTATACAGTATTTTTTGCCATATAGGAGGACTACTATTACATGACAGTTCAGTCCGCTTTTCTTTGTTTCTGTTTATTCAAGTCTCTTCTTCATCTTTGAGGAGATTGTCCAGCATTCATTGCCATATAGGAGGACTGATATTACATAAACAGTTCAGTACTCTTTTCTTTGTTTCTCTTGCTTCAAGTCTCTTCTTCATCTTTGAGGAGATTGTCCAGCATTCATTGCCATATAGGAGGATTGATATTACATAAACAGTTCAGTACTCTTTTCTTTGTTTCTCTTGCTTCAAGTCTCTTCTTCATCTTTGAGGAGATTGTCCAGCATTCATTGCCATATAGGAGGATTGATATTACATAAACAGTTCAGTACTCTTTTCTTTGTTTCTCTTGCTTCAAGTCTCTTCTTCATCTTTGAGGAGATTGTCCAGCATTCATTGCCATATAGGAGGACTGATATTACATAAACAGTTCAGTACTCTTTTCTTTGTTTCTCTTGCTTCAAGTCTCTTCTTCATCTTTGAGGAGATTGTCCAGCATACACTGCCATATAGGAGGACTGATATTACATAAACAGTTCAGTACTCTTTTCTTTGTTTCTCTTGCTTCAAGTCTCTTCTTCATCTTTGAGGAGATTGTCCAGCATTCATTGCCATATAGGAGGATTGATATTACATAAACAGTTCAGTACTCTTTTCTTTGTTTCTCTTGCTTCAAGTCTCTTCTTCATCTTTGAGGAGATTGTCCAGCATTCATTGCCATATAGGAGGATTGATATTACATAAACAGTTCAGTACTCTTTTCTTTGTTTCTCTTGCTTCAAGTCTCTTCTTCATCTTTGAGGAGATTGTCCAGCATTCATTGCCATATAGGAGGACTGATATTACATAAACAGTTCAGTACTCTTTTCTTTGTTTCTCTTGCTTCAAGTCTCTTCTTCATCTTTGAGGAGATTGTCCAGCATACACTGCCATATAGGAGGACTGATATTACATAAACAGTTCAGTACTCTTTTCTTTGTTTCTCTTGCTTCAAGTCTCTTCTTCATCTTTGAGGAGATTGTCCAGCATTCATTGCCATATAGGAGGATTGATATTACATAAACAGTTCAGTACTCTTTTCTTTGTTTCTCTTGCTTCAAGTCTCTTCTTCATCTTTGAGGAGATTGTCCAGCATTCATTGCCATATAGGAGGACTGATATTACATAAACAGTTCAGTACTCTTTTCTTTGTTTCTCTTGCTTCAAGTCTCTTCTTCATCTTTGAGGAGATTGTCCAGCATTCATTGCCATATAGGAGCACTGATATTACATAAACAGTTCAGTACTCTTTTCTTTGTTTCTCTTGCTTCAAGTCTCTTCTTCATCTTTGAGGAGATTGTCCAGCATTCATTGCCATATAGGAGGATTGATATTACATAAACAGTTCAGTACTCTTTTCTTTGTTTCTCTTGCTTCAAGTCTCTTCTTCATCTTTGAGGAGATTGTCCAGCATTCATTGCCATATAGGAGGACTGATATTACATAAACAGTTCAGTACTCTTTTCTTTGTTTCTCTTGCTTCATGTCTCTTCTTCATCTTTGAGGAGATTGTCCAGCATACACTGCCATATAGGAGGACTGATATTACATAACATTTAAATAGTTTGTTTTTTAATTAAATTTTTCTGTATCTTAATATTTAGCTTAGCTTTTGGAAGGCACCTTTCTATATTCCACCCTACCTTCGAATTTCGGTATCGTGTTTTCCGTACTCTGTTTAAAAAAAAACCCTGATAAATGATTTTTCGTGACTCGAATTCGTAGTTTGTATCTTTGACCTTTTTCCTTTTACTGACAACCATACATCTGGTTTACAAAACATCCAGTACACCTGTGGACAAGGAAAAACCCAGGAGGGTGACACAAAGAACTGGATTGTTTATATAACTATCCACAAAAGGTTAAGAAACGCAGTTATTACCCTTCATAACATATCCAAATGCCGACTACTGGAGGAATCATCTTCCAATCGTACGCTAAAAACTACATAAAACCAAAGCAACCAAAACGACAAACACTTTAAAGACCCAAGCTGCAAGGAAACAAACTATAAGAGTTTTATAAACGTATATAACTTGAACGAGAATACCAAATCAATGAACGAGAACTAGGAAAGATGGCTTGGAAAATTTGATACTCACAGGGCCGATTGAAAGCAAGAGGAGCAGAGGAAAACAATGTATGAGCTAGTTGGAGTAAATGGATAGCGGATATATCAAAAGTGGACATTTATTAAGAGCTACGAAGGACAAGAGAGGAAATTGTGGAGAGCCATGATCGCCAATGTCTTGAAGGGATATAGAAGAAGATGCTAACAAAATTCAATTCTAATAATCAAAAAATTAGGATTTTTATACCATGCCACCTTTTCTAGCTAATATAACGCTTCAAAAAACATAGGTTTGTTAAAAATTTAAATCTATACTTTCCCTAAGAATATATATACGGTAGCGTCCAAAATGAAGGGGCAATAATTAAAACTTTGATATCTCAAAAAATATAAATCCAATTTTTCTTAAATTTTCACGAAATGTAGATAAATGGCTGTTCAGTTGTGCTTTAAGTCTGTAAGTTATTTAGAATGATACAGAGAGAGATATGATTCATTTAATGCAAGCGAGTTTAAGATAAAGAATGTTTATAATCACTACGCCATTTTCCAACATGGCGAACCGACAAGTTTCTAAGAGTTGATGTTGTCAAACGGCGATGGAAAAACCACAAAATTAACCAGATTGCTGAACAGGAGGAGCTTTCAAAAAGTATTGAGACGAATTCTGAAACTGTATGAAAATAATAGTCGCTTAACCAATACAAACAAGGCGGTGTGGGACGGGGGTAGCCCAAGGAAAATGACGGCCAGAGAAGACAGGATCCTTCAACGCCTGGCACTGAAGGATCGTTTTCGAAATGCGGCAGGCATTTCACGTTAATCGGCCACCTATATCCAAAGGCCATAATCTTACGGAAGACTTAAAAAGGAAGATTAAATTTTATTTCACTTTCGCAAATACAAATTATGCAGCACTTATTTCGATTGACCGCGTTACTTAGAACGATTACTTCGTTACTTATATAAAAGTAAAAACAGTATTATGCTCATAGGTCTGTGTGGAGGCGTATGGGATGTGTGGAATGGGGTGGTTGAGTGTTGCGTTTTGTGTATCTATATGTATATAGTGTCCTCAAAATAGGATGATTGCGCGCAACCATTTTAGCGCTAACCGTCTGGCGTGGTCATGGGGCGCCAGTTGATTTGGACGCTAGGAAATGATGATTCGGTTATCATCATTCAAAGGTAGAACTTTAAAAACTTTTAAAACTGTGACTTTAGTGAAAAATAAAAAAAATAAAAAATCTGTTAATACGTGAACATTTTAATGGAGTTTTATTCAGTTCATTTTCAAATCTAAGAACAGATTTATTCAGGTCTTCTCCTGCCTGCATCTCTATTTTTCGACATTTTTCCTAGCTTCAAAAAGTTTGGCGCCAAAACGACTGGCGCCAAAACGTGTTAAACAGATTGTGTTTTCTGTAGAAGTGTTATTTATTTTCATGTACTCCAGGCTCTCGTCCGATCGCTGAAATTAAGCAATGTCAAGTTTTGATGTGCGGGTGGTGCACAGGGCTTACGGCCACATCAGGTTGAAACACCAGTTCCCGTACAATGACCGAAGTTAAGCAACCTCGACCCTCGTCAATACCTAGATGGGTAACCGCTTGAGAATAACAGGTGCTGTAAGCTTGGATGTGCAGGTGGTGCACAGGGCTTACGGTCACATCAGGTTGAAACACCAGTTCCTGTACAATGACTGAAGATAAGCAATGTCAAGCTTGGTCAGTACCTAGATGAGTGACCACTTGAAAATACCAGATGCTTTAAGCTTGGATGTGCGTGTGGTGTACAGGGCTCAAGGCCACATCACGTTAAAACACCGGTTCCTGTACAGTGACCGAAGTTAAGCAACCTCGGGCCTGGTCAATACCTAGATGGGTGACCGCTTGGTAATAACAGGAGCTGTAAACTGATATGTGTGGGTGGTGTACATGTCTTACAGTCATATCACATTGAAACACCGGTTCCCAGGCGATCAAGGTAGTTAAGCAACGTCGAGCCTGGTCACTAACTAGATGGGTGACCGCTTAGGAATACAAGGCGCTGTAAGTTTGGATGTGCGGGTGGTAGACAGGCTTTACGGCTACATCACGTTGAAACACCGGTTCCCGTACGATCACGAAAGTTAAGCAAGCTCGAGTCTGGTAACTACCTAGATGGGTGACCGCTTGGGAATACCAGATGTTCTAGGCTTGGATGTGTGAGTGGTGTAATGGATAACGATCCAGAATTGTTAATCTGAGAGCCAAATGAATCCATTTCTTTACCCCCACCTATGGGTTAATTAGTAATACTTG
>OZ038515.1:37658225-37703225 GCA_964036315.1 Acanthosepion esculentum | reverse complement strand
CACACTGCTTTCCCTTGTCTCTCTTTCCCTCTATTCGACCCGTGAGTATCAGATTCTCTATGCCCTCCTTCCTCATTATGTTTCCTAGAAACTTCAGCTGTCTCTTCCTGGTAAGCCTCCTCCTTGTTTCCATCCTATCTAAGACCTCATCGTTGCTCACATGCTCAGTCCATGATATCCTCAGCATCCTTCTGTAGAACCACATCTCCATCGCCTCGAGTCTCTTCTTCATCTTTGAGGAAATCGTCCAACATTCGCTGCCGTAAAAAAGAACAGATGTCACGTAACAGCTCAGTATTCTTTTCTTTGTTAACAAAAAAAATCCTGCTGTCTTGCAATACTCTGCTCAGGTTTTGGAATGTCTTTGGCCATCCCAATACGTCTACAGATCTCAGTGTCGCACTTACCGTCCTCTGGCAAGACGCTTCTCATATATTTAAACTTCTGCGTTTGTTTGATTCTAGTGTTCCCGACCTGCAAATCGCATTTCAAGCTCTTCCTTTTATGGATGACCATGCATTCTGTCTTCTTGTAGTTTGTGCTTAGTCCCTTCTTCTCACTCTCCATCACTACCTTCTGTAGGAGATTTTGTAATTTCTCTTCCGTGTCTCATCAACTCCTAATAAAGTTCCTACTTTCTGAAAACTTTACTTTTGAGGAACTCCATTTCTGTGAGGAGATTGTCCAGCATTCATTGCCATATAGGAGGACCGATATTACGGAACAGTTAAGTAAGCTTTTTTGTTGTTTCGAATGAAATTTTCCTGTTTCTTAGGGCTTACGTCACGTTAAAACACTAGTTCACGTACGATCACCTGAAGGTAAGCAATGTTAAGTCTGGTCAGTACCTAAATGGGTAACCGCTTGGGAAATACCAGCTGCTTGGATGTGTGGGTGGTCAAATCGAATTATATTAATTTTATGGAAATCTCTTGTTATTTTGTTCATTTTTCCGTCTTACGACCATATCACGTTGAAACACCGGTTCAGATACAATCACCGAAGTTAAGCAACGTTAAGTCTGGTCAGTAACTAGATGGATAACTGCTTGTGAATACCAGGTGATTGGATGTGCTGGTGGTCTAATCGAATTATATTAATTATTCTGAATTCTCCTGTTATTTTGTTCATGATCATCTTACGGCCATATCGCGTTGAAACACTGGTTCCCGTACGATCACCGAAGTTAAGCAACGTCAAGCCTTCTTGGTACCCAGATGGGTGACTGTATGGGAATACCAGGTGCAGTAAGTTTTGATGCGTGGGTGGTGTAATGGATAATGGCATGGGATTGTTAATCGGAGAGCCGAGTTCCAATTCCAGTTGGGTTCGTTATATTCCCATACGCACAAATACCCTAGGGAAAGGTAAGAATCCACCTCTTATCACCCAGCTATCTAAAAAAAAAATTTTCTGGCTTTAAATAACGTGCAACGGGTTGATAAGGCGTAGAAAACGAATAAATGAAACATTGATTAGCTACAAGGCATATCTTTTAGATTTATTTACATTCTCTGGCGTATAAACGTATAGAAACTATCGCGGCCACAAAGTGGGAGATCAATTTACATATTGTTTGTAATATAGAATTACTCCCCCACTTTATATCCACATTATGATTTCTTGTTTGTCAAATTCTGATCAGGTATGACTCCACATCTTCTCCCTCGGCTATGGGTTAATTAGTAAGACTTGTGTCACTAAACCATTATCTACAAATAAAAAAATTCATACGATCTAAAAATATTTTCCCGATTTAAATAACCTGCAAAGGGTTGATAAGCCGTAGAAAACAAATCAATCAATCAATGAAATACTGATTAGCTAGATTTAGATTTAAATACATTCTCCGGAATATAGATGTATAGAAACAACAATGGCCACAAAGTGAGGGATCAGTTTATATATTGATTGTAATATAGAATTGACCCCCCTCTTTATATCCACATTATAATTTCTTGTCGGCATGTCTTTTATATTTATTTACATTCTCTGGAATATAGATATATAGAAACAACAATTGCTACAAAGTGAGGGATCAGTTTATGTATTGATTGTAATACAGAATTGACCCCCTCTTTATACCCATATTATAATTTGTTGTTTGTTTATCAAATCTGATTAGATATGAATATGCCTCTTCTCCCCTTAGATATGGGTTAATTAGTAAGACGTAACACTTTTTCATTTTTCGACTTCAGTCGGGATCATCGAACCAATGCAAATGAACCTTTCTTTAGCTGAATAGTATATGCTACGCCAGAGCCACATATAGTTTTTAATTCAGAGCTATTTTCTCCTAGACCGGTTGTCACCCAAGGCTAAAGAACCCAGTCTACTATTTACCCATAGCTGGGGGAATAAGAAAAGGATTCATACCTTTCCCAAGGGTATTAGCACGTAAAATGTCATGGATCCGACTGGAAATCGAACTCGGTTCTCCGATTGCTCAATCCGAGCCGCTATCCATTACTCCACCGTACCTCCTCCTAATTACTTCTTTCACCCTAAGCAAGATGGAAGTGCCACCAGCACGCAAGGGGTTACAGAGAGTGAGAGCAAGGGTAAAGAACGGTTGTTTGGGAAAAGGATAAAAGACCGGGATCAAGATCGAAGCATCAGAAGATGTCGATTGATATTACATTTGAATATTTGAAGATCATAGCTATCAGGGAAGCAAGTAAGAGGAAGGGAGTTCCACTGTCGGGAAGTGCGAGAGAATAAGCTGTTGGAGTAGAAGAGGCGGTTACATTTAACACTTTCGACAGTGAAAGGGTGGGACTGAGAGGCCAACCTAGTAGCACGCTTAAATTCATGCAATTTGGGAACCAGTGAAAGTAGCTAGTCAGAGCAGTTGCCATGAAAATATTTCTAGAAAAGACAGAGGGAAGCTTCATCACATCTATGAGAAAGTGACTGGAGTCGAGATGCCAGGTCAGGGCCTATCACATTGCATATATGTCTCTGGATTTTGTCTAGGATCTCGAGATGAACAGCGGGGGCACCAGACCATATATGGCAACAGTATTCAATGCAAGGACGAATGGTAGTCTTGAAGGATTTGATTTTGGCGAGAAAAAACCTTCTGACGCGACATAGAGAACCAAATTTTTATCTAAAAAAAAAAAAATTCTTAAAATATAAAAATATTCAATTCATCTACCTTTCCGTCTTTCTGGTTTCTGTCTCCGATATGATCTGTTTTATTCTTGTTTACCTTCAAGTTTCTCGTCAGAAATCCTGTCTCGGCCGCATTCAAAACTACTTTCGTCCTCATTTCATTGTCTGGCGGAAATTCTATATCGTCAGCTCGTTACGGCGTAATATAATTATGGTGCTATCGTTGATCACATGAAAGGATTCATTAAGAGTAAAAAGCCCGGATGCATTGATTGCAGATACATAATTAGACCGTCTATAGGGAGGAAGTACACTTTTGATGTTTTCGTTTTCTTTTAATCAAGCAGAAACTCTGTGGCCGGTTTTCAAATTATGTATTACGAGTCAGCGACTTACATGGTAACCAATAGTTAGTAATATGTCAGTTTTTTTTAACATTTTTTTTTTTAAATTTAGTTGAAATAAATGCAATGTCTTTTGACGCAAACCGAGGACTACTTAAAAAAACAAAATAGGTGAAATTTGAGGGACAGGGGCTCATTTGTCTGCATCAGCATCCTGTAGACCAGAGGTCAGCCACATACGGCACGCGTGCCACACGTAGCACGCCAAGCAATTTCCAATGGCACGCAGCCACAAATGACATCACGAAGTCCGGACCAATAACTACTACAACGCAAAGATATTTAGCTGTTTCAATATTAATATATATTAAAGTATATATATACTATATATTACTATATAAGATATATTATAGAACAGGTATATTGGCCTTGACTTGTATAAAAATGCGTATGCTGTCGGCACACTTAGAGTTTTAAAACCCTAAGTCGGCACATAGTCAACAAAATGTTGCCGACCCCTGTTTTACACAAAGACGAGTCTCTACTAAAAAATGATGTTTAAGTAATAAAAATCTGTCGGTTTAATAAATAAAATATCCATTCCTTTTCTTTTTAATCTTTTTCTTATCAGGACATGATGCACTACACCAAGGGGTCGGCAACCTACGGCACGCGCGCCGCCCGTGGCACGCGGCACGCCAAGCAATTTCAAATGGCACGCAGCCGCAAATGACATCACGAGGTTCGAACCAATAACTACTACAACGCAAAGAAGATATTTAGCTGTTTCAATGTTAATATATACTAAAGTATATATACTATATATTACTATATAAAATATATTGTAGAACAGGTATATTGACCTTGACTTGTATAAAAATACGTATACTTCTGGCACACTTAGGGTTTTAAAAACGCTAAATCCGCACGTAGTCAACAAAAGGTTGCCGACCTCTGCTTTAGACTACCTTTAGTCCGCGACATTTGTCAGAACTGAAAAATATGAATTTGTTATCGATTTAGAAGTGGGGTCTTGTTTATCATATTGATACAGTGTCAAATCGATCCCTGAATCGATAGGAGTGCCCCCCCCCCCATATACGACTACTAAATATCAACTTGGTATCCTCTTAGACTGCAAAGTTATGAAGTACCAAATTTGGTAAAAAGTGCTATTTTGAAATCAGCAAAAATTGAGAAGAGGTTTCAAAAGCCCATAACTCCTGAACTAAGCGTTTAAGGAAGGTAACATTTTAGGGTTTTTAGTTTTTCATAGATAGATACATCATACTAAAATGTCATCAAAATCTGAGATGGTGGCCATACTAGATAGATAGATAGATAGAAAAGCTTAGATAGATATAGAAAAGCTGAGATAGATAGATAGATAGATAGAAAAGCTGAGATAGATAGATAGATAGAAAAGCTGAGATAGATAGATAGATAGATAGATAGAAAGAAAAACTGAGATAGATAGATAGATAGATAGATAGAAAAGCTGAGATAGATAGATAGATAGATAGAAAAGCTGAGATAGATAGATAGATAGATAGATAGATAGATAGATAGATAGATAGATAGAAAGAAAAGCTGAGATAGATAGATAGATAGATAGAAAGAAAAGCTGAGATAGATAGATAGATAGATAGATAGATAGATAGATAGATAGAAAGAAAAGCTGAGATAGATAGATAGATAGATAGATAGATAGATAGATAGATAGAAAGAAAAGCTGAGATAGATAGATAGATAGATAGATAGAAAGAAAAGCTGAGATAGATAGATAGATAGATAGATAGATAGATAGATAGATAGATAGATAGATAGATAGATAGATAGATAGAAAGAAAAGCTGAGATAGATAGATAGATAGAAAGAAAAGCTGAGATAGATAGATAGATAGAAAGAAAAGCTGAGATAGATAGATAGATAGAAAGAAAAGCTGAGATAGATAGATAGAAAGAAAAGCTGAGATAGATAGATAGAAAGAAAAGCTGAGATAGATAGATAGATAGAAAGAAAAGCTGAGATAGATAGATAGATAGATAGATAGAAAAGCTGAGATAGATAGATAGATAGATAGAAAGAAAAGCTGAGATAGATAGATAGATAGATAGATAGAAAAGCTGAGATAGATAGATAGATAAGCTGAGATAGATAGATAGATAGATAGATAGATAGATAGATAGATAGATAGATAAGCTGAGATAGATAGATAGATAGATAGATAGATAGATAGATAGATAAGCTGAGATAGATAGATAGATAGATAGATAGATAGATAGATAAGCTGAGATAGATAAGCTGAGATAGATAGATAGATAAGCTGAGATAGATAGATAGATAAGCTGAGATAGATAGATAGATAAGCTGAGATAGATAAGCTGAGATAGATAAGCTGAGATAGATAAGCTGAGATAGATAAGCTGAGATAGATAAGCTGAGATAGATAAGCTGAGATAGATAGATAGATAAGCTGAGATAGATAGATAGATAGATAGATAGATAAGCTGAGATAGATAGATAGATAGATAGATAGATAGATAGATAGATAGATAGATAGATATGTGACATTGGGGTTGTGGTTTGGTTAAACATTAACTCTATGCAGAAAATAAAAGGTTATCCCAAAATGAAATATCAGGTGGAAGACAGGGAGAGAGAGAGAGAGAGAGAGAGACGAACAGACAGGCAGAGAGAGAGACAGAGAGAGAGATATTGGTACAGAGAGAGAGAGACAGACAGACAGAAAATGGAGATATTTTCCTCGGTAATAATGAGGCGTCTGGATTTCTTCTCTCCTAAAAGTTTATTTTTCTTATCTATCGAGAGTCCGACATGCAGACGAAAACAGATTCGGAGAAATGACTTTATCTCTTTCTTGATAAATTAGGAAAACATATTTTTCGTTGACGAAAACGTAAATATAGAACGAACACTTTTTCTTAGGATTGAAGTTATGAAGATCAACCACGTCGTACCAAGAGGGTAATCTGTTTTGAGTTTTTGCTGAAATGGCGACCGGCCCAGGGATGAAAAACAGAGTCTCTTTGTTCGAAAATTTAGGTAAACAAATATATTTTCGTTGACTAAAGCAGGTTGGGAAATAACTTTTTCCAATGTAAACAACCTGAAAAAGGCCGGAGAGTACAACTACCGAAAAGTAGTGGGCACGACAATGAAGATGAGGACAAAAGACCGAACAATGTAAATTGTGTAAATAGTTACAATATCTGATGTCAGAAATATAGACAGAAGAGAAAGTTTGCACCTTTTCAAAACAGAAACTATGATCTGGAATTGGAGTGGAAGTAGTGGAGGAGTGTACCCTGAATCCATTATAAAAATTCAGAATGTGGAATTAATAAATACTAAACATATCAAATAACTCGATGTAGGGATAAGTTTTTTAAAAAATATTATAGGAGATAAGAAAATTGAATATAGAATAGGCTGCGCTAAAGATAGTTTCACCCAATACAACATGTTGCTACAAAAGCAAAACCGTGACCCAATGATTCCCAACGTGGGGTACATGCCCCACCGCTGGGTCATGGTAATATTTTGGTGGGGAATGTGTAGGATGTGCACCCTTCGGCTTACTATACCAACAGAATAAGGGGGGAATTCGAGAATGAGTTATTAACAGTGAATTGTTTTCTAGTGAGCTCAAATTTCATTTTGCATTATTATTTCATGATTAAAATGATCAAAGTATATTACAGAATAAAGTTTTCATTCAAATATTTTATATTTCTGCCTTTCAGTTCTAAACTCTCATCTAAACGTTATGAATGTCGTGCAGATTATTTATAAAGTACGAAGTGTGTCAGAATGTCGCTTTAGTGCTGTAAATGATTTGTTATTGAAGAAAAGAAATCGACTGGATATCACTAAACGAAGAGACTTGAGGCTTAAGCTGACTAAATCGGTGCCTAATATAAAATCTATCTGTAGCAGGCATGACGCACAAGGATCTCACAAACAGTCATTTTGTGATGAGCTCAAGTTTAATTTTGCATTATTATTTCATGATTAAAATGATCAAAGTATATTACAGAATAAAGCTTTTATTCAAATATTTTATATTTCTGCCTTTCAGTTCTCTATTGGATGTTTTGGAACTTTATATATATTTAACTGTCTTTTTGTTTTTTTAATTTTTCTCTTTCATGGACGCCATGGTCTTTGGAGGCTTGTTTAGAGACCAAGTTAATGGCCTTTTAAGCTTCCTTCACGTGAATTGCAGTAAAATTTTCAATATGCAAGAATTAAACATTACTAAGTGGGGGAGGGGCACCAGAATTTTAGAAATACCAAACTGGGGCATGGGCCAAAATCGGTTGGGAACCACTGCCTTAACCGAAGAACTTGAGTGAAGTTCTTAAATAGCCTTTTCAGATCGAGACTTTCATATGGATAGAGCCAAACACGTTCAGAAATATCTCGTCAGCTGCATACAACTGATATCTAAGAAGAAAGGCTTCGAGCAAATAAAGCCCGTAGGTCTTAGAGAGGACCGTCTTTATTCGAACCTTGTGGACAGGCGTAAAGAATCACAAAGAATTGCACCAAATGACAACAACCCCATCACTAACTGCTCCGATGAGCTGCTTTCGCTGGTTCCCAGACTTCATGAATTTAAGCGTTCAACTAGGCTGGCATCTCGCTCACACCCTTTCACTGTTGAAACTGTTAAATATAGCCGTCTCTTCTGCTTCAATAGCTTCATGTCTCGCACCTCTCGCCTGTGGAAGTCCCTCTCCTTTTCTTGTTTCCCTGATAGCTATAATCTCCAACTATTCAAATGTAATGTCAATCGACGTCTCCAGATGCCTTGATCTATCCCCTATCCTTCTCTTCATCCTTTCCTCTATCACTCCTATCTGCTATCGCTCCATCTCTCTGTAACCCCTTGCGTGCTAGTGGCTTCCCGCCTTGCTTGGGGTTGAATGCTTAAAAAAAAAACTTTCAACAGCAGTAACTACTAAAATGGATAGTACTTGTAACTAAAATGGAAAATAAGGATATAACGAAGATCAGATCAAAAGATTTTTTAAAAAGTATTACTGTGATACCTGGGTTGAAGGGGCCCAGTCCTCACCTGAACTATCTTGATAAGAGTCCAAAAGCATCTACGCGGCTTTATGGGTGATTAATTATTTTCCATCTCACAACCCCTTTCCACATACGAAATATCGCTGCTCTATCGTTATTTCTATGCCAATCGCTCTGAGCTACATTACTTGGCTCCACCAACCCTGACCTTTGCAACTGGGACCCACCATGCCACGTGCACAGAGATGAAACATGAAATCTTCTTCGTATTCCATTAGTAAGGAGGAAGTTGCATTCGAACAGCTTCTTCCCAAGAACTGCTGCTTTGTGTAACAGAAACTCGGCAGGATGTTTACCGGATCACTACAATCTTGACCTCTTCAAGTCTAGGCTTAACCGTTATTTTTTCCTTTCGTATTCCTATTGTAAGTAATCGGTTCCATTCTGACCCCAAGAACTGCTGCTTTGTGTAACAGACTCCCGGCAGGATGTTTTCCCAATCACTACAACCTTGAACGCTTCAAGTCTAAAGTTAACCATTATCTTTTCTTTTCGTATTCCTATAGTAAAAAGTCAGTTCCACTCGGACAGCTTCTTTCCAAGAACTGCTGTTTTGTGGAACAGACTCCCAATCACATTTTTTAATCACTATAATCTTGACCTTAAGGATTAACCGTTATCTTTCAGCCATAACCTAATAAACTAATCTTCTTACCTTTTCTTAAGCTCATGCAACACCACACAGTGAACCTCTACCTTGAGTGGCTCTTGAGCATTATATTGGGTGAACCATAGTTAAAAAAGAAGCAATATATGATGAAAAAAAAAGGTATTCATTTGTAATATCCCCAAGAATTCGTCGAATCGCAACTGGCTATCGAAACTGCATCGGTCGGAAGGTAAACATCAACTGAGTATCCTCGCCAACGGGCTATCACGAGACTCTCACGGGCCCTTGAAGATATCCGTAAATTCGTCCTGTCAAAAGGGAGATAATGGTCTTCTGAATTCCTTGAACGCTACGAACGTGAATAAAGTGCTTGTGGCGAGACATTTGACGGCAATCCCCAAAGAGAACTTCGCAATCTGTTTTGAATAGTGGAAAATACGCTAGAATAAGTGGGTGAGGGTCTCAAAGAAAATAATTTGAAAAGGCTTAAAAGGTGGGTTACTGTAGATAGGCTAGTTTTCGTTAATATTAGTTGACTTGATATCTTCCGCGAAAGCCTTGTACATATAAAAGGAACAGAAAATTGATTGTAAACTGGTTTAAAACAAAATAATTGTTGTAGTTAATCAGTATTTGATTAATAACCACGAATCTTCTTTGTCAATTTAATATTGATTTCTCGTAAGATAGTTTTTATTTACTTTTATCCCCCCCCCCCCGGCCAAAAAAAAAGGTCGCAAAGACTTTTCCAGTTTTAATAAGTTGACCTGATATTAACAATGTCTGAATTTACACTTCCGGTCAGAATGATGCATATCACAATCGCCATCTTGAAATGGAGGCTTATTCTCATATTTCGCAAATGTTTACGGCCCCAGTTAAGAAGACGTTTTATATTTATTTGTGTCACGGAGAGGAGTTTTATTTATTTATTTATTTATTTTTGCAGTGCCTATTCTTAAGTGTTCCGCCAAGATAAAAATCACTCATTATTTAAGCTCACACCGTCGTCGGCACCCACTTTAAATGGCGTAAGATAGCACCATTTTATTTATATAACAATTCCCATTTGTCCTAAAAAAAATTTTTAAAAATAAATAACTTGCTCCTTCTTCTAAAGGAAACTAGAGAAAATATTAAGTATCCTTCGCACTTGTTAGTAAAGAGTTCACAGGCGCTAGACTGACTGCTAGTCGGAAGGGGCATATGCTGAAGGTTTAATTCAATATAATTTCATATATACAGTGTAACCCGGATATAAGAGAGTTGTCGGAACCGGAGAAGGAGCCTCTTATATCCGGGTTTCTCTTATATCCGGGTTACACTGTAATTCAATATAATTTTGATATAATTTTGTCATTTATTAAACTTTATCCTATTTTTGTCAATTTAAATTAACGCCATATTTTCCCCATATATTGTGACGATTTTGTTTAAAGATTTTGCTTAAAGATTTTAAACCTCTTTAAAATTACCTGTGTGACCCCCTATTTTTTACGCAAAAACTGATCACAAAACCTCGCACTGTACACGAGTACAAACAGCATTTGTCAGCATAACGTTAAGTCCATTTCATTAACAGAACAACACTTCTGACATAATCCCATAAATCGAACATTATACAATGAATATTTCAGATCAAAACTGATTCATCCAACCCCGTTTATCCAACAGATTTCTGTTCTATACGATGCAGACAATATTTTGCATTCGTGTGGCAGAGTAAAGGAAAACTCTCTCAGAAAGCGATACGGTTTATTATATTCTATAATCATTTCACCTCAAGCAAGGCAATAAAGCCACTAAGACACAAGGTGGGGCTACTGAGTGTGAAAAAATATTAGTAAAAGAAAAATATTAAGGTGAGAGGGCAATAAAAGAACAAGAATTAAGAAGACAGATAGCGATCGACATTGCATTTAAACTTTTGAAAATCAATGTTGACAGGGAAGCAAGAAACCAAAAAAGAGTTCCACATGTGAGAAGTTCGATAGAAGAAACTGTTAGCATAGAACTTGCGGTTATATATAGCCATTTCAGCTGTAAAAGATGCATAGTTTTATTTTATCTCATTTTCTGTCTATATTTCTGAGATGAGGTATTATGTACACTATCCCCACAAGGCTACCGGCGGCGACGGAATACCAGCCATTGTCCTGAAGAAATGCGCACCTGAACTGGCACCTGCCCTCTCTAAATTGTACAACCGCTGCCTCAAGGACTCCTGTTTTCCTGACTGCTGGAAGTCCTCTACCATTGTTCCTGTCTTTAAGAACTCTGGCGACCCCTCCAACCCTTCTAATTACCGTCCTATCAGTCTCCTTCCCATCTTCGGCAAAGTCTTCGAGGCCATTATCAACGCCGAAGTGACTACTCACCTGATATCCCACGATCTGCTCTCAGACAAGCAGTATGGTTTCCGCTTTGCCAGGTCTACTGCCGATGTGCTTACGGCCATCACTGAATTTGTCTACCAAGCTATCCATAGTAACGGCGAAGCCCGTGCCGTGGCCCTTGACATCTCCAAGGCATTCGATAGGGTTTGGCATGCCGGCCTCCTTCGCAAGCTCCGGGGTTATGGTATCACAGGTCGATTGTTTGACCTAATTCAATCGTTCCTATCAAACCGGGATTTGAAGGTTGTTCTCAGTGGATCCTTCTCCAACTCCTATCCCACTACTGCTGGTGTTCCTCAAGGCTCCATCCTTGGCCCTACTCTGTTCCTCATATTTATAAATGACCTTCCTGACGCCATAGACTCCCAAGTCGGTATCTACGCTGACGACACTACCATTTACTCCTGCCTCAAGCACAAATCTACCGAGGCGGACAAAATTAACCTGGCAGCTCAAATTGAAAAGGACCTCCAATCAGTTGTGGACTGGGGAGAGAAATGGATGGTCAACTTTAATGCCTCTAAAACAAAATTGCTCTCCATTAACCACCACAAGGACCCATCCCTGCATCCCATCAGAATGTCTGAGGACCAACTTCTCGAGAGTTCCTCTCTGCGGCTGCTCGGTCTCACGCTGTCCGCTGATCTGAGATGGAACAAATACATCGAGTCAATTGCATCATCCACCGCTAGAAAAGTTGGTTCCCTGTGCCGAGCCAGGAAATTCTTCTCCCCTGAATCGATCCTCCAGGTCTATAAGTCTACCATTCGACCTTGCATGGAGTATTGCTGCCATTTATGGTCTGGGGCCCCTGCGTGTTGCCTCGGGGTTCTTGATAAGATCCAGAGACGGATATGCAATGTGATTGGCCCTGATCTGTCATCTCGTCTGCAGTCGCTCTCTCACAGACGGAATGTTGCATCACTCTGCCTTTTCTACAAGTACTTCCACGGTAATTGCTCTGAGGAGTTGCTCTCACTTGTCCCTAAGCCTCGTGAATTCAAGCGTCCTACGAGGCTGGCATCCCGTTCCCACCCCTTCACCGTAGAAACTGTTAGGTGTAGACGTCTTTTCTACTCCAATAGCTTCATGTCTCGCACATCTCGCCTATGGAACTCCCTTCCCTATTACTGTTTCCCTGACAAATGCAATCTCCAACGGTTTAAGTGTAGCGTCAATCGTCATCTCCAGTTGCCTTGATCTATCCACTTCCTGACATCTTCCATTCCTATCTGCTCTCGCTCTATATCTCCCGTAACCTCCCTACCTCGATCGGCCCTCCGTCCTTCTCTTTCTCCACATCCCTTCCTTTACCACTCCTATCTGCTCTTCCTCCAACCCTTCTGTAACCCCTTGCGTGATAGTGGCCACCGGCCTTGCTCGGGGTGATACGCTTAAAAAAAAAAAAAAAAAAATTTACATTATTCGGACTATTGTCCTCATCTTTGACGCCATATTTATCACAACGTTTTGGCCGTTGTACGCTCTGGCCTTCTTCAGGTGGTTGGAATGTCGAACTGAACCCTTTATTTCACTCACTGGGATAGACTGTTCTAGTTCCACGTGCCATGTCTAATGAATGCCAGTTATCAGTTATCTCCAAGTTCTCCATTGCCTTATCCGGGTATTGAACTCACACTCTTTGGGTCCTGTCACTGGATCTGACCAACGCCTTTATCCACTGTTGGAGAGCGGAATTAACTTACTCAGGATATGATGCACTACACCAGGGATCGGCAACCTATGGCACGCGTGCCACACCAAGCAATTTCCAATGGCACGCAGCCGCAAATGACATCACGAAGTCCGAACCAATAACTACTACAACGCAAAGAAGATATTTAGCCGTTTCAAAAGTGCTCACTCGTTGGACTCCCATTAATAATCAGTCAGTGATATGCCACGCGTGATACACGCTTAGGCAATCATGTATCTTTCGATATATGACTGACGAGGCAGATTTTTTTTTCCCGCAGCAGGTTGCCATTTCTTTGTAATGGATTCCTCAATCTGAGCCGCTATCCATTACTCCACCGTAAAAAATTAAAAAACTTTTAAAAACAGTTTATTTCTATTAATGTGGTTTACATATTATTGTATATATTACTATATAAAATATATTGTAGAACAAGTATAAAAATACGTATGCTATTGGCGCACTGTAAGATTTGGGTTTGGTTTGGTTTGTTTTACGGCATATCAACCTCAATGAGTTATTTAATGCCGACAAAATTTTTATTCCTGGCAATATGTTTTTTTTTTTCAAAAAAATAAATGTATAGCTGGTAATATATATATATATATATATATATATCTCACAAATGTATTACTGGTAATATTTTTTTTTACATGTATTGCGAGTAATAATTTTTTCCTTCAAAGATTTAATTACTGGTAATATTTTTTACAAAGTATTTCTGATATTAAAACCTATTTTACACTTTCATAGTATTTTGATCCCAGTTTGGGGGTTAACTATTTGCCAATAGCTGGGACCCGAACAGGTGCTACCACCCTGGGTCTGGGTGGACTTGAGAACACCAACAATTAAGAGGCGGTTCCACGCTCTTCAAAACCACCTGACCAGAGGCCTTGCTGTCGGACGTACCCAGGGCGCGGAGGTAGTTTATCGTCAGACCCAGAGTGGCTGAATGTTTTTAAAAGCCTAAGTCGGCACATAGCAAAAAGTTGCCGACCCCTGCACTACACAATGGCCAGGTCAGACAGCCGACAGGTGTCCACTGCTCTAGATCTGTGGGTGTAGCAATATAGCAATGGATGGTCGTCTAAAAAATATTGAACGTGGGGGGGGATCAAAGACTTATCTCAGTGCTTTCGTATGAGTTTGGGAGGATGTGTCGCTAGATCAATTACGACTGAATAGCGAGTTCGAGTCTCCCTAGGTGCTCACACATTTGACCTTGTGCCACATCTAAGCTACAATAAGAAAATAATTTTGGGGCACTTCGACGTGATGTAATGGTTAACAAGCTTGTCTCGCTAGATTGATTAAAATCGAATAGCGAGTTCGATCGCCACTTGTGCCACATCTAAGCTACGCTTAGAAAACGTAACATCACTATTGGGCACTTCATGTGGTATAATCGCTAGATCAATTGCAATTGATCAGTGAGTTCGATCCTCACTGAGTGCCCTATACTAAACTACGTTTAGAAAATCACCATGAGGGCAGTTCAAAAAGGTTGGAAAACTCTAGCTTAAGGCGTGAAATCACCATGTAGTTTATTCTCATTCCGCTGTCAGTGTCCATGTCCGAGCCTGCTTAACTTTTCTTCTCACACTAATGTTCACCCAGTACAGGGAACGAGAGCCACTCAAGGTAGAGGGTTACTGCGTGGATTTTTATTAGCGTAAGAAAGGACGAGAATTGAAGTTCTTGGGGCTATGCAGGAACGATTAACCCTAGACTTGAAGAGGTCGAGATTTATTTAGTAAATAAAATTTCAGAATTCAGGCGGAGACGTTAGAAGTATAGAGTTGAAGTAGACTTTAGAAGGAACCGGAAACCCAATCCTAAACAGGAAACAAGGGATAAACCTCTACTCCTATTCAAAAACCTATCTACTCCCACTGAAGGAAGAAAACAAATAAATAACATTTCAGAGTTCAGGTGGAGACGTTAGAAGTCGAGAGTTGAAGTAGACTTTAGAAGGAACCGGAAACCCAATCCTAAACAGGAAACAAGGGATAAACCTCTACTCCTATTCAAAAAACCTATCTACTCCTACTGAAGGAAGAAAATAAATAACATTTCAGAGTTTAGGCGGAGACGTTAGAAGTATAGAGTTGCAGTAGATTTTAGAAGGAACCGGGCCATCCAATCCTAAATAGGAAACAAGGGATAAACCTCTATCCATGTTCAAAACACCGGCGAGGAGTGTGCACCGGACGATAGGCGAACCTATCTATTCCTATAGAGAAAAAAAAATAATAAATAACATTGCAGAGATTCAGGCGGACATGTTAGTTCGAAATACAGGCTTGAAGTGAACTTTAGAAGGAACCGGAAACAATCTTAAACAGCAAACCGTGGACTTCTGGTTAGTATAAGCAAAAAAAAAAAATTATGAGGATACAGCTTGAGTAGAAAAAAAAGTAAAAAGTACAAAAAAAAAAAAAACACAAAAAAAAAAAAACGCCGATGAAATTTGCCCTTTTGGGGCTCCATGCTCGTCGGGGTTTCCTGCGTAGGACTCACCGCATCGGCCATGCACGATGTATATTATTATTTGATGACTGGCAATGTAACGTCAGTTTAAAAATATTTTTTTTAAAATGGTGGATGGTCATAAAACAGTGCTGAAAAAATGGTAGAGACCACAACGGAGGTCCAAAAAATGCCCCTCCCTCAAGTCGGAGGTAAGACGCGCCAGTCCTGAGTAAGTGCAGCTTACATGTGGCACAAGGCCGAAAGCATGGAGCTCCCAGCGACCATCAAACTCACTATTCAGTAGTTATTGATCTGCCGAGAAACATTTGCTAACCGTATACCACCATGTAAAAGTGCCCAAATCCACCTTCCATAAGCAATTATTGTATAATCAACCTCATTACATTTAACGGTAGATAAAATGATAACAATAGTTTATGGTGATCCAGTTTTTCAATGTGACCGGAGACTTGTCAAAATATTGTAACGAAATTGAATCACTATTTTAATTGGGTGTATTCCATTTATTTCGTCATCTATTTTATTCAAGTCATTGACTCGCACCAAGAAGACGATGTGCCGGGTAAATTGTAGTCAATACAAAATCATTATTCAGATATCGGAGTTATCTCCCTTTAATTTCTCACGTTTTGATTTTTTTAATGATTTCAGTGAAACCCGTTTTTTTAGAAAAATCAAATCCGCTATTATGACCTGAAAGCTTGGAAATCAGCTCCGTTGTCAAGTAGTCCTGAATTAATGCATGGGAGATAACTAAGACAATCTTACACAGGTTACCTCCCTTGTCAGACAAAGGGAAATATTCAATTCCTATTTTAATCAATTTTTCTTTTTGGTTTTAAAACTGGAAACAAACGCGAAATCGGAAAGAAATGACTTCGGCCTAGATGCGAACCTGCATTCCATTTTGTAGGGACAGGGAGTGGAGAATTTCAAGCAGCATTATTCAAATAAAATCAGATTAAATTATATAGTGACGAACAAAAGGAACTAGGCACAAAAAATCGATTTGCTTAAATTTTTTATTATTAAGAAGCTGTAAGTATTGTAGATGTGCTTTCCTAAATAGTGTGTGTCCAATAAAGACTTGACAAATGCAAATTGTAATAATCATCTCATTGTGAAAAAATAAAAATCTCGTAAAGCTCGTCGAAATTGGTTCATTTTTAATTTCCTCAAACTATGAAGGCGAGTCAAAAATTAATTCGTTTTACTTTTATTATACAGGTTACGGTAGAAATACCTTCCTCATATAGCACCCACATATATGGCGTGATATCAGTGGCAATAGCGTCTTCCTCCTGCTAATGTCTTACCATTATGTAGGAGGTATTTCTGCCGCACTGTATAAGAAATAGGGAATACAAACATCCCCACTTAACATAGTCACCGCCTCTTTCAGTGGCGGATTTGACTGAAAATGGACTTCACAGAAACGATTTGAATCGGATTTTCCCTTCAACGAAAGAAAAGTTAGAAAATTTAAAAGGTAAATAACTTTTCTATTTTAATAATGGTATTTTCTAATGGTGCATCATTTAAAAATTTTGTTTAATTGTTTTACAATAATGAATAGCTTTTTCTCCATCAATTCATCACCGAAGTCTTTTTTTCACGTAACAATGTTGCTTAATATTTTGGTTTTATTCTAGGAATATTTAAAAACGAGTAAAAAATGACGAAAAACAAACCCATTTAAATATTTGTCCTATCCAAAATACATGCTTAAAAATAATTTTAAATGTCTGTATTAATTCACATTCTTTTTATTTATTTTAATATTTATATTTTGATCGTTTTTTGTTGTTTTTATATAATATATATATATATAGATATATATAAACCAAGTTGCATCTTTGTTGTGAGTAAAATGGTTTTGTCTATATGATAAAATTATAATAAATAAATAAATATATTTTTTTTTTTTTATTTCCGTTGCCGAAAAAAAAAAAAAATTCTTGGCTTTAACTGGTTGCAACAATAAAGAATTCTCTCAAACCAACCGACTTAATTGTCAGTCAGTCATTTTGATAAATAAGCAACAATCAATTAAGAAGAAAAATCAAATATAAAAGTTATCTCCCTTTAATTTTCTAGCTTCTGATTTTTTTGTCAAAGTTAACATGTTAACAGGTTCACTGAAGACAGATTTCGGCCAAATGACATTCACTGTTATGAACTGGACCCATTATCAGAATTTGTTATATTTTAACTTGACCTTTCTAGTTGGAAATAAGCACTAATATTTCTTTTTACGGCCCAGAATATGAAAGAAAATATCTTCAGCTTAAAGAATGAGTAATGCCATTTCTCTAAAAATCAACCATTTTGATGATTTTAAAATGTCGCCTGTATTAAACCACATTCTTTTTATTTAATATTTATATTTTGATCGTTTTTTTTTTTTAATTTTATTTCCGTTGCATGAAAAAATTTTGGCTTTAACTAATTGCAACATTAAAGAATTCTTTTAATTTTTTCTTGCCAGTCATTCATTATCGCAAATGAGCAACAATCACCATCCAAATGTATGTTATGGTGTAATGGATAATGGCTCTGAATGATAAATCGGAGAGCCGTGTTCGAATCCCAGTTGGGTTTAATAAGTTCCATCATTTGTGAATAGTTTCTGAAAGTTTCATTAAAATCCGACAATTATTTTTATTTTTGCAAGATTTTCCAAATTAATGTATCATACAGAAAAAAAAAAAAACGTGCTAAAATTTTATGTTATTTTACTAGTTCCGGTGATACAAAGAGAAACAATTTTTTTTTTCTTTTTAAAAATCAAAATTTAGAATGTTCTAAAAAGAAGGAAAAATTTTTAAAAATAATTAAAAAATACTTTGATCTTTCCTCTCAATAATAACAAGCATTTAGACGCTAAAATTTTCTTTTCGTCAAGTTTGGTGTCTTTTTCATCGTGTTATGCTCTGTTTTTCGCGATCTCATGAAGGGACCTAGGTTTACTCGCATTCACTTACGCGGAAATACTCTTGTGAAAGTCTTATCTATGGGCTGAATAGCAGGACAGACCGGGTTCTATAACCTTGGTTGGCAACCAGTCTACCTGTCTACCGCAGAAAGAAATGGCAATCTACTGTAGGAAAATCATGTCAGTCATAAATCAAAAGAAACATGATCACCCAAGCGTGTAACACGTTTGGCGCTTAACCGACCATTCAAATATGACAGTTATCGCCCTTTAAAGGGGATTCGTTTTAACATTTTCAGTGAAATGGGATTTTAAACAAATGACATTCGCTGTTATGAACCGGGCCCTTTCAATACTTGCAATATTGCCCAATGGCTTGTGCAGTTTTCCAAATACTTTTCGATCGATTTTATAACAGTTATTAGAATTCTTTATCTGCTCAAAAAAATCTCCATTTACTAGCCGGGTTTCTATGCTTCAAAGTAAGCATAAAAATTCCTGTAAAAGCTGCAGATCATAGCAATCGAGATTTTCTGAAAAAGGATTTACAGAATTTGGAGGAATCTTGTGTGACAGAATGGAGCTAGGCCAGGATAGCAAGCTACTGGTCAGAATACCCCATGAGCATAGAATTCCGTCAGTGATGGATTGCCGTTGTCTAAGTTTTAGATAGAAGACCAAAATGGTATAAAGAGAGCAGAGGGTCGTAAGCATTTTGAAGAATCAACTCTTCTCCCGCATCCAGATACCTTAGAGAGGCTAGCCCGCATGTGGCGAAATGCTAAACCAAGGAGTCGGTGTGAGTTTCCATCTTTCTTGTCCCTCTCCTATAATAAAGAGAATATGAAAAAAAAATCATCTGTCTATATTTCTGAGATGAGGTATTATGTACACTATTTACGTTATTCGGACTCATTTTTGTTACCATATTTATTACAACGTCATCTACGTACCTTAACCATAGAGTTGGCTTTAGAGATATAGATTCTAATGCCATTTCCTCAAAGTATTCCATGTATATATTCGCCATTGCTGGTGATAATGGTGAGCCCATTGATAAGCCCTCGTCCTGTCAATATATGTGATCGCATTCCGAAGTGTGTCGTTTGTGTACAGAAAGTCAACATCTCCATCAGATTATCTATCGGAATACTGGTCCGTTCTTCTAGGGATAAGCCAGAAGCCAATCTGTGTCTTTGACTACTTAGGGTGCCTCCTGCGTGGGCACCTTGGTGAAGAAGGCCTGAGCGTACAACAGCCGAAACGTTGTAATAAATATGGCGACAAAGATGAGGGCAATAGTCCGAATAATGTAAATAGTGAAAAAAAATCATGTAAACATATAACGCGAGCTTTGCTCAAGCTTTTCACAAACTGGTCGATGATTACAATAGGTTGCATTTCGATTTTCTATCTCATCAGTGTACACTGAAAAATGGGAAAGGTTCTGCTGTATGATCAGAGTAATGGAGATGAAAGATCAACGCCACAGCGAGAAATGAGAACACGAACCCTGCTTCGAATATTATTTTAGACATTCTATTCAGGGCTTGGGTGGATTGGATAGGCGACACTTGATACAACTTCGTCAACCCCATTGATCAACTCTTCCTCCTACAAACTCCTCGCCTATCTACACATCCCGACAAATAGGTGATATCGGATCCACACAACGGAGAAGTTTGACCTCTCCCCGCACCCAGAATTAATCAATATCCGGTTTTCTGTTGCTTGGTCTCCCAAAACCCCACATTCACTCCTTTACATCCACGTTCCCTTCAGGATGCAGCTCAGAAGTGGATGTTTCAGTGCACCCGTGTCGCTACCGAATGTAACAAGGTCGGTTTGAAGTGAGTTTGTTGGCAATATCGTGAAAAAATTGCTCATGTCCTCTCAGCACGCTTCAAGCACCGGGTAATAACCCCAGCCTTCTCCCGGAGGAGAGATACTACCTGGGAGGAGGAATGGCTCTCAGGGGCTTTGTGACACTATTTATTACTGGTAAATAATAAAGTTGTTTGTTTTGTTTTTTATAGGAGGAACGATATACTGGAAGATTGCTGGTAAATAAGTTTTTTTGTGTGGATAGAAGGAACGATATACCAATATATCATCGTGGGAAAGATTGAAGATTTTATTTCTCAAGGGGGCAAAAAACCAGACGGCTTGCAAAGAAAACAACATTCAACTTTACGACAGGTAACATGGCAAATATTTTGTCACTTGATGGATGACCTACAGCTAAAAATACGGGCTGTGAAAGCGAGAAAATCGGATAGAATTTAAAGTCATAAGGATTTTCTTAGAGACTGTCCCTGACGGGACCCAAAGGTGTGTAAAGCCGTCTGGTTTGTTTTAATTTTAGACAATGAAAAACTCAGGGTTGACGTGAAACAAATTTTCACCGTAGATAACGAACTTGGAATTAATCTTTTATTGTGCCTTCGCCTCGAAGCCGTCGACAACCATTGGTTGGAAGGTGGCGGGCGCAGATGAGACACCAAGCAAAGTGGAGGAGCTATACACGCCCACTGAGGAGTATTAGTGGGAGATGGTAATAAGAGAAGGTGGAAGTTATGGGGCGGATTAATGCCTGTGACCATTACCCGTGGAAGAGGGTAATCCCCCAAATTAGGAAGTAATTAATTCTCAGAACCATGAAAATGACAGGTAGAAAAGATACTGATTGTGTTCTAAGAATTTGCTTGAGAAAATTGCATTAACAATGTTTTGAAAATTACAATGCCCCCCACCCACCAGATGCAAGTTCTACTATCTAGCCCATGAATGTAAAAAAACAAAAACAATTCAAACTCAGCTCTCCTATTCTGAGCCGCTAACCCTTACACAACCTGCACATCTCCTGTGGAACTGTGATCTCAACAGGGAACAAAAGTAAGAATGGCATCCTAATTCATGAGGCTACAATGCTAATTTGAAAAGTTGGCAACATATCCAGTTTCTTTTTGTCTTAAAGTTGATTATAACCAAAAATAGAGTCAAAATCAGGAAATGCCAAATATTTTAATATTTATTAGATTCTTTTTTTTGCTTAAAAGGTTCGCACACACATACATACATATACACACAGACATTTTATATATATATATATATATATATATATATATATACACACACACATATACAAACACACACATACATACATAAGCTGTATATAGGGGAAACTGCCTTCAAACCAGTTGTGCTTTAGCCTGCCCAGCTATGAAAGACTTCACAGCAAAGCTTGCTTTAATTACCCTTCTGTAAAAAATGTACGTGTGTCACTGGGACCTTTCAACAACACTGTTTAAAATACAAGGATATCTATCCGTTGATATCTATAGATATAAACCATTAATTCCTTTGGAATTACTTTGTTTATGCTCTGGATACAAAAATGAAGTTAGCAGATATGGGCTTTGAAAGATCTTAATGAAGGATGCACATTTCTTGAGAAAAGAGTTAGTCAAGCCCTGACTTAGTGTGAAGTCTTCCACGACTGTGTATGTGTGCTTAGAGTCAATCAGACTAAAAGCACCAGTTCAGCCAAAGTTAAGCATTATTAGTCAACAGCAGAGAGGTAAGAAAATTTGTTATAGGAACATTGATGCCTTCGTTTGGAATGCAGGTTTCTTACACTCACACTCTCTCTCTCACACTCACACACACACACACTTTAACCATTCTATATAATGTTTATTTGAGGAGTACTGCACTATTTGTCTATGTAAAGTGCAAGACACACTTTTTGGGGGCGGGGTCACCAAAGGAGGCATAATGAGAAGGCCCAACAAACCAAGAATAGATTTGAGACAACGATGGATGGATGGATGGATGGAGGGAGGGGCACGAGAGAGAGTCGGCATGGATGGATGAATGGTCGTCAGAGACAGGATGGATTTCTCTTGTCATAAAAATGAACAGCAAGGTATTTGATGCCTCTCGGCTGTGTCAGGGTTTATGGATCTCACACACACTACTTGTGCCCATGCATGGCTCTGCTGCCAAACTATACATAACTAAACCTTTATTTTTATTTTTTTAACAATACTATGCTAATATATATTAACACACAACTTAGGTAGGAGAAGGAATGCTGAAGTTTTGGAACCCCCTCTGTCAAGAAGATTAGCATTTGTGTTCATCTCTCCTGACTCTTTTTCCAGTTAGAAAAGCTCGTTTTAAGAATCTGCAAGGCAGATCAGTCGCATGTAAGTAAAAAATACGATGTTGTGACCGAGTCACCATCAGGAAAAAGGGGGGGGGGGGGGAAAAAAAAAAAAAAAATTAAATTAAAATAATCAGTGCCATTTGATATGGCCAAAAGGAACCCAGAAATTTTTTTTTTTTTACGTATTTCCAAATAATTAGTATTTAATCGTTATCTCCCATAGAAAAAAATAAATTAAATGTCACAAGTAAAAAATTCTTAAATGTCTTACATTCCAGTGATGCCAGAAAACGTGTCAGCTATTCAAGTGGAAAACCCAAATGAGAATACAAACCGAAACAGCCTGGATTATTTATATAAACATTTGCAGACACAGAGGACAAAATGCATCATCTAAGTTTTCCTTATTTTGGAAGATGTGACAAATTGGAAAAAGATTTTCTGACTTGTTTTGACGGATAAACATGTCACAAAACCTTTTTCTAATTTGTCATATATCTTTCAAAACTGTTCTTGAGATATATATATAGATATATATATATATATATATATATATCTCTCATTATCCCATATATATATATAATTTTTACATTAAGATTCACCCCCACTTTACAAGGCCCAAGGGGCCACTCAAGATAGCAGGTTACATTAGGAGGTAATTTGTGTGTATACGAGTGGAAGATAACAGTTAACCCTAGCCTTGAACAGGCTAAGAATGTAGTGATCAGGGAAACATCCTGTTGGGAGCCGGTTCCATGGGGCAGTGGTTTGTGGGAAGAAGTTGCTTGGGTGGAATTTCTCACTGATGGAATATGGAGCTTAAACTGGAGAAGATGGTGTTCCACTTTTGGAAAGTTGGAACGTAAGCCCCTCATACTGGTTTAGGAGATGGTATACGAGGGGGTTTACTTCGTTTTTTTTTTGTTTTTTTTTTTTTTGTTTTTTAGGTTGGGTGATTACAGACAGAGAGAGTTATGAAAGCTCTAAGCCTAATCTAATATCTGAACAAACAGGTATTTATATTTTAGGGGAGCATGGGGGAGGGTTGGTTAGGGTGAGAGCTTTTTAGTTCCCCCTCACATGTTTTAACACACAAATCCAAGTGTGACATAAGATACAGACACAATGAAAAACTGTTAGGGACGATCTTCGAAATTATCATTTCCCTCATTTATTTCTTTTTAGATTTGCTTGTCCCCACTAATTAACACACCTTTTCACATTTTGTTCACCTCATCTTTGCGCCCCCGCTTTACCCTCAAGACAGATTCAATCAAACCATTTTAGAAACTGAAAATTTTTAGTCATTAAACTCCTTAGTGTTTTTGTTTTTTTGTGAAGAAACAAAAATTCCAAAACATTGAAACTGATTGTGGTAAAATAGGGTGGTAAAATAAGGTGGTAAAATATGTGATACTTTTATTGTTAATTATTTTGATTGAGCTTAGTTTATATTCAAATAATGCTATCAAAAATACGAGAGTGAGAGAGGAAGCTGTTTTTCGATATGCTAAGAATTTACACCCAAGCATACAATCCCAAACATGCAATTTCTTTTGTGGAGTAGGAAAAGAAAAAAATCTGGCAACATTTTTTTTTTCTTTTCTCATAACAAAATTGATATTCCATTCTCAATTTTTTTAAAAATTTTGTTTATTTTTTATTTATTTTTTTTTAACAGTATTGTCTTTAATAAGATTAAGAATAACCAAATAGCAGAAAAAAAAAAAAAAAAAAAAAAAAAAAATGGAAAGAAGAGAGAAAAAATTCAGATCCCCTCATGTCTCCGTATTTAGGGCTAAAAATTTTGAAAATTAAAACTTAAGTATATATGGAAGAAATGGAAAAGATAAAAAAAAAAAAAAAAAAAAAAAAAAAAAACTTTTATGACAGTTGCTTCGTCAATTAAGGATGAGAAATAAAATGGGGGAAAAGAAATCTTGGTAATTAACAAGAACCACTTCATGGTTTTCTATTTCTGTGGCGATCTGAAGGGCTTGTCAGGCGATAGTTGTTTTGCAGATGGAGTTATGGAGGACACGACTGAATAGAGCAAAGAAAAGAAAGATCAGTTTTTCATTGTTTTCTTTATTGTTTCTATCATAAAAATATATCCCAATTCTTTCGTAAGATTCCTGGTATCAGCAGAAGGTTGTTTGCAAAGTGGTGGAGGTGGTAGAAGTGGTGGTCAGAGTGGTGGTGGTGGTGGTCAGAGTGGTAATAAGATATTCTTTCTAAAACCAAATCCTGCTTAAATCCTTTCATTTATTATTAATATCATTTTCTTTGAGAAGTGGAGGGCTTTTTTTTCTTTTTTTTTCCTTTTTCTTGTTAAGGGAATGGATGATTGAAAATAAAATAAAAAAAAATCCATTTTCATTTCGTTTTGTCTTGAAACTGCAGTTTGGTGTATGTCTGCTTGAAGGTTCAAAACAATTCTTATCAAAGCAAAGTCTGTTTTTGTCTGTTTAGGTTCAAAGTGACCAATCAGATTGACCATTATTCCATGGAAATCATAAAAGAAAAATAGGAAAAGAAACTGACTCTTCAGTTTAGACAACTTAAAGCTTTAGTATTTTTTGTTGTTGTTGTTGTTTTTCTTTTCTTTTTAATACTCACAAACCTAGCTACTAGAGTGGTCATCCAAACAAACGGTGGATGGCAATTGTAGTACTTGTAATAAGAGCAGTGGTTGTAGTAATGACTGTTGTAGAAGTAGTAGTCACTGTTGCATTTGTTAGGAGAGTATCGGAGAGTCAGTGTGCAACAATTGATGGTATCTCATAGACAGGACGCCAAGAGGCAACAATATGGCCTTGTCTGACAAGAAGATTTTTTTTAAATTTTTTTTTTTTTTTATTCTCTCCCAAGTCATCATTAGAACGAGAGAGAGAGAGCAAAGAAAAGATAAACATACCAGAGAGTCCTACAAACTTGGAACAATAATCAAAATAATCTTGAAAGGTCAAGATGATTCAAGATGGGTCAAAAGTTAAAATTTAATTTTATTTCCACTTTTTTTTTAAGCAACATAATGGTATGTATTAGGATTGTCCTTGTCTCGTTCCATATAATCGCGGTCAATGAGGCTTTCAATACGCTTCTTTAGTTCAGGCGGCTGAAAAGAAAGGAAAATATTTAGCCAAAATACACACGGCATTTACAATATTTTTTCAGATAATTTGTTGCTTACATTAGATACCCTCTCCTACACCTCATAAGAAGGAAGTTTTAAATTATTGTCTGGGCAAAATTAATTTCTAGAAAATACAAGAGCCAATCCAAAAATAATGCTTTCGATCTCATTATGTTGATTAGAGATTGAATCATTCAACCAATAAGTCATATGTGGGTGAAGATTGGGGGGAGAGGGAACATTTCATATTTTTGTTAATGAGAAATAAAGCTGCAGATGACATGTGCCTTATAAATGTACAAACGACAAAGACTTCTGCTTAGCGACAAAATAGGTCTTTAAAAAAAAAAAATGGATACGAATCATAATATTTCATAATATTGGCTGTTTCACATACATTGTCTGAGCAGCCAGTACTGTTTTTGGTTGAAATATATAAAATCTTCCTCTTAAAACAATTTTTTCATGAAAATAGGTTTCTCAAGTGCCGTAGCTGTTATTGCTCTTTCCAGTAATGACATGGGTTTCTTTCCTAACCTTTTATTTGAAATTGCTGAATGGCAACATCTTCATTATGTCATTACTTTCTCTTCGAGTTATATGTGATGTCATTTCAGTTATTTGGAACAGTTCTTTGGTTGCGATTCTGTAGCGCCAATCCACAAAGTTTGAAGGGTCTAGAGATTTTGGAACCGGTTTGGTGCATGACATTCATATGTAAGTTTCAATTTGACGCAGCTATTTAAGAACCGGACTCAAGATTTCAGGTTAAGGTTTTTGTTTTGTAACAATCTGCAGTGTTGGGTGAAACTACCCCTAGCACGGTCTATGTTCAATTTCTCCTTTTGCCAATACTAAATTTGTTATAACTGATCCATACACCAAGTATTTAATAATTCAATTTTTATGATGTATTCAGGGTGCATTGTGCCATTACTGCTTTCATTCCAATTCCAAATCGTACTTTCTGTTTATGAAACGTTTAGCTCGAGTCCTATTTCTTGGAACATATAGTAAAAGATGTTGGCTTTGTGTTCAAGATCATTCTTATCCCAAATATCAATATCATCAGCATTGCCCTCATCATCATCATCATCAGTACATTGGTCAGAGGAGGGGAAAATAGGATTGCCGTCTTCTATTGAAAGATTAATTTGGGATGTGGTATGGAAGGTTCAAAGGATCAGTGCCCATCTCTACACATCCGTGCTTGTAAATGTGCCGGACGTTTATAGGAAAAGATTAAATCGACAGGAGCTCTCATTTCCTCCTTGTCATACTCTAGATGAGGTTTCAAATGTTTCTATGCTGGGGTCCTCATCAGACATGTAAGATTTGGTGAACCAATGCATTCAGTGGATTCAGAAGTCCCTATTGATGTGGCCATATGCTGATATGAGGTCGACATAGCAGGTCTACAATTTCCTGGAGTTGTTTGATGACACATGTGCCATGTTTTTTTTTTTTTTAAACCTTCTGTACAATTTGCAGATTTTCTTTTCTTGAACCAAGGGTCTGTATTGCTCACACCAAGTTTTTGAATGCAGATTTTCAAAAGCAGCAAGCCATTCTTCGCTTCCAAAGAAGGATGTAACACTACCTGTTGACCTTGTGCCAGACTAAGTTCGATATAAGTTTTTTCTGCATTAATTTATGCAGAAAATGCTACACCAAAAATTATTTTAGAAATGAACAAAAACGCCTGACATCCTATTGGTAGTGTATTGATTGGCTGGAGAAGAGAAAAAAAAAAAAAATTGAAGTTTTTGGATAATCTCAGGTCATTCAAATATGCTTCATTCAGGTTTCCTCCTCCTATTCATTCCCATTACTGATTTATTTATGTGCGGCATCAGATAATAAAAGTTGAATTATAATTTTATTTTTTAATCAAATTTAATTCTTATTTAAGCTAAACTAGAAATTAAATAGTGAATAGCAATCATTGTTCCATCTGTGTGAATTCAGTGTCCAATGTTCGAAATTCATTTTACAAGACAATCATTGAAAACTTTTACCTTGACAGGGAATTTGAGTTGATTGTATAATTCAGAGATGAGTAAAGTATGGCTGAGTGTTTTACGGGTTTTCATGATACGAACAATGGCAGCATCAACTTGATATTGCCTGTCCTGGAATACTCGTTCTGTTGTACTTGTGTTTTCTTCTTGCTGCAAATGCAGAAATGAGAAGAGAGAAAGTCAGATGAAGGAAGAAACAATTTGAAAACATACTCGAGGGAGGAGAGAGAGTGAAGGGGGGAAAGAAAAGGAGAGAGAGAGAGTGAAGGGGGGAAAGAAAAGGAGAGAGAGAGAGTGAAGGGGGGAAAGAAAAGGAGAGAGAGAGAGTGAAGGGGGGAAAGAAAAGGAGAGAGAGAGAGTGAAGGGGGGAAAGAAAAGGAGAGAGAGAGAGTGAAGGGGGGAAAGAAAAGGAGAGAGAGAGAGTGAAGGGGGGAAAGAAAAGGAGAGAGAGAGAGTGAAGGGGGGAAAGAAAAGGAGAGAGAGAGAGTGAAGGGGGGAAAGAAAAGGAGAGAGAGAGAGTGAAGGGGGGAAAGAAAAGGAGAGAGAGAGAGTGAAGGGGGGAAAGAAAAGGAGAGAGAGAGAGTGAAGGGGGGAAAGAAAAGGAGAGAGAGAGAGTGAAGGGGGGAAAGAAAAGGAGAGAGAGAGAGTGAAGGGGGGAAAGAAAAGGAGAGAGAGAGAGTGAAGGGGGGAAAGAAAAGGAGAGAGAGAGAGTGAAGGGGGGAAAGAAAAGGAGAGAGAGAGAGTGAAGGGGGGAAAGAAAAGGAGAGAGAGAGAGTGAAGGGGGGAAAGAAAAGGAGAGAGAGTGAAGGGGGGAAAGAAAAGGAGAGAGAGAGAGTGAAGGGGGGAAAGAAAAGGAGAGAGAGAGAGTGAAGGGGGGAAAGAAAAGGAGAGAGAGAGAGAGTGAAGGGGGGAAAGAAAAGGAGAGAGAGAGAGAGTGAAGGGGGGAAAGAAAAGGAGAGAGAGAGAGAGTGAAGGGGGGAAAGAAAAGGAGAGAGAGAGAGAGTGAAGGGGGGAAAGAAAAGGAGAGAGAGAGAGTGAAGGGGGGAAAGAAAAGGAGAGAGAGAGAGTGAAGGGGGGAAAGAAAAGGAGAGAGAGAGAGTGAAGGGGGGAAAGAAAAGGAGAGAGAGAGTGAAGGGGGAAAGAAAAGGAGAGAGAGAGTGAAGGGGGGAAAGAAAAGGAGAGAGAGAGTGAAGGGGGAAAGAAAAGGAGAGAGAGAGTGAAGGGGGAAAGAAAAGGAGAGAGAGAGTGAAGGGGGGAAAGAAAAGGAGAGAGAGAGTGAAGGGGGGAAAGAAAAGGAGAGAGAGAGTGAAGGGGGAAAGAAAAGGAGAGAGAGAGTGAAGGGGGAAAGAAAAGGAGAGAGGGGGGAGAAAAGGAGAGAGTGGGGGGGAGAAAAGGAGAGGGGGAAAAAAGGAGAGAGGAAAAAGCATTGTACATACCTTGAGACTTGAAAGAATTCCAAGACTGACTTAAAATTTTAAAGTTTCATTGCTACGAAAATAAACACCTTGAATATATACAAGATGAAAAGTTCTAAGCCTTACTAATGTGAAAAGGAAAAAAAATAATGTAATTCTTATATTCAGTCATATATTGAAAATTGGGTAGAATTGAGAACTTTTCAGCATCCCTATATATTGAAAATTGGAGAATACTCCACCTATGAAGCATTCCCCCTACCATTACCTGGCTGGTATATCAAACGATGAACCCTATAGTTTATCAATGTACAAAGCTATTTTCACCACCATTTAATAAAAAAAAAAATCCTGTTATACACTCTGGCCTTCAGGCGATATACGTTAGAATTTCGAAAAACCAATGAAATTTAAAACACATGGACCAGTGGATAAAAACATTGGGTCACTGGATTACTTTAACCAAAGAGTTATGAGTTCAATACCTGGCAACAATAGAGGTGAACAAAAACTTGGGAGAGTTGAGTTACTAAAGAAAAGTGACTGAAACTGAAGGCCGGAGCGTACGACAGCCGTAATGTTGTGAAAATGACAATAAAGATGAAAACAATAGTCCGATCAAATGTAAATAGCGTAACTAAAATAACTTTATAGTAAAAGTGTGCTCTCGAACATGCAAGCCATAGAATCCCAATACATGTCCTTTAATGTTTTTCTTTTACAATTAACAGCCAACGATTTTTATAGGCAACACATTGATATGGAGATTGGAGTTTGTAATAAATAGACGAATTACAAAAGTAATCGTAGAGAAAAATATGGGCAGGAAGAGTTACTTACAGTTTCCTTCATTTGAATCTGGTTAATTTTGATTCTGAATAATTTGTGTTTAAAATCATCATTGAACACAAATTTATCTCCATCGACCACATCTCGGCCCTAGAAAGAGAGAAAATATAGTTTCAATAGACTAATAACAAATATATTCTAGAAATTGAAGTCACCCGTGAAGAATAAAAGGAATAAATGGTGAAACAGGCGCTTTATAAGCAAATCTAACATTAATCAACAATTATGTCTTTACACCATTACAAGCTTATGACGATGTACTCAAACTTATTCACACCAAAAAAGATTTCAGTGGAATTCAAATGGCATTACAAGTGTTTTTCACATACAATATATATATATATATATATATATATATATATATATATATATATACACACACACACCCCATTCTCAACATGAGAGTTCAACAGCATGTGCCACTGTGTGTGTGCACGCACACACACATGTGTAAATAAAGACAAAAGGAACAACTTATCTTAGCCAATGTGTTTCATCTTCTGATGGTCTTTATCAAGGCTAATGTAAGGATTTTATTTTGCAACAAGTATTTGAAGTAAAAATGTATTTAAAGAACAAAATGAATTTATTTGAACAAAGTATCTATAAACAACAAACAAGATGTTAGTTACTAAAAGAATTTAGAAATTTATTTATGTTTGAAAATTTTTCATATATAGAAATATTGTTTGGATTGTTGTGCAGACTGAGTTGACCATTATTTTTTTTTTTTTTTTTTTGATTTCTTTATATGTTTGTTGTGTACATTGGCTTGGGAGAGTAAGGATTCTCTTAGGAAAGGTGAGATTGGGGAAAAAACTGAGGCATAGATTAATATTTGGATAATATTCAATGGCGGCAACCTCAAGGATTTCTCATCTGAGTGAATTATTTTCTTGTTTGATGAGTAGCATTTATAAAACCAAAATTGTAGCTGAATTTATATCCATGTATAACTAGTGCATTTGTTAAATTGTTATTTATGAGGTCTCTTTTGTGTTCATAGATGCATTTTTTAAAATTTCTGCATGTTTCTCAAATGTATTGTGAGGAACAGTTTTGTCAATTTATTTTTTAATTCACAAGAGTGGTGAAATGCAGAATCAAACCTATTTTTGTGAAACGTTTTCCATTTGTCAAATATAATATATATATATATATATATATATATATATATATATATTTTTTTCAATAGGAGTAGGTAGGTTCACCTATAGTCAGAGTCACACCACACCCTGGTTTTTAAAATGGGAGTAGAGGTTTATCCCTGGTTTCCTGTTTAGGATTGGGTTTCTGATTCCTTCCAATGTTTTTTCACTTTCAGTAACCCCTTGCATCTTAGTGGCATTATTGCCTTGGAGTGAATTGGTTATATATATATCTCTGAAAGTAATTCATCAAGTCTTGAAGAATCCTCAACAGAATGCAGAAAGCACTGGACAGCAGTTTTGTCCTATTTTGGGTCTCATCAGCAGTGCACATCCACTACCGAGAATCGATCCCAGACCGTAACAATATGACGCAAGTGTCATACCAACAAGCCTCAGTGACAAAGAGGTAAAGACTCAATATAGCGCCACTACTCACAAAATTGAAAGGGAACAGCATGGGGAAAGAAGTGGGGCATAATTTCTGGGTTAAGTATACTTGGATGAGTTACACCATGGAATTTAGTGAGAGCAGTGCTATATCGAGTCTAGTTAGTTACCTCTTCGTCACCGAGGCCTGTTGGTCCAGTGGGTATGACACTTGCGTCATATTGTTACAGCCCAGGTTAGATTCTCAGTAGTAGATGTGCACTGCTGATGAGTCCCAAAATAGGATGAAACAGCCGACCAGTGCTTTCTGCATTCTGTTGAGGATTCTTCTAGACTCGATGAATGATATATATAAGTATTTTACATCCTAAGCATGAAAAAGATAAATTACAGTGTTCAACACCTAAATAAGGCAGAGTGATCACAGATCATATTAAAACAACAAACACAACAAGTCTTAGCAAGCATACTTTCATCTTTTAACTCTTCAGGCTATAAGCACTTAAAGTCTGAAGAGTCAAAAGACAAAGATATACTCACTAAGAGTTGCCATGTTATATATCTTTACAGGCAAGTTACCAACAAAATGTGGTTAGACTTACCTTTGGTACTTTATGTAATACCCGAGCCTTTCCACAGGCCAATGACTGTAAAGTACGTCGCAATTCACTATCCTCTGTTTAAAAAGGAAAGAGCAACAGAATAAATTTGGTATTAATATTGGTTTGAAGAAAAGACATTCAAATCTAAAAATAGAAATTCAAATAGAAATCATTTCAACTGCCTGGAGAGAGAGGAAAGTTTTAGAATCGTTTCAACATGAATCCCAACATTATTGAAACTTTTAATCTGACAAGTTGTTACAAATGAAGTTTATTGCTTTATGTTGTCTTTCAAAAAAGAATCTGCCTCCATCAATAAGAGAAAGCTGAGATACAAAGAAAGATTAAATCTAGCAAGACATTAATAGCATCATTTCATTATACAGCAAAACATTCTAAATTAATGCCAAGAAAAATTGAAGAAAAAAGAAAAATAGCATGAGCATAGAAAAACGTAAAAACGGAATTTTTAAAGATTTATCAGATTCACATCTAATATTAAAATCGTACAAACCCTATTTTCATGGTAGCAAACAAATTTAAGTGTACAAATTATTTCATTTTTTTTTTTTTAATATCATGGCAAATTATTTATATGGAATATTTCTACTAGTTATTGACTCAAGAATATTGTTAAAGCCTAAAATGAAATGAATTCATAAAAAGGAAACAAATAGCCAATGACCAATGATCTAAACACATGAATTAATGTATTAAAACATGAGATCAATTATAAGATGAGAAATATCGAGTTATCTCCCTTCTGTGTGTGCTCATCTTCACATATGAATAGAACCAGGAACTGCAATTAATCGAGAAAGAATTTACCTATGGCAGTGGCTTGTTTGATGTCTTCAAATGTGAACTCATCACCATCATTGAAGAGAAGGAAACACAATGTTTGGAATAAAGATACCTGCAACTCTTTCTTTCCCTGAAAGAGAGAAAGAAAGCAAAAATAAAATACTTAACAATTCAACAGCATTCCTTATGAAGCAAAACATTTTAAAGAAATGGATTGTTGTTACAAGTGCCCCCCTATTCGATTCGACTAATCATTACCCCCCCCCTCTTTAAAATACTTTATGAAACAAACACACACAAGACAGACAATAGAGCATTCCATACGGAGTTCTCTCAAAAGATTTTTTGGCAATCTTGGATCTCTGTAATTGCAAAAGAAAGTGTCAAAGGACAGTTCTTCCATTGACACTGCAATTATTTTAACTACCTTCACGCTTCAGCAATGTTTATTGTTTTAAAAAAACAAGGATTAGAATTGTAATAAAACCTAAAAATATGAAAGTGAATTTATACATTTTTTTTTTCTTGAGAATTTACAACAAAAATATTTTAAAATATTTATCGGATTTTTTAGTTACAAGAATAATTTTATATTTGCAACATTATAATAAATGAATACAACTGTATTAAAAGTAATGCAATATTTATCACTTACCAATCTATAAAGAAATAGATTGGAAAAATGTTTTTATCTGTAAATTTATAAACATTTACTAAATTATTAAGAAATGTGAACGCACTACAAGGAAATCCTTATTTACCATTTCATATAGTTCAAATTAATTGGCAATTAGCCGATGTTTTGCCAACCATTCCAATAAACAATATGATAATGTTGATTATTTTTGTTTTCAATTCTCAAGAATAAAGAAAATGTAGAAGTTCACTTTAATCATGTTCAGGTTTTATTAAAATTCTAATCATCACATTTTACAACAATAAAGATTGCCAAAGAGTTGAAGTTAGTTAAAATAATAATGTCATGGGGAAAACAAGTCCTTTTTGACACTTTGGTTTTTTTGTAGGTGCATGGTTTGCAAGTTTTTTAATTTTTTTTTTTTTAAATTATTATTTGATTTATAATATTGATAATTACATGTTCTTAAGAAGACAATATAACCAAACTAAAGAAAGGCACATTTTAGTTACAGTATGCATGTTCCAACTATTCAACCCATTAACAGACTTTATTTGATGGCATTAACACAGACTGACAATATGCATAAAATAACTTATTTGTTAAGCCTTAAAGACAACCAGATTGGCAAAGATTCAAATATCTATAAATTAAGAATTTTATCAACTATATACAAAACAAATTTTTTATGAACTATGCTAGTGGTTCCCAAACCTTTTCTTTTCTTTTGGCCATATTTTCAGAATGAAAATTTCTTCACCAATTTTTGGGATAAAAAGAACATTTTAAAAAAACAAAACAAAAAAAAAAACACAGAGGGTTAAAGGGAGATAATGTTCTGACTTTGAATCAGCAGTTATCATTGATAACTCTCTCCTCCAATTTGCAAACCCTAGTTACTAGATTTTTAATACTTGATATAATACAAAATATCACGATGATAAAATCGGTCAATAATTATTTAGAACTATTTATACTGGGACTCATGCATGCAATTACAAGTAATCCATAATAATATTTTAAATTTTGAAATCATATTTACTTTTTGGCATATGAATTTTTTGAAACAGTTTCTATTCTTTGTCTTTCAATCAGTCTGCCTCACCTGCTATCCTCTTCTGTTGCACCCATGTGGCCCGTCACACTGGGAACCATTGAACTATGCAATCAACTTTGAGATATATCTAATTTAGAGAAAGAATCTAATTTCAGCAGCTGTTAAAACTTATCAAAATCACTTCAATGCACATTCAAAAAATTGATTTTAAATTTTGATTCTCTTCACAATCCAGTAAAAACATTGAATGTTTGTTTGTTGTGATAACAAAAAGAAACTGACATGGCTATTGTACGATATAAAGAAATTTAACCAATGGGATTAGTTAATGTTTAAAAATGCAGTGCATGCAACATTATTGTACTCACAATTTACAGTTTCCAATAGAAACTAAATCAAAACAAAAAAAAAACGTACATTACTAAATTCTGCTTTTAAAACACAATGCCCTAAGGTTGGTTGCCACTGAAGTTTTCGACCACTGTGCTTGCCAAGATAAAACTTTTGGAAAATTTCCTGATATTGAACCATCTGAAATGATAGAATAAAATAACCCGCTTACATGAATATGAAATGATCTTTTTAGGATGTTGAGTTTTTCATTTCTACATTCATTATTGAGTCAAAGGTGTTGAGAACATTACATCTGACATAGTTGCAAGAGGAAAAGTCTTACACACAGGCTATGGAATGTAGGAGAAAGCAGTGTGCCCAACAATCAACCAAAAAGGTCAAATCAGAGAATAGAAGCATTAGAGAAATTTTAAAAAAAGAAACAGAATAAAATAAAAAATAGAATCCTATAAGTTTAGAAAGTATCTCAACAATCTTGGAATTATGAAAGCAGAAAAAAGAGATAAAGAAACTTACTTCTACTGGAAGATGTACTTCCATATGGGGATAAGTTGGCCAGTTCCCCATTGTAAGAACATTTACATTTAGATCAATACCTCCCGGTTGACTCCCTGCTGGCATATGCTGAAGGGAGAGAAAGAGGAAAAATGGTTTGACAAGGTCAACAATTCACAAATGTCATCTTTTCAAACTGCCAACATTAAAAAAAAAGTCATCTCTACTGCAGAATTGAAAACTGACAATTATTTGATCATTTTCAAATACATTTCTACTTCTGCACATTAGGCATTTTTGAGAAACACAAAATTGTGTGTGTGTGTGTGTGTGTGTGTGTGTGTGTGTGTGTGTGTGTGTGTGTGTGTGTGTGTGTTCTCAGAATAAATTTGTGGAGAAGACAAATTGAATAAAATAGACAATCGGAAAATAGTCCTTGCTGACACATTTTGTCATTAGACTTGACTTCATCAAGGCAAGTAATGATAAACAAAAGCACACGCACACACATATATATATATATATATCACACACATACATGTTTCATTAAATAATATAGATATATTGTGTATTTTTTATACTGATTCTTTCAAGTTGTCTAATCAGTTTCTTGATGTTAAAGTGAAATTCATCAAGGATGGTGCCATAGTTTTTTTTGGTTTTTTTTTTAATCCAAATACTTTCAGCCTCTTCTAAGGTCATCTTCAGGGGTAAATAACAATGACAAACATATTGTAACTGTGATAAAATCTGCATTCTGTTGCCATGGTGATTTTTAGCAATTCCTGGTCAGCTCCCTTATATTGAAATGCCTGTTTTGTAAGAAAATTCCAAAACAACAATGGATAAATTTCAAATTCTGAAGTAATGAGTGCGGTCATCTGTTTTTAAAAAAAAACCCATGACGATGGAATGCAGATTTACTTGCAGTTACAATAAGTTTATCATTGTAATTTACCCCTGAAGATGATCTTAGAAAAGTTCAATGGGTTTAAAAAAAAAAAAAAAAAAAAAAAACTACAGCACCTTCCTTGATGAATTTCATCCCATTCTGCAAAGCTAATGAAAAAAGGTTTCAAAGAAAGCAACTTAATGAAATAGCATTAAACCTTCTCTCCCAATAGAAAACTTTTAGTCGATCATTAAATGTGAAGCACATGAGAATGAAAAACCAAATTAAAAAAGATAAAATAAAAAGTGCCACAAATGTTAACATCTGTTTATATTTCTGAAATGAGATATTGTAAATAGTTACACTATTTACATTGTTTAGCCGGTTGTCTTCATCTTTGTCACATGTACGCTTTGGCCATTGTACGCTTTGGTCTTCCTCAGGTGATATTTGTTGGAAAAGATTTACCCCAAATGTTTTCTATTGTTTAAATATCTTGAGAGGCATAAGGTTATTTCATTAATTTCATGTTCCCCGACCACCCCAAGATGTCATTCCTTTTCAGATTTTATTTTCATAGCTTTATAAATTTTACATTTGTCATAGAGTAGGATTCCATGTACTTCCTTCTCTTCCCTACTACAGTGACAATGGACTATTCCTACTTATAAATATGGCAAGTTTATATATGTGGCCTTTTTTGTTGATGGTTGGCAGTGGAAAATAAGTTATCTTAAACACAGCACCGCTTATGGCTAAAACAACCAATGCACAATTGGCACAGTTTTTGACAACAACCACAGTAGTAGAATACTGCGGGGTGTCATAGACCAGGGGACATTTGCATCTTTGTCTAGCCTCTATGACATGCTGGACTTTATTCACTTAATAGCTGCTTTGCTCCTGCAAAAACAGCAGCTTTGCTCCTGCGAAAACAGCAGCTCTACCCCACTCAAGCCCGGGCAACCGTATCCCAGTTTGTAACATTGATAAAAAAATTCCATCATGGACGTTTTACACTGGTCCTTGAAGTGGAGCTTGAGTTGTCCAACGTCATTTGTACCCTCAGACAGTTTCCCCATATGGTATCTATTTGAGGATGGGATATATGACAGAATGCCATCTCTTTTGGAAAGTTTGTTTATTATTATTTGTTTAGCAACATATCAACTCCTTATTTAATTTTCTCAGGAGAATTAGTAATTTCTCTTACAAAAACATATTTCATTTACTATTAAAGTGTATTGTTTTTTGGTTGATTTTTTTTTTTTTTTTTTTTTACTATAAAAATGTTTATACTTTCATAGTGTTTTGACCCCAGTTTTGGGGTTCACTATTTGCCCATAGTTGGGACCCTAACATGTGCTATCAACCCCAGATCAGGGTGAACCTGGGAACAACAGTAATTAAGATGTGGTTCCATGCTCTTCAAAACCTCCCAATCAGAGGACTTGCTATAGTTTATCATCATACCCAGGACAGGATATGGAAAGTAGCCACATTAGAGGAGGGTTTGAGTAGTATTTGATTTACTCAAGTATTTCCGTTCTATGTATGAGAATAAACGTCTTCTTTCTTTGTTTCCTCTATTCTTCTGTTCCTTCGATACTCTAACTATGGCTTTCCCAATTCTCAGTTATTTAAACAAAGACAACATTATGACAAATATATGCATTAGAATTTGGGAAGACCAAATGTCTGGAATTGTTTGTTCTAAATTCAAAAATGGTATAAATTTAATGTAGAGTTATATCAAAATGAAAAGGATCCTGAAGACAAGTTCCAGAAAAGGCCAAAATGAAAGAATTTAATATTAACATTCCATTGTTGAGAAGTAAATGTCAAGAGCAGAACAACTGGCAGGAAAGTGAAATAGCTTACATGCTTGAAATTCAACATGATATCTTTAGACAATTCCATATCCTTGAACATAACTTCAAGTTTACAAGTAAAGGCAGCTCCACACTCTACAAAAGAAAAAGGAGAGATTTTTAAAAAGTCCAGAAATCTTTTCCAGAATCATAAAGTTAATCATCCCCCCGCCCAATACAGGCAGCATCAGTTCTCATTTACTTCTTTGGTTATTTTTACATTTTTCAACTGCGCTAAATGGCTTTGACAGAAAAACATTTATAACAGATTTTTTTTTTTTTTTTTAAATCAGAATGTAAGTAAAAATTTGAAGCAACAGTTAAAGTTAATAGTTTAACTTTGGAAATGAAAATGCAGTTCAGTTTTATATAATAAAAAAGGAAGAGAATTAAATGAATAACCTTTGAAAAGAAGCTCACATAACATGATGTTCATGCAGGTTTTAATTCATTAATATCAAGAATTGAAAAATTGTGACACTTGCTTTTAATATTTTCTAAAATGTGAAGTTTGTCCAATTGTGTAGATGAAAATTAAAATGTGAAAGAAGAAGAAAAGAATGAAGAAATGGTGTCAAGAGGGGGTTGGAGGACAATAATCATAAGAATTGTCTATGTAGAGAATTGGAAGCCAGCTGAAAAGAACAGACCTTGTTTCAATTTGGACAACATGGACTTCTCAGCATCCACTGAGGCACTCTTTCCAACAATCAGCCTCTTGGCAAGGTCTTTCTTGTAGAAAGCTTCAAACATGTCTTTGCCTGTAAAATATTTATTAAAAATAAATAAAAGTACTAAATTGGAATCAGAATTATCATTGTTTGCATAATGCCAATTAATTGCAATTTTTTGTCACTCCTTCAGAATCAAGGTTATATTACATTAAATTCTGAAAAACTTCATTTATCCTATTCCTAGAGAGAAATTAAAGTTGGGAAAGCAAAGGCCAGAAGAGAAGAAAAAAATAAAGAGTGAAAGAGAAGAAAAAAATAAAGAGTGAAAGAGAAGAAAAAAATAAAGAGTGAAAGAGAAGAAAAAAATAAAGAGTGAAAGAGAAGAAAAAAATAAAGAGTGAAAGAGAAGAAAAAAATAAAGAGTGAAAGAGAAGAAAAAAATAAAGAGTGAAAGAGAAGAAAAAAATAAAGAGTGAAAGAGAAGAAAAAAATAAAGAGTGAAAGAGAAGAAAAAAATAAAGAGTGAAAGAGAAGAAAAAAATAAAGAGTGAAAGAGAAGAAAAAAATAAAGAGTGAAAGAGAAGAAAAAAATAAAGAGTGAAAGAGAAGAAAAAAATAAAGAGTGAAAGAGAAGAAAAAAATAAAGAGTGAAAGAGAAGAAAAAAATAAAGAGTGAAAGAGAAGAAAAAAATAAAGAGTGAAAGAGAAGAAAAAAATAAAGAGTGAAAGAGAAGAAAAAAATAAAGAGTGAAAGAGAAGAAAAAAATAAAGAGTGAAAGAGAAGAAAAAAATAAAGAGTGAAAGAGAAGAAAAAAATAAAGAGTGAAAGAGAAGAAAAAAATAAAGAGTGAAAGAGAAGAAAAAAATAAAGAGTGAAAGAGAAGAAAAAAATAAAGAGTGAAAGAGAAGAAAAAAATAAAGAGTGAAAGAGAAGAAAAAAATAAAGAGTGAAAGAGAAGAAAAAAATAAAGAGTGAAAGAGAAGAAAAAAATAAAGAGTGAAAGAGAAGAAAAAAATAAAGAGTGAAAGAGAAGAAAAAAATAAAGAGTGAAAGAGAAGAAAAAAATAAAGAGTGAAAGAGAAGAAAAAAATAAAGAGTGAAAGAGAAGAAAAAAATAAAGAGTGAAAGAGAAGAAAAAAATAAAGAGTGAAAGAGAAGAAAAAAATAAAGAGTGAAAGAGAAGAAAAAAATAAAGAGTGAAAGAGAAGAAAAAAATAAAGAGTGAAAGAGAAGAAAAAAATAAAGAGTGAAAGAGAAGAAAAAAATAAAGAGTGAAAGAGAAGAAAAAAATAAAGAGTGAAAGAGAAGAAAAAAATAAAGAGTGAAAGAGAAGAAAAAAATAAAGAGTGAAAGAGAAGAAAAAAATAAAGAGTGAAAGAGAAGAAAAAAATAAAGAGTGAAAGAGAAGAAAAAAATAAAGAGTGAAAGAGAAGAAAAAAATAAAGAGTGAAAGAGAAGAAAAAAATAAAGAGTGAAAGAGAAGAAAAAAATAAAGAGTGAAAGAGAAGAAAAAAATAAAGAGTGAAAGAGAAGAAAAAAATAAAGAGTGAAAGAGAAGAAAAAAATAAAGAGTGAAAGAGAAGAAAAAAATAAAGAGTGAAAGAGAAGAAAAAAATAAAGAGTGAAAGAGAAGAAAAAAATAAAGAGTGAAAGAGAAGAAAAAAATAAAGAGTGAAAGAGAAGAAAAAAATAAAGAGTGAAAGAGAAGAAAAAAATAAAGAGTGAAAGAGAAGAAAAAAATAAAGAGTGAAAGAGAAGAAAAAAATAAAGAGTGAAAGAAGAAAAAAATAAAGAGTGAAAGAGAAGAAAAAAATAAAGAGTGAAAGAGAAGAAAAAAATAAAGAGTGAAAGAGAAGAAAAAAATAAAGAGTGAAAGAGAAGAAAAAAAAGAGTGAAAGAGAAGAAAAAAAAGAGTGAAAGAGAAGAAAAAAAAGAGTGAAAGAGAAGAAAAAAAAGAGTGAAAGAGAAGAAAAAAAAGAGTGAAAGAGAAGAAAAAAAAAGAGTGAAAGAGAAGAAAAAGAAAGAGTGAAAGAGAAGGAAAAAAAAGAGTGAAAGAGAAGAAAAAAAAGAGTGAAAGAGAAGAAAAAAAAAAGTGAAAGAGAAGAAAAAAAAGAGTGAAAGAGAAGAAAAAAAAAGTGAAAGAGAAAAAAAAAAAAGAGTGAAAGAGAAGAAAAAAAAAAAGAGTGAAAGAGAAGAAAAAAAAAAGAGTGAAAGAGAAGAAAAAAAAAAAGAAAGTAAAAGAGAGAAGCAGAGAAACAAGTGTGGATGTTGAAGATTTTCAACATATTTTGAAGAATAGACAGAATCTATAACTTTCAGGATGAATAAAACTCAGAACTTACCATGAATAAACCGAAAAAGAACCATTATCTTATCTAAAAGTCTTTCCAATTCTTCTTCAGTGGCTTCCTGGAAATGAAATAGATTCCATAAAAATCATGTAGATAAAAACAAAAAAGTTTTAAAGAAATAATTATTTTTTTTTACTTTCAGGTTTTATTTACAAAAAAGCAATAAACGCTCCATTAGTCTGGATTATTTCAACATTATTATTCAGTAGATAACCAAGAAGAAGTCACTTACTGAAATATCAAGCACAACAGGCAATAGTCTCAAGCCAATGACTTGTAGACATTCCTAATAAGGACTTTCTATCTTTTTTAGATTTCAAAATTACTGCCTGTAACAGTGCTGGAAAAAATATTCTTAAACAGAGTTGTCGCCATAAAAATTTAGGTATGGTTCTTAAAATTAAAATTAAAAAAAAAAAAGTTTAAACAATTAACTTACCTTATTGCCTGCTCTAAGTTTATAGTCCACATATTTGGCTACAAAATTTGAAAGCAAAATCTTATTGAATAAATACAAACATTGATGAAAAATATAAAAAAATTGTTTTAGTTTCCACCACAATTAATAAAGGCTTGTTTTGGACAGATTTTTTTTTTGTAGTAAAAACCACAAGTAATTACAAAAAGCAAGTGGAATCAATTGATGATGCTTGGTCAAGTTAGTTGAAGTTTGAATGTAATAATGTTTGCCAAATTTAATTCTTTAAAAAAATATTTATGAATTTAATTAAAGATTTTAAAGTTTGAATAGTTTATTATTTATAACAGACAAAGTTTTAACTCTTAACTTTTTGAAAATGTCCATCAAATGTAGAAGTTATTAACCATTTACTCAAATTTTTTCAGTTATTGTATTCTTTTGATGTTTGTCACTGTAATCTTTTAGGGCATAGCCTGAGGAATAAAAGCCTTGGTTAAGCAGATCTAGGTCACTTGGCTGTTGGATGTTCAATCCTTGAGTCAGGTAACACAAAAGTCATACTCAGGCTTAGTCAAAGTGACAAGAAATATGGCAAAAAAATAATTAGCTCGGAAGTAACCGTTATAAAATTTCCATTTTAGCCAAAGGATAACAACCACCATGGCTTGAATCAGTGGTTCCCAAACACTGTGCCACAGCTCATTAGTGTGCTGTGGAATGATTACTGGTGTGTCGCGAAGAGATAATACCTAGAAGCCATTTAATTTCATTTTGTTTAATAAAGACATTCAATTTCTTAATCATGATGACACCACTCAATTCAAAATGGCCGAATTTCTGGAATCTAAACGTTTCGCGCATACTAATTGGTAAGCGTTATTATGGTTTATATTAGTCACGGGACGATTAATCGGAATATCAGGAGTTTTTCAAAGTATCGGGAATCGGCATCGGAGCTGAATAATTCAGACCTGATTTCGATACCAAAACGATTCCTAAATACACAGGTTGTAAGACAAAAAGTCGTAACACAGAACTGTACTATGTCAGGTTTTACTTAATACTCCCAAACATTTTTTTACATTTTCCAAACCATTTTTAATCTTTTCAATTTCAGGCTAATCTAACTTTATGCACAACTGTCCCACTGACATTCACCATTATTCTTTTATACCCAATAATGAATACAGGATATGTTGATTTATGTGAATAAAAATTCTTATATAATATTTTTTGTTTTTTATTATTTTATTGCAAAAAGGCTTTATGAGTGGAAAATATTTATTTTTTGTGATAGGTGTGCCGCGAAAATTTAAAGAACTCAATATTGTGCCGCCATGTAAAAAAGGTTGGGAACCACTGGCTTGAATGAAGGATTTGTTGAAAGAATTCCTTATTAACTACAGCAGACACCTGAAGCAGACTGGATGGTACAATGGTTGAGGCATTAAGATTAACAACCAATATCAAAAAAACACTAGTCTGACTAATTCAATTTATATTTTTTTCTTTTTTAAAAAACTAATACAACTGTCTTATTCATTTTCAATGCACTCATTCTATCATCCAAGACTGAGGGGCTGGAGTTTAGCTCTTAAAACAGCAACTGTTCATTAATCATGATTTTGAGGGCCACGAGAGGTGGGGAAAGTTTCTTAAGGAGGAGGTGATGAAAAGGTCTGGGCCCAACCAAAGAAATAAAGACATTTGGTCCAATAACTTTTCAGAACCCCACCTATCACACACGAATTAAAAAGAAACATATTTACCTATCAATTCGGCAGGTTTATTTTGTCGTTGATTGATAAAGTGTTCAAAACTTTCTTTCATGGCACTCACAAATCGCTCAGACTTTTGAAAACACACGGCAATAATGTTGTCTATCTTGTCCTTGAAATCTGTCGCATGAAAAAAGAAAAAAAAGAAATTGAAACAAAAATGAAACTGACAAAGCAAACATTACAAATATTGTTTATAAAAAAAATTTGCATGGAAGTGAATACTTTCCCCTTATTTATCTAAATATTTTAAAATCTCAAATAAGCAAAGCCCCAAAGATTATGGAAATAGTTGCAAAAGTATTTAAGAAATTTCTACAAACCAATTAGTATACTAGCCATAAAAAATAAAATAAAACAATTATTTACTTATGAATCAAAATATGTACTCTGCCTCAGAACCAAGGGCTCACTTTCTGGCATTCCTGTCTAGAACCTGTTTGCAGCATCAGTGCACTTTGCGACAGAGCATATTTATGGCTACACATTACATTTCATGTGGATTAATAATAGACGTAAGAGAAACAAAAAAGAAGCAATCTGAAGACAATGCCATATTGGGCAACTTGTGAACATCAACTTTATTATGAAGGTCTTAAAAAGGATTGTGTCATTTGGAACAAGATTTGACTAACCATAGAAATTAGAACAGTTAATTCAAAACAGGTATTTAAAAAAAATCTTTTTTAAATCTATAGCAATAGAGGTTTATGCCTCGTGGTTAATGTATATTCTATCACCATACTAATGTAATACCTATAAATATAGAATCTATGAAATTGAACATTTGAAATCAGACCTTTAATTGAATTGAAGCTCTGACAATTGGTTTGGTTGTTTTACAGCATATCAACCTCAATGCATTATTTAATGCTGACAAAATTTTTATTGCTGGTAATATTTTTTTTTTTTTTTAAATATACTGCTACTAATATTTTTTTTTCCAGGACGTGGCGGTAGTTTGTAGTCTTACCCAGGACAGTCTGACAAATGGGAAACTGCGCTCGTGTGTGTGTGTGTGTGTGTGTGTGTGTGTGAAAGAGATAAAAAATAGTTTTAAGTTATGCTAGATTTATGGATTAAAGTGCTCAATATAAGGGGTAGAGTGTATGTAAATATAAACGTGGACACTGAGGCCAACATCGCTGACAGTGTTTCATGCTTAAATGCAATCTTTAGGCCATGAAGATTGAGTTTCAGCATGAAATAGACTGTTAG